>CM051239.1:254474585-255197085 GCA_027917425.1 Gastrophryne carolinensis
TAAATGGTTATATGGTCTTAAACAGAAGGCTGCTGTAGTCACAGAATGGGATGCCCTGGCACGGGCTCCAGAAGTACTATGCCGCGCAAAGAGTGTCCTTTATCAGGCTAATTTCAAATATAATAAGAGCAAATGGTTATATGGTCTGTAAACAGAGGCTGCTGTAGTCACAGAATGGATGCCCTGGCAGGGTCCAGAAGTACTATGCCGAGCAAAAAGTGTCTTTATCAGGCTAATTTTCAAATATAATAAGAGCAAATGGTTATATGGTCTTAAACAGAGGCTGCTGTAGTCACAGAATGGGATGCCCTGGCAGGGTCCAGAAGTACTATGCCGAGCAAACGTGTCTTATCAGGCCTAATTTCAAATATAATAAGAGCAAATGGTTATATGGTCTTAAACAGAGGCTGCTGTAGTCACAGAATGGGATGCCCTGCAGGGTCCAGAAGTACTATGCCGAGCAAAAGTGTCTTTATCAGGCTAATTTCAAATATAATAAGAGCAAATGGTTATATGGTCTTAAACAGAGGCTGCTGTAGTCACAGAATGGGATGCCCTGGCAGGGTCCAGAAGTACTATGCCGAGCAAAAGTGTCTTTATCAGGCTAATTTCAAATATAATAAGAGCAAATGGTTATATGGTCTTAAACAGAGGCTGCTGTAGTCACAGAATGGGATGCCCTGGCAGGGTCCAGAAGTACTATGCCGAGCAAAAGTGTCTTTATCAGGCTAATTTCAAATATAATAAGAGCAAATGGTTATATGGTCTTAAACAGAGGCTGCTGTAGTCACAGAATGGGATGCCCTGGCAGGGTCCAGAAGTACTATGCCGAGCAAAAGTGTCTTTATCAGGCTAATTTCAAATATAATAAGAGCAAATGGTTATATGGTCTTAAACAGAGGCTGCTGTAGTCACAGAATGGATGCCCTGGCAGGGTCCAGAAGTACTATGCCGAGCAAAAGTGTCTTTATCAGGCTAATTTCAAATATAATAAGAGCAAATGGTTATATGGTCTTAAACAGAGGCTGCTGTAGTCACAGAATGGGATGCCCTGGCAGGGTCCAGAAGTACTATGCCGAGCAAAAGTGTCTTTATCAGGCTAATTTCAAATATAATAAGAGCAAATGGTTATATGGTCTTAACAGAGGCTGCTGTAGTCACAGAATGGATGCCCTGGCAGGGTCCAGAAGTACTATGCCGAGCAAAAGTGTCTTTATCAGGCTAATTTCAAATATAATAAGAGCAAATGGTTATATGGTCTTAAACAGAGGCTGCTGTAGTCACAGAATGGGATGCCCTGGCAGGGTCCAGAAGTACTATGCCGAGCAAAAGTGTCTTTATCAGGCTAATTTCAAATATAATAAGAGCAAATGGTTATATGGTCTTAAACAGAGGCTGCTGTAGTCACAGAATGGGATGCCCTGGCAGGGTCCAGAAGTACTATGCCGAGCAAAAGTGTCTTTATCAGGCTAATTTCAAATATAATAAGAGCAAATGGTTATATGGTCTTAAACAGAGGCTGCTGTAGTCACAGAATGGGATGCCCTGGCAGGGTCCAGAAGTACTATGCCGAGCAAAAGTGTCTTTATCAGGCTAATTTCAAATATAATAAGAGCAAATGGTTATATGGTCTTAAACAGAGGCTGCTGTAGTCACAGAATGGGATGCCCTGGCAGGGTCCAGAAGTACTATGCCCGAGCAAAAGTGTCTTTATCAGGCTAATTTCAAATATAATAAGAGCAAATGGTTATATGGTCTTAAACAGAGGCTGCTGTAGTCACAGAATGGGATGCCCTGGCAGGGTCCAGAAGTACTATGCCGAGCAAAAGTGTCTTTATCAGGCTAATTTCAAATATAATAAGAGCAAATGGTTATATGGTCTTAAACAGAGGCTGCTGTAGTCACAGAATGGGATGCCCTGGCAGGGTCCAGAAGTACTATGCCGAGCAAAAGTGTCTTTATCAGGCTAATTTCAAATATAATAAGAGCAAATGGTTATATGGTCTTAAACAGAGGCTGCTGTAGTCACAGAATGGGATGCCCTGGCAGGGTCCAGAAGTACTATGCCGAGCAAAAGTGTCTTTATCAGGCTAATTTCAATTATAATAAGAGCAAATGGTTATATGGTCTTAAACAGAGGCTGCTGTAGTCACAGAATGGGATGCCCTGGCAGGGTCCAGAAGTACTATGCCGAGCAAAAGTGTCTTTATCAGGCTAATTTCAAATATAATAAGAGCAAATGGTTATATGGTCTTAAACAGAGGCTGCTGTAGTCACAGAATGGGATGCCCTGGCAGGGTCCAGAAGTACTATGCCGAGCAAAAGTGTCTTTATCAGGCTAATTTCAAATATAATAAGAGCAAATGGTTATATGGTCTTAAACAGAGGCTGCTGTAGTCACAGAATGGGATGCCCTGGCAGGGTCCAGAAGTACTATGCCGAGCAAAAGTGTCTTTATCAGGCTAATTTCAAATATAATAAGAGCAAATGGTTATATGGTCTTAAACAGAGGCTGCTGTAGTCACAGAATGGGATGCCCTGGCAGGGTCCAGAAGTACTATGCCGAGCAAAAGTGTCTTTATCAGGCTAATTTCAATATAATAAGAGCAAATGGTTATATGGTCTTAAACAGAGGCTGCTGTAGTCACAGAATGGGATGCCCTGGCAGGGTCCAGAAGTACTATGCCCGAGCAAAAGTGTCTTTATCAGGCTAATTTCAAATATAATAAGAGCAAATGGTTATATGGTCTTAAACAGAGGCTGCTGTAGTCACAGAATGGGATGCCCTGGCAGGGTCCAGAAGTACTATGCCGAGCAAAAGTGTCTTTATCAGGCCTAATTTCAAATATAATAAGAGCAAATGGTTATATGGTCTTAAACAGAGGCTGCTGTAGTCACAGAATGGGATGCCCTGGCAGGGTCCAGAAGTACTATGCCGAGCAAAAGTGTCTTTATCAGGCAAATTTCAAATATAATAAGAGCAAATGGTTATATGGTCTTAAACAGAGGCTGCTGTAGTCACAGAATGGGATGCCCTGGCAGGGTCCAGAAGTACTATGCCGAGCAAAAGTGTCTTTATCAGGCTAATTTCAAATATAATAAGAGCAAATGGTTATATGGTCTTAAACAGAGGCTGCTGTAGTCACAGAATGGGATGCCCTGGCAGGGTCCAGAAGTACTATGCCGAGCAAAAGTGTCTTTATCAGGCTAATTTCAAATATAATAAGAGCAAATGGTTATATGGTCTTAAACAGAGGCTGCTGTAGTCACAGAATGGGATGCCCTGGCAGGGTCCAGAAGTACTATGCCGAGCAAAAGTGTCTTTATCAGGCTAATTTCAAATATAATAAGAGCAAATGGTTATATGGTCTTAAACAGAGGCTGCTGTAGTCACAGAATGGGATGCCCTGGCAGGGTCCAGAAGTACTATGCCGAGCAAAAGTGTCTTTATCAGGCTAATTTCAAATATAATAAGAGCAAATGGTTATATGGTCTTAAACAGAGGCTGCTGTAGTCACAGAATGGGATGCCCTGGCAGGGTCCAGAAGTACTATGCCGAGCAAAAGTGTCTTTATCAGGCTAATTTCAAATATAATAAGAGCAAATGGTTATATGGTCTTAAACAGAGGCTGCTGTAGTCACAGAATGGGATGCCCTGGCAGGGTCCAGAAGTACTATGCCGAGCAAAAGTGTCTTTATCAGGCTAATTTCAAATATAATAAGAGCAAATGGTTATATGGTCTTAAACAGAGGCTGCTGTAGTCACAGAATGGGATGCCCTGGCAGGGTCCAGAAGTACTATGCCGAGCAAAAGTGTCTTTATCAGGCTAATTTCAAATATAATAAGTGCAAATGGTTATATGGTCTTAAACAGAGGCTGCTGTAGTCACAGAATGGGATGCCCTGGCAGGGTCCAGAAGTACTATGCCGAGCAAAAGTGTCTTTATCAGGCTAATTTCAAATATAATAAGAGCAAATGGTTATATGGTCTTAAACAGAGGCTGCTGTAGTCACAGAATGGGATGCCCTGGCAGGGTCCAGAAGTACTATGCCGAGCAAAAGTGTCTTTATCAGGCTAATTTCAAATATAATAAGAGCAAATGGTTATATGGTCTTAAACAGAGGCTGCTGTAGTCACAGAATGGGATGCCCTGGCAGGGTCCAGAAGTACTATGCCGAGCAAAAGTGTCTTTATCAGGCTAATTTCAATTATAATAAGAGCAAATGGTTATATGGTCTTAAACAGAGGCTGCTGTAGTCACAGAATGGGATGCCCTGGCAGGTCCAGAAGTACTATGCCGAGCAAAAGTGTCTTTATCAGGCTAATTTCAATTATAATAAGTGCAAATGGTTATATGGTCTTAAACAGAGGCTGCTGTAGTCACAGAATGGGATGCCCTGGCAGGGTCCAGAAGTACTATGCCCAGCAAAAGTGTCTTTATCAGGCTAATTTCAAATATAATAAGAGCAAATGGTTATATGGTCTTAAACAGAGGCTGCTGTAGTCACAGAATGGGATGCCCTGGCAGGGTCCAGAAGTACTATGCCGAGCAAAAGTGTCTTTATCAGGCTAATTTCAAATATAATAAGAGCAAATGGTTATATGGTCTTAAACAGAGGCTGCTGTAGTCACAGAATGGGATGCCCTGGCAGGGTCCAGAAGTACTATGCCAGCAAAAGTGTCTTTATCAGGCTAATTTCACATATAATAAGAGCAAATGGTTATATGGTCTTAAACAGAGGCTGCTGTAGTCACAGAATGGGATGCCCTGGCAAGGTCCAGAAGTACTATGCCGAGCAAAAGTGTCTTTATCAGGCTAATTTCAAATATAATAAGAGCAAATGGTTATATGGTCTTAAACAGAGGCTGCTGTAGTCACAGAATGGGATGCCCTGGCAGGGTCCAGAAGTACTATGCCCAGCAAAAGTGTCTTTATCAGGCTAATTTCAAATATAATAAGAGCAAATGGTTATATGGTCTTAAACAGAGGCTGCTGTAGTCACAGAATGGATGCCCTGGCAGGGTCCAGAAGTACTATGCCAAGCAAAAGTGTCTTTATCAGGCTAATTTCAAATATAATAAGAGCAAATGGTTATATGGTCTTAAACAGAGGCTGCTGTAGTCACAGAATGGGATGCCCTGGCAGGGTCCAGAAGTACTATGCCCAGCAAAAGTGTCTTTATCAGGCTAATTTCAAATATAATAAGAGCAAATGGTTATATGGTCTTAAACAGAGGCTGCTGTAGTCACAGAATGGGATGCCCTGGCAGGGTCCAGAAGTACTATGCCGAGCAAAAGTGTCTTTATCAGGCAAATTTCAAATATAATAAGAGCAAATGGTTATATGGTCTTAAACAGAGGCTGCTGTAGTCACAGAATGGGATGCCCTGGCAGGGTCCAGAAGTACTATGCCCAGCAAAAGTGTCTTTATCAGGCTAATTTCAAATATAATAAGAGCAAATGGTTATATGGTCTTAAACAGAGGCTGCTGTAGTCACAGAATGGGATGCCCTGGCAGGGTCCAGAAGTACTATGCCGAGCAAAAGTGTCTTTATCAGGCCTAATTTCAATTATAATAAGAGCAAATGGTTATATGGTCTTAAACAGAGGATGCTGTAGTCACAGAATGGGATGCCCTGGCAGGGTCCAGAAGTACTATGCCGAGCAAAAGTGTCTTTATCAGGCTAATTTCAAATATAATAAGAGCAAATGGTTATATGGTCTTAAACAGAGGCTGCTGTAGTCACAGAATGGGATGCCCTGGCAGGGTCCAGAAGTACTATGCCGAGCAAAAGTGTCTTTATCAGGCTAATTTCAAATATAATAAGAGCAAATGGTTATATGGTCTTAAACAGAGGCTGCTGTAGTCACAGAATGGGATGCCCTGGCAGGGTCCAGAAGTACTATGCCGAGCAAAAGTGTCTTTATCAGGCTAATTTCAAATATAATAAGAGCAAATGGTTATATGGTCTTAAACAGAGGCTGCTGTAGTCACAGAATGGGATGCCCTGGCAGGGTCCAGAAGTACTATGCCGAGCAAAAGTGTCTTTATCAGGCTAATTTCAAATATAATAAGAGCAAATGGTTATATGGTCTTAAACAGAGGCTGCTGTAGTCACAGAATGGGATGCCCTGGCAGGGTCCAGAAGTACTATGCCGAGCAAAAGTGTCTTTATCAGGCCTAATTTCAATTATAATAAGTGCAAATGGTTATATGGTCTTAAACAGAGGCTGCTGTAGTCACAGAATGGGATGCCCTGGCAGGGTCCAGAAGTACTATGCCGAGCAAAAGTGTCTTTATCAGGCTAATTTCAAATATAATAAGAGCAAATGGTTATATGGTCTTAAACAGAGGCTGCTGTAGTCACAGAATGGGATGCCCTGGCAGGGTCCAGAAGTACTATGCCGAGCAAAAGTGTCTTTATCAGGCTAATTTCAAATATAATAAGAGCAAATGGTTATATGGTCTTAAACAGAGGCTGCTGTAGTCACAGAATGGGATGCCCTGGCAGGGTCCAGAAGTACTATGCCGAGCAAAAGTGTCTTTATCAGGCCTAATTTCAATTATAATAAGTGCAAATGGTTATATGGTCTTAAACAGAGGCTGCTGTAGTCACAGAATGGGATGCCCTGGCAGGGTCCAGAAGTACTATGCCGAGCAAAAGTGTCTTTATCAGGCTAATTTCAAATATAATAAGAGCAAATGGTTATATGGTCTTAAACAGAGGCTGCTGTAGTCACAGAATGGGATGCCCTGGCAGGGTCCAGAAGTACTATGCCGAGCAAAAGTGTCTTTATCAGGCTAATTTCAAATATAATAAGAGCAAATGGTTATATGGTCTTAAACAGAGGCTGCTGTAGTCACAGAATGGGATGCCCTGGCAGGGTCCAGAAGTACTATGCCGAGCAAAAGTGTCTTTATCAGGCTAATTTCAAATATAATAAGAGCAAATGGTTATATGGTCTTAAACAGAGGCTGCTGTAGTCACAGAATGGGATGCCCTGGCAGGGTCCAGAAGTACTATGCCCAGCAAAAGTGTCTTTATCAGGCTAATTTCAAATATAATAAGAGCAAATGGTTATATGGTCTTAAACAGAGGCTGCTGTAGTCACAGAATGGGATGCCCTGGCAGGGTCCAGAAGTACTATGCCGAGCAAAAGTGTCTTTATCAGGCTAATTTCAAATATAATAAGAGCAAATGGTTATATGGTCTTAAACAGAGGCTGCTGTAGTCACAGAATGGGATGCCCTGGCAGGGTCCAGAAGTACTATGCCGAGCAAAAGTGTCTTTATCAGGCCTAATTTCAATTATAATAAGTGCAAATGGTTATATGGTCTTAAACAGAGGCTGCTGTAGTCACAGAATGGGATGCCCTGGCAGGGTCCAGAAGTACTATGCCGAGCAAAAGTGTCTTTATCAGGCTAATTTCAAATATAATAAGAGCAAATGGTTATATGGTCTTAAACAGAGGCTGCTGTAGTCACAGAATGGGATGCCCTGGCAGGGTCCAGAAGTACTATGCCGAGCAAAAGTGTCTTTATCAGGCTAATTTCAAATATAATAAGAGCAAATGGTTATATGGTCTTAAACAGAGGCTGCTGTAGTCACAGAATGGGATGCCCTGGCAGGGTCCAGAAGTACTATGCCCAGCAAAAGTGTCTTTATCAGGCCTAATTTCAATTATAATAAGAGCAAATGGTTATATGGTCTTAAACAGAGGCTGCTGTAGTCACAGAATGGGATGCCCTGGCAGGGTCCAGAAGTACTATGCCGAGCAAAAGTGTCTTTATCAGGCTAATTTCAAATATAATAAGAGCAAATGGTTATATGGTCTTAAACAGAGGCTGCTGTAGTCACAGAATGGGATGCCCTGGCAGGGTCCAGAAGTACTATGCCGAGCAAAAGTGTCTTTATCAGGCTAATTTCAAATATAATAAGAGCAAATGGTTATATGGTCTTAAACAGAGGCTGCTGTAGTCACAGAATGGGATGCCCTGGCAGGGTCCAGAAGTACTTTGCCGAGCAAAAGTGTCTTTATCAGGCTAATTTCAAATATAATAAGAGCAAATGGTTATATGGTCTTAAACAGAGGCTGCTGTAGTCACAGAATGGGATGCCCTGGCAGGGTCCAGAAGTACTATGCCGAGCAAAAGTTTCTTTATCAGGCTAATTTCAAATATAATAAGAGCAAATGGTTATATGGTCTTAAACAGAGGCTGCTGTAGTCACAGAATGGGATGCCCTGGCAGGGTCCAGAAGTACTATGCCG
The DNA here is from genome assembly GCA_027917425.1 of Gastrophryne carolinensis. Taxonomy (NCBI): domain Eukaryota; kingdom Metazoa; phylum Chordata; class Amphibia; order Anura; family Microhylidae; genus Gastrophryne; species Gastrophryne carolinensis. The sequence goes on from CM051239.1 coordinate 254,482,858, forward strand.
AGCAAAAGTGTCTTTATCAGGCCTAATTTCAAATATAATAAGTGCAAATGGTTATATGGTCTTAAACAGAGGCTGCTGTAGTCACAGAATGGGATGCCCTGGCAGGGTCCAGAAGTACTATGCCGAGCAAAAGTGTCTTTATCAGGCTAATTTCAAATATAATAAGAGCAAATGGTTATATGGTCTTAAACAGAGGCTGCTGTAGTCACAGAATGGGATGCCTCACAGCAGACTTAAGATCAGTTCAGTATATATGCACAGTTAGTTAGTATAAGCAGCCTGAAAACGCTAACAAAGCCTGTCAGGCTGGATGAAAAAAAAAAAAAAAAACTCCCTGTGACAGGCTGACAGCCTCTGATTTTTCTACCTTTCCCTGTTTTTCGCTGACTTTCTGTCTGTCTCCTGTCTGTCTCCTGCCTGTCTCCAGCCTGTCCCTGTCTGTCCCTGCCTGTCTAACTGTCTCTCCCTCAGCTACACAGCGTTCTGTCTCTCACGAATGCAATAGAGAAATGAGGCAGGAAAGCAAGATGGCCGGCCTTAAATACCGCTGTGACGTCACCGGGCTTGCTGGCTGCTGATAGGCTGCATGTGACTGTCCCAGCTTGCACTGGCGCGGGGTTGATGTCTGGACATGTCCCGTCCGCCATCTTAGAATGCCTGTAATGTAAATGAATGGATGTTAAAGGAAAACTTCGAGCGATCGAATCGCGGGGAAATTCGGATTCGATCCGAATCGAATTTTTCCTGAAATTCGGATCGAATCCGGGTTCGTTCGGATCGATTCGCTCATCCCTAATAATATTGTTAAAAACAAAATAAAATTTACAAACAAGACATTTCATGTTAAAGCCCAAACTCTGCTGCAAAAAAATTATATATAATTTTCCTGAAAATTCCAGCAAAAATGGTGTAAAACATGGCGCAAAATGGAGAAAAAATGACCTGTCAACAGAGGGTGACAGAATCTCAAGTAGGCTGGCAATTAAAAGGGTAAAAAGTAGCTATGCATGTTGGGTATTGTTCTGTTCGGGGGACCTTGCGTTTTCAGACTTAGCTTGTTTTTTCTGGTTTGCATATTTATATTTTAGGAAAAGGTGTTTTTTATTCAGCTTTTTTATACATTTTTAGGGAAACCCTGCGCAACCAAAGAATTCTTTGAGGGATTAATTCCAGAAAGATGAGCCCACTACAACAAGCTGGGTACGCTTAGAAAGCTTAACATTTGTACTTTCAGGGAATATTTGGTTTATGGGGGATATTCCAAATGTAAAGGGTTGTTTTGGTTGAAAAATCGCAAGGTGCGCACTTTGTCTGCAGAGCTGAAATTTTCAAGTAAAATTACCGTTACGCACATGCTTTACTTTGGGGTGTTTGGCAACTCTTCCCTTGACAGTAGCTATGCATGTTGGGTATCGTTCTGTTCGGGGGATGTTGCTTTTTCAGATTTAACTTTTTTTTCTTGTTATATAGTTTTTTTAGGAAAATGTGGCTTTGATTCTGCTTTTCTATCCTTTTTTTAGAGAAACTCTTTGCAATCAAAGAATACATTGAGGGATTGCTTCCAGAAAACTATGGCCACATCAACAAGCCTGGTACACCTAGAAAGCTTGAGGCTTGTACTTCCAGAGAATATATAGTTTGTTGGGGGTATTTTAAATGTAAAGGGTTGTTTTTCTGGAAAAACTGCAAGGTGCGCATATTGCATAGCATAGTTGTATTTTATCTGAAAATCCCCTAAAGCACTGTTTCAGTTTGGGGGAGTCTCCTGGGCAGGAAAGGGTGTCTACCTATACATATGTGGTACCGCTGTAACTGGGAGAAATTGGGATTTCACACGCAATAAGATTTTATTGACAAACTTACATTTTTTTATTCCAAAAAAACTACAAATTGTAAAAAATAGATTTTTTTTATTTTTTTGCACATATTTCACCCAAAAATATTGAGAATACACCTAAAAAATGACAAACAAGACATTTCATGTTAAAGCCCAGAAATCCCTGGAAATCCCTTCAAAAATCACATTTGAACATGTGGAGCGCAAAAAGGTGCAAAACAGTCTGGCAACAAAGGGTGACAAAAACTCAAGGTAGGCTGGCACTTAAAGGGTTATAGGCGCGGTTACATTGAAAATGTGGTAAGCGCGTTGAAGGTACAATACATCTGAGCCCATGCGGTGAATAGTAGTAGAAGCGCTGTGGACTTTTTTAATATTTTACCCATTTTCTGAACATTTTGTGAAGGTTATACAGGACTTTATCAGTTCATTCAGCTGGTATTAATTTTATTTTGATAACTGAAAGTGTCATTTTATTGGGTATTAATAGTGCAGAATTTTCTTTTTACATATATAAGTCCTAATTGTAGCATGTTTGACTACTGGAGCAAATGTCTTATCATAGTCCTCTCCATATTTTTGAGAACATTCCTTGGCTACGAGTCTTGCTTTGTATCGCTCCACTGTTCCATCTGCATTGTACAGTATATCACTTAAACAACTATTTACAACTTATCATTTCCTGTGCAGGTGGTAGTTCTGTAAATGTCCATGTTCTAGTGTCATACAGATATTTTATCTCTTCCTTTGCTGGCTTTATCCATTTACTGGCTTCCCCTTTCCGAAAGCTGAGACATGTCTTCCCACCTTGCAGGTTCATTACCGCTGCCAGTGCTTGCCTCGTGTGAGAGAGCGGTACAGGTGGTTTACCCTAATTTTCTCTCGCTGAGCATCTTGGTTCTGCTTCTGAGCTTGATTGTGTCTGATTGTGTCTGCTCTTCAGTACTGGTAGAGTCTGCACTCATTTTAGCTCTTAAAGCTACAGACACAAGGTTACACAGGAAGGACACCAGGGTGCCACAAACAGGGACCTATAAAGAGAGACTGAACTATATGGAAACCAAAGTAAATGTGACAGCGTCCCTCTTATACTAAACAGAAGGACAAAGCCAAAATTTCTGGTCCAAGTGAAGGGAACTGGAATGACACAATTAAACTGACAGGCAACCATACATTTTAAGGCTCGTGCATTGAGCAACCAGTCACATGACAAGTGATAGAAGCTTTTCCACAGGGCTGATCTGAATAAAAAAGAGACTATTTACCTTGCAGATGGAAGTAAAATATATGCAGAGGGATACGGGCATGGAACCCTTATATGTCTCAATGATGCGGGGCACAATTTAGCCATACCAGTAAACAATGTGCTTTACGTTACTGATCTAGAACTTTATGTTACTGATCTCTTATCTGTGAGGCATCTGACAGCCAAAGGGCTTACTGTAAAATTGCAAGGTGACAAATGTTCTATCCTGGGTGGCAAGCAGACCATAGCGAGTGCCAAGCTGGATGACCATCTGTAGGGATGAGCTAACCGGTTCGGATGAACCGGAATTCGCTCCGAATTTCAGGGAAAATTCGATTCGCCACGAACCCGAATTTTTTTTGGTTTGGTTTTTGGTTCGTGCCGATCGAATTTTCCCTGAAATAAAAAAATAAAAAAAATGGCGGCATGGTGGGAGCGGGCTGACAGCGCAGCCGGCCTGCCCGCTCCCACCATGCCGGCATTTGTTTAAAAAGCAAACACTTACCTGCATGGTCGGAGCGTGGAGGCCGGCGCCGCTCTCAGTCGCCCTCTGATGACGCGTCCTCTGATGACAGCTGAGAGCGGCGTCGGAGCGTGGAGGCCGGCGCCGCTCTCAGCTGTCATCAGAGGACGCGTCATCAGAGGGCGACTGAGAGCGGCGCCAGCCTCCACGCTCCGACCATGCAGGTAAGTGTTTGCTTTTTAAACAAATGCCGGCATGGTGGGAGCGGGCAGGCCGGCTGCACTGTCAGCGGGCCGGCTTCCGCCGCCCGCTGACAGCGTAGCCGGCCTGCCCGCTCCCACCATGCCAGCATTTTTTTTTTCAGATGAGCGATTCGTGAAAGTTCGATTCGGGCGAACCCGAATTTCTTGGGGAAATTCGGCGAATCGCCCGAATCGAACTTTCAAGAAGTTCGCTCATCTCTAACCATCTGTATCACTTCAACACAGTGAAGGAAAAGGTGAGACTATGTGCCCATAAACACAATGGGGCCAATTCAGAGCCTGCGGGAAAACACTTATTTTTCAGGAGAGTAAACTGCCGTTTACTTTCATTGTCTATCGAGTGTAAATTTTCCCCTGAAAACAGTGTTTCTTCATGGCAAGTTGACAGAAGACATCATCATGGACCAAGCACCAGGATTCAAAAATGAACAGAGGCCAGACCTAGTATGCAAATTTCAGAGGAGTATTTATGGTCTTAAGCAAGCCGCCAAAGCTTGGAATATGAAAATAAATGAAGTGCTTACACATGAGAACTTTCAGAGGAGTAAAGCATGCCCCTGCCTTTACACAAAGAATTGTGCCACCCACTTGCATGCCTGGGGACCAGGGTCCTCCTGCTTTCTGAAAGACATCAGCAACCATAACTTTGATGGTTTCTGTGGGCTGGACAGTAGCCACGGGAGTCGTTAGATGAGAGGACTCTGCCTGAAGCTGGAGAAGAAAGTGGATATAAGTACAGTTAATTTAAATGTTGTGTATTTTTTTTTATTTACCTCTTTGGGAACTGATAATGGACCCCTATACCAGTTCATAAGTTAGAGTGGCCGGGCACCTGCCGACAGCTGCGGATTGCATGCCAGGTTTGACCAGGATCATGCTGATATCATTGATGGGGTAAACCGGACTAAATCAGCAAGATCTATATTGAATTTAGCTTTGTCCTGGATGTGAAACCTATCACTACCAGTAATTTAAAAGAGAGATTGCTCTGTAAGCCTTAATGACTGGAAATTGTCTTTAACAACTTAGCTCTGTTTTTGGGAACTTGAGAGGAACACAAGAATATATGCATACCACAGAAGAACTGTTCATATCCACCCTTATTTTTAGATTGAAAAAAACCCACCTTATTTTTTATGTGTGTTCATTCTGAGACAAAATCTTGCCTCATCACATAAAAAACTACTAATAACTAATCCAATAATCTTCCCAGGGGAGGTCTTCCCAGTTTATGGTTTTGTAAATATATTTTCAGAATCAAAACAGCATGGTGGCTGACAAAGCTCACTATGAGCCAGACTGATGGGAAATCCACATCTTTTGCTCTGTGTGACACTAGCAAATTAAAGACTAATTTTCGATACCAATTGCACTAGCTTTAAATAACAAGACATCATCGTCATACAGTATATCTTATTATATTAGAGTTAGAGTGTCAGTACACTATGACCTTATTTGGATTATGGCTGATAGAAGCAAGCAATCTAGAGAATCAACAGACTCACAGTGGACCCTATTTCATTATGGTCAAATACATCCAAACAGTGATAATATAAATAAATAAAAAAACAATGTAAATATTATTATAAAGTGTCACTGCATAACAAAATGTGCAAAAAAATAGAATATTTTTCACTGTTTGTGTGTTAAAGTAGAAAAGGCTCACTCAGGCGTGTTTAATTTCACACCCAAAAGTGCAACCAAAGTTAAACCTACGTCACAAAATAAATAGCATGACCCCCAATTAGCTACATGGACATCATTTCTTAAACACAAACTCAATGCACTGGACCAATGTGCTATCCTGAAATCTCCAATGCTTTCCAATGGCTTCTGTGCTGAGATAACTCAACCAGTTGAACTGACATCCTGAGTTTAAAAAGGGAAAGTCCACCTTCGATGTAATTTTTAAAAGTGTAAATTTTTGTATGCTAAAATGATGTTCCAAGGTGATGCTTTTCTAGCATTTTTGTGTGTTTTATGAAATCAGTTTTTACTACCCGCAAGCTGTTGCTCTTATCAACCATACACCAAAAGCCTCATTTACCAAGCCCCAGCAACTGTTAATAGCACTCAGCGCCAATATTTTAGCCTCATAGGCACTACGTGTGCGATTCAGCAAACAAAAAAACATTCAGTGCTGATGTATCTGCCAGCCTGCGGTTAATTTATCAACGGCGCCATATAGTTCGCAGTGACAGGCGTGCTTCTTAAAGCTGTGACAGTTAATAGTGACGCTATTCGTTTAGATCCCATAGACCACTCTGGGAAAAAAGTTATAAATAATGTTAAACAAATTTATTTGTACAGAACTTGCTTTGGTGACTTGTCAATAATGTAAACGGTGGACTTAGATGGCGCCAAATGTAATTTTATTATTTTCTTGTAAAATCTTTTATCACAGCTTATTCTTCTTACCAGTGTGTAGTTTGGAGCACAACCGCTAAAATGCAGCCTAAAGGCACAGTTTGTCCAGTTGTTCACATCTGTGTAATGTTAAAACGCTGACCAGCGCCTGTCACATACACCGCCAATCTTTTCTGCAATGAAATAAAATATAAATATGGTGTGCAGAGTGACGCTCACTGGCGCTTCGATGCGAGCGCTCCAAAGTGTAACCCATATGCCAGCAAAATGATGCTAAATGATGCAATTCATAAATAAGGCTCCAAATCTGTATACTATACACTATACAAGGTCTACAATAAGAGAGAAGTGAGTCCTGTACACAGAGAACACTGCTTCTGGGCATGTGTGGGTGAGCTGCCTCACTTCTGCCATTGCAGCAGCATTCTGTGTATACAGGGCTTATTTCTTAATTCTTGTAGATAATGCGTGTCTTTCTGACACTCAATATGAACAAGCAAGATATCCAAGGTTAGGGTAATACCATTTATTGGCTAACTCAATAGATTGAAAATGCGAGCAATTTAAGCTTCTTCTTTTTCAGGCATAACACAGAACTTAGACACACGTTTATGCAAAAAACTACAAAGGAAGCACAATTGTTTTTCTACTAACACACATAACAAGTTGTAAAAATGTAAGCTGTGAGATAACAATCAGGGGAATTATGACAATTAATAAAAATGGGACGGGGAGAGAAAGTGTATGGATTTTTAATTGCTCTTAGTCACATCAGCCCTGTCTGTCTGTTTAATATCAGATCCTGTGGCAAATCCAGACTATTTAATTCATGTCATAATGATACATAGGGCCTGATTTATTAAGTACTTCTGACAGATAGTTCCACATCGTAGCAAATTAGAGTGGTGCAAAATATAATTTATCATTTTTTTTCCTTACTTGCCCATGTTGCTGCATTGTAAGAAACACATTTACTAAAATATTAGAGGTGCAGCAACATGCTAAAAAAATTATTAGATCATATTTTGCACTTCACTAATTTGCACTGACATGGCATTGTCTGGCAGAAGTGCCTGATAAATCAGCCCCATAAAATGATTATCCCTGTTTGGCCCACAGTCCATCGATTTGAATTTCTGGATGTATTTACATTCCCACTCCAATCAAACCTTTTGTGAACAGACTTAATGACGTACAATACAATATACAGTTTTAAAAATGTCATTGAATCTGGATGTTCATCTGGATGTTCAGAATTGTCACATTTGTATCACCACAGGCATCCAAAAAGAGAGGGGGAGACTCTAAATTACCGCACTGGGTCTGTTTTTTGATCAACTGACCATGCTGGGTAGATGAGCTCTGCTCTCTTTTTTTTTTTTAGAAAAAGGAAAAAATATATGCCTCTCTTTTAAATTGTATAATGACAATGGCTCAGTCCATTTGCTGAATAGGGGGATCTGCTGAGTTGTTTTTAGTGAGCTGCCTCATTTAGCCCACTGGTCTCCTAGCAACACTTTACCTCAGAGACTGACACTGTAATCAGTGGTAACGGCTGTGTGTGTGTGAGGTGCTGCTTTTGTTATGAGACCAGGTGACTCAAATGAGTAAAATCTATACAAAATAAACTAAACTGACTGAAAACGACTGAAATTCTTCTTTGAATAACTGTGGAGGAAAATCTAAAGGTATTAAAGTGGAACAAAACCCTGAGTGGCCGACCCTGAAGTCTATAAGACCCGGCCATTGACCTTGCCCCTTGGGCATTCTAAATCAGGATGCCCACTGTGTGAAACGACCCCTGGATAACCCCAGATCCCCCCATTTTTTTGGCGCGTTCACGCAGATAGTCATCTAGACAGGCCGGGCAGCCAGGAAGGTTACTGCTCAGGCTCCCCATCTGCGTGCAAACAGAGCTGATTGGATGAGAGCCCGTGCATGCGCTGTGGGACAGGGAAAGGTACGTTTTCACAGGCGAACTTGGGGATTTCACATATCAGGGCATCCCAAGTCGGGATGCCCCTAGGGGCACAAAACAAAACTCCAGATAGTGAAAATCCTGGGTTGGGCTTTGCTCAAAACACACAAAGCTGAAAGAAAGATCATATGGAAAAATGAAAAATAAGAATATGAAAGAGAAATGGTAAACTGAAAGATTCTGCAGCAGAGCCAACATGAAGGGGAAACTGTCAAAATCAGCTAAATAACTTCTAGAGCTTTTCTCTCTGTTTTAGATATATAAGTTCTGGCCAGGCAATGTTGCAATGTTGTTATCTTATGCTGGATGGCTGGCAGCACTGAACAGCTGATACTTTGATACATTGTTTCCCCCTCTCCTCAGCATGGAACAGGCCAGAGTGTCGGGTCCCGACACTCAGAAGATATAAACATGAACTATTAGTCTCCAGCTGCTCAACACACACATCATTTTTTTCTACATTTGTAATTATTACTCCAACACTTACCTACATTCAAAGTATCTTTTAAATATAAGTCACCAAGAAAAAATTGCGATACTGCTCCTTTAAGTGGAATGCTTGCTTTCAATGCATCCTGGTAAAAGTATGGATAAAGGTTTTTTTAAAGAGGCACTTTGGACAGGAAATGCCTTCTGGGGGGATTAAGGTGATGGTACCACCTATATATATATAATTATTCAATTGGGGGGGGAGAGGTTGGCTTGGACCAACACCTAAAATGAGTGAAAAAAGTTATTGTAATTACAACCTTATGTTGTAGAATTGGTATAGCTTGTATACCGTAAATCTTTGTGCCGCAAAAATACATAAAAATCATAGGTGAAAAACATCAACAGAAGGTGTAGTTACGTTTTGTATAGCAAGTTACAACAGCTTTAATAGGTAAAGAGATAAACGGGTATATATCCGTACGTATGTTTGTGCAGCTTTTTGTACACAAAAGAAAAGAGAACAAAAAACAAATTTTCCCTTGGGTATCTGTGGGTATGATTTGGTCCCCTTAGGTGGGTGTGGTCTTGACGCATTTCACCATGGGTGGGGCGGCTTCATCAGGAGATGCTGCACAGTGTGTTATATAGGCAAATTGTGTATGTTTGGTATTTATATCAATAGAGGTAGGATGTGGTACAAGCAGGGGAAGCCATGGCTGGTTGTAATAGCAATAACTGGGTGCATCTTGTAGGCCATGGGACTAGGGGGGTAGGGTTGTGATATTGCCACTACTGAAGCCACCTGGGTAGGTGGATGTATAAGGGTATGTGGGTACGGACTTAAAGGGTAGCTGCTAATGGTGTTAAGTGGCACTATGATACAAATATCGGAGTGCTCAAGGAAGGGAGAAAAGGGATGCCTAAAGGGTTACTTGTCCTTGGGCAAAGGATAGGGTTACCTTAATTGGATGTATATAGAAAGCTCCTTGGCTTATGCAGGTTCAAGGCTGCCTTTTTATGGCTGCTTTTAAAATAGGATGTATGCTAGTTTCAGTGTGTGTTGTGGTAGCTTACAAAGTCCCTCATATGTGTGGAAATTAGGGGAAACGATAATCTGTGTGGGTTATAGCAATAGGTTGTTTTAGTTCTCCATAAAGAGCTCAGGGCCTTATTCATGAAGGTATAGCGCCAGGTAGTGCCTGTACAGTGGCAGGCAGCGCCAGGTAGCGCCAGGTAGCGGCAGGTGAAAGGCGGAGCCGGCACACAATTACACATTTATGAAGCCAATCTGGTGAGCGACTAGAACAATGCCATGTAGCATTAGATTCATCATTATCCCTGCCTCAGTGTACAGCGCCTGCGCTCATCCTTGCAGAGCACCACATCTAACCTGTTGTTACCTGGCGCTCTCCCATACATTTCAATGGACAATCCTTATATCCCTTTCCTGATCCATTTTTTTCCCTAAAAAAACACAAAACTTCTGACATGTATTCTGGGCAAGAAAATGACATTTTTTAATATTTTTGGATTAATAAAATTTTTATGCAGAATTGTCCTCACATTTTTATGCAGAATTGTCTGGTGTTTAAGTGTTCATGTTACAATGTTATAACAATGTAATTCCATATGTTTTCGCTTTGTTACTAGTGGATACATGTTCAAAAACAGCTTTTAATCACACATCCTCTGGCACTATGGGCTACAATTACATGATTTTGAGCGCCAGATATGTTTGAGGCTGATTTTTGGATGAATGTGGTTTGAGTCAGTTGCACTGAGCTGCCGTTACGGTTCGGTCCCATACAGCATAGTGCTGCGATTCGCAGATCATATTCATCAATGCCGGACAGCGACTGAGGCACTCTTAAACAATGATCCATGGCCGAGCACAGCGACTACTAGCAGGCGCTCTGAAAACCACTCTACAGCCGCTACCTGGCGTTAGTAATGAATTAGCCTGCCCGTTTTGTACAATCTGTATTTGCCCTTCATAAAGCATTAATTGTTGTGAGCGGAAGAGTTTTACCTTATGCAGTTCTGGTGTGTGTATTGGGTCTTTATGGGTGCCAATCGTAGAACTGGTGCAGGAGAGGGGTCTTTGTAGCACGTATGGGTTGGGTCCCAGACAGCCACTGGGTTTGCTGGTAGCATTGCTCTTGGTCCTGGGTAGGCGCTGGGTCTGCTGGCAGCATTGCTTTCAGTCCTGGGTGGGCGCTGGGTCTGCTGGTAGCATTGCTCTTGGTCCCGGGCGGGCGCTGGGTCTGCTGGTAGCATTGCTCTTGGTCCTGGGTGGGCGCTGGGTTTGCTGGTAGCATTGCTTTCAGTCCCGGGTGGGCGCTGGTTCTGCTGGTAGCATTGCTCTTGGTCCTGGGTGGGCGCTGGGTTTGCTGGCAGCATTGCTTTTGGTCTCAGACGGATGCTGGGTTTGCTGGTAGTGGTGTTTTTGAAAACTGGTGTGGCACCACTTTAAATGGCTGAGAAGGGACATGTTGACTTCTCAGTGTTCCTGCAACCTGGGGAGCATACACAGAGGTCATCCAGGGGTCTGCCATCACCCCAGACCTGGTGGGCACAGTGCTGTCGCAGCTGCTTTTTGAAGCAATTTGGAGCGCAGCTTGGTAGCTGAGTACGATTGGAAATGCTTTGCAGCAATGACTATGTAACTTAATTTAGAACTGCACTTAAAGTTAAGCATCAATGGGTAAGAGGACGCGAGAGAGGGGATACGGAAGCCACAAGCGCATGGAGCTCAGGACACATCTCAGGGGGAGGAGGATATGGCTGTCATGATTCAGGAGGTTCCTGGGTGCTTCACTACCTGCAACCACATAAGTAGTCGCACCAGGTGGTATCTTGCTGAGAGGGGAAGCCTTTAGCCCTTGTTCACACCTGGACAGTACCGCATGTGTTTCTGTGATCGTGGCAGAGGCAGCAGACCACAAAAAATATCCATCAATGGTACCTTTCACACCTCTCCGGTGGGACCGAGAGGGGGAAAAAGCAGCCACAAAAAGTTCTGCTTGCTGCATTCTGGCCGCAAATGCCAGAACAGGGATATTATAACGCACAGGTGCAAATACAAATAAAGATTTGGAGAAAAAATATGCAAATGCAAAACGGAATTCCTGCCACAAAATGACCGGACAGGTGTGCTTTCTTTTTAACACTGCAGTGATTGGGCCACTCCTTTAAAAAGCGATAATGATATTGACAATGTGCTTGTGGGCGGTTTCCAAAACCTATCCTGTACAAGACCGGTTTTAGACATTTATTGTTAAATTCTAAGAAAGTAGCTGTTTAAAACAGCTAATAAAGACCAATACAATGTGAGATGATCAGGCTTCTTCAGTACAAACTAGCACTAATATATATATATATATATATATATATATATATATACTGAACATTCCTCCTGATCTTTGATCTTTTAATCCAAACTGATGTTAGGCTGATACAATATTGTCTCATTGTTATGTCTTCTTGCAGGTTTTTGTCATTAATTTGTCTGACACACCATTGACTATATCCTTTCGAGTAACCTCATATATTGTTCTCCTATAAAGTGTGTCCTTTTAATGATCAGTGGATGTTGTGTCAGATACAACAAGCTCTTACTGGCTTGTTGAAGGATTTATTTGAAGTGATTTACTACGAATAGCTACTTTATAGGTGTCTATCATTTGCATCACCCCTTTGCCTGGCTGGGTTTTATGATTCAAGTCATTTTCGAAGAGATGCATCTCCATTGTGTACAGAAGCTGTCTCATCTATCACGCGCACAAGAGCTAGATAAAGGGTCTCCTTCACAAGGGTATATCAAATCAACTTTATCCTATTCCTGAAAAAGAAATTATTAAGTAATAGGATTATATAAAAATCCTTTACCATAAAATCATGTGAACTATTTCTGCCGAGATTTAATTAAAGAGAGGAAGTCAATTTATTAGATATAATTGAGAGACTATTGACCAAAGCGGTGTCAAATGAACACCAGCAAAAAAAAAAAATGATATTCAGGTTTAAGATTTTTAATGTGGAGATGTTCCTCTGTCCCTCTTTGTTTTCCGATAGCTAGGAATTCTATGATCAAAATATAAAATCAAAGCAGCTCACATTCATTTTTTATGCTTCCTAGTTTCAAAAGCTAGAAGTCCCCCCCACCCCATGCACACACACCCCACCATGAAACTTAGTCTAAGGCTTGGCACACGGAACGTGTTCTAGTCTGACCTCTGAAATAGAAATGGAGAATCTCATTAAAGTATCCCCGCTTCTTGCTTCTTTCTTGAAGATTAAAACTCATCACATTGTAAAGGAGCCAAATACCAATTACCTTTCTTTTCATCAAAAATCTAACATAATACCCCATGTTTCGCCATCATCGAATCGCACATGTCATGGTAGCATGTAGAGGTGAGTTATCAGGTACACCAAGGGGTATCACAGTGCAGGGCATCCTAGGGACAGGGAAATAACTCAGCTGGGGAGTCCTGTCCTGGGAGACTTGGTTTTGGTACTCTTTACAGCAGACCTAAACCCAACAGGATTTGCCCCAGGCACCTTTCTTGAGGATGCAAGAAAAATGGCATTTCTAGTGGCATTTGGTGATCCACAATGCCGAAAATGGCATGCCCAAAGGAGGAGGTTGCAGCAGCTCTGGAATTTAGGGCCACTTTAAGCATTATTGTTCAAACCAAGAGACAGGGGAAAGCTTGTGCAATCCCTCACCCCAGCTCTGCAGTAAGAATTTTTCACCTCTGGGGACAGCAGACCAGAACCCATATCACACTCTGCAGCAGCTGGTCTAATATATTAGAAGACATGTTGGTGGTCTGCATATCCTGTATGCTACAGCTTCCATTCCTTTGAGTATTTCTAAATGCAGTGCTTAGGGTGGCAGTAGCAGGGTGTTTGTGTACAGGGTGTACACCTACTTTAACCCATTCAACTTTTGTCCCCTGCAGCTTAATTCCAGAATTTCGCAGCTTACCAGATGCCATGCCATCCATGCCTGATCAACAGTCACCAGTGCCTCCATGAGAAATGCCCACCCAAAGCCATCAGATACAGTGACTCTAAAACTCTCACTTCATACACTGCAGTGAATGCAGTGAGCATGCTAATCACTGTGATTGATGGAGGAATGATGGGGGACAACATGGTGCCTGGGTGGTGCTGGACTTGATATTCTGATCTGGCAAACAGGTGAACGCCGGAGTAAAACCAATCAAGGTGAAATCCAGTCATCAGTTAGGACCATAAATAATAGGATTGTTGGGTTGAGTATATATGTGCTGTTTCAAAGTGTCAGATATGGTGACAGAGATACTTTAAGATTGGATCCGGGATATGGTCAATAAAGGAAAAAATTGGGGCTTTAATCACAATTGCAAATGGTGCTTAGGGTGACATACTGTAGACCTTAAATTTAGCCCTGGGTACTAGGTTCTCTTTTGACACATATACTGTACCTTACATACTTCCAGGATTTTAGGTAAATTGGGATTCTGCTTGCTACAACACAGTAGAAGTTAAGTCTGTCCCATGGCTGCATTGATGGTAATTTTATTTAGAATATCAAGCCCCCTTTTTTAATTTTTTCTGGTGTCTGAGCTGTACTGCACTGCATAACTGTTTAATTGTTTGTATCTGTTCAGTAAATAGATGTGCATATGGTTCTTATTTTCATGAGAAATTTTACAAGAAAAGTCCAGTTACATAAACTTTACCAACAGCCCATTATTCATTATGTATGCAAAGAAAGAGCCAGCATTTTTTTGCATAAATGCGGGAATACCGCGCCACTGCTGGCATTAGCACCCACACATATTTATAAGTGGTAGGTTGTGTGTCACAGGTCATGGTTCTCTATGGACCCTGGGCTCAGACAGTACATCAACATATATCTTTGGCCAGCTTGAACCTGAAAGTGCAACTCCCGGCTTCAGATACCAGGATTGTGGGAGAAAATATCAATGCTCCTAGCCAGGCAAAGGAAAGTTGGGAAGCCTCGTACCCCCTATGGACCCCTAAACAAAAGTCTGGGAAAGTAGACATTCCTTTTCAGGAAAGTTTGCTGAATGAAGGCTAAGGCTGTGTTGTCTTATCTGTGTTTCTTCCAGTTCAGAAGCTTACTTTATTTAATATTCACACTTAAAATCTCAAATGTAATTGTAACTGTAGGGGACAATGTATTTCCAATTATCATCCCCTCCTACATCTCTACTTGGTGACTTGGAAGCGGCTTTACTGCTCTATGAGCTAAAGGTGCTTTTCTGGCAAGAACATTGACAACTGAGGACTTTTGTTTTAATTTTCTCTATTATTCTTTTGTAACTGTTGATTGTTTGATCGGAACATCTGATTTTGCCAAACTATAGTAAATACAATTCTTTGTTTGTGAAAAAAACATTTTGATGTATTTTGATACTTGGCAATCAGTACTTAGTCAATCAATAAATACCATGGTAACTAAGTGCTGCTCAGGGCTTGGACCACTCTGCTCCTGCAATCAAAGATAAATGGCAGACAAATATCAACTAACTGTCTAGTCTGTAGTCGGCATAATGTTCTGAGTTACAGTAGGTGCTGTGACATACTCAAACCTAATTGCAGTTATATAGACAATTCATATATTTTTGATCCTTTTTCAGTTTTATTGCTATAAATTTATAAATTCTTAAATGTCCCTGTTTGGGCAAAAAAAAAGAAAAAAGCTCTCAGCATGCTAGAGCCCTGCCAGAAGCAGACTCCTAGATTCAACTTACTAACAGGTCTTTTTGTACTTGCTCATGCCCAGGCTTTTTAATTTTTACCATCCATTAAAGTGATCCTATATCAAGAAAGGAAGTTTATGTCATCACCTTCTCTGCCCAGCCCAGTGCCCTAAAACAGCCTGTGCTTTTTCTAAAGCCTTTTCCAATATTCATAAAAACACGAGCCCCATGCAGTGTGCAGGTTGAATGGGCAGCCATATTGCTCCCTGGTGCTCTTCAGCGATGATAGATTCAGTTAAATGCAGCTCAGCATTGGGGGTCAGCCTTATCATTTATAATAACTGTATAATAACTGTAATAAATCTGAAATCACTACAAGCTCAACTGTCATTATGGGTCAGTTTAGCTTGGAACTGAATGAATTAGCATATGGCTGTCTTTCAACATCATATTGATTCATGTTAGTGTTTTTATGAATATTGGGCAAATGCTTTAGTAAAAAGAAAAAGAAAACAGACTGTTTGGGGGCAATGCACTGGGGATAGAAGAGAGATACATTTCCTATCTGGTTATAGGTACACTTTAATATGTGTTCTCCTAAGCAGACATTATGCAAAGTAAAGATTCATACACTAGTCTCCTAAACATATATGCTCACTGCCCCAATATATGTGAGAGCAATTCTCATGGTAGTAAAAAATTCAATACATGAGAAAAAAGCCTGAGAATGTCACTGTTACTGAATCACTAGATAAAACGACAATACAAGTCAATGGCAGCTTTTACTACAGTGTAGAAAGAAGTAAACAGTTCTCTGCTTTTCTTAGGAGTAAAAAAGTGCCATTGACTTTCATTGTTCTCATATCTGGTGATTCAACAACAGTGAAATTCTCAGGCTTTTTTCTCATGAATTGAATCTTTTACTACCATGAGAATTTTTTTCTACCTTTATTGATTTGAGGCCTATATGTATAAACTCCCTAATTGTACAGTTGATATTTATTTGAGACCCTACACTCCAGGAAAAAAATGTATAAATAGCCCAAAGAAAAGAAAACACCAGCTACCTTTTGCCACATGCAACAAAGCCTAAAAATGTTTCCTGATGACATGTTCACTTTAACCTGAATATGAACAGCTAATGTTTATACACAATTTTAAAACAATCTTGTTATCCAAACTGATAATAGGGATTATTCGGTCACTAATACTATACTACAAAGGTTTGAGTTTGCACAGGTCTGATTGGACAGCTGGCCACTGACTGCTTACAGCAGACATGTGACCTGTGGTCCAAACTGCTGTAGGGAAAGTGGCAGGGGTACATAGAACCGGGGCATAAAGGCTCAGTAAGGATGGCAGGTAGCAACAAACTGATATAGGAGGGGCCACATTGCAAGTCAGAAGTGACAACTGTGGCCTGGACATACATGGTGACATTGACTACTATTGAGGTATTCCATGAAGCCCAAAAAGCAATAAAATCACTTTTAATCATGGAGCCCCTGAGTGAAATATACACTGTGGTACTTTTTTCTCTATATTAGTTGTTTGCATTGCATTGGTGGGAGTTTAGACGCATTGGGGATTAGTGATGCGGTCAGGATATGGGACTGAAGGGGAAATGGCTATAAATATGGGGCCCATATAATTAGAGGACTAAGGCAGCATGTGAAAGCAAGGATGCCCCAAGTTTCGGGGAATAAATGACCCCCTTACTCGTCAGCCCCCTATGGACTGTGTTGCTGTTTCATACATGTGAATGTGGTAATACTGTGGTTTAGTGGAAGGACATTTGAATGCAAAAAGAATATCTTTAACCCCATTACAGTTACAGTGAAAGGAAGCTTAGAGATTTGTGTGCCAAAACCCATCACTATTTTTCCAAAGACATCCCCCAGATGTTTACCTGTCTCTTGTTTAAGGCAGCCTATCGCTCCAGGCACGTGTGCACTTCACTGCCTTTTAGTTTGTAATTCACTTGTGTATAGTCACTCACATGGTGTTTATTCACGGTGCACGGATGGGTAAATGCAGAGAAAGAATTCCATTATACTACTAAAGGAGCAGTATCGCAAATTTTTCTTGGTGACTTATATTTAAATGGTACTTTGAATGTAGGTAAGTGTTGGAGTAAGAATTACAAATGTAGAAAAAAATTATGTCTGTGTTGTGCAGCTGGAGGCTAATAGCTCATGTTTATGTCTGCTGAGTGTCGGGGCCCGACACTCTGGCCTGTTCCACGCTGAGGAGAGGGGGAAACAATGTAACAAAGTAATCAGCTGTTCAGTGCTGGCAGCCGTCCAACATAAGATAATATTGCAACATTTCTGCTTGGCCAGAACTCATATATCTAAAACAGAGAGAAAAGCTCTAGAAGTCATTTAGCTCATTGGTAAATTTGATGTCTTTGAACCAGAGAGTCATTGGTTCAAATCTCAGACTCGCCAGTTTTTCTTTTTTTTTGGGGGGGGGGGTTATTTTATTTCAGAATTGGATTTTTGGGTTTACATCCTGTTTTTTTGCTCTAAACATTTTTTATTTTGACAGTTTTCCCTTCATGTTGGCTCTGCTGCAGAATCTTTCAGTTTACCATTTTCTCTCTCTTTTCTCAACACATTTTTCCATATGATCTTTCTTTCAGCTTTGTGTGTTTTGAGCAAAGCCCAACCCTGGATTTTCACTATCTGGAGTTTTGTTTTGTGCCCGACTTGGGATGCCCTGATATGTGAAATCCCCAAGTTCGCCTGTGAAAAACGTACCTTTCCCTGTCCCACAGTGCATGCACAGGCTCTCATCCAATCAGCGCTGTTTGCTTGGCTGGCTCTGTTTGCATGCAGATGGGGAGCCTGAGCAGTAACCTTCCTGGCCGCCCGGCCTGTCTAAATGACTATCTGCATGAGCACGCCAGAAAAATGGGGGGATCTGTGGTTATCCAGGGGTCATTTCACACAGTGGGGCATCCCGATTTAGAATGCCCAAGGGGGAAGGTCAATGGCCAGGTCTTATAGACTTCAGGGTCGGCCACTCAGGGTTTTGTTCCACTTTAATACCTTTAGATTTTCCTGCACAGTTATTCAAAGAAGAATTTCAGTCATTTTCAGTCAGTTTAGTTTATTTTGTATAGATTTTACACATTTGAGTCACCTGGTCTCAACAAAAGCAGCACCTCACACACACACAGCCGTTACCACTGATTACAGTGTCAGCCTCTGAGGTAAAGTGTTGCTAGGAGACCAGTGGGCTAAATGAAGCAGCTCACTAAATACAACCCAGCAGATCCCCCTATTCAGCAAATGGACTGAGCCATTGTCATTATACAATTTAAAAGAAAGGCAGATTTTTTTTCCTTTTCTTTCGCCACATTATTTATACACATGTTAGAAGCTATTGTGTGGCTATTTAATTATTTATCTTTTTTAATGCAAATTTCGCGATACTGCTCCTTAAGTGCACTATTACTATTACCTCTGTTTCTGCGAATGGAGGCAGAGGAGTAACATTCTGGGGCACCCTTTTCAAATTTGTACAAGGCTGTTGGGAAGTTAATGGAGTTTGTGATGATATTGTCAGTCAGGATTGTTTGTGTGATGGTTGATGGTGGGGGGTTTGCTGATGTATGCTATGTGAGTGTCTGTGTGTTTGTCAACAGGAGTTGTGGTGAGAGTTAGTAAGTATGTGTGATTGTGAATGTGTTTAGAATAGGAGTGTGGGGGATATGAGGGGGCAGGGGCGGACTGGCCATAGGGAGACCAGGGACAATACCTGTTGAGCCATTCTGCTTTGGGGCCAGTTGGGCTGCTGCTTTTACCACCCTTCTCATTTACCATGTCCTTCTCATTGCCCTGTACCCAGTCCCACTGTACCCACAAGCCAAGGCCCCCCAGCCCCCCCAATGCTATAGCCCTAACATCATGGTTGGGGGCCTCAGCAGGAATGTCTCATGCTGGCCAGGGTTTGGTAAAATCCAGGGCTGATTTTTGGCCCCAGTCCACCACTGTGAGGGGGCGATCTTGGTGGTTGTTTTATACAGAAGGTATCTAGATTCATATATATTATTGGAAATTAAACATTTTGAACTGTTTTATGTAATTGTGGCTCACAGTTTATAACCTATACAAATTACTTAAGTAGCATGAACTCTTCAAATGGTTGAGCACGCCTGGCTTAACACTTACATTTTCCTGTGTTCCTATACTACAATGGTTCTCAGAATTGGAAGGCAACTGGACAGATGTCAAGCCCAAGTGCAGGAACATGTTGGCCTTGTATTCGGATGTGCCTTTCAGCCTGGATGCACAGTGTACGTTGTTCTCTGACTTGTTGTAATACTTTGTAATGAGGTCACCTGTCAAAATTTTGTTACAGAGGTCTTGTAATCTGTAGTTACGCCCCAGCTACACATGTTCAAGTGTTAAGTCTGAAATTTGCTGCTTTAAATGTGTACATTCTGACAGCACACTGTACCCCGGAGCACAGGGAATCCCATCTACAATGACTCCGGCAGATACTGAAGCATATTATTAGCTTTACCACTACTTTCTGACAAGAAGCAGCTTGGAGAGCCGCGAATTGTTCCTGTAACAGTGTGTGTGCGTTAATGCACTGCATTCACACAGGCACAATCACGCTTGCAATGAGATTTAATGGGAGCTGATGGCAAATACATACTCTAGGCTTCGAGCCTATTGTGCACAGGTCTTATTCATCAAACAGAAAAAGAGTTCAACAATACAGCCTTTCAGAGCTCTCATTATCATTTTTGATTCAACACCTTTCAACCTAATAAGACCGAAATGTGTAATTAAATTTCATCCATTTACCAAATACAAATCTAGAAAATTAAAGTGATTGTGCCAAGTTTGTGTCACTCAGTGAGCTGGACAAGCTAAAGGAAATATAACTGGAAAAATGAAGATGATGTAACTGTCTGTTTTAAGTCACACCTCAGTGCATGTGGCTGATCATGGAGTGGAGAAGGCAAAATGCACCAGGTGTCTAAAATATACAGTAGTTTAAGCAGAACAAATTCCAGTGCAGCCAGCCCTGGAATCTAAAAGATAGGGATGCCCTGCTGTGTGAAACCCCCTAGGGTGCCAGTAATCACACACCTTTCCCCAGTACAACAGCACATACACAGGCTCTGGTCCAATTAGAGATACACAGCAAAGGGCTCTAATTGGATGAGAGCTCATGAGCTGTTGGACTGAGAAGAGGTGAGTTTTACTGGGCAAAATGCGGCGTTTCACATGGCAGGGCTTCCATATTTGGAACATAGGATCAAAATCCAGGGTTTTTTGCAACCTTAAAACTTCACTATAGTCAGTTTCATTGGGCATAAGGCTCTTACTCTTACTACATTTGCTTGTCATCCGCACTGCTTATTGGTCACATCTGTCTATGTCAGCACCCATTGTTATTAATCAAAGCCTGCGTACACAACAAGGTCCACCAACCAGACTTCTCATACTGCCATTGTGGGTGAGTATTTAATGGTGCCAAAGGGAGTGGCAGATAAGTGAGTGGTCTTGTACCCTCTGGCTGATCTGGTGTCTGAGGGACCTAAACCCTCCCTGGCACCTTTGTGTTCTGGATGGTCGTGATCCTTGACCCCTAACTCTTAGGAGATACTTACTGTTTTTACACAGAGCTTCATTCAAGGGTAATAGGGGCAGGTAGCACTTGTTGAGGTGTTGCCAGACCCTTATCAAAAGGAGCTACATGAGATGAAGTTACTGTAACTATGTATGACATATATAGGTTGCTTTCTATCTATCACTACTACTAAACACAAATTTTGGGTTCATACCGAACTTTGCAAGTTCGAGTTCCCAAATCCCAAAACAGACTTCAGCCAGAAGTCCGTGTTCGAGTTCTGCGTCCATACAGGAAAGTTCATTGAATACATTAACTCTGTGTTTCCCACTGCACTTCAACCCAGAAAACTCTAGAGACCATGTCACCTTTTTGGACGTGGCGTTATAGAAGGATGAAGAGGATTGTATCAGTACGGGACTCTTTTCCAAACCCAAATTAGACAGGAATACTCTACTCAGATATGGAGAAGTGCCCACCTGAGACATCTTATAGATAACTATTAATCCATTAATATACAATTAATTCATAGACTGCATTGTGCCATCTTAAATAAAAATAAATAAGTAAAAACTATCCTTAAGGCTATCCATCATGAGAAAACATAAAAAAAATCAGCAAAAAATGTGCTACATCAGGGATTCCCAAACAGTGATTTTAGTACCACTGGTGGCACTCGAGTTCCCCTATGGTTGTACTTAAGGCCCTGGGGGCAAAAGTGGGGCAACGTGAAAAAAGATTCCAACCACTCTTGTTTTCTTTTACTGGAGAGTAAAGTAGGGTTTTTAAAGTGGACCAACAGTGAGTATTAATGTTTAAACATACTTATTAACTAACCCCTCCCCTTGTGGATCTCATGCCCTGGGTTTTAATATAGTGAAAATACATTTTTCAGATATAATGAAGACTCTGACTGCTTTGTCCCCCTCAAAAGACACATAGGCGCCGCCATCTTTTTACACCCGGAAGTTGAGTTATTTCTCAGCTTCCCGGGTGCTCGTCAAAATCCAATACCTACGATGACATCTGTCAGAGCTGTTAGCATACACAGCAAGCTGGTGGGTGGTTGCTGGGGGATGCCCGCCGGGTGATTAGCTCAGAATGAAGGTGCGTGCCGAGGCAGCAGGAATGAGGATGGTGAACTCAATCTGCTGTCTGGCACGCACCTTCATTCTGAGCTGAGTATGCAACACAGCTAATCGCTGTGCAAATCTCACAGGTACACGCAATTGCGGTTGAGGTCTGTTTGCTGGGAGATACTGGCTGGCACTATGGATTCCGCAGCACAGGAATGCAAAAGTAGTAGGAGAAAGCTGCAAGATTAGGAAGAGGGAAGCTTTAGGTAAGTTTTTCTTTGTTTGGTTCACAGCACAGCATAGACCAGGGTGGTATAAACATGTATTTGGTTTGCACTGTTGGTCCACTTTAACTGCTGAACTCTGACTTTTAATTTGCTGAACTCTAAATGCCTATCTTCTTATGTAGCACACACTGGAATATTAGCTTGTTTCTATTGCAATTCTTCTGATGAGCCTAAAATACTTCTAACTATCATGCAATGTTTTGGACAGAATTGTTACAACAGGCTATGTCAGTGAATAGGCAGCTACAGTTGAGCAATTCTCTCCTGTGAAATGGTAAAAACCAGTCATCCCTGGCTTTCATCCTTCAGTAGAACTAAAACTGCTGGTATGCTTTAAAGGTTTAAAAAAACATCATACTGGCCTTTACTGGCCTTTACCTAGATATCTGCTTTTTGTGCAGTGTAGGTAAGTCAAGGAAGAAAAGGAAGCCCACAGTCTGGTGGTTCTGATATTAGCTGCCCACTTTAGACTAGGTAGGGAGCACAGGGAGATCGGATCTCCAGACCGATCAGGCGTAGCTGTGGGGGAGAAAAGGTAAATTATTTAATGTCTTTTCTATGAGTGCGTTGAACACTTATTGGTTAATTGATATGAACTGTGCCTATGCATAAACATCTTTAGGCTTTTATTATTATACATTTTATGCTCAGCTGACCTTTATATTGTGGTCTATATTTAACATGTATATATTTAAGCTGCCTCCACATATTTTGGTGGTGGTTTTTAAAGAGTCTTGATCATACAATGAAGAATATATATATCAACTACTGCATATTCCGCCCTATAAGACGCACGTATGTTTTCACCCAAAAGTGGGGGAGAGGAATGTTTAAAAAATGTAAACTCACATTTCCATCGCTCCTGCGCTGCTGGCCAGGAGCAGCAGGTGGGCAGGGCATAGAATCGCTGCCCAAAGTTTAGGGCAAATGCCACACGGCCTATGAGAATGAGAGGGGGCATTGCCACACTGCCTATGGGAATGGGAGGGGGGAAATGCCACACTGCCTATGGGAATGGGAGGGGGGAAATGCCACACTGCCTATGGGAATGGGAGGGGGGAAATGCCACACTGCCTATGGGAATGGGAGGGGGGAAAAATGCCACTTTGTCTGTAATGGGGGGATTCTGCACCTTTGCCTATTATTTGGTTCTTGGTGGTTGGTGTTTTAGCACAACATTTGGTTCAGAATATTTATTTCCTCATTTCTTCCTTCAAATCCTAGGTGCGTCCTATGAACATGTGCGTCTTATAGTGCAAAACATGCAGTATTTTTTTAAAAGTGGTCAGTGGGCTTGGTTTAATGTTAGAGAATAAAACAAAACAAAAATCTCGCTTGGTCCCAGCTTTTTTGTTGTCTCTTATACTCTGTCTTCCGTAGTTCTGCTGTGTGGGGATCATGACCCAAGTTGACCCAAGTCACCTTGTTACTCATGTCTGTCAGAGGCTTTAAAAAGACTGCACAGGCAAAAATAAAAAAGGACAGCTACTCACCAATAATTACATGTATCTGATTGGCTCTGCACCAGTTTCAAACTTGCCACCGCCAGCGAGCCAGACTGCATCATCATGTCCAGGGCCTGTGGTTGTCTGACTGCTTCCTTGAATAACTAATGGGCACTGACTACACCGGCTTCACTCATTGCAATAGAGGCGGCATGCCAAGTGCTGGCACTCCCCTCTATTGTAGTGAATAGAGTGGGTTCATCCAGTCACAGTAAGGGTTTAGCCATGCAGCTCCTGGCCGCTGGGATGTAGGGACAAGATCACAGATGTCGGTATGTTTCAAACTACCGCTCTATGGTGAATCAGCTGCATTAGACTACTTATGAGAATCTGTTGGTTTTTATTTATGCCCAGACAGCGACTTTAAAATGGCAATATTTGAAGCAGATAAAATAGGGTGGTCTATATACTTTATAATGTTCCAACAGTTGCCCCCATTTTGGTCACTTGAGAGTTCAATAAGGGGTTGTTTTTTGGTGTTGGGGTGCCTTGATGCAAGATATTTTCCTTAAAATACACTATCTCAAACAACAAGGCAAATGTCATGCCTTATTTCAGGAGTACAAATGCTGCATGATTCAAAAGTAGAACCGTGTTACAGTCAGTTCTAGTTTCCCGTATAGCCAAAAAAACAAAAAAGGCAAAAATATTCACTATTGTTTATAACTAGGGATGAGCGAACCGGTTCGGACGAACCGCAATTTTTTTGGGTTTGTGCCGATCGAATTTTCCCTGAAATAAACAAAAAAAAAATGCCAGCATGGTGGGAGCGGGCAGGCCGGCTACGCTGTCAGCCGCCGCCGTCCCGCTGACAGCGCTGCCGGCCTGCCCGCTCCCACCATGCCGGCATTTTTTTAAAAAAGCAAACACTTACCTGCATGGTCGGAGCGTGGAGGCTGGCGCCGCTCTCAGGCGCCCTCTGATGACGCGCCCTCTGATGACGCGTCCTCTGATGACAGCTGAGAGCCGCGCCGGCCTCCACGCTCCGACCATGCAGGTAAGTGTTTGCTTTTTTAAAAAAATGCCGGCATGGTGGGAGCGGGCAGGCCGGCTGCGCTGTCAGCGGGACGGCGGCGGCCCGCTGACAGGTGTAGCCGGCCTGCCCGCTCCCACCATGCCGGCATTTTTTTTTTCAGATGAGCGATTCGTGAAAGTTCGATTCGGGCGAACCCGAATTTCTTGGGGAAATTCGGCGAATCGCCCGAAACGAACTTTCAAGAAGTTCGCTCATCTCTATTTATAACTTTCTCACTTTTTATCCATGAAATATTTTAAATGATAGAAAAAAAGTTTCAATTCCAATGATATCATTTAAAATCTTCAGGTCCTGCTGGGTGTAGTTATTGCAAGCCTACCTCTTGAAGAAATGATTTTGCTATAAGTATAACATGTTGTTTTGTATTGAGGGTGGAAATACAGCGCTAAGAATGAGGGCGTAGCAAATAACTTACAATAGGAAATATCACCTACTAGACCCAACCAACTCCAAAGACAATGCAGTGAAAGATGAGATCTGAGCTCTCTTAAAATGGATGATCTGAAATAAATACCACCCTAGGATTCCGAGAGATGAAGTGTATTCTTGCTTTCCAAAGGATATCAAAAAATGTTTTTCTTTCCACACTCTGTCTTGATAAGAAGATAACTTTCAGCAGTTTCCCATAGCTATATATATATATATATATATAGGATGTGTGTGTGTGTGTGTGTGTGTGTGTGTGTGTGTGTGTGACAAAAGTACAACTACCTCGTGCATATTCTTAGAATACAGAAAACTGGCCATTGAGAATACCAGGAGAATTCCTGATGCCTGCCCCGGGCTGTTCTGATCCTGCATGTAGCCCATTCAAAAAAATGACATATACCCCTACAGCTCCTATTATTCAAAGCAGCACATAAGCCTGGCAAGGCCAAATGACTAACTAGAATAAATATACAACATTTATACAACAAGGAGGCTTCCACACAGCCCCCAACCCCAAGACACAATCTGCACCACTCCGTTTACATGATAACAATCACTTTTATTAATTAATTTAAACACTACATGGGTTAAAATACATTAAAAACTGATTATATGAACATTCCACTAAAGAGCGCTGGTGGTAATGCACAGTTAACTAGGGCCCTTATTTATGAAGGAATAGCGACAGGTAGCGACTGGTTAGCGGCCAGTAATGACGGGCCCCGCCACGAGAACGCCGGCTCCCCACCACAATCACACATTTATCAAGCCAATCCTGCTTAGCGACTGAGATAGCGCCATATAGCCACTCATTCATCATTATTCCAGCCTCAGCCCACAGCGCCAGCGTCCGACCTTGAACAGCGACAGGTATGATCTCTCGCTACCTGGCGCGCTCCAATGCATTTCAATGGAACAATCTTTAAATATTAATAATTCATTGTTATTAATTTTTTTTTTTTTTTTTTTTTTTATGTGAAAAATTCTGTGACCACTTCTGCCATTTTAGATTTTTTAAGGGAAAAAAAAATTGTACAGAATTGATATTACAGGTCTGATATTATTGTATTCATATTACTAAATTATTTAAAATACTTTTTTTTTTGGTTTCCAAAAATATGGTGGTTTGGGGGTTAAAAAACTACTTTTAACACATCGCCTCCAGCGCTCTGGGGCTTAAACATGCATTTCACAGCGCTTGAATTTTTTGAGCGTGATTTTTTGATGAATATGGTGGAAGGCGGTCGCTGTGACCAGTCACTATAATGCGCTCCCATACATCGCAGAACCTGTCAAATAGCGACTCGTAACCTTGTATTCAACATTACGCCACACGACTGAGTCGCTGTCAACAACCGAACAGCGGCCAAGCACAGCGACTACTAGCGGGCGCTGTGAAAATACCGCTACAGTCGCTCAACTGTCGCTACATGTCACTATAAATAAATCAGCCTCCCCGTCAGATATCAAGCATATGTCCCTATGAAAACTGACTGAATCCTAGTGTTTCAAACAAAAAGTGCTATGTGCTATATATACAATTAATAAACAACTCTAATGATACTATAAGTGCTAAAGTGACCAAGTGCAAGAAAAATTTAAGCAGTGTAAACCTTCATATGCATAAAAGGTAAGAAAAAATGACCATACCAGGGGACACAGCAGGTTAACAAGAGGGACAACCAACCATAAATCTTACGCGCCCCTCCCCCAGTCTACGCGTTACACGACGGAACGTCGCTTCCTCAGGGCAAATGGAGAGTCTGGACTCGTAACCTGATTCACTCTTCCTGATTCACTGCAGAGCCAATCGAGATCACTAGGTGGTGTCCTGAGGTCAAAGCGCCCAAGACAAGGCTACATCTAACAACAGGACAACGCTCCAGCGAACGATAGGTAGCGCCAGTTAAGTGTGCCCAGCACTCGCAGCTGAAGCCCATATTTAAGTAAAAACTACACACAACCAGCGTTGGCGCTCTAGTGTTGAGCACCAGCACCAGACGCTATTTGCAAAATGTCTGTTTCTCAACACATATAGACCAGCTCCAGAGCGAAAACATATGGAATGACATTGTTTTAACACTGTGATAATGACACTGCAATACCAGACCTGCACATACAATTCTGCATAACAAAAATAAATTAAGGAGAGGACACGCAATAATTTGAACCAAAAATTTAGAACATTACTTTAGGAAAACACTATTTCTACACAACCAATAACCTTCTGGGCCCGCTGCAATTACACCCCCCTCAAATTACGCTCCTGGGGTTGGGGAACACTACTTAAAGTGGGCCAAAACCTTGGATTTTGACTATCCTGGGTTTTGGTCCACTTCCCCTATGTGAAACCTCCCAGATCGGCCCGATCAACTCACCTCACTGCGGTATACGGCGCATGCGTGGGCGCTTGGCCAATCAACACGCTCGGAGCTGCTGAGCTATGCACGTCTTAGCTCAGTGGCTCCGAGCCCGCTGGCGGCAGCATCTTGCACCTCCCTCTAACAGCACGCGCCCTGCTAGAGAGAAGCGCGAGATGCGGCCGCGACCCGCGCAAGTAGCAGCCCTTTTGGAGCTGTCTGGATACAACTGACAATGCACAGTAACAGGACGCCCAGCAGCACTTCCTGTTTGCAGGTGACCTGCAAATGTATGAGCCACCATCTTGTTTTTAAATTTACCACAGCAAAAGTTAAAAAGGGTAAAATATTTTTTGTGTGCAGCAATCTAAACCACTCTAGAGAGGGATGCACATGGGCACTGTTTGTTCTGTTGGTCCAGTTTAAGTAATTTTTGACTGTTGGTCCGCTTTAAAATGGTGCTCCTAAATGTAAGACCACACCATCTGTTCAGTTCAATACAGTTAATTCACTTCAACACAGTATGTAGTCACAGCTACTAAGCAGGTCTTAGCTGGGGCCTGGAAGTAGCATAATTGTTTCATTTCATCTGCCCATATTAATAATGTTATGATTTATGAGAAAACGTCTACTATCATTAATGATAAGAGCCTGAAATTTGGGGAAATTTGGGATCCCCAGGTCAAATTATCCCTTCAGAGACAAAAGCAACCAGCCTGTGCTCTTTAAGCACAGGAAACAAGCCCCATTTGCCCAACACCCTCTTACCCATGTACCCCTCTATCTATTCTCACTCTTTCCCCTCTTTTTGTCCCTTTTTGTTATGTTGAAGAATGATAGAGTTCTTGTACTGCTAACATGTATATGTACAGTATTTGTTGGCTGTCAACATAAATCACAGTTTTGGATATACATATATGCTGTATTTTCTTCTTTGGTAACAATAATTTAAAAAAATTGAAAAAGAGAATTGTTTACAATCAATAATAAAAAATTGAAAAATAGAAAAACTGTCTAATACTAAAACAGCAGTTGGTAGGAAGAGTTCATGTACATGACAGTGATTAGTATTATTTTAGTGGTCCCAATGGTATCTGAACACACACCCACACATTCTGTGGCCCTCCAACTACATCTCCAGGGTCCATCATGGCCACTACTTAGAAACCAGTCCAGTGCTGTGGTCATCGTCCACTAAGCACTGCAGCAGAGATTGCAGGGTTTGTGTACTTACCTTGCAGCTCCTCCTGTGGATGTGCTAGTAAGGTGATGGCTTGGGCGGCAGAAGGTCATTTTGTTTTCTATTTCCATGCATTTATATTATATGTCAGTGAATAGAGGAGATACAGTGAACTAATTTATTGTTGCTTGGTAGAGGGTGGAGGAAGCAGGATTATTTAAATATAATTTTACTCCCAGTGGTTTGAGTTATATGGGGGATGAATAAAGTATAGAGAAATATATGCAGTGGGAAAAATGAACACCCGACATGAAAACTATGCATGCTCAAAAAGGTAATTTAATGCAGGAGTCAAACCATATATCTTTACAAAAAGTAATAAGCAAAAAGTGTTACATATAGACATGTATACAAATGACTGCTAGGTGGCATAAGTAAGCTGGTCCCAGTTCATGTTTTGAGCTTCTCAAACAGAAAGATATAGTAAATACAATTAGATACAGTCTAAGAATATAGGAAACAGTTCCAAGGTATCTGATTAAGATTTGAGAGTCGCAAATTCAATACCTGACTATACATGCAGAGCAAGTGAATGCAAGAATACAGAAAGAGAATCACAGGTTTGCAGGCAGAGACACAGCAGATAACAAAAGGAACCTACTCAACGTTTCGGCGAATGTGCCTTCCTCAGAAGTAGCGGATTAATAAGGTATAACTTTAGACATTTTCTCAAGCTACATACAGTACTTATCCGAACTCCTGCTGCCTTGATTCACTGTAGTCCCACCAGCTGCAGCTCACCTGTACTGGAACTGACAGCATGCCCCCCATTGTGCGACCCTGTGTCAAGCTCTCTCGTTGATCGGTAGATGAGGGTACACACAAATTTGGCCTCTGATGAAATGAGAAAGAGAGGTGGTGACTTTTCACTGCGTCACAACCAGCCTGGAAGCACATTCTTAGCACAGGAACCGGAATGGAAAGTATTCATTGAAAGAGATAGCTTTATAAATTTCCGAGTCTGGTAACATAAAAGTCTTTTAATTTAATACCATTTACGGTATCACTTACTAGTTTCTTTATACGCTGCAGAAATAAAGGGATAAGTGAGGCTGATTACTAAAGACAGTTGAATAATGAAGTTGCTTGTTGTTGAAGTTAGGACAATATAAAGTGATTGTAATCTGAAAGGAAATGTACCTTAACTAATGTAAGTGAAGGCAACACATTTCATACATACTGGATGTGCTGTGTCTTTGTTACTATGTATTTTCATCAGACACATTAAACAACTAGCTTCCAACTTCCAAGTACTGCTTGGAACGGCTGTGCATAAATTTCCAACTTACTATAACTAACTATAAGCACTGTCTTGGAATGTAAAAGATACCAAATGAATATAGGAACCCTGGAAATGGAACTAAAACTCTGATTATTCAAGAACCCTTTGCAAGACTGCTGTTTAATTAAGCCTGTTATTCATCTTAGAAGTAGTGTAAGAGAATTGTTCAATATGTATAATGTTATTGCCCGAGCAATGAAATGAAATGTGCCTGGAAAGATTGCATTATGCTGTTTAATTAGCATGGTGCCTACGTGGTTAGCACACTTACCTTGCAACAAAAGGCTTCTAGGTTTTAATCCCACAATAGTCAATGCTTGAAATTTGTAAGTTCAACGTATGATGCTGTGGCTTTTCTCTAGATTCTCTATGTTTTGTTAATAGGCAATATGGGCTTGCTTATTTTGTAACTTCAAGGTATTGGCAGGAATGGAAGTTAATTGGTGCTAGGGAGCCCCTGCTCTGGGCCTCCACAACTCAGTAACACAACACATCACTTGGTGCACATAATTTATTTTTTTTAAAGCAATATCATTTTCTTGAAAAACTTTACAATTTCTTTTATTAAAAAAGCTACAAAATTTTAAAAAATATATTTTTTTTACATTTTTCACTCAAAAATATTGAGAAAGCACGGAAAAATTACAAACAAGATATTTCATGTTAAAACCCAAATGCTGAAAAAAAACAATATATATTTTTCCTGGAAATTCCTGCAATAAACAATTAAACATAAATAGCTCGAAATGGTGACAACAACATGGTGGCAACAAAAGGTGACATTATCTCTAGGTAAACTGGCAGTAAAAGGCTTAAGGTCTGTACGAGAAAAAGTAGCTCCAGTAGCTGCACTTACTATTCATGGGGATCCTCGGTAACCAATAATGAAAAATGAGGAGAGAGGGAAAAGTAACCCAGTGGCACTGGTAGGTAATAGAGTCATTTTAAACCAGGGCTCGCCATAATACAAACTAGGGTGCACTAGTATGTTGCTTTTTGTGTGCACCTAAGTGTACTGTAAATTCTTGGCATAGATAGGAACAGTGCAGCCAACTAGCAGAAAGTGGGCATTTAAAAACATAAGCTATTCCATGGTTCACTGATATTGCCAAACCATAATTATAACTATTCATGCAAATGGCCGAGCCCGGCGCACACAACAAATACACTTGAAGTGGACCAAGATTCAAAAATCACTTTAAAGATGAACAACAGACCTTTTCTGTTGTTCCTGTAAAAACATTCCTCCCCCCCTCCCACACTACCTTTAAGATGTTGGCGTTATCTAATGGGCCAGCATCCTGCTGCAATCCCCCCCCCCCCCTCCAGCCATCTCTGACTGTTCGCAGCTAGCTTAGCCGTACTTACCTCTAGCCGTCCGCTCTTCAAAGCTCGCGTACGGCTCCTCCGATCTCGCGTTCTTCTTCGCTGAGTGTCATTGCAGCCTATGCAATGACACTGCTCATGTATGAGATCTGAGGGGTGGTGCAGTGCATGTTGGGTGGTGCAGTGCATGTGGCGGGATGCCAAGCGCGATGCAACCGGATAGGTATGTTTAAATTAACTATTTTCTAAACTGGAGGGGCCGGGGGGGGGCAGGGCAAGCCAGGTCTGGGGAGTTTTTACTAACTCCCCATGACTTGGAATATTCATCTTTAAGACTCTCACCAGGGCATACCAGTTTGGGATGCCTCTAAAGATTTTGACTATCCTGGGTTTTGGTCCACTTCAGAGGGGCACCCCGATTAAGGGTGCCCCGCTGTTTGAAACCCCCCAGAAAGCCTCAAAAACTCACCTCACCATGCTCCCACATGGCCGCGCTGACCAATCAAGCGGGTGACAGCTGACAAGCGGGTGACAGCGGCGCAGCGCGTCCGCCGCCGCCTCCCGCGCGCCCCTCTGACAGTGCGTGTGCCCGCGCCGGCCATTCACAAACGGCCAGCGCGAGCACGTGCACGTCTAGAGGGGCGCCGCCGCCGATGAGGTAAGTTTTTGGGGGGGCCCTCACCGCGGGACATCCCGATCTCGGATGTCCCGCGGTGAGGGAGGTGATCGGCCCGGGAATCTTATAGATTCCCGGGCCGATCACCCCTGGGTGACGGTCCACTTTAAAGATCCTTAGGAATCCAAAACCGCACATTAAGGCCTTTATGATGGAGGGCAGGAAGTAGCAACACACTTCAGTGAAGTATGGCTCCAATTGGATGAACTGCGGATTCTGCACATATTTGTAGCTATTAACTATCCACCATAGGGCGCAGGTCTAATAGAAGAAAAGTCAGTATCCCTCTAATGCAGGGCTCACTGATGTGTGGTGGTTGTGTGGAGTTAAGTTAGGTTAGTTTAGTGTTCCTGTGAACCAGAAGCAGGCGCATAAATGCAAGAGATAATGTAGGTTTTGCTTTAAAGAGAAAGTCCAAGCTTTTTGAAATATAAATGTATTCATTAATTTATTCATTATGTTTTGTGTAGAGGGATTTGAGACCCCCTTTGTATATGTTATGTTTATCTCATTATGCATTTGGCATTTTGTACAATACATTTTGTGATTTTGCATGACCCTTTAGTGCAGCCCGTCTTTACTAAAAGTTCCACTATCGGTTTGTATTCTGTTTTAAAAAACACAATAAACGGTGAGGCCGATTCATTAATAGTAGCAGGTAGCGACAGTTGAGCGACTGTAGCAGTATTTTCACAGCGCCCACTAGTAGTCGCTGTGGCCGTTGTTCGGTTGTTGACAGCGACTCAGTCGGTGTGCAGTAATGTTGAATATTGGGTGAGGAGTCGCTATTTGACAGGTTCCGCGATGTATGGGTGCGCATGATAGCGACTGGCCATAGCGACCGGCTCCCACCATATTCATTAACAAATCACGCTCAAAAAATTCTCGCGCTGTGAAATGCATGTTTAAACCCCAGAGCGCTGGCGGCGATGGGTTAAAAGTAGTTTTTTAACCCCCAAAAAACCATATTTTTGGAAACCAAAAAAAACAAGTTTTTTAAATAATTTTGCAATATGAATACATTAATATCAGACCTGTAATATCAATTCTGCACAATTTTTTTTTTACCTTAAAAAAAATATCTAACATGGCAGAAGTGGTCACAGAATTTTTCACATTTAAAAAAAAAAAAAAAAGAAATAACAATTAATTATGAATATTTAAAGATTGTTCGATTGAAATGCATTGGAGAGCGACAGGTAGCGAGAGGTCATACCTGTCGCTGTTCAAGGTCGGACGCTGGTGCTGTGGGCTGAGGCTGGAATAATGATGAATTAGTGGCTATCTGGCGCTATCTCAGTCGCTAAGCAGGATTGGCTTGATAAATGTGTGATTGTGGTGGCGAGCCGGCGTTCTCGTGGCGGGGCCCGTCATTACCGGCTGCTCACCAGTCGCTACCTGTCGCTATTCCTTCATAAATAAGGGCCTTACTGTAATTGTATATATTATGTGGTCATGTCATATTACAAAAGCCTTGGACAAAATTATAAAAAGAAAAAATAAATTCTGTGTAATTTGCCAATTATGGGATCAGGGAGTATTGCACTAGGTGTGTTTGTCAGCATGCACTGCTGTATTCCGATGGTTGAGTAATTGCATGCTTGACATAGGATGCTGGCATTCTTGGCACAGTCTGGGGAAGTGCAATGTAAATCAGGACTATATAGTCTCCACTCAACATCTTAGATTTATTTTAATTCTGTATTCCTTTAAAAGAACAGGCAGTAGAAAGCAAATTATTCCCTGCAACTGGGTACATAGGGCAAATTACCAATATTATTGGTCAATAAACCTCTAGTCATTTTAACACATTCTTTACAAACATGTAAATTAATAGAAACCTCTTCCATTTTTTCTCTTTCTTGTTCTTTTAACTTTTTATTTAACACTTTTTTGTACAAATTCTCAGTATTTAATAATAGTAAATTTTTAAGATGTAACAAGAAATAACAGTTACAATTGACAGAGCGGAAAAGCACAAAATAGGCAATCCAAATATAAATTATTCTTATTTGCTGCAAGCAGCCATCTACATCAACACATCTTTTCTTTACTTCAGATTAGCATATCTTGTGAAATTAAGTCTAAATCTCTCCAAATGTATCTTATATTACTGTCTGTGAAAAAGCTTCCTCGTCACACTCTCAAAAGAAAGGGAAATTTACATAATTTACACATTTACATAAAGGCAAAACTGATAAAAAAAA
Source organism: Gastrophryne carolinensis (assembly GCA_027917425.1). Taxonomy (NCBI): domain Eukaryota; kingdom Metazoa; phylum Chordata; class Amphibia; order Anura; family Microhylidae; genus Gastrophryne; species Gastrophryne carolinensis. The sequence continues at coordinate 254,517,182 of CM051239.1, forward strand.
CATAAAGAGAGAAACAAAGGGGGGGGGGGGGGGTAGGGAGGATGAAAACAAGGGGAAAAGGGGACAAATGGAGAGGGGGAAGGATAAGGGGTGGGTTGAAATATGAGGGACTCCACCAGGTCCTTATGTGGGACTTATTGATTAATATCATTCTCTGTATCTCTGCACGGTTTTCTTGAACCTTAGCCATTTCAACCAGATTCGCTGGAAGTGATCTTTTCTATTTGAAGGGACTGAGTAAGTTCTTCCATCTCCATGATTCTCTGAATCTCTAGTAACCAAGCATTGGAGGGTATTCTTTTTTCCAAACCATTCTGGCTGAACTAATCAAGTGACTGTGTCACATAAAATCGATTTTTTGTTCCTTTTAGCCAAGCTACCTAATAATTATGCACACATTGATAAGGGGTCTTGATCTTTTAGGCCAGGCCCTCCCTCATTACACAAATACATATCACCTGATATTCTTGGATCCAATAAGTTGCCTAATAATTATGCACACATCGATAAGGGGTCTTTATCTTTTTAGGCCACTCCCTCCCAAATTACACAAATACACATAACCTGATATTCTTGGATCCAATAAGCTACAAAATAATTATGCACACATTGATAAGGGGTCTTTATCTTTTTAGGCCAGGCCCTCCCTCATTACACAAATACATATCACCTGATATTCTTGGATCCAATAAGTTGCCTAATAATTATGCACACATCGATAAGGGGTCTTTATCTTTTTAGGCCACTCCCTCCCTCATTACACAAATACACATCCCCTGATATTCTTCGATCCAATAAGCTGCCCAATAATTATGCACACATTAATAAGGGGTCTTGATCTTTTAGGCCACTCCCTCCCTCATTACACAAATACACATCACCTGATATTCTTCGATCCAATAAGGTACCTAATAATTATGCACACATTGATAAGGGGTCTTGATCTTTTAGGCCACTCCCTCCCTCATTACACAAATACACATCACCTGAAATTCTTGGATCCAATACGCTACCTAATAATTATGCACACATTGATAAGGGGTCTTGATCTTTTAGGCCACTCCCTCCCTCATTACACAAATACACATCACCTGAAATTCTTGGATCCAATACGCTACCTAATAATTATGCACACATTGATAAGGGGTCTTTATCTTTTTAGGCCACTCCCTCCCAAATTACACAAATACATATCACCTGATATTCTTGGATCCAATACGCTACCTAATAATTATGCACACATCGATAAGGGGTCTTTATCTTTTTAGGCCACTCCCTCCCAAATTACACAAATACACATAACCTGATATTCTTGGATCCAATAAGCTACAAAATAATTATGCACACATTGATAAGGGGTCTTTATCTTTTTAGGCCAGGCCCTCCCTCATTACACAAATACATATCACCTGATATTCTTGGATCCAATAAGTTGCCTAATAATTATGCACACATCGATAAGGGGTCTTTATCTTTTTAGGCCACTCCCTCCCTCATTACACAAATACACATCCCCTGATATTCTTCGATCCAATAAGCTGCCCAATAATTATGCACACATTAATAAGGGGTCTTGATCTTTTAGGCCACTCCCTCCCTCATTACACAAATACACATCACCTGATATTCTTCGATCCAATAAGGTACCTAATAATTATGCACACATTGATAAGGGGTCTTGATCTTTTAGGCCACTCCCTCCCTCATTACACAAATACACATCACCTGAAATTTTTGGATCCAATACGCTACCTAATAATTATGCACACATTGATAAGGGGTCTTTATCTTTTTAGGCCACTCCCTCCCAAATTACACAAATACACATCACCTGAAATTCTTGGATCCAATAAGCTACCTAATAATTATGCACACATTGATAAGGGGTCTTGATCTTTTAGGCCACTCCCTCCCTCATTACACAAATACACATCACCTGAAATTCTTGGATCCAATAAGCTACCTAATAATTATGCACACATTGATAAGGGGTCTTGATCTTTTAGGCCAGGCCCTCCCTCATTACACAAATACACATCACCTGAAATTCTTGGATCCAATAAGCTGCCCAATAATTGTGCACACATCGATAAGGGGTCTTGATCTTTTAGGCCAGGCCCTCCCTCATTACAAAAATACACATCACCGGATATTCTTCAATCCGATTATGATAATGATTATGTGCACATATGATGAATGTATGATTGCTCATACAAAGGAATTTGGGCTCTGCTTTTAACCCATCCGTGCAAATGTGCAACACACAACACAGCCATACACTAGTGAACACACCAATAAAGTTAACCGTTAAAACTAAAGGGAAGTGAGTGCCCAGAGCGGTGGGCTGCTCTAGCCACAGGGAGCTATTGGGGGTTAAGTGCCTTGCTCAAGAGTACTTCAGCATTTAAAGATTCAGTTCTCAACCCCAGCTGAGACCCGAATGTCACAAGAATGATTCCCACAAGGCCATACCTGTCCCATTCATAAGTGTATCCATAAAATATGCATTTGTCTGGCTTAAAAAAAAAAGAAACAAAAGTATAAAAAGCTATACAAAACCATATAAAACTATACTTCCTTATAGCACAGCATGTCTAAATCTCTTTCCTAGCTTTTGTAATTCTACATAGTTTTTCATTTTATAACACAAGCCCATGTCCAGACATGTGCTAAATATCCTCCCTCTTATCCCTTAAAGCGGTCCTTCACTCTGAATAAGAGTCTATCTTGTATGTTTCCCACACCCTGTACATACAGATTGCTCACATTAAAAATCATCCTACCTGCATCTACTGCATGTTATGAGCCTTTAAACATCCAAGATGACGGCTCATGGGACATCAGGCAGCCTGCAAACAGGAAGTGCCTTCTGACTGTGCTGCTCTGCATTCTGGGATTGCTGACCTTTTCCTGACCCCAGCTCTGCTCTATCTGAGCAAAGTACAGCTATAACCTGCCCCCCTGTACTTCTCCTCAGCCACCCACTATCCTCTCCTCAGTAAGTGTGATGCTTCTGAGGCAAGATGGTGGCGCCCGTATCCTAAAGTCCTGAACAGAGTTGCAGCCCAGCGGGGGAAAGAATAATAAGTGACTAAAAACGTAAAATATATTAATTTTAGATGCTGGGGAATCATTTTATAAGGGTTTGGTGAAGGTCCGGTTTAAAATAAAATAATCTTAATAGATATATATATATATATATATATATATATATATATATATATTTGTTTGCTTGCCTGCTTGCTGCATTATTATTGCAGATGTGCTTACAGACCCTTCTAGCATGATGAGAATGAATTCTGCTACACTTAATCTTAAAACTAGCATATAAAACTGGTTGTTAGAATGTAAAATTGCTTAGAGGTGTTAAAAAGTCTTCAATTAGAAATACTAATGTGATAGTTCAGATAATTTACTCCCATTTTAATGAGAAAAATTGGGTATGTGATCTAACTTAAATGTTAAAACAAAAGCTGTGCAAAACTTTCATTTAAATATGAATGTTGCTAATGTCTTATAATTGATATAGCTTGACACCTGAGCCAGCAGCTTTCGCCCTGAATAGCACCATTAGGAAGAGTGCCAATAACCCATGCCAAATGCCCATGTTTCCCTGCCCCGTTCTATATATAGAAAATGTCAGCTACGCTTAATTCATGACTAGCAGAATTCTCAAGCAAAGGTTATTATGACACCCTGGAGTTTTGAAAGTTTGGCTGTTCCTAGGTGTTTTATTTTCCCTGCAGACTGTTTGGCATTAATATGGTTTGTACTGTAGCTCACCTGCTATTGCAATCCATGGGGAAGTTTTAAGAGGTATCTTCAGAATGATTTTGAGTTAGCCGTATTTTCAGGTCAGATGTATACTACAAAAGGATTTCTCTTATTTTTATTATTTCATACAATATATTCTATATAGTTTGTCTTTCTTTTATACACACATTTACAGTGATGCTTGAAAGTTTCTGAAACGCTTTCTATATTTAAGAATAAATCTGGCCTAAAACAACACCAGACTTGTATCACATAAATGTGAGTGTCATAGGTATAAGAAACTTAAGGTTTCGCAGATGATTGGAACAGTACATTTGATGAGTGGACAACCTGTTTCAAGAACAGAAATCCAACACATTTGGTATTATAGTAGACGCAAAGTAGATTGCTGAGAACCTTAAAATTGAGTTGGTGATGCTCAACAGACTGGAAAATGTTGCAAAATGATTTCTGAAGAAATTTGACTGCACCAAATTGGGGAGGCCGATTCATTAATAGCGGCAGGTAGCGACAGTTGAGCGACTGTAGCAGTATTTTCACAGCTAGCTAGTAGTCGCTGTGCTTGGCCATTGTTCGGTTGTTGATAGCGACTGAGTCGGTGTGCAGTAATGTTGAATACGGGGTGACGAGTCGCTATTTGACAGGTTCCGCGATGTATGGGTGCGCATGATAGCGACTGGTCAGAGCGACCGGCTCCCACCATATTCATCAAAAAATCACGCTCAAAAAATTCAAGCGCTGTGAAATGCATGTTTAAACCCCAGAGCGCTGGCGGCGATGTGTTAAAAGTATTTTTTTAACCCCCAAACCACCATATTTTTGGAAACCAAAAAAAAAAAAAATGTTTAAAGAATTTAGCAATATGAGTACAATAATATCAGACCTGTAATATCAATTCTGCACAAATAATTTTTTTAAGGTAAAAAAAAAAAAATAAAAAAATCTAACATGGCAGAAGTGGTCACAGAATTTTTCACATTTAAAAAAAAAAAAAAACATTAATAACAATTAATTATGAATATTTAAAGATTGTTCCATTGAAATGCATTGGAGAGCGCCAGGTAGCGAGAGGTCATACCTGTCGCTGTTCAAGGTCGGACGCTGGCGCTGTGGGCTGAGGCTGGAATAATGATGAATGAGTGGCTATATGGCGCTATCTCAGTCGCTAAGCAGGATTGGCTTGATAAATGTGTGATTGTGGTGGGGAGCCAGCGTTCTCATGGCGGTGCCCGTCATTACCGGTCGCTCACCAGTCGCCACCTGTCGCTATTCCTTCATAAATAAGGGCCTAAGTTTAAGATTATTAGTAACTTCCCCAGTAGTGGTTGACCCACAGAGACCATGCCAAGTAGGGCAGTTTCTAGGCAAAACAGGGCACAATGCGGGAAGTAAAATTCTGCCCCCACCCCCTCACCTGTCCTAAGGTGCTGCTGCTGTCTCATATCGGTATATATTTGCTGTACCTCTTCTTTAGCATGACTGAGCCCAGTATGGAGGAATGAGGGCTCTGTCTTTTGGCGTGAACCACTAACAGTAGCCCTGACCCATTTGCAAAAAATAGGATGGCTGGGATAAAGGCTCCCCCATGGCCTTGGTGCCCGAGACTATTGCCCTGCTCGCCCTAACCTAAAAAAAAATGCCCCGATGCCAAGAGTATATCTGTAAGGTTCAAAAGTAGCTCAGATCAACCTCTAAGCAACCAAAGGGTCCACCATCAGGAGGACACTGAACAACAATAGTGTGCATGGCAGGCATTGCAAGAAGAAAGCCACTGTAGCATGTAATATAACCAAGAAGCACAGACAAGTGGGTTTAGGATCAAGATAACAGAGCAGCCCAAGATTAAGTTATATATTTAATCTAAACTAGACAAATAAATACATAAAAGAAACAGATACATACATGGATCAGAAGGTGAATACAAGTAGTTACAATCAGAATGAGCAGATCAAATGTATGTCAGCTACCGTGAGATAAATATCATAACGTGTGTCCACTTTCTGTGGAAATGTCAAAGGAAGTAGACAATGGAATCATTAGGCTTCCGTTTTAGTGCCGATCTGTTTTTTTGTGAAATGTTTCCATTCTCATATGAGCGTACGAGCGATTCTATGCATGCATTGAAAACCTTCTGTAAAGTTTCCGTCCATTCGTACGGCAGATTACGAATACAAGGTTGTCATTTTCCATCCAGACTTTTCCGTTTCATTTCCACATGTTACAACGTAGGCTTTCGTTTTTGCCCTTTTCCCATTGTATCCTCCAACGAATCCTTTACGTTTCCCGTTCAATTCTGTTTCCCTTTTTCAATAAATATTCGTCCAGATGGAAATCCTTACGATCTTGCGTCTGCGCACTACAAACTTAACTCATTAAAGTGCTTGCCTACATATTTGCCACCCTCACTTCTACTACAATGTTTAGCTAAATCGCTTAGCACTATCCTCCATCTTCCCTTTTGGATCCTTAAAGCTCATCCAAATCACTTCTCGGTCATGTGAATGTTCATCTTTAAATATTTCTGGGCCCATTAGTTTTTTTTACAACTATAAAAAACAAAATACATAGCAATGGCAGGCCACAGAACATTATTCTTCATCTGTGATCCCCAACGAGTTGCGCAGCTCCTGCATCTCGCCCACCAACTGAAGGACCATGACACTCAGTTGTGCCACTCTGGCACGTGTGGTCCCTGTTAAAACACTTAAATTAAAATATTGGTATAACCTTGTTGGGGTCATACTACAGTATTCAAAAGCCAGAGGGCCCTCGCCACCCCGGCCGGGTTTTGCATAGTGCCCGATTAGAGAACCCCTGGCCCGCATTCTGCAGGCAAAGAACGGGCATCAGGAGCAAGGGCAGGAGTGGATATCCAGAATCCCCTGAAAGAATTGAAAAATAATAACATAAAATACACATTCTAGGGGCCTTATTTATCAAGGGATAGTGCCAGGTAGTGTCTCACTAGCGCCAGGTATCGCCAGCTATCGGCGGCTACCGACTCCAGAACGCCAGGCGGCGGACACAATCACGCATTTATCTCGCTAAATGAGGCTAGCGCCGGCGAGAGCGTCAGCTAGCGCGGGATTCATCATGTGGATTGCAACGAACAGTGCCGCTGCTAATCCCATCAAAGCGCCAGGTATGACCTCTCGCTACCTGGCGCTCTCCAATGCATTTCAATGGAGCAATCTTTAAATCTTCATATTTAATTGATATTAATGTTTTTGTTTTTTTTTAAATGTCAAAAATTCTGTGACCACTTCGGCAATGTTAGATATTTTTTTAAAGGTAAAAAAATAAAAAAATAAAACTTTGTGCAGAATTGATATTACAGGTCTGATATTAATGTATTCATGTTACAAAATGTTTAGAAAAACTTGTTTAATTTTTTAATCAAAAAATATGGATGTTTGGGGGTTAAAAACTACTTTTAAGCCATCGCCGCCAGCGCTCTGGGGTTTATACAAGCTTTTCACAGCGCGAGAATTTTTTGAGTGTGATTTGTTAATGAATATGCTGGGAGCCGTTCGCTATGACCATTCGCTGTCAGGCGCTCCCATACAGCGCGGAACCTGTCAAACAGCGACTCCTAACCCCGTATTCAACATTACCGCACACCGACTGAGTCGCTGTCAACAACCGAACAACGGGCAAGCACAGCGAATACTAGCGGGCGCTGTGAAAATCACTCTACTGGCGCTCATCTGTCGCTACCTGGCGCTATTACTGAATCGGCCTCCCCGCTACAATATTGTTTAACATGTCATCAAGGGCTAAAAACAGCAATAGGTTAAGTCATGAGTCATCAACTATATTCATTGCCATACAGTGAAAATGGATTGATGGAATGTGACCAAACTTACCCAGGAGCCATCTACCAGATAATTCTCCTGACTCAAACTGATTAAATAAGCTGGAGCTCTGCAATATATAAGCATCATGGGGACGACCCTGCAAGAACACTGAGGAATCGCATAGCTGGACCAATCACTGCTTTATGTTGTGTGAGTGGCACATCTTGCGGTTCCTGCAACCAAATATAAAATAATTAAACAAAGCAAAGGTAACCGACTAAAACAATAACTCCTACAACAAATTAAGATTCAAGTTCAACAATCCAAATATAATTCACAAAGGACATAAGTCTAAAAAAATATAGCAATTATATGGATATGTGGAAAAATAAATGTTTACATGCTAAGGACTAATTAAGGTCAGCATTAAAATGCATCTATAAGGCATACATGAAATGTATTAATTCAGGTATGCATTGCTAGACAATTTATGGCCTCGGCCATGCTGATACATGCAATGCCTTGGTGCTAAAGGCGCGCAGACTCCTCCACATAGCCGCAAAACATGTTCAACAATAACAAAGGTCCCGTAAGTGGATCAGAAATTAAACTGATTTATAGGGTGGTGATCCGTCGGAAATCAGCTCTCTGAATCAGACAGAAACCCATCCCAACAACGGAAGTTATCTGAACGAACGGAAAGTTTCCGATTTTGTTTGGAAAATGATCCGAACTAACGGAAATGTTCCGATTTGCTTCCGTTCATTGAAACCACATTCCCGAACATTCGTACGAATGAAAAATGGACGAAAAAAAGCAAAAAAATTACAAACACCCACCCAAACTTTCACAGACAGCTACGGAAGTCCGGACGAATGTGTCTCTGAATCGAGGCTAATGTGTCCAACTGCATTTTTAACACGCATTGAGACCAAACACTGCTATTTGGCTCAGAACATGGGTGACCCACGTATGCTTGTGTTATGATCTCCAGGTTCCAAAAATGCTTATGTGTAATATGCATGTGATTTTCATATTTCCATGTGCAATATAAGAACCAGTATCTCTGCAGAATTTCTTTGAAATCCCCCAGTGTTGCAGAGGGTTACCAGCTGAGCAAGCTTGTGGGCGGCCAGGCTATTGGAGGAGTACCAGCGAGATTGAATGAAGTGGAGGCTCCCTGCTGGGACACTTGACAAAGCTAGTTTAATCTTGCATTGAAATTAGATATTTTGTTTACAGACATGAGCAGGTCATAAATAGAATATATATCTCTATTTTGCTCACATACACCAGTCTTAGTTCCCCTGCACAATTTTACTCTTTAAAGGAAAGCTTCACTTTCAATGTCAATTATGAAAGTTTATTTTTGTGCCAAAAGGATGTCCTCAAGGTGCTGAGCTTTTTCCTATGTTGCCATATGTGTATTTAAAAGAAACAATTTTTAATACATATATGATCAGTGCTATTGGAAACCCTAAATCAAGTTCAAGAGGAGACAACTGAACCCCTTACACACAGAACACTGCTGATGGCCACGTGTAAGTGTGAGTGAGCTTCCTCACCTCAGCAGTGGCTATAGCAGCAGTGTTCTGTGTGTACAGAGGTCACTTCTTTCTTCTTGGTGTACAATTTTGTATGGCGGGTGACCAATTCTGATAACCCGTCCTGTTGTTTCAGAGACCCTCCCCTTGTATGTTTTGAGGGGGTATGGATCAACTGGTCCTACTGAAATAGTCAATAGAGGGAAAATACCGGGATTAGGCCCCTCCCGATTATGTCTACTGGACCCAGTAATCCCACCACACATTTTTATATCATATTAAAATAATTATTTTTATTCTTACATCTTAAAAAAAAACATACATTAAAAGTCTATGTCACAGTACTGTAAAATATATGTTGTACCTCTTGTTGCACCTTACATGAACATTATCCTAAATACAGTTGTAAAGCCAGTTTGTCTGTACAATGCTTATCATTGATCACAATAAAACGTTATGGTTCTAATATCATTGCCATATTGTTTCATATTTTTGATGATTCTTACTGTTGCTGTATTGAAAATGGGGGGGGCAAACATGTTTCGCCTGCTAAGGCTTCCTCAGTGCCCTGTTGTGAATAAAATATATTCAATCATACATCTTAATAGACATTGTAAATAAACATGATATAGTGAAAAATAAGACTTGCCCACCTGCAATGAATTTGTACAAATATATGGATATGACCGAAGGAGAGATGGAGAGGATCCCCCTATGCTTTATTAGTGGATAAATGTGTAAGCAGTATTGCTTGGTACTAGCCCTTTAAAATTACTGACGATATGGCTTGGTACAGACAAAAATCTGGGCCTTAGTTCTCACTGGTATTAATAATCATCAAGCATGTATTGTCATCCAATATTAAGGCAAAGTATTAGCTCATGAATGCGTTTCAAATATGTACTTTCTTGTATTATTATAGTCCAACTGGTTAAATCGCATTGCTGTAGGATAATCAATACAGGTTTATGCTCTCGTCCTCTTTCTGAGTGGAGCTGCAAGATGATATGTGTAGTTGCCCTCATTATAATAATTACTAGATAATAGATTATAGGGATTAATATATATAGGGATTAATGAAATTAGGACTGTACCTTTAAGGCTGTGCGCCTTTATGCCACCGGATGTCCTCATATGTCCCAGGCCGCAGCTGCATGCGCGGTGAAGGGGGAGACAATACAAAGTAATATTTTGCCTTAATATTGGATGACAATACATGCTTGATGATTATTAATACCAGTGAGAACTAAGGCCCAGATCTTTGTCTTCCTTAAAGGACCAGTACCAAGCCATATCATCAGTAATTTTAAAGGGCTAGTACCAAGCGATACTGCTTACACATTTATCCACTAAGAAAGCATAGGGGGATCCTCTCCATCTCTCCTTCGGTCATATCCATATATTTGTACAAACCCATTGCAGGTGGAAAAGTCTTATTTTTCAATATATCATGTTTATATACAATGTCTATTAAGATGTATGATTGAATATATTTTATTCACAACAGGGCACTGAGGAAGCCTTAGCAGGCGAAACATGTTTGCCCCCCCCCATTTTCAATACAGCAACAGTAAGAACCATCAATGAAACAATATGGCAATGATATTAGAACCATAACTTTTTATTGTGATCAATAATACAGACAATACAGACATTGTACAGACAAACTGGCTTTACAACTGTATTTAGGATAATATTCATGTAAGGTGCAACAAGAGGTACAACGTATATTTTACAGTACTGTGACATAGAATTTTAATGTATGGTCTTTTTTAAGATGTAAGAATAAAAATAATTCTTTTAATGTGATATTAAAAGGTGTGGTGGGATTAATGGTTCCAGTAGACATAACCGGGAGGGGCCTAATCCCGGTATTCTCCCTCTATTGACTATTCTTGGTGTACAGACATAAGAATTAAAAAAATAAATGAGGTAAGCACTTTGAGGGATTCATTTGGCACCAAAAATACCCAAAAATTCCACTGGAAATGGACTTTCCTTTTAAGCAATTATGTTTGATAGCAGATAAGACATAGCCCATATGTTCATATGAAGACATTTGCCTTTCTAATATTTACCTAATATATATTTATGAACCCTGTATCATTAAATCAATACATCACCCAGCTTTCTTTCCACAACACATTTCATATGTAAGTCAAATCATATCGATTGTTTTTCAAGAAACAGGTCAATGTGAAGCTAAAAAAAACATTTACATGTACTTTCTTTCATAAATGTTATCAGTAACAAAAAGAAATGTTACTTTTTTGTCAGCATATTTATCCCACTGAAAGGGAGAACTGAGAAGAGAAAGGAGTGAAAGAAAATCTTTTTATTCCAGCTGAAGGGAGTGTCCTTGTGTCTTATGCACTAACCTCAAAGTGGACCAAAACCCACCCTGGGGTCTATGAGGCTCCAGGGCAGGCATACTCGCTCCCGCAGATCCCCGCTGTGTGAAACCCCCCAGGTTGACTGAAAGCTCACCTATGTTCCTGATCCAAAGTCGCATCCGCGAGCAGCGGTCTCATCCCCACTATCCCTTTAGCAGGGCGTGTGCTTGCTCCAGGCATTTGTAAGTGGCCGGCGCAGGGCACGCTCCCTGTTAAAGGCTAGCAGGGGATGCAGCCGCCAGCATGCTCGGATCCGCTCACATTAGACCAGCTCCTGGACAAAGGGGCTTGAACTGAATCAAGCGCGCTGATTGGACGAGAGGGCTGCACATGTATCGTAGGACCGGGGAAGTGTAAGTGAGATTGGGCAACCTAGGGGAAAGCTACAGAGTTGTGGTTGGCGCCTGGCTAAGTAGGTAAGCTAGGCGAATATTATGAGTCTTAGTTAAAAAACTCTAGTGCCATATAGCTACAAGTAGCGGCAGGTGTTTTTCTTCAGAAGCTCTAGCAAGTCATATTTATGATGAGAAGTAATGTTTAGTGCCATGTAGCATTCCATGCATCAAGAGCGTGGGGTGTTTGGTTAGCACCGTCACTGTGTTCCCTACAGCACCACATCACATCAGGCGCTCGGGGGCATTCTCCTATAGACTTCAATTAGCCGTTCCAGTTTTTTTGATGACTTCTGGTTATTGTTTTACATACAGCATGGAGCAGTGGAGCACCACTGGCACTACCTGTCGCTATCTCCACTGAAAAATGAGCAAGCAAAGGCGCCACATAGCCTTAAGCACCGAACTCTAGCAACGCCACCTGCCTGTGGCCGGCATTGCCGCTGAGGCACTGATAGTGTCTCTAGGAAGACGCTAAATTGGTGCTACAAAGTGCTAGTATTCAATTGGGCTCCCCATTTCAAAATATTAGTAATGGCAGCTTGCATATTTGTGACACATTTAAAGTCCCTGTCTGGGTAAAACATTAAATAACATAGGCACTGATACAGAAATGTTCATTCATCTGTTGTTTCATGCATCTTAGAAAGAAAAGAATTGCATTGGTCACTTATGCAGTTGCTTGACTATCATATAACTGATTTGTCTTACTGGTCTGACGTTTGCAATCAGGGCAGACATGTTTCGCCACATGGGCTTCCTCAGTGCCCTAATATGGAAGTCAAAAAAGGTATATGTATTTGCATTTGTTATATCCATGAATATACATTTACATCAGATCATGTAATATATAACAGTAGTTTCCTGAGTAGTCCACAGTGACTGTAGTGGAACCATAGTTACAGTACATTGTGGAGTATATCATAACATAAAGTAAAAAGCACAAGACAGTAATTATCCTGGTAGACATAGGGTTACTATACAAATGCACAGTTATGATGGTAAACATAGGGTTTAACTCAGTAAAAATCATCTTTAGAATGGTTACATGGAAAAGGCTTAAGGCATCCTCACCTGTGGTTTCTATGTTGTGTACCATAATATAGTTTTCCCGCCACAACTTTGGGACTTACACATGCATTACGACGCACTGACTCCGCTGCAGCTCCCCATCCGGATCCACTGCTGCCTTTTATAGAGTTAAGGAGTAATACACATAGCATACAGCCATTGTGAGCTCTATCAGCCTGTTATTTATTATTTTTTGACCACAGGCCATTCTCATTTTATTTCATAGTGAGACAAATTGTCCTTAAAAACCAGCAAAGCATTGGAGCACCTTTAAAACAGCATCATAGCCATACGGATCTTAAGGTAACAGGCTGTTTAACACTGTAAGACATTATTATTGCACGGGGCTCTTCCACCTAAAGGAGACCCCCCCTCCCAAGCAAAATTTCCCATGATTGACTCTAACTCCTTTATTCATTACACCACCAGGACACATTGATGTATGGCGGTGACCTCAACCCAGGCTCACACAATTCAAACACCAAGGGGTGTGGGACAAATGGGCGACCCCTCATCCTCTTCATGGTCTGATATTAGGGTACACAACATAGAAGGCTTCTTTATTTCCCAGCATCCCTGCCATGCTGCTGCTTAGACTTAACTGACCCGACATGATCAACAAAGAAAAGTGGCAGCAGCCCAGCTCCACTTCCTCTTTGCACGTCACATTTATAATGAGAAATAATGTTTAGAGCCACACATAAAGCCATGTAGCATTCCATGTATCAAGAGCACCGGGTGTTTGGGTAGCTCTGGCACTGTGTTCCCTACAGCACCACATCACATCAGGTGCTCAGTGTCATTCTCCCATAGACTTCAATTAGCCATTCCAGTTATGTTATAACTACCCAAAACTCACTTGCCCCATCTGCATGCACAATACTGAATCATTGTCAGCACCCAAATTGGCTCCAGCATCCACTCAAAGCTCTTGGAGCACCTCCTCTTTTGCACTTGGTGCATCTCTTCCTTGCAGGCCACTTGCAGATCCATAGGATGCCATTGAACAGGGGGAAGTTGACCATGGCAGGAGTTACAAAATGTTATGTTAATTTTTGTGTGCAGCAATCTGATTAGCCCTGGAGAAGGATGCCTGTGAGCACTGTTTCTTGTTTTGGTCCAGTTTAATTAAAAATCTGCTGTCTCTAAATATGTGCTGCTGAGTATTTCCTTCTTTGTTCTGTTATGTACTCCCTACAGACATTGATTCACATTCACATTCAAAAACTCAGATTAAGGACCTTTATCCGCACATGTCTTGCTTCACTTATTGGTGTAGCTAACCAAGTGAATAGAGATCTTGACTCTCACCTTCTTTGAGATGCGCACAGCTGTACCCAGCAAGACATTTCCCTGGATATTCTAAGGTCAATGGAACTTGTTATATGTTAATAAAGCATTTCATGTATCCTCGCTAATGCATTATACATTCTTGAACCATGACATTGTTTTGATTAAGGAGTAAATCATTCAAAGGAAGCTGTCAAATGGCACTGGCCTACTCCTTTTTGCCCTTAACGCTAGATTTATTCTGCAGCTTGAATGTAATATACAGCTATAAAGCTTTGTACCATCAGAGAACAATATCCTGCTATGCTGAATAGAAACAAGATACTATACTGAATAAAAAACACAAGGAAAATAGAAGGGGTCTATTTAAAAAACGCTAAGGTCACGTAGTGCCAAATGAGGGTCAAGTGAATGTCAGGTCTCAGTTAAAATTGTGTAAACCGTATGGGCAGTACCGTATGGGCAGTACTGTGTTAGCCAGGACCTCGGAGGAGAGAGATTTAGGGGTACTGATTACTGATAGCTGCAAGATGAGTGGACAGTGTAGCCAGGCAGTGGGAAAAGCAAGCAGGATGCTCGGCTGCATAGCTCGAGGCATCACCAGTAGGAAGAGGGAGGTTGTGATGCCGCTGTATAGAGCCCTGGTAAGGCCACAGCTAGAATACTGTGTGCAGTTCTGGAGACCTTACCTGCAAAAAGACATTATTCAAATAGAACGTGTCCAAAGGCGGGCAACAAAAATGGTGGAAGGACCTAAACTTAAAACTTATCAGGAGAGACTTAAAGAACTTAATTTGTACAGTCTGGAGGAAAGAAGGGAGAGGGGGGACATGATGGAGACCTTTAAATATGTGAATAAGGTTCAGGAGGGAAGTGCTTTTAAGAAGAAGCTTAATGATAGAACAAGGGGCCCAAGCTGAAGCTAGTCGGGGGGAAGATCAGGAGCAATGTTAGAAAATATTATTTTACAGAAAGAGTAGTAGATGCTTGGAACAAACTTCCAGCAGAGGTAGTTGAAAAATCAACAGTCACTGAATTTAAACATGCCTGGGATAAGCACACATCTATCCTAAGATAAAGAGTACATACAGTATACACATAAGGGCAGACTAGATGGAGCGTATGGTCTCCTTCTGCCGTCAACCTTCTATGTTCTATGTGTATTTATCAAGTCAAAAATCCAGAGTGCCTGTGATAGTGCCAGTTAGTGTCCCATCTATCATCAGCACAGGCGATTGGATAAGTGCTGGCATTGAGTTCACCCTGCACTGTGTGGCCTTATCCCATACGTTTCAATGGGCTTGAATCCATTTCAGTGGGCTTGTTACAATTATTTAGCCATTTTTTGGGCTGGTGCATGTGATCCATGGGCTGGTTGGGATTATATTTGGATGCATTTTTAGCACTTTTGTGTTGCGCTGCAAACTTGTGGTTTGTCCCATGAGAAAGCTGTGTCATGTTTTTCAAGTGTCCCCACTGCAATTTAAAAAAATGAATAAATTTCAGTTGGAATCACAAATTGGGATTCCAACAGATGTTGTGTGTCTGGAATCCCATTTTTGGAGCATCTCTGGGAGCGGTATGTATTATATTCATTAAATAATATTAACATATTATAGCTGTGCGTGCGCCCACACCAGGCATTTGTAAATGGCCACCGCAGGCACGCACCCAGTTAGAGAACAGAGGGAATGTGGCCGCCAGCGCGCTCGGCTCTGCTCCATTTGGATAGGCTCGCCCCTTAGTCGAGTTTTAGCCGATTTCACAAGCGGCGATTGGATGAGAGTGCATGCATTGTAGTACCAGGGTTGTAGTACCAGGTAGCATGCGCTGTAGTACCAGGTGAGTTTTACTGGGCGACCTGGTGTGTTTCACACAGTGGGGCAAGGACCAAAACCCGGGATAGTCTGGGAGGCCGATTCATTAATAGCGGCAGGTAGCGACAGTTGAGCGACTGTAGCGGCATTTTCAGAGCGCCCACTAGTAGTCGCTGTGCTTGGCCGGTAGTTGATAGTGACTCAGTCGGTTTGCCGTAATGTTGAATATTGGGTGAGGAGTCGCTATTTGACAGGTTCCGCGCTGTATGGGAGCGCATGATAGCGACATCTAAAACGGCAGAAGTGGTCACAGAATTTTTCACATTTAAAAAAATAAAAAAACAAATAATAACAATTAATTATGAATATTTAAAGATTGTTCCATTGAAATGCATTGAAGAGCGCCAGGTAGCGAGAGGTCATACCTGTCGCTGTTCAAGGTCGGACGCTGGCGCTGTGGGCTGAGGCTGGAATAATGATGAATGAGTGGCTATCTGGCGCTATCTCAGTCGCTAAGCAGGATTGGCTTGATAAATGTGTGATTGTGGTGGGGAGCCGGCGTTCTCGTGGCGGGGCCCGTCATTACCGGCCGCTCACCAGTCGCTACCTGTCGCTATTCCTTCATAAATAAGGGCCTAAATTTGACTTTCCTGCATTTTGTTCTGCTCCCCTGGGGCATCCCAAATTGGCATGCCCCTCAGAGTGAAACCCCCATAATGCCGCTATTCACTCTTCTCTTCCCTGTTCCTATGGGCAACTTGCTCAGAAAACGACTGTCGCTCAGCAAAGCACTTTCACTGGAGGAGAGGCCGTGCATGTGCTGTATAAACAAGGAAGAGGTGATTTGGGATGCCCTGGGGGAAGGCTTTTTTTTTAAATCTTTTAAATTCCAGGACCAGCCACTGGTGGATTTTGTTCTGCTTTAAAACAGCTTAATTAAATTAAATTAATTATTTGACTCTGTAAAATATATGTGTTGCCCAGTTAGTAAGCAGTTTTTACTACCTGCAATCCGCTGCTATTAGTAACTGTACACCAAGATCTACAAGAAGAGAGAAATTGGTTTTCTACACACAGAATGCTGCTGCTGTGGTGAGGGAGCTTAGGCCCTTATTTAAGAAGGAATAGCGACAGGTAGCGACTGGTGAGCAGCTGGTAATGACGGTCACCGCCACGAGAACGCCGGCTCCCCACCACAATCACACATTTACCAAGCCAATCCTGCTTAGCGACTGAGATAGGGCCATATAGCCACTCATTCATCATTATTCCAGCCTCAGCCCACAGCGTCAGCGTCCGACCTTGAACAGCGACAGGTATGACCTCTCGCTACCTGGCGCTCTCCAATGCATTTCAATGGAACAATCTTTAAATATTCATAATTAATTGTTAATAATGTTTTTTTTTTTTTTTTTTTTTTTTTTTTTTTTTTAATGTGAAAAATTCTGTGACCACTTCTGCCATGTTAGATAATTTTTTTAAGGTAGAAAAAAATAAATTGTGCAGAATTGATATTACAGGTCTGATATTATTGTATTCATATTACTAAATTCTTTAAAAATTTTTTTTTTTTTGGTTTCCAAAAATATGGTGGTTTGGGGGTTAAAAAACTACTTTTAACACATCGCCTCCAGCGCTCTGGGGTTTAAACATGCATTTCACAGCGCTTGAATTTTTTGATCGTGATTTTTTGATGAATATGGTGGGAGCCGGTCGCTCTGACCAGTCGCTATCATGCGCTCCCATACATCGCGGAACCTGTCAAATAGCGACTGCTCACCCAATATTCAACATTACTGCACACCAATGCTATCAATGCTATCGCTATCAACAACCGAACAATGGCCAAGCACAGCGACTACTAGCGGGCGCTGTGAAAATACTGCTACAGTCGCTCAACTGTCGCTACCTGCCGCTATTAATGAATCGGCCTCCCCGTCACACTTACACATGCCCAGCAGCAGTGTTCTGTGGGTGCTCAGCTATGGCAATATAATGGCGGCTTTTTGCAAGGGCAAGCCAGTGGTAGCTAACCCTAAGGACATCATAAAAAAGACTTCAGGTCCACTTATGTTGGGGGGGGGGGGTGGAATCTCCTGCAAGGTAAATGTTACATCAAAGTACAAAATTGAGCAAAGTCTCAAGTTAATGGCACAGAAGTCATTTACAAGCATTGAAGATTTAAAGATAGTGACTTAAACCACTAAAAGGGACTTTTCAGACTGTGGAGGCTGATTTGCTACTAACGGGTATCAGCAGATGAGCGTCTATATAGCGGCGCTTAGAGTGACCGCTAGTAGACACTGTAAGCGGGTATCGGGCGCTGTAACAGAGCGCCTCAGTCGCTCTAGTAACCTGGCCGGCATTGATGAATGTGATGTATGTTGGGTGCTCTAACACCAGAACAGAGCTGCAGGGAGCGAGAGGTAGCGCCAGCTCAGTGCGACCGACTCTCGGCGATCCACACCATGCTTATCAAAAAAGGACACTCACACAGCGTCAATGCTCTAAATCTGGCCGCTATAGCATAGAGCGCCAGACACTGTGTGATTAAAGTCTGTTTTTGAACACATATCCACCAGTAACAAAGCAAAAATGCATGGAATGTCATTGTTATAACACTGTGACATTAACACTTTAGTGCATAAAAATATAAGAAGTTGAAAAGTTTTCTAAAAGTGTTTGTTTGCAGCCAGGAGGGGTCACGCAATGATTTGAGCAAAAAAAAAAAAAAAATGTCAAACACGCTGTTTAAACACAAGCGAATGAAAGCCCATTGAAATGTATGGGAGAGCGACACTGAGCAAAAAGTAATACCTGGCGCTCTGGAAGCTAGAGCACCGGCGCTATACACTCAGCCGCCTGTAGTAATACATGTGACGCTACATGGAGCTGTTACAGTCGCTCACCAGATTCGCTTTCTTAAATGTGGTATTGCATACAGCACCCAGCGTTCAGCAGACGCTGCCTGCCACTACGAGCCTCTACCTGGCACTATCTCTTCTTAAATAACCCCCTATATCTAATGCTGATCTTGCATATCTCATGGCCAACAGGTGCCAATGCCAATGGACCCGAGAGGCAGGAGTATTTTTACCCAAAGTTTGTCTTCTATGTAACATTTAACTTGTGGGCCATCTCAAATCAAGACCTAAAATCTTTTTTTACATCTGACCCTCTTTAAATCTAGGTTGGAGCTTCTGTGTACAAAGGGAGGGGGTACACCAGGTACTGCTGAGAAGAGCTTCCTGTGTACAAAGGAAGGGGGTACACCAGGTACTGCTGAGAATAGCTCCCTGTGTACAAAGGGAGGGGGTACACCAGGTACTGCTGAGAAGAGCCCCCTGTGTACAAAGGGAAGGGGTATGCCAGGTACTGCTGAGAAGAGCTCCCTGTGTACAAAGGGAGGGGGTACACAGGTACTGCTGAGAAGAGCTTCCTGTGTACAAAGGAAGGGGGTACACCAGGTACTGCTGAGAAGAGCTCCGTGTGTTTAAAGGGAGGGGTATGCCAGATACTGCTGAGAAGAGCGCCGTGTGTTTAAAGGGAGGGGGTACACCAGGTACTGCTGAGAAGAGCTCCCTGTGTACAAAGGGAGGGGGTACACCAGGTACTGCTGAGAAGAGCTCCCTGTGTACAAAGGGAGGGGGTACACCAGGTACTGTTGAGAAGAGCTCCCTGTGTACAAAGGGAGGGGGTACACCAGGTACTGCTGAGAAGAGCTCCGTGTGTTTAAAGGGAGGGGTATGCCAGATACTGCTGAGAAGAGCTCCCTGTGTACAAAGGGAGGGGGTACACCAGGTACTGCTGAGAAGAGCTCCCTGTGTACAAAGGGAGGGGGTACACAGGTACTGCTGAGAAGAGCTTCCTGTGTACAAAGGAAGGGGGTACACCAGGTACTGCTGAGAAGAGCCCCCTGTGTACAAAGGGAGGGGGTATGCCAGGTACTGCTGAGAAGAGCTCCCTGTGTACAAAGGGAGGGGGTACACCAGGTACTGCTGAGAAGAGCTCCCTGTGTACAAAGGGAGGGGGTACACCAGGTACTGCTGAGAAGAGCCCCCTGTGTACAAAGGGAGGGGGTACACCAGGTACTGCTGAGAAGAGCCCCCTGTGTACAAAGGGAGGGGGTATGCCAGGTACTGCTGAGAAGAGCTCCCTGTGTACAAAGGGAGGGGGTACACCAGGTACTGTTGAGAAGAGCTCCCTGTGTACAAAGGGAGGGGGTACACCAGGTACTGCTGAGAAGAGCCCCCTGTGTACAAAGGGAGGGGGTACACCAGGTACTGCTGAGAAGAGCCCCCTGTGTACAAAGGGAGGGGGTACACCAGGTACTGCTGAGAAGAGCTCCCTGTGTACAAAGGGAGGGGGTATGCCAGGTACTGCTGAGAAGAGCCCCCTGTGTACAAAGGGAGGGGGTACACCAGGTACTGCTGAGAAGAGCTCCCTGTGTACAAAGGGAGGGGGTACACAGGTACTGCTGAGAAGAGCTCCCTGTGTACAAAGGGAGGGGGTATGCCAGGTACTGCTGAGAAGAGCTCCCTGTGTACAAAGGGAGGGGGTATGCCAGGTACTGCAGAGAAGAGCTCCCTGTGTACAAAGGGAGGGGGTACACAGGTACTGCTGAGAAGAGCTTCCTGTGTATAAAGGAACGGGGTACACCAGATACTGCTGAGAAGAGCTCCCTGTGTACAAAGGGAGGGGGTACACCAGGTACTGCTGAGAAGAGCCCCCTGTGTACAAAGGGAGGGGGTATGCCAGGTACTGCTGAGAAGAGCTCCCTGTGTACAAAGGGAGGGGGTACACCAGGTACTGCTGAGAAGAGCGCCGTGTGTTTAAAGGGAGGGGGTACACCAGGTACTGCTGAGAAGAGCTCCCTGTGTACAAAGGGAGGGGGTACACCAGGTACTGCTGAGAAGAGCTTCCTGTGTACAAAGGAAGGGGGTACACCAGGTACTGCTGAGAAGAGCGCAGTGTGTTTAAAGGGAGGGGGTACACCAGGTACTGCTGAGAAGAGCTCCCTGTGTACAAAGGGAGGGGGTACACCAGGTACTGCTGAGAAGAGCTCCCTGTGTACAAAGGGAGGGGGTACACCAGGTACTGTTGAGAAGAGCTCCCAGTGTACAAAGGGAGGGGGTACACCAGGTACTGCTGAGAAGAGCTCCGTGTGTTTAAACGGAGGGGGTACACCAGGTACTGCTGAGAAGAGCTCCGTGTGTTTAAACGGAGGGGGTACACCAGGTACTGCTGAGAAGAGCTCCCTGTGTTTAAACGGAGGGGGTACACCAGGTACTGCTGAGAAGAGCTCCCTGTGTACAAAGGGAGGGGGTACACCAGGTACTGCTGAGAAGAGCTCCCTGTGTACAAAGGGAGGGGGTATGCCAGATACTGCTGAGAAGAGCTCCTTGTGTACAAAGGGAGGGGTATGCCAGATACTGCTGAGAAGAGCTCCCTGTGTACAAAGGGAGGGGGTATACCAGGTACTGCTGAGAAGAGCTCCCTGTGTACAAAGGGAGGGGGTATGCCAGATACTGCTGAGAAGAGCTTCCTGTGTACAAAGGGAGGGGTATGCCAGATACTGCTGAGAAGAGCTCCCTGTGTACAAAGGGAGGGGGTATGCCAGATACTGCTGAGAAGAGCTCCCTGTGTACAAAGGGAGGGGGTATACCAGGTACTGCTGAGAATAGCTCCCTGTGTACAAAGGGAGGGGGTATGCCAGATACTGCTGAGAAGAGCCCCCTGTGTACAAAGGGAGGGGCTACACCAGGTACTGCTGAGAAGAGCTCCCAGTGTACAAAGGGAGGGGGTACACCAGGTACTGCTGAGAAGAGGTCCCCGTGTACAAAGGGAGGGGGTATGCCAGATACTGCTGAGAAGAGCTCCCTGTGTGCAAAGGGAGGGAGTACACCAGGTACTGCTGAGAATAGCTTCCTGTGTACAAAGGGAGGGGGTACACCAGGTACGGCTGAGAAAAGCTCCCTGTGTACAAAGGGAGGGGGTACACCAGGTACTGCTGAGAAGAGCCCCCTGTGTACAGGGAGTGGTTATGTCAGATACTGCTGAGAAGAGCTCCCTGTGTACAGGGGAGGGGGTATGCCAGGTACTGCTGAGAAGAGCTCCCTGTGTACAGGGGAGGGGGTATGCCAGGTACTGCTGAGAAGAGCTCCCTGTGTACAGGGGAGGGGGTATGCCAGATACTGCTGAGAAGAGCTCCCTGTGTACAGGGAGGGGTTATGCCAGATACTGCTGAGAAGAGCTCCCTGTGTACAAAGAGAGGGGGTATGCCAGGTACTGCTGAGAAGAGCTCCCTGTGTACAGGGGAGGGGGTATGCCAGGTACTGCTGAGAAGAGCTCCCTGTGTACAGGGGAGGGGGTATGCCAGATACTGCTGAGAAGAGCTCCCTGTGTACAGGGGAGGGGGTATGCCAGATACTGCTGAGAAGAGCTCCCTGTGTACAGGGGAGGGGGTATGCCAGGTACTGCTGAGAAGAGCTCCCTATGTACAGGGAGGGGTTATGCCAGATACTGCTGAGAAGAGCTCCCTGTGTACAGAGAGGGGTTATGCCAGATACTGCTGAGAAAAGCTCCCTGTGTACAGAGAGGGGTTATGCCAGATACTGCTGAGAAGAGCTCCTTGTGTACAGAGAGGGGTTATGCCAGATACTGCTGAGAAGAGCTCCCTGTGTATAGGGAGGGGTTATGCCAGATACTGTTGAGAAGTGCTCCTTGTGTACAGAGAGGGGTTATGCCAGATACTGCTGAGAAGAGCTCCCTGTGTACAGGGAGGGGTTATGCCAGATACTGTTGAGAAGAGCTCCCTCTCACAGCTGGATCTTTAGGACATGCGAGTATTGAAGTTTTAGACATCAAGAGTTGTGATGCAGATGAGAAAAAGGCTTTTTCGTAAAGGTCTTTTTATATATTATCTTTTATTAAAGGCTAAATTGTGCGTTTTATTTTTTATTTATTTTAACTAATGAAAAGGATGAAATGGATGTCTATTTTCATGAGAAAATGTATATATGCAGGTTTCTTGACCCAAGCTGCCAGTAGGATATAGATTCTTTACCTAATTCGGATTAAAACCCACAAGTGCCAGCTCTGAAATCTAAAAGACTCTGTGCATAGTCCCTGGAGTCTAAAAGATGTCTGGCTGTCCCATCCCAATTGGAGTTGCCCCACTTTGTGGAAACCCCAGGGACTCGCCTTTCCGACTCACCAACAGTATTTTCGTGGCCTGCGCCTGCATCCCCCGATTCTTTTCAGCTGAGGTGCGTTCCAGTGGCAGCCATTCAGAAAGGCTGTGGACTGGAGCTTGCCTCAGACTAGAGGGAATGCAGGGATGGGCTTGACATATCAACAGGCATATTTGAGCCATTTGGGCCAATCATCAATCTTAAATCTGATGACTGGGCTTGGCTACATTGGTGAAAAGCAGCAGAATTACACAATATACTCAGGTGGGGGAGCGAGTGGGGGCATTGGGGTGATTTAAAGGGTTTTGGTCCACTTCCACACAAAAAAAAAAAAACATCAATGTAATTTTTTATGGTGATTGCTGGACACGCTGAAGAAACTACACTCACCCACCGGGCCTGCAATATGAAATTAGAGTTGATCAAGTGGAAAGCAAATGTGTGCTTTCCTTTCAATGATTTGTCTTCTTCACATAAATCAGTTTTGGCACAATAATACTAAAACCAGTCAATAGTTTGCTAATTCTTTTAACTTTGCCTCTAAATTAAATATTTGCTCCCTTTGACCCTACTGGGAAAGAGATGCTACGTCTCTCTCTGCTGTCATTGACTGTTTTTGTAAAGTAAGCATTTGTGATGGTTTTAGAAACAGGGAAGATGGGAATCGATAAAAGTCGCTGATAAATGGGGATTTTTTTTGTAGAAAATCTATAGAGGTGCAACTGTCACCAAAATACTTAAAGACGTCATTGCAGTAATTAATCCCAGTCACCAGTTCATCAACCGTATGTGTTTGTAACTTTTACTTTTCATTATCAATAGTTTTTATTATGGCCCAATCACAAGAGGATGCATATGCTTTTCCTAAGCAATCAAAAGGCATCTTAACCGCAATAATTAAAAAGAACGCTGACACTGTGATTAATCCCTAATGTACTCTAATTACGTGGCCCAATAAAACCAACTACTCATTCTAATTGCCAGCATCTGACATAGTTGAAAACTGACGTGCCTAAAGGCCTTATGTGCTTTTAAATCAAACAATAAGACGTGCATTTATTTATTAATATAAAACCTCAGTCTATTATTAAAATGAATTACTTTCCATCCCATAGGAGTGCAGAGAATGTAATAGCTCCTAGATGTTTAAATGGTCTTCAACAAAGCATGTCAACCAAACCATCCCGCCCAGTATAGCTCATGCAGGAAGGACGCTTATTGTGTCATTGAATTATGTTATTTGGGGAATTTCAGACTGCAACTCCAAATGTATCTATAATTATCTGCATTCATTTACACGTGACTTACTTTATCACTTTCAGCCACTAGATGGCAGCAGTATTTTTAAAGGCTTTACTGGCGATTCTGAAATCTAATAGACCTGGTAGTTGGTTAAACTAGTAACTACTTGTTTTAGCAAATCCTGCCTCTTCTGGCATTATTATAACTGTATATCCTCCATATATATCTGCTTTGGGATCTCGTATTTCCATCCCACTCTTGTGTGGCTCGAACACTATTTATTATTCTGACAGAGCAGCATACAGTACTTTCCCCTTCATCAGAAGCACTACTCTAACTGTCATTCCTAACATTGACTGTTTTATAGTAATCAGCAGACTTCTCTAAGTTGCCGACAACCTACATACTGTAACTGTGGACAGATTTTTATTGCTGCTAGAATGGCCTGTATTGCAATTAGCCTTTGGGATTCACAACTGACATTGGAGTACTGATTCCATGGACTGCCGGCAAGGACCTCCCTGGTCCACTCTAGAGGTCTCATGTTGTGCCCAAGAGGCTGAAGGAAGTTCAGAATTTCAGAAATTCACTTTAAATAGCCTAATGAAGATTTTCTACAATTAGGATACCCACTCTCTACAGACTTATTAGACCATTAGAGTGATTTTTAATAATTTAATACTTAGGCCCTTATTTATGAAGGAATAGCGACAGGTAGCGACTGGTGAGCGGCCGGTAATGACGGGCCCCACCACGAGAACGCCGGCTCCCCACCACAATCACACATGTTTATCAAGCCAATCCTGCTTAGCGACTGAGATAGCGCCATATAGCCACTCATTCATCATTATTCCAGCCTCAGCCCACAGCGCTAGCGTCCGACCTTGAACAGCGACAGGTATCACCTCTCGCTACCTGGCGCGCTCCAATGCATTTCAATGGAACAATCTTTAAATATTAATAATTAATTGTTATTAATGTTTTTTTTTTATGTGAAAAATTCTGTGACCACTTCTGCCATTTTAGATAATTTTTTAAGGGAAAAAAATTAAAAAAAAAAATTGTACAGAATTGATATTACAGGTCTGATATTAATGTATTCATATTACTAAATTATTTCAAATACTTTTTTTTTGGTTTAAAAAAATATGGTGGTTTGGGGGTTAAAAAACTACGTTTAACACATCGCCTCCAGCGCTCTGGCGTTTAAGCATGCATTTCACAGCGCTTGAATTTTTTGAGCGTGATTTTTTGATGAATATGGTGGAAGCCGGTCGCTCTGACCAGTCGCTATCATGCGCACCCATACATCGCGGAACCTGTCAAATAGCGACTCGTAACCTTGTATTCAACATTACGCCACACCGACCGAGTCGCTGTCAACAACCGCACAACGGCCAAGCACAGCGACTACTAGCGGGCGCTGTGAAAATACCGCTACAGTCGCTCAACTGTCGCTACATGTCGCTATTAATAAATCAACCTCCCAGTATGTCCATCCACCACAATACCAGATTCTTCTCCACATGCTACCAATACACATGCTGATTGCCTTACCTCTTCAAATATATGGGTACCATATATATAGCCCTCCCCAGCCCCAAATCTTAACCACATTCCCAGTGTTCAACCCATCTAAACTAGCACCAATACTAAGCATACAATTAATATAGAAAAAATAAACATATTTTGTTATCATGCCAGATATTTCACCCAGGGTTGGTGTTTTACAATTATTGTACCTGCGTTCCAGCCACTGCTGCCAATGCTATTTGCCAATGCCCCCTCCTATATCACTCATCCTGCAGCCTTCAGACCTTACAGTGCCCTAATTTAACTACCTTTACATGCCAGTTCTATTTACCCCTCCCACATCAGATGGCTATGAGGTACACATGTGGCCCCCGAGCCACAGGTTGAGCATATGGGTTTTATATCTTTGTTTTAATCAATGTTATACCATTTCTAAACTACTGTTCTCTCTTTCTTATGCAATCTACTTTTCTAGGTTTGCTGTACGTTATGGATCCTCCTCCTCTGGTGACACGCTTTCACTATTAAAGGTAAGTAGCCTTATACATGCAGCTTTCTACTCTAGTAATCAGCTGGGTTTGCCATTTGCTGTGCCAGGGGCTGTGTGTACAGCCTTAGAGTGCTCCCCCTATTGGCAAAGGGGCATGTGAACACTTTGAGCGACCCCAACTCCAAAACTTCTAAGTTCTGAAGCAATAAAAGCTACGAGGCTGCTGCTGCTGCTGGCAGGGAAACATGCACAGGCATAGGACCTTAACTGTTAATGCAAATTAGTTTTATTGGAGAATTTGTGTGAAACGAATACGCAAACCACCTTGTAATTTCCGAGACTTTAGACAGCTCCTTATCAAAGCAGAAATAATTAGTAGGCATGGGCACACGGGATTCACCTAGAGGGCTCCTGAAAGTTTGCCTCACAGCAGAAAATTTAGCATAGGAACTAATTACTGAGTCTAAACTTTTTTTCTGTGCTCCTTTCCAAAATTGCCCTTTTCATACCCATAGATAGACAGGCTGGCTTGTTCAGTACTATTTTAGAAGTTAGAATGATCATGGGCCTCCAGCTAGCAAAAATGAGACTTGTTTCTTAAAGGGCTGTTGAATTCAAAGAACCCAAATAACTAAAATGGGGATGTCTGTTTACCAGGACAACTTTGAGGGTGACATTAAAGCTGCTACCTATGAAGCAATGTTTGACTGGCACAAGAACATAGTGTAACCAACGCAGTGTTCCCCAGCTCTCTCCTTAAGACTGATAGGGGAATTTGCCAGTCTGATGCCATATGGATCCAAATTAGGCGCACAGAAGTCACCGGTGACTAGGGAAGGGGCCATAGCACAAATACAGACTGACACAGGTTCACAATGCAATCATGTGGCTCTCTCTACCAGTTTATGTGGCTTAAATACATTTCAGCTAAGATCAGACATTGGTCAAACTACAAACTAGTTGGTTATTATTCCAGACAAAACTACAAAATCACTGGTTCAAACACAACTTGGGTATTAATTGGTTGATTTGAAGCCGATTATTCATAACTCCAGATTTGCTAAAGATTTGATTCTTCATCTGCATTTTCATCACCTCTGAGCTGCTGCCAAATTTCTACTATGTGAGCAATGTCATATTAGCAAAAACAATCAGTTCAAAACCCTGAAACACCCCCCCCCCCCCCCAACCATTTCACAAACTCCAACTTTTTTCTACCACAAAACATTAATCTATTCCTATCATATCCCCACTTTGATAGTTTGGGTCAAGGTTACACCCTAATCTTTACATCTGACCTAGGTTCCCCAACACCTGAGGAAAAAGGGTTGGGATTTCTTCACTGGCGTTGAGATGAATGGATCCTAGTGGTTGCACCCCTCTTTGTCACCAATATTACACGTACTCACCTGGTCCACAGCATCACCTTCTTAATGGGGTACTACAGTCTAATTTAATTTATTTAACAAAAATATGAATTTAAAGATCTTGTATAAATCTTATAATAAAATGAATTTGAAGCTATAGATTAACTTTTACTTTGTGTAAATGGGATCCAAGGAGTCTATATATTATGTAGAAAAAGATTAGAAAGAAGCTTTTAAGACTGGTTTACTCTCTGAGCCTCAGTTGTCAGGTGGGGATGACTGGAATGGGGATGGGGATGACTGGACTGGACTATGACCCTTACACAGAAATATAAGACTATTTCCATTATCAGTACAGATAAGCCTGTCTGCATAATCTATCTAAATTCACCTAAAAACCAAGTCACAGTATTAAGTCATGAGAGCCAAGAGGACCACTCTAGATACCAGTCTTTTTCAAAGTTTGGCATGCTCTACACCATGCAATATGTAGTCATCATAAACAGTTGAACTATAGTCATGTTTAAAGCATCACAAATGTCATCTGTTACATTGTCAAACAATTCCACTAACTTCATTATTTTCAGACAATCCAGATATGGTCAGTGCTAGTCCAAACTTCACAAAACTTCCAAACTTCACATGCCAGGGTACTTGAACTATGGATTTAGCTTATCTTTTAGGGATACTCCCATTGTACATATTTAGAGATCTTACTCCAATAGCCAGGTAGCTGGAGTTAGTCTAGCCAATGTACATGTTCCTGAATTGCCTCTAGGTATCCATTTGTAAACCCGAGTGCCACAGATTAAAAACATTTCAGGTGGTAGGGTTACTCCAGGTTTACTCAGTAGTCTCCCTACTTAACCCAGTAAGATCCTACTTGTCGACTGGGCACACCAGGTAATTGAGTAAATTGTGTGGGTATTCTAGTATGGTCATTCCTGCCAATGGGCAGGTGGGCTTCGGTGAGTGAAGGATGCCATTTTACACAGAGAGAGTGTGTAGCAGATAGGAAGCCACAGTACACTTACATGCTGCAGCCAGCATGCTGCATCTCCACTCACCTCTAGCTGGGGGGCATGCACAGGCCGCCCAATCACAAATGGCAGCCCTGGCTATGTGTCTAGCTAAACGTATAGTGAGGCCGTGACCTAAGCATTTGTCACTGGAACAAGGTTAGGAGAGTGGGGTGCAGCAATTTAATGGGGATTATTGGATGGCCCTATGGACAATTCCCTATGCCAGGTAGCCCCTCTCGCGCCCCCACAGCGCATGAGCAGGCCGTTACTACATCCCCGACAAGGTGTGTTAATATTGTATTTCGCTATACAAAATGTGTCTTTGATAAGGGCCCCCAGAAACAGCTTTGCATGGGGCCCCAAAAATGATAAACCCGTCCCTGATCATATGGGCTCCTGCCATCAACCCTCTCTAACGGTACCACATATATATCGGTATCCCCCATGCTTTCTAAGCGTACCAGGCTTGTTGTTGTGGGCACCGTTTTATGGACGCAAACCCTCAAGGAATTCACTGGTTGCACAGCACTTCCCTAAAAGATTAATAAATAAGCAGAATAAAAACACATTTTCCTTAAATATCAATATGCAAAACAAGCATGGAAAAAAACAACCTAAATCTGAAAGCTTAAGGTCCCCCGAACAGAAGAGTAGCCAACATGCATAGCTACTTTCAACCCTTTAAATGCCAGCTTACTTGAGATTTTGTCACCTTCAGGTCATTTTTCGCCATTTTGCACTATGTTTGTTAACTGTGATTTTTGCAAGAATTTCCAGGGATTTCCTAAAAAATTACACTGCATTGGGCTTTAACGTGAAATGTCTTGCTTTACTGATACTGAAGAAAGCAGACCTTAAGAGACCGCTGTGAGTGTGCCAGTGGGGACTTGGAGAGAGAAGTAGAAAGGGAGACACCAGCTGAGGAGCTTTGGGGTGTTTACCCTGAGAGAGCGCACCCCTGGATGGTTGCCGGGTATGGGATTGCAGTCAGACAAGCCTGATACCTGGAATCTCCATAGAATAGGCCTGAATGTGGTGCTGGTAGCCCAGTGGAGGGATTGTAGTCAGCATAATTCATTGGCAGTATGTGTGAGAGTGGTTTGATTCCTTAACATTTCTTTTTGTGTTTACTTGTGTACTGGTAAGGTGTTATTTCAATATCTATATCACGATAATGAGTGGATCCTTCCCACCTGTCCTGGGAAGCACATAGGTTTCTAATGCTTCCTCCTGATTATCTGCCCCCCTTCTTGACACTGGTGGTACAGCTCCTACAGGAGTGTTTACTAGTGTACTGTTATGGTGTCATTTCAACATCTATATCACGACAAAGGCCACTGAGTGGATCCTACCTGCCTGTCCTGGGAAGCACATAGGTTTCTAATGCCCCCTCCTGATTATCTGCCCCCCTTTATTGACACTGGTAGTACAGCTCCTCCAAGGGGGCAACCCTGGTAGTGCACCAGATAAACGCTGAAGGACATACAGGCTGGCATTAGCATGAGTCGCTGCTGTGCCATGAGGATGTCAATCCATAATCTAGGTTTGCTGATAGCAAAGTCAGCCATTAGGAGTCTGTTGGAGCCAACATACATAGGATTTGCCTGAATAGTATAAAATTAAAAGTGCTCTGATTTGGGATAATTGGATTTGATATGTTATTCTACTTCGCTCTTTGATTCAAACAATATTTTAATTCAAATGCAAATGCCACATTCATTGCCAAAAGCTGGAATTTAAAAAGTTTGTGTTTGTGTGCCTGTGAGTAATTGGAGTTTTCTCCCTGATTGAAATTTTCTTTAGGCAGTAACCCGCAGAGCAGTTCTAAAGCCACACATACAAATAATAGTATAAAGTTCAAAAGCTACTAAATTTATAGTTTGTGAGACTGTGTTTAGCAAATGTAAAGCAGCAAATGCTTATCCTCTGCTATGATCTGTATACATTTCCAGGTACTAGAGATATGTGCCCACACTTTGGTCAAGGCAAGGCAACTTTCTTAGGATACTGTCATGCCATTCAGCAGCCTTCATGGTTCCATCAGGTGCACCCTGTGCATCTGCAGTGCCATTCAATGTTAGTGCTTGTGCTATGGATGGTTTGAGTGGTACAGTTTTATTTGAGCCCAAATCAATGTGATTTAAGCCTTGGGTGTGCAACAGCAAAAAAAAGAAAAATCCAGGATGTCTATGCCAGTACGCCCGTAAGCCTGTAAGTTGGGTAAGTGACAAAAACGAGCTGATTACGCAGTAATCCATGGCAGATGCTCTCGGGATTCCAGGACATGGAGGTGTCACCATAGCAGAAAGAGGGTTGTCCAGCTGAGTATGAGTGCTGGGTGCACTCAAATCCAGATAGACATTAGTGGTATAACAGGAACTTGTTTATTGGTGCATGAATGCAGTAAGATAATGTCACCTTACACAGTGGCTAAATCACAGACAGGAAGATTACAGCTCGATATACAGGAAGTAAAAACACAGCAGCAGTAATTACACAGAAAACTCTACAGTTGCGCATGGGTCACAGTGCCATCTGGTGTCACAACCTGCAATAGCTGCAAACTGAAATGCATCTAAGAAAAGTCATTTATCATGTTTAAAGACAAAGCTATAAGCTGTTGCAAAAGTATCATATCTCCATCAAGAATTACCCACTACATTGGAGGGAGGGAGGGGACACAGATGAAAAAGAAAGAAGAAGATAATTGGTCCTGGAGCGAACTGCAGAGACTTAAGATACCTTTCAACCTATACTATTTAAATATGATGGCACATGTTGCTTTTGAATAGCAACCCCAGAGACCAACTTCTATTGTTTGGTGACCAAGACAGTGATGCTTGTTTTACCTTGAGCTTGGTATCATTCTTTCTATGACCAAAGAAACAAAGAAAATAACCTACTTCACTATAGTGGCAGTGTTAGAATAAGGTGTTCCTGGGAAGAAGAAGAATGCCCAGTTTACAATGTTACTAAAATGACACCTATCTGTTCCTTGCTACACCTTTTTCTATGCCTGTGACGCAGATCTGCTTTAACCAGCGGAGTAGCTAGGCTTTCTGGCACCCTGGGAAAAGATTTAAAATGGCGCTCTCCCCACCTGTTCTCAGGTCCCCCTTTGGCGCCCCCCTTACCTGCTGCACCCAGGGCAAGTACCCCCCTGCTCCCCCCTAGATATGCCCCTGGCTTTTACCGATATGTAAAGATAGTCTGAAGACAAATTTGCTCAATTTTAGACCCATTGGGCTTGACCATTACATCACCAGACTAATCTGGTTAAGTTCCAGGGCACCTTAAGGGGACAACTTCATTTTTTTCCCAGTGCTCAAGTTCAGCAAACTGAGCAGCAGCCCTAGAGTGGGGACTGTGAGGACTATTCATTTTTCAGCCCAGGAGGCATGGAATATTATCTTTATCATTATCATTAGCTTATAATCTACTCTATTTTTGGTGTCTGTTTCTTTTCTTTTTATATAGAACAGCAATTAAAACTGTGGGACTGAGACACTGGCAAGGTGACAGTGATTGATTCTCATGTATTTTGTGACACAAAGGTACTCAAAAAGATCTGTCGCCCCCCCAAGGGCCCACCTAAACCTGCAGTCAGGCCTGCCCTTGCAGATGATAAATTCGGGCATGGTTTGCTTTAAAGCAGGACAAAATCCAGGATTTTGACTTTTCCAGATTCTGGGTTGGGGTGCCCCGCTGTGTGAAACCCCTCAGCGCGCTCAGTAAAACTCACCTCAGTCCAGTGGTGCATGTACGGGCTCTTGGCCAATCAGTGCCCTTTGCCATGTTTATATCCTTTGACAAAGGGATCTCATTGACTTCAGTGGGGAGAGGGAATGGCCGCAACTCTAGCAGTTCGCACGCTCTCGTCCCAGCCTATCTGAATGGCTGGGACCGGAGCACATGCACATCCGGTGCTCTCACTCCCAACTGTAAACAATCAGAGCCATTTTCCAAAAGGCTTATGGGTCCGCACATGCACCATTGGACCAGGGAAAGGTGATTGATTACCAGTGTCCTGGGGGTTTCACAAAGCGGGGCATCTTATTTTAGGATGCACCGGGGGAAGGCCAGCGGCTGGCCCTGGAATGTTTTAGAGGTTTTGTTCCGCTTTAAATAAGGTACAAAAGTGCTAAAACTATGAAAGCGGAGTACAATAGTAACTCACTGGCATGCCCTTAAAGTGGACCAACACCCAGGATTTTCACTATCCTGGGTGTTGGTCCACTTCCGCGGGGCACCCCCAAAAAGCCCCTAAAATCTTACCTTATCAGCGACGGACAAGCGACGGATAAGCCGCCGCCGCTTCTCGCGCGTCCCTCTTACAGGGTGCGCGCCCTGCTAGAGGGACGCGCGGGAGGCGGCGGCGTCTTATCCATCACTTGTCCGTCGCCGATAAGGTACGTTTTTAGGGGCTTTCTGGGGGGGTTCACACAGTGGGGCATCCCGATTTCAGATGTCCCGCGGGGAGGGAGCTGATCGGCCTGGGAATCTTATAGATTCCCGTGCCGATCAGGGGTGGTTGTTGGTCCACTTTAAGAGGCACACCGCTACTTTTGACCACTAAATGAAGAAATTCACAATCAAACTTCAAGCTAATTTTTAAATTCTATAATATAGCTAAATAGGTTTATTAGTCTCCTAATATCAATTTATTTAGCAAACACCAAATGGGGTCCCATCATAGTTTGTACAGTAACCTATTCTGTTACATACAGCAATTAGGATAGCAGTTTTAACTTAAAGAAACTGTATCCCAAAATCTTCTATTTTAAAATTCTATCTAAAACGGCTTGTCACTTTAAACGGGCAGGCTGATTCATCACTAATGCCAGGCAGCGACAGATGAGCATCTGTAGCAGGCATTTCAGAGTGCACGCTAATAGTCGCTGTGCTCGGCCGTGGGTCGCTAGTTCATAGCGACTCAGTCGCTGTGCTGCAATGATGAATACATTGTGAGGAGTCGCTATTTCACCAGTACAGCGCTGTATGGGAGCGCATGTTAGCTACTGGTCAGTGCGACCGATTTACAACATATTCATTATAAAAACATCCTCACAAAACTCCGGCGCTCAAAAATGCTTCTCTGAAGCCCAGAGCGCCAGAGGCTGTTTGAATAAAGTCTGTTTTTTAGCATCTATCCACTAGTAACAGAGCGAAAACATATGGAATTACATTGTTATAACATTGTAACATGAACACATTAATGCCAGACCTGTAATGTCAATTCTGCATAAATATATAAAACATGATAAATATTTATAAAAATGGCTTTTTCTCAGCCAGAAGAGGTCACAACATTATTTGAGCTTTAAAAAAAAAAAATAACAAACACCGTGTTTAAAAAGAAATAAAAGAACGTCCGGCGCTGTTCGCTGAGGCTGGAATAATGATGAATCAGACGCTACATGGCGTTGTCCCAGTCGTGCAACAGATTCGGCTTGATAAATGTGTAATTGCGTGCCGTGTCCGGAGTTCACCTGTCGCTACCTGTCGCTACCTGTCATTTACAAGGCACTGTAAATGGTTTATGAATGAGTTTATGAATAAGGCCCTAAGCTAAAAAAAGCCAGACAAGATTGTGGTTTTAATCTTTTACCCTGTTTCCCTGAAAATAAGCCCTAGCATGATTCACACATACATCAAGTAATCCCACTGGAGTCACTTCACTCCTGAGCAAATGAGAGCATTGGGGCTCTGCTTACCAGGGGGATCAAACTGCTACACCTGCAGTGGAACTTGGAAGAGAGCCGCTGGAATGCCAAGAAATGCATATTTTGGAGCAATAGGAGTGATAGGTTTTGAGTGCCGAGATCCTCCAAGTTGTTCATCTGTCTAGGGGATCTGCTGGGAATTTCTTGCAAGTTTGGATTTGCTTTCAAGCGAAATGTAAAGGAGGATGAGAAAAGCCTTTTGGGGAAACTACACCAAAACTGATATTTTTTTTAATGTTGAAAAATAAGCGACACTACTGAATTTAACTCATGATTACTTCTCATCACTTAACATGATTTTATTGCACAGTACTGTATTCCTTTCATATTTCGCTAACACTTAACTGTGATATACAATATGTCTACCCATTCTGCTATTTTTAAAGCTAAAGTAACTCTTTAAATAGAATGTTATTGTATCAGAACATACATGTTATTTATAGTAATACAATTTATATTTGGAGGAGGAAAATAAGAAAAATATTTAATATGAACCAAATGGTGTGCTAAAATACCCCTTCCCAATCACCCATTACAAACAGTGTGCAGAATTCCCCCAATCACCCCCATTACAGACCCATTACAGGCAGTGAGCAGCATCTCAAATAAATGCAGTGTGTGAGGCATCCCAAATACAGGCAGTGTGTGTGGCATCCCAAATACAGGCAGTGTGTGAGGCATCCCAAATACAGGTAGTGTGTGAGGCATCCCAAATACAGGCAGTGTGTGTGACATCCCAAATACAGGCAGTGTGTGAGGCATCCCAAATACAGGCAGTGTGTGAGGCATCCCAAATACAGGCAGTGTGTGAGGCATCCCAAATACAGGCAGTGTGTGAGGCATCCCAAATACAGGCAGGGTGTGAGGCATGCCAAATACAGGCAGTGTGTGTGACATCCCAAATACAGGCAGTGTGTGAGGCATCCCAAATACAGGCAGTGTGTGTGACATCCCAAATACAGGCAGTGTGTGAGGCATCCCAAATACAGGCAGTGTGTGAGGCATGCCAAATACAGGCAGTGTGTGTGACATCCCAAATACAGGCAGTGTGTGTGGCATCCCAAATACAGGCAGTGTGTGTGGCAGCCCAAATACAGGCAGAGTGTGTGGCAGCCCAAATACAGGCAGTGTGTGTGGCATCCCAAATACAGGCAGTGTGCAGGAATCCCAAATACAGGCAGTGTGTGTGGCAGCCCAAATACAGGCAGTGTGCAGGAATCCCAAATACAGGCAGTGTGTGTGGCATCCCAAATACAGGCAGTGTGTGTGGCATCCCAAATACAGGCAGTGTGTGAGGCATCCCAAATGCAGGCAGTGTGTGAGGCATCCCAAATACAGGCAGTGTGTGTGGCATCCCAAATACAGGCAGTGTGTGAGGCATCCCAAATACAGGCAGTGTGTGAGGCATCCCAAATACAGGCAGTGTGTGTGGCATCCCAAATACAGGCAGTGTGTGAGGTATGCCAAATACAGGCAGTGTGTGTGACATCCCAAATACAGGCAGTGTGAGTGGCATCCCAAATACAGGCAGTGTGTGAGGCATCCCAAATGCAGGCAGTGTGTGAGGCATCCCAAATACAGGCAGTGTGTGTGGCATCCCAAATACAGGCAGTGTGTGAGGCATCCCAAATACAGGCAGTGTGTGTGGCATCCCAAATACAGGCAGTGTGTGAGGCATCCCAAATACAGGCAGTGTGTGAGGTATGCCAAATACAGGCAGTGTGTGTGACATCCCAAATACAGGCAGTGTGAGTGGCATCCCAAATACAGGCAGTGTGTGAGGCATCCCAAATGCAGGCAGTGTGTGAGGCATCCCAAATACAGGCAGTGTGTGTGGCATCCCAAATACAGGCAGTGTGTGAGGCATCCCAAATACAGGCAGTGTGTGAGGCATCCCAAATACAGACAGTGTGTGTGTGGAATCCCAAATACAGGCAGTGTTGGAGGCATCTAAAATACAGGCAGTGTGTGTGTGTGTGAAATCCCAAATACAGGCAGTGTGTGTGTGAGGCATCTCAAATACAGACAGTGTGTGTGGCATCCCAAATACAGGTAGTGTATGTGGCATCCCAAATACAGGCAGTAGCCTCGATTCAGAGAGACAAAAAAAACTTCCGTTTTAGTTCCAATCTGTTTTTTTTTGTGAAATGTTTCCGTTCTCGTATGAGCGTTCGAGCGATTCAATGCATGCATTGAAAACCTTCTGTAAAGTTTCCGTCCGTTCGTACGGCAGATTCGAATTCGAGGATGTCATTTTCTATCCAGACTTTTCCGTTTCATTTTCACATGTTACAACGTAGGCTTTCGTTTTTGCCCTTTTCCCATCGTATCCTCCAACGAATCCTTTACGTTTCCCGATAGATTCTGTTTCCCTTTTTCAATAAATATTCATCCAGACGGAAATCCTTACGATCTTGCGCCTGCGCACTACAAACTTAACTAATTAAAGTGCTCGCCTACATATTTGCCACCCTCACTTCTACTACAATGTTTAGCTAAATCACTTAGCACTATCCTCCATCTTCCCTTTTGGACCCTTGAAGCTCACCCAAACCACTTAGCACTGTCCTCCATCTTCCCTTTTGGACCCTTAAAGCTCACCCAAACCACTTCTTGGTTAGGTTCTTCTTCCATTTTAGCCCCCTAAAACTTACCCAAATCACTTCTCAGTCATGTGAATATTCATATTTAAATATTTCTGGGCCCATTAGTTTTGTGTTAATGTATTTTGTAAATGAAATGACAATGTAACATTTTTTTTTATACCATCATAAAATATAAAATTTGAAAAAAATGTGAAAATTTCACATTTTTACAACTATAAAAACAAAATACATAGCAATGGCAGGCCACTGAACATTATTCTTCATCTGTGGTCCCCAACAAGTTGCACAGCTCCTGCATCTCGCCCACCAACTGAAGGACCCTGACACTCAGTTGTGCCACTCTGGCACGTGTGGTCCCTGTTAAAAAACGAAAATTAAAATTTTGGTATAACCTTGTTGGGGTCATACTGCAGTGCCCCCCCCCCCCCCCGTATGGTCCAAACACCTAAATCTGGACTTCAAAAGCCAGAGGGGCCTCGCCACGGGCCGGGTTTTGCATAGTGCCCGATTAGAGAACCCCTGGCCCGCATTCTGCAGGCAAAGAACGGGCATCAGGAGCAAGGGCGAGTGGCACATCTTGCAGTTCCTGCAACCAAATATAAAATAATTACACAAAGCAAAGGTAACCAACTAAAACAAGAACTCCTACAACAAATTAAGATTCAAGTTCAACAATCCAAATATAATTCACAAAGGACATAAGTCTAAAAAAATACAGCAATTATATGGATGTGTGGAAAAATAAATGTTTACATGCTAAGGACTAATTAAGGTCAGCATTAAAATGCATCTAGAAGGCATACATGAAATTTATTTTTTCAGGTATGCATTGCTATACAATTTATGGCCTCGGCCATGCTGATACATGCAATGCCTTGGTGCTAAAGGCGCGCAGACTCCTCCACATAGCCGCAAAACATGTTCAACAATAGCAATCCGAGCCCTCAAAGGTCTCATAAGTGGATCGGAAATGAAACGGATTTATAGGGTGGTGATCCGTCGGAAATCAGCTCTCTGAATCAGACAGAAACCCATCCCAGCAACGGAATTTTTCTGAACGAACGGAAAATTTCAGATTTTGTTTGGAAAATGATCCGAAGTAACAGAAATGTTCCGATTTGCTTCCATTCATCGGAAGCGCATTCCCGAACGTTCGTGCGAGTAGAAAATGGACGAAAAAAAGCAAAAAAAAAAACACCCACCAAAACTTTCACAGCTACGGAAGTCCGAACGAATGTTTCTCTGAATCGAGGCTATTATGTGTGCAATCCCAAATACAGGCAGTGTGTGAGGCATCTAAAATACAGGCAGTGTGTGTGACATCCCAAATACTGGCAGTGTGTATGGCATTCCAAATACAGGCAGTGTGTGTGGCATCCCAAATACAGGCAGTGTGCTGGCATCCCAAATACCAGCAGTGTGTGAGGCATCTAAAATACAGGCAGTGTGCGAGGCATCCCAAATACAGGCAGTGTGTGAGGCATCCCAAATACAGACAGTGTGTGTGGCATCTCGAATACAGGCAGTGTGTGAGCCATTCCAAATACAGACAGTGCGTGTGGCATCCCAAATACAGGCAGTAAATGTGGCATCCCAAATACAGGCAGTGTGTGTGGCATCCCAAATACTGGCAGTGTGTGTGGCATCCCAAATACAGGCAGTGTGTGTGGCATCTCAAATACAGACAGTGTGTGTGGAATCCCAAATACAGGCAGTGTGTGTGGCATCCCAAATACAGACAGTCCCCTCGATTCAAAGAGCAAAAGTTAATTGATTTCGGATCGAGAATCGTAAGTTTGGGTGGGTGTTAGTCATTTTTTCCTGTTTTTTTGGCCATTTACGACTCGCACGAGCCTACGTACGAATGCGTATATGCTCTTACGATCATCGCAAGTTCGTTCCTAAATTTTAGGATCAAAACGTAAAACTTAGGATCAAATCCTAAAACTTAGGATCAAAACGTAAAACTTAGGATAATTGGATGTGTTTAGGTGTGATTCAGAGAAACCTCTAAACGCGTTTTAAAAGAAAGCCACAGCCGACACCTTTTAGCAGCCGGATTGCTGTTCGTGAACAGGTTTTTTGGCTATGTGGAGGAGTCTGCGCGTCTTGTGCTCCAATGAACTGCATGTATCAGCATGGCCGAGGCCATTAATTGTATGGCAATGCATGCCTGATTTAATACATTTCATGTATGCCTTATAAAAGCATTTTAATGTGGACCTTAATTAGTCCTTTGCATGTAAACCTTTATTTTGCGTTAATTAAAGAAACTTATGTCCTTTGTTATTTATTTTTAAATTGATGTACTAGAATAAAATTTTTAGATTGCATTTATTGGTGTAGTTGTTTACCTTTGCTTTGTTTAATTATTTAAGCACATCTTTGGTCAGATGCATCACACTTACTGAGGAGAGGAGAGCGGGATAAAGTGCAGGATGTGGGTTACTGCTGTATTTTGCACAGACACAGCAGAGCTGGGGGCACGGAAAGGTCAGAAATCAAAGAATCCAGAGCAACACAGTCACAAGGCCCTTTCTGTTTGCAGGCTGCCCGATAATACCTGAGCCGCCATCTTGGATGTTTCTAGGCTCATAACATGCAGAAGTTGCTGGGTGTTTTTTAATATTTGAGAGCAATCTGTATGGAGAGGGTGTGGGTAACCACACCAAAAATTTAAAGTTGTACCATTTGAAGCATAAATATTAAAATTAAATCCACAAGTAAAAAATGCAAGTTAAGTAAAAATTAAACAAAGTAATATTTACTTATGCAAATGCATTCATTAATGGTTGGTTACTACAAAATGAATGAAATAAAGAAAAATAAAAGACCAAATATTTAGAATGCACTTTAATGAGGTAAGTTTGTAGTGCGGAGCCGCAAGATCAGAAGGATTTACGTCCAGACAAAAAAGGAAAAAGGGCAAAACCAATGTTGCAACCTGAGAAATGAAACGGAAAAATCAGGATGGAAACTGACATAGGTCTGATTCCCGAACTGCCATACGAACGGACGTATATTTTAGGATAGAAACGTATTTGCTTATAGAATCACTCGCAAGTTCATACGAACGCACGAGCGGACGTGAAAAATAGGATGATCGTGACCCAAATCCAAGCTGTTACATGTTTCTTTGAATCAACCCAAGTGTGTGTGGAATCCCAAATACAGGCAGTGTGTGAGGCATCTAAAGTACAGGCAGTGTGTGTGTGAAATCCCAAATATATGCACTGTGTGTGACATCCCAAATACTGGCAGTGTGTGTGGCATCCCAAATACAGGCAGTGTGTGTGGCATCCCAAATACTGGCAGTGTGCGTGGCATCCCAAATACAGGCAGTGTGCTGGCATCCCAAATACTGGCAGTGTGTGTGGCATCCCAAATGCAGACAGTGTGTGTGGCATCCAAAATACAGGCAGTGTGAGTGGCATCCCAAATACAGGCAGTGTGTGAGGCATCTCAAATACAGGCAGTGTATGTGGCATCCCAAATACAGGCAGTGTGTGTGGCATCCCAAATACTGGCAGTGTGCTGGCATCCCAAATACAGGCAGTGTGTGAGGCATCTAAAATACAGGCAGTGTGTGTGAAATCCCAAATACTGGCAGTGTGTGTGGCATCCCAAATGCAGGCAGTGTGTGTGAAATCCCAAATACAGGCAGTGTGTGAGGCATCTCAAATACAGGCAGTGTATGTGGCATCCCAAATACAGGCAGTGTGTGTGGCATCCCAAATACTGGCAGTGTGTGTGGCATCCCAATTATAGACAGTGTGTGTGGAATCCCAAATACAGGCAGTGTGTGTGGTATTCAAAATACAGGCAGTGTGTGTGACATCCCAAATACAGGCAGTGTATGTGGCATCCCAAATACAGGCAGTGTGTGTGGCATCCCAAATACTGGCAGTGTGTGTGGCATCCCAAATACAGACAGTGTGTGAAGCATCTAAAATACAGGCAGTGTGTGAGGCATCCCAAATACAGGCAGTGTATGTGCCATCCCAAATACAGGCATTGTGTGTGGCATCCCAAATACTGGCAGTGTGTGTGGCATCCCAAATACAGACAGTGTGTGTGGCATCCCAAATACAGGCAGTGTGCTGGCATTCCAAATACAGGCAGTGTGTGCGGCATCCTAAATACAAGCAGTGTGTGAGGCATCTAAAATACAGGCAGTGTGTGTGGCATCCCAAATGCATGCAGTGTGTGAGGCATCCCAAATGCATGCAGTGTGTGAGGCATCCCAAATACAGGCAGTATGTGTGGCATCCCAAATACAGGCAATGTGTGAGGCATCCCAAATACTGACAGTGTGTGTGGCATCCCAAATACAGGCAGTGTGTGTGGCATCCCAAATACAGGCAGTGTGTGTGACATCCCAAATACAGGCAGTGTGTGTGGCATCCCAAATACAGACAGTGTGTGTGAAATCCCAAATACAGGCAGTGTATGTGACATCCCAAATACTGGCAGTGTGTGTGGCATCCCAAATACAGGCAGTGTGCGTGGCATCCCAAATACAGGCTGTGTGTGTGGCATCCCAAATACAGGCAGTGTGTGACATCCCAAATACAGACAGTGTGTGTGGCATCCCAAATACAGGCTGTGTGTGTGGCATCCCAAATACAGGCAGTGTGTGTGGCATCCCAAATACAGGCAGTGTGTGAGGCATCCCAAATACAGGCAGTGTGCTGGCA
Organism: Gastrophryne carolinensis; assembly: GCA_027917425.1. Taxonomy (NCBI): domain Eukaryota; kingdom Metazoa; phylum Chordata; class Amphibia; order Anura; family Microhylidae; genus Gastrophryne; species Gastrophryne carolinensis. The sequence continues at coordinate 254,559,133 of CM051239.1, forward strand.
TCCCAAATACAGGCAGTGTGTGAGGCATCCCAAATACAGGCAGTGTGTGTGACATCCCAAATACAGACAGTGTGTGACATCCCAAATACAGACAGTGTGTGTGGCATCCCAAATACAGGCTGTGTGTGTGGCATCCCAAATACAGGCAGTGTGTGTGGCATCCCAAATACAGGCAGTGTGTGAGGCATCCCAAATACAGGCAGTGTGCTGGCATCCCAAATACAGGCAGTGTGTGAGGCATCCCAAATACAGGCAGTGTGTGTGACATCCCAAATGCAGGCAGTGTGAGTGGCATCCCAAATACAGGCAGTGTGTGTGACATCCCAAATACTGGCAGTGTGTGTGGCATCCCAAATACAGGCAGTGTGCGTGGCATCCCAAATACAGGCTGTGTGTGTGGCATCCCAAATACAGGCAGTGTGTGACATCCCAAATACAGACAGTGTGTGTGGCATCCCAAATACAGGCAGTGTGTGTGGCATTCCAAATACAGACACTGTGTGGCATCCCAAATACAGGCAGTGTGTGTGGCACCCCAAGTACAGGCAGTGTATGGTGCATCCCAAATACAGGCAGTGTGTGGCATCCCAAATACAGGCAGTGTGCAGCATGCCCTCAAAATCAAAACAAAAAAGCTTACATTTCTGTCCACCATGCAACAGCATCTATCTACTAAAACACAATGACACACATGCACACAAACACAAACATCCATTACCGGTGTCCACCATCTTCCACCGCTGCCTGCTGCGGTCACCTCTGCACAAAGTCCAAGAGCATTGGTTTCTGTTTTCCACGTGAGCGTGGCCTGTGACTTGCGCCAACGCCATGGCATGCTTGCACGAGTCACATGCCAAGACCCCATGGCTACCAGAGCCGGCGCCCCTGTGTGGAGACGGAGCATAGTGGGAGCTTGGGAATGTAAATTTTTTTTTTTACATTTGTCCGATAAGGCCCACTGACATTCTCCCCCCTACTTTTGTGTCTTATAGAGCAAAAACTGTGAGATATAATATATATATATATATATATAATATATATATATATATATATAATCATAGTACACTATAGTCAGCAAATTGTGGAAAACACAACTGAACATCTATAAAGGAGCAGATACTTTTATATGTATAACCCCCCCCCCCCCCATGCCAATTGAAAATGACCCCTTATTGTATATGCACCTCAGGCCCAGCATCCCTACTGTGCATGTTTATCACACCTGGCAGACTTAAATTGACGGTGTGATCATGCCACGGCGAGGTGAGCAAGAATGCATAGAATTGCTTGTCTGAGCAAAGTGTACCCCATGACATACCCGGCTCCCTCTGCTGTGCACTCAGACATTTAAGTCTGCCAGAGACAGGGAATTGGAGGGTTAAGCCATGTAACATCCGTGGGTGTGAGTTTCGAGGCGCTCCCTACAGGGTCACCTGGGGATTTCACAATAAGGGATACCCCTTACCTGGGAGCCCCACCGATAGGACCCACCCCTGCAGTCCTCTAGACTCCAGCCCTGGTTTTAGTCCTGTCCCCATCTGCTTGTACTTTCCCACTGGGGTGCATGCCCAAGCTGCCAGCCATAGGGGAAAAAGGTCCCTCACTGCTTAGCTGCAAGGTGCGCATCATGAGAGCATCCACCACTGCAATCTGAGATTTACTATGACTGCTTGTCTGCTCTGTATATTTTTATTGTTTTATCAATAAAAGCCTTCAATTACAATTTGTACTTTTAACAACCACTTACGTGTCAATAGAGCCTTGCAAAATGTTACGCTGACAACACACATATCAGTGATACCTATCAATCTAAGTAATAAGTCAGACAATTATTTCACATATGTGCTTCAGTAATGATTGGAATTATACAATGTATCCTGTCAGGTAAATAGCAGGGTCATTCTTATGTCTGTCAAATTAGTACTGTCGGTAATATGTTGTGCACTCAATCTAATATCTGACATAGATAGACAGGTCTTAAGATGACCATCCATGTGGGATTAGATTGTTAATCCTCAAATGATCCCATATATGTCCAAGCTTTACACTTCAGTATAGCTACATTACAGTATGTCTGCAATTAATTCAGACACATCAGACACATAATTAGATCTATCCATGAAGCTATGTACTCAACTGATACCACCACTCCCAAAGGTATTCGACCACAGGATTTCTGGATTGTATTGTAGGCCACAAATGGCTACTTCAGAATGCAGATATTGGGACTGATTTACAAACACTTCATTAGTCTGTACATCACTGTGTACCACAACTGCACACACTGGTGCACCTATATGGATCATTTACCAAACGATTTTGAACTCGGCACATGCTATGGCGCAAGATGCAGTTATTATGGCATTGCACAGTGGTACAGATCGGCATGCAGGACCGGATTTTAGCTGATGTCAGTTCCATGCATCTCTCCTCCATTTCCTGCAGCACCAAGTAGAAGCCATTGCAGGGTTCTAAAGTTTGTCCTCCTTTCAATTTCATTTCTCCAGGACCAAACAATAAAGTGGTCTAAGAGCCATTCTGGTCCTTGGTGCTCTCAGCATGATTGATACTGGCAAGTAATAGTGGTTCCACAGCTATGTGTGGGGGGGGGGAGTTGAAGGCTTCAGCTTAAGGAGAGCCCCCCCCCCCATTTCTGCTGACCGTCACTGATATAAGAAAGAAAAATGGATGAAGTTACTCACCTCCTTCCCGGGTCTCCTCTTCACCTGGGGGACCTCCGATCCCCACTTCTGACATCACTGCCATTTTCCACCACCAGCCCCGACCTGACAGTCTCAGATGTAGTGATCGCTGGAGAGAGGGGTGGAGGGGCAGGGAATCCACTGATGCCATGCTAGGGTTGCCACCAGGATGTTTTTTTTCTACTTTACTGGGAACTGGCCTGGCAGTGCCCATATTTGTTTTTTTTATTGGTAATTGTAATTACAGGTATACTTTTCCCATCCTCAATCACCAGTAAAAAAAACAAATACCGGCAATCACAGTTGAACGTGAATAGCGCAAAATATTGAAAATGGTCTGGCAACAGAGGGTGACAAAGGTAGGCTGGCAGTTAAAGGGTTAAAACTGCATAATACATAAAAGTACTAGAGCCAAATCCAAAAAGGAAAGTATGGCCAATATCAGTAGAATAATGTATACTATTGCATGCAAAAGTTATCATGGAAAATAAGGACTGCACTGAAATAAAACCACGACTAGCAGCAGGAAACTTGCTAATGGAAAGTTTTTACGGTGAAGGAATTATTTGTGAACCACAAAACTCACAGGTCTTGAATGAATTACTAGCATTTTACCATAAACATTGCAAAGTAAAAAGGAAGTAACCACCCCACCCTCTCCCTGTGCTAAGCGAAGGTTAGGGGGAGTGTAACAAAATTGCATGGTCTTCCTCTTTAAACCAACAGCAGTCATACATGTTAAATACAAGTTTAATCAAGCTGCTTACAATTTAAAACAGATCACCATATTTGACAAATGCCAAGGCAGGCCCAGAATATTATGCCAGTCATGCTTCTGCTCAGTAGTAAAGACATCCATTGCCCAGGTATGTTTGCTTGTGTACCCATTTACAGACTAATGGCAGCCTGATGGGCATTGTGAGATAATAGTGCTGCATAGTACAAATAAAGAAGAAATCCTGGTTATAATGTCATAAATGTATTGTCTGCAAAGGGTAACAATGAGCAGAATCTAAGAACAGTGGTTCTCAATCTTTTTTTTAAGTCAAGTACCTCCGAGAGACAGGAAGTTACAGCCAAGTACCTCCAAGGGGGGGGAACAATTATAAATATTACCCCAGCAGTCTATCTGAAATTATCCACAGACACAGTGATCTGTACAGACCAGTGACTCCCAACGAAAGTACTACGTAACACTGATGGTACAAAAGTAGCCCAACCCCATCTGCTGCCATACTTTACCCAAGCCTGATAACTACAAGACTTCCCCAAAAGGCGATTAAAACAATTACTGTGCATGTTTGTGTTTCATGCATTTTACCTTGTGTATTTACAGTAACTTAGTCAACGCAGTTTTGGGTGATAACCCATATATGCCACCCAGGTGGTTATTCCATTAAGTGGATTAATAATACTGACACCTGGAATTAGGAATTGTCCTTATAATCAACTTAATGCTGGATTTTTTTCCTTTTACAGCATTAGGTGGATTGACACTGATACTAGCCCACATTCCCTTCAGCAATCTTTTCTCTGAACTCCTGACACTTGGTTTGGCTGATGAGATAAATATTGGGCTATTCATTATCTGTCTAATTAAAACAATCAATATTTAATCAATGTATAATGTTCAATTTGCATGTCACAACTCCTATGCTCCTAAGGCCCAACACTGAGCAGAAAAAATGTCCCTCCCCCTGCCCATTGCTCTCCATTATTGTTCCTTGGAAGATATGTCTTTATGTTCACATCTTCTGCCTGGCTGGCGTTCCTTGACCTGCCTGCCCTAACATCTTATACAGCTCATTCAGGGCAGACATCCGGCTGTCTACAGAGAAGTAACACACCCTCCCATCCTGCTGACCCATATGCTCAATAATGAGCTATCTCACTGCATAGTATACAGCTCACCATGGGTCCCTCCCCCTGATTCACACTAGAAAACACGACTTAAGCTTAAACTGACCATGTGCCCAGAAAGGAAGTTTATTCATCGCCTTCCATCCCCAGCCCAGAGCCCTAAAACAGACTGTCTCTCTAAAAAAAGCCTTTGGCCAATATTTATTAAAGAAACGTAAACAGGAAGCAGTATGGTGATGAATGGCAGCCTATGCTAATTAATTCAGTTACAACTAATCTGTCACATAATGGCATTTAGGTTTAAAGTGGACCAACACCCAGGATTTTGACTATCCTGGGTCTTGGTCCACTTCGGTGGGGTACCCCCGATCGGGGTGCCCCGCTGTGTGAAACCCCCCCGATCACCCGAAAAACTCACTTCTCCCTGCTCCCAGCGCCGGCGGACAAGCAATCTGACAGTCCCGGACAAGCGGCTCCTCCGCCGCCGCCTCCCGCGCGTCCCTCTTGACGCGCGCACGCCGGCCATTCACAGATAAGGTAAGGGGGTTTGGGGGTGTTTGGGGGGGTTTCACCCCGCGGGACATCCCGATCTCGGACGTCCCGCGGGGAGGGAGGTGATCGGCCCGGGAATCTTATAGATTCCCGGGCCGATCACCCGTGGGTGTTGGTCCACTTTAAGTGCTCATCAATGCTGAGCTGTGTGTACTGTAACTGAATGTATCATCGCTGGAGAGCATCAAGGTGCTGGGCTGCTCAGCCAGAGACTGCATCCAGTTCGTGTTGATATGAATAGTGGGCAAAGGCTTCCTTTCTGAGTACAGGATCATTTTAAAGACGCATCTTTCAGGTCCTTGCAATGATGAATAGTACCAGGGATGAGCAATTTAGGCAGCCTGTTGAAATAGTTAATGATACATTCATAAATGATTAAGTGTTAATTATAAAAATGTTTGCTAATTCTTCATTGAATGAGAATTTATATCTTTTTGGAATGAAAGTAAACTAAAAACCTGTATAACTTTAAGGAATGAAAATCATTATCTGAAACTTGCATCAAATGATCTCAGCAGATTCTCCGGCTACTGCAGGATTAAATTAAACAAATGCTACACGCTTGCTTTGGGGGTTGATAAAAGCACAAGTAACTGGTATGTGATGTTCGAAGCAGAAACCAAAATCCCCGTGGGCACCAGCAAGCTGAGGCTGACATATCTTGCAAAAGATAAAAGAAAAGGGAAATATTTCAAATATATAAGAAGACTTGTAACAAAAATGCTTATAATTCCTAACAACATACCTGAAATATAAAATAATTGTGCTGTTTCCAGAAGTTGAGTCATTAATTGCAGTGCGCCCGGTCTCCCCGACTTCCCTGCAGTTGTGTAGGGATGCACACACTGCATGTTCTATAGTTTGAGAAGGCGTTGCACCACTCTAGATAGGCGTTACAGCCTCCAAGGCTAATTGTACTGGGGCCAATGAGCCCTTACATTTTGGTGGGCTATTCAGCCCTTGCAGCATTAGGGCAATGAGTAAGCTTTTCCTTTAGGGGCTCTCCAGTCCTATGTCCCTTTTGGGCCAATGGCCCACAGGTGTTACTCCCAGGCTAATGGCCTACCCCGGATATTGGCCAGCCCTCCTGTAAAGTCAGTATCCTTCTTGCCCAGCGTTGCCCATGATAGCGTTGCTGGCTAGGGTATGAATGTTTAAGTTAAAGTAAAAGAGTCCTGTGCACAACAGTCAAAAATGACTTAAACACCAGACAAACACAACAAACAGTGCTCATATGCATCAACCCTCAGGGCTATTTAGATTGCTGCACATAGACAATTTTTTTTTTTTAACTCCTTCTGGGGTCAATTTTAAAAACAAAATAGCAGTTCATGGACATGCAGGCCACCCGCAAACAGGAAGTGCAGCTGAGCTTTCTGGTTCTGTGCCTTGTCAGTTATGTCAGTTGGGAGATGAAGCTCCAAAATGGCTGCTACCTTTCTTTTCCAACTGTGCCAGGCTGTTGGTCCAGTTTAAGTTTAGCCTTCCTGCTTCTGACCTCAGATTTGTTTTTAACCCTTCGTAGTTTGTTGCCTGCACCAACCTGCCTGCCTGCTTGACCTTGAACCTGCCTGCCCCTTTGGACACCATGACTCCTCTGCTAATCTGCCCTTCGACCTTGGCTTATCATTGGACCTTCCTTATGCCTATTGTTGTAATGCCACCTTTGACTGATTTCCTGTGTATCACCCCAGCCTGTCCTGACCCTCCTACCACCTGGTTTTGCTCTGGGGGTTCATCAGCATTCTTTGCCGTCAGCCAGCATTCTTTACCCTAACATGCCCTGCGGGCAACTGTGCCCGTTGAGAAGTGTCTTGTGTCCTTCCATCATATATGGAAATTTAGGGGATAATTGAAGTAAAGCATTATATAGTAATTTGATACTTCCAGTTTATCCTGAGATGTTTAGGCAAAACTGTTCAAGCTCTGATAAGGTCAAACCCCTATCATTCTGGAGTTTGCAACATCTAAGAAAATAAAAAAGTTGATGAGAGCAGACCAATTCAGGGGAGTGGTAAATTATATAACTCTGGATCTACTGCTGCTGCTCATAAGGTTCGAACTTGTGCTAGAATTGAGTAACTATAGATTCAATCTAGATATCACAGCACATAATGCAGTCTTGTGTTAGTATGATGGTAAAGTACTTTGTTGCGTGCACACACAGCTCAGAACCTGAAGATGGTTAGCATGAGGAAAGCTCTCCCTGTATACTGGGAAGTATGCATTTAGTGAGATATGTGCATTGACCACTAGCCTCTCCTGGGTACTAATACTAGTAAAGTGAGGGGCGGCAAGAGTCTCTTTCTTTTTCTTGAATAGCTGCATCACCCTATTGCTTAGATATGGGTGCAGGACCACAGGTGGGACTCTATATACTCTGGTTAGGAGAGATGAAACAGGGAACATGTGTGTCTCAAACTGTCCCAAGATCTGAGACAATCTTCCCCACAATGTCAGTAAAGCCAGATATAAGTATTTCCAGTATTTCCAGGAAGAGAAACGCTAGTCTCGGCAGGATGCCGGCAGGATGCCCCCCCCCCCCAGGACATAACAAAACGTGTGCCCTTCAATGACCAGCAGGTGGCAGCCCTCTAAAAATGTAGCCCTCCAATGAACTCTGCTTGCCTCTGACAAAGCCTGATCCGCCAATTCAGAAAAAGTCTTGTGCCCCAGCCCAGATTATACTGAACTGAAAAAATGCCATATACATATTTCTTCTTATAGTACAACATAAAGGAAATGTTTAGAACCAAGATAGAAAGGGTATTTACATTTTGTAAATCTCATTACATTTGTTGGAGCGGCTCTCAAAAGAAATCCATTAACTTTGGAAGCACTGTTGCCAAAAACATGTAGTGGGTCTCATAGACAGCTCTTGTAAATGATCAGAACTCCTGCAGCAAAGTTGTACATGTGAACACTATGTAAATAATTCAAAAGGTAATTGGATTTGTAGGCACTGTACAGATAAGATAATATTGCCAGCTCCAAGAATATTGAATGTTCGCTCATTCCTGACAGATCCTCCAGTACAAATTATCTTAATGTCTACATTTCTTAATTTTCTGGTGCTGGACTAGATTTGCACGTGTACCTCAAGACTAAATATTCCAATAAGCTGAGATTTAAAAAAAATGTGATCATAGTATGTTAGATTTCAGGGTTTCAGACCGGGGGATCAGTATACTGTACTTGGAGTGGAGCCCTAATTGGGTGTTTTTGGAATATTTATATAATCAAGTGAATACATTTAAAAACAGGTAACATGGTGCTGCTGAACCTATAAGGGGTTTTTAAGGTTATCATTTAATAAGGTTGGCTTTTCAGTATGGGCCGTGGAAATTGCTACCACTGTCCCCAAATTTGATTGTTTACGCTTACTATGTGACATAATGGGAACATTAAGCAAGGTCTTGACACAACAAGATTTAACCTCTAAGGACAAACTATTGCCATGTATTGTTACTCCACAAACATAGCCAACCAAAAGCTTATGAGCAACCATATCCTAAAACTGTTGTTCCTAGTGTGATGCCTCTCTAACTGTATCCAATCTATTTGTACGGTGCATTGTGAGCAGACAACATTTGTGTTGTCCCTAAGTTCAACACATTCTTTTCTCTTCTTTGGAAAAAGAAGAAAGAACAAATTGACCTGGTATAATATGTTCTGGCAATTACTGCAAAGCTCAGGCTGTGAGGGAAGCCACTGCTTGCTGATGCATAAAACCACCAGGCTATCCAGGGCCCAAACAAAAGGAGATCTTCTTTTCTGTGTGTCTAGTGAAGCATGCCTTGACATATTGGCCGGGGTGCCAGCCCATTACAATCCTAGTGGTGGACAAAAAGAGATATAGAAACTGAAAGACATAAAATGGAATCTGACAAGTGATATGGATGAGCTGTTTTGACTACTCGGTCACATAATTCATCACAACATCTTAGGTCTGGTGGGTTTTTAAGGTTTTTTTTCATATAAAAGATTATTTACTTTTGCAAGACTTTCTCAATTTGAATGCTAAGCTGTTTCTTTGAAGACGTGTAGAAAATGACAGAGACTCTGTATCACTGGGATTATTGAAAGTGTACTGGACTGTGTTAAAATAAAAACAAGAAATAAATAGTCAGTCTAGGGTAACAACTAACTTTTGTGCCTGTTCATTTTCGTGACCACTGACACATGGTGTACTATTCAACATTGAATTTAAATGTTAACACACACAATTTTTATTCATAGGTTTCTTAAAAGTAATTCATACATGCCTCCGCTGAAGGAACTGAATGCTTTCTCCCTTTATAAAAAAGATCGAGACAAGAAAACCACCACTTTGCTTGTTCCAGAGTCTGTAGCTTAAATGTAGCTATAGTCTAGTAGCCCAAAGACATAAATAATACTACGGCTTATATTTCTAACTGTCAGATACTCCAAAGCAAAGAAAACTGAAGAACATAAAAAAATCGTTTTTTATAAAAATACCACCACTATGGTGTACCATAATGGCAGTGCATGTCAGGGCATGGCTAGAAAGCCTATGGCAGCTCATTGTATTTTCTGTGTGGCGGATTGTCAGTCTGTACATGGTAAAGGGTTGTCATTCATTACTACTATGCTTGTTTGCAAACCAAAACAGTATGGTCATTCCTAAATGAGAGGCTCTGTGCGGCAGACAGTTTACTACCCTAAACAAATCTCTCCTAGCCACCCCCACCCCCCCCCCCCCCCAGCCTCAAAGTGAACATTTACTCAGTTATTCCCCATGGAGTCTCTGTCCTATGGGGAATAAAACTTTAGCACATTTTGCAGCAATCTGAACCTACTCCAATAGCTTTTGGATACAGGATTATAAGCAGTTTGACATTATTTCTGCCACTGGTGACCCCGTTCAAGTCCATCTCTCCTCCAGTCTGTGGTACCCAAGGAAGACATTCATTTAAAAGGAAAGTTTTGAATGTTCAAGGATCCAAAGATGTGTCACTGGTGCAGGAACCCTATACTCTGTCAGTCACCACCTATAATAATTCTGTTTAATGAATGTCATGTCCCTGATGACCAAACAACCATACAGATGAGATTTCCACAATGGGATCACACATTAAATTAGTTCTAACACTCACTCCATCCAAAATTGGAAATGCCTAGAGCTCAGATTCAAATGAGCTCAGGTCAGTAAACTAAACATATTAAAAACATAATCCGGTGAGTGTTGGACTTGGACCAATCAGCTGCAAGGAACAAGAGGTGAGTACTCTTTTGTTTTTTTTAATAGGGTGCTCAATCAATTTAGCTCACTTTAAATCCTTCTGCATACTTGCAGCCATGGAACTGACATTTTTTTGGCAAAAAACTTTTGGATGGTTGGTGTGGCTCCACCCATTCATGAAGACTAAAGGGTAATTCTGTTATTCTTGGTCAGTTATAACCAATACCCTGCCTTCTTATTTATGAAAGCACCCTGTTCCTTTTATACTATTTTAGTGGTCATCTTTTTCTACATAAAGTCTGGCATGGGTCTCTCGAAGATGACTTACTGTTCTTGCTAAATTAGTTTTAGTAAATTCTGCAATGCCAACAAAATAACAACTTTGAAAAAAAAAATCTATATGTTCTCTTTCATTTAAAACAATTCAGTTTGGCCGAACTTAGAAGCTTTATAACATCTCCAGACATTACTATTCACACAACAAAATACTGTGCCCCTAACCGTGCAAAGCAAACAGGTACCGATTTAAAAAACCTTAACTGAACTGGCACACGGTCACATTATATTATGTTACCAAACTGACATGCTTATATAATTTGTTAGTAACTTCAAAAGAACATTTGAGGCATATTTGATAGCTATGGGGTTACTCGCTGTTTATTGACTCTGTCATCATAGCCCACCGTTGGCTGTCAATGCATATAGACCACTTGCTTCTCCCAAGGTATCTCCCTCACTGCTGGAGGGACATGTAGCTTCATGGCTCTCAAAACTTTACCAACGACAAAATTGTTTCTGACAGTGCCCCATTTTGCTATTCCTCTGTGTTCTTTTGCCTTAGGCAACATTATTCTTTTTTTCTAACATAGAATATAATTCTATAGGACTGTTGTGAGTCCCATAATAACAAATTAAATATTGCTTTAAAATGGGCCATTGGTAGCATATAAAATAAAATCAATATGAAGCACCGGATTTTGGGGAGCTGGTCAGGACCATAAAATCTTGTTGCGGTCAAGGTGGATAATCCAAAAACATGGCATTTTGAAGAGGGTAACAAACGCTTTTGGGGTCCTGGTCAGGGTCATTGCTACCTTGAGATTTCCAAGCTGAATAATCCAAGAACTTGCTGTTGACAAGTCAGACAATGGTCAGTCTAGGCGGTCAGACAGAAGCATGGGAGATCATAGAAGTTAGGAGATGCACTCTGGGCCGAGGACAGTTTAATATGAATTGGGGTTAATGGGGCAAGGTTAGGACAGGAGCAAAAACTGGCTCCTCGGCCACACCATTGAATGAAACTATAAATCACCCCCCCCCCCGCAGGTGGCACAATGCTATAGAAGAGCAATTACTGTATACCACAGAGCCTGCTTGCTTACCTGGGATACCTGCTAATGCCATCCATCCTATAGCCAGTGCAGCTGGGCAGCCCTGGTGGTGTGATGCTAGTAGTACCAGGCTCACCGGTTGCTACTACCAGAGCCTTTGTGCAGCAGAGGCTAATATGTGAGTATTCTGATTTACCATTTATAAATGAAAATACAGAGAAGTGGAATAACCTTCAAACTATGGGGTCAATTCAGAGCTAGGTGAGCATTTTTACTGCTTTTTTTGGAGAGAAAGCTGCCATTGCCTTTTATTGTCTACCTTGGGGCTGATCCAGAGCCAGGTGGAGGAAAATTTACACACAGTAGACATTGAAAGTGAATGGCAATTTTCTCTCCTCCTTCTCACCTAGCTCTGAATCGACCTCCATGAGTTTATAGGTGAAGGTGGAGATGCTTTCTAAATCTGCTCTGTGGACGGCCGACTTAACACCAGGGAGCGGACTGGCCATAGGAAGCAAAGGGAAAGTTCCTGGCGGGCAGCACTACATTAGTGTCACTTGGGTTGGGTGTAAGACCTCAGCATCATGCATGTGGGGACCATCTCCACCTCTGCCACAGTATCTTCCCCTACAATACCAGAGCTTCACTACCATCACATGGCATTTCTCACTCTGTCCATGATATGTTCCTGTAATGCTAAGTCATCAGCTGATTAACCTATGCATAAACTTCTTTGGGGGCATGACTAAGGAGCATATGGGCTGGTGAGGGCCTGCAAATTCTCAGCCTGATTTTTTGCCCCAGTTCACCCCTGTCTACTACAATATCAGAAGCACAGGCTGCAAGAGCTCAATTTACACCAATGGCTCTTATGTTTTGCTAGGACCTTTTGTTTGTCCTACTAAGTTTTTGGGCAGCTAATTTTCAATTACATTGGGCAGCCTTTGACTTTTTGGGATCTCTGCTAACCTACTAGAGATTTAATCAGCAGATTGGACCCCTGACCTCATTGGCTCCAGGGTGGTCCCTACCAATGTACCCTTGGGTTCATTGGTATCAATATCAATCCTTTCTCTTTCTATTAAAGCGGTCCCAAACCCATTTTCTACATAATGGGTGTGGGGCCAGCAGTCATGTGGTGCTGGAATGAATCGGCAACCGTGTAACAAAACACGATCCCGGGTCATGTGACCGCTGGCTACTGCATTTTGCATTTTCATTTGCAAAGTCTGCAATCTTTTGGGCCTAAGCAAAACTGAAAAGCTGGTGCCTACATACATACAAAAAGGGGCATTCCAGGGTTAAAGTCAATTTTTCAGTCAAAAAATAGGAAAAAGTTATACTCACCGTTTCTCCTACGCAGAGCGTAACTCCTAGTCCGGGGCTGCAGCGCTTACCAGAAAGGTTTCATCCAGGTCCTTCGCTGCACCGGCACCTAGCACAGCACCACTCTCTTGTCTGGCTTCTCTTCCTGTCTCCCTCCGACGTGGTAACGACCCAGTCATCAGTCACGGTGAGCTACCACGCCTCCTCCATTGCAATGAATGGTAGCTCACCGTGACTGAAGTGCACCAGGAGCTGAATCACCCTCATATGCGGACACACGTTTAAAATCTGTGAGGTCCCTGTGGAGCAGGTATATGTCAGTAATTGATCCCATGCTCTTGTAGTGTTGGAAATGTCCCCACATTCTCCCACAAACTCACCATCATGTTTAGCCAGCATTCATTAAAGCTTGACTAGCCCGCACCTCATCACTTCTCATTTATCCAGGTCATGGTATAACTTTGGCAATAAATCAAGGCAACTGGGCTGTTTTTTTCTTGAAGGCATTTGACCACAGATCCAACTAGGTTTCTAAACTAAGAATGACTGCAGTGTGCAAATGTGCACAACACATAGAGCTAGGCTTAGCTCCAATGCCCATCCTCCATTTTACCCTAAACAGCATGAGGTCACACTGAATTGAGAACTCCAGTGGGATGTGACTGGCAAAACATGTCCAGTAGCCTTGATTTATTACCTTCAGCATCATTTTTGAAAACCACAAACCCTTAAAAATCCTATTTCCCAGCATGTAAAATAATATATTTTACATATTAAGTCGCTTACTTATTATTCTTTTCTCCACTGGGCTGCAACTCTGTTCAGGACTCTAGGATATGGATGCCGCCATCTTGCCTCAGAAGCATCACATATTGAGGAGAGGGGGTTAAAAGTGCAGGGGGTGGGTTATAACTGTACTCTGCAAAGATAGGGCAGAGCTGGGTCAGCAAAAGGAAGGCAATCCCAGAATGCAGAGCAGCCTAATCAAAAGACTTCCTGTCTGCAGGCAGCCTGAGACTTCACAGGCCACCATATTGAATGTTTATAAGCTCAGAAGAGGCAGTAGGTGCAGGTAGGATAATTTTTAACGTGGACAATCTGTATGTACTGGGAGGGGCAAACATACAAGATAGACTCTAATTTAGGGTGAAGGTCCGGTTGAGGATATTCTCAATAATGTGCAAACAAACCTTTTTTATTTACTCTGCACACCTTTGAATAAAGGTGTAAAGGTTCTCTAGGGGAGGTTTTGAAGTTTCTCAATGAGGTGGAGGCCATTTCCATAAATTTGGATTGTGGGTTATTTTCTAAAGTGTGAAGAGGTCCATATTAGATGATCATCTCACCATCTAAGGTGTCAGGCTCTCCTATGTGAGATCGAGAGCTTGCCACATTTTAGTGAATTACCTTAGAATTGACTATTAATAATTACTTTAACATTACTAGTTATATTTCTCTTTTTATGCTTCCTAAGGATATTACGATGTTGTTACGATGGTGTTCTAGAACTTTTAATATTAAAGTGGAACAAATTCCATTTTATTCCACCTGCACAAACCTCCTGCCCCTCCCCCCAAGTACCTTGGGTGATGCTGCAAACCCAGCAGTGGTATGGTTTAAAAAATAAAAAAAAATCTGAGACCACACCCCTGGCAATTTTATCTGATCTCAAGTTTGCCTGATGACGTAGCCCGCCAGCTTTCTCCTTGACAGGCTGTGCAGCTACAGGGATGCCGAGGGATACAGTGGCCTTCGATCACAGCGTTGTTGGAGCTGTAAAGGTGAGTTTACCGGCGACCAGGGGTTTCCCACAGTGGGGCATCCTGGTATAGAATACCCCCGGGGTCAGGCTAGAGGTCTTTTAGATTCCAGGGCTAGTTGGCAAGATTTTTGATCTGCTTTAAGCAAATAAATAATAATTATACAATTTCCTTGTAGGTAATATGCCCAGTAGCAGCAGATGATTAACCCTTATAGCACCAGCCTCTTGCCAGCAATCAGTTCTTCGGCAGACATACATCCCTTTTATCTCATGTGCCAAAGAGGGATACCTGAAGTCACAAAAATGATTTAGGCCCTTATTTAACAAGGGATAGCGCCAGGTAGCGACTGGTGAGCGGCCGGTAATGACACATTTATGAAGCCGATCCTGCTTAGCGACTGACAGAGCGCCAGGTAGCGAATCATTCATCATTATTCCAGCCTCACCCCACAGCGCCAGCGTCCGACCTTGAACAGCGACAGGTATGACCTCTCGCTACCTGGCGCTCTCCAATGCATTTCAATGGAGCAATCTTTAAATATTCTTAATTAATTGCTATTAATTATTTTTTTTTTTTTTTAAATGTCAAAAATTCTGTGACCACTTCTGCAATGTTAGTTTTTTTTTTAAGGTTAAAACATTTTTGGGGGTTAAAAAACTACTTTTAACCCATCGCCGCCAGCGCTCTGGGGTTTAAACAAGCATTTCACTGTGTGAGAATTTTTGGAGCGTGATTTGTTAATGAATATGCTCGGAGCCGTTCGCTATGGCCATTCGCTGTCATGCGCTCCCATACAGCGCGGAACCTGTCAAATAGCGACTCCTCACCCAATATTCAACATTACGGCAAACCGACTGAGTCGCTATCAACAACAGAACAAAGGCCAAGCACAGCGACTACTAGCGGGCGCTCTGAAAATGTCGCTACTGTCGCTCATCTGTCGCTACCTGGCGCTATTAATAAATCGGCCTCCCAGCTGTCTCTATTTTTTTATTATAATAACAAAATACAATCGGTATAGGGCAATAAAAATACTGCTGGTGGGTGCAGTGGCGTAACTGGATGTGATCAGGCCCTGGTGCAAATATTCAGTGTGGCCCATCATGGCTCATACCGCACCCTTTTGCTTTTATTTTAACTGTTGAAACTGTTGATATAAATGGTGCCTATTTTTTCTGTACACAATGCCATGAGAACACAAATCTGTTAAATAAGGTACATGAGCCACAATGATGGGCCTCGTGACCTTATTGTACCCGATGAGGTTGCACCGTCTGAACCACCTATAGTTAAGCCCCTGGGTGGGTATGTTTATAAATGTCATAAGAATATATATATATAAATATATATATATTTATTTAGCTATCGTGTTTTGCTATTAACATTGATCTTATTCTAAACCTAGTTCCCTTTTCATCTAATAAAAATAAATGATCAATACCTAATGCAATGTTATTATAAGACCAGATGGCTGCCTCGAAGTCCTGAAAACAAATGGCACGCGGCAGAACACTCATCATCGATGTATCACCATTTTTTATGAACAAGAAATGAGCATGAAAATACATTCCTCTTGTGTAAAGGAAGCCGCTAATTAAGATATATCATTAATCAGTGCTATATTAAATACTGCCTAGCAAACAAAACTGTTGTGCTTTTTTCCCTGCAGAGCTCCGGTTTCATAGAAGGATACCACCGAGAGATTCACCCCCCCCCCACACCCCCGTCCTTATGACTCATCAGAATTAAAGACCCTATAAGTCTCCCAAATACAACTTGTCTTTCTACCAGAATTTATCTACAATAGAAACTCTCCGCAATTAGTAGACTGCCGGCCACCTAGAGCAACACAAAATGTAACTAGCTTCTACTAATAATGACAGGACTCTCTGGGAGTACTGTAATTCCTAATTAATAATGATTTAAAAGGCCAGCCCCGATGCATTGTTTATTTGCATAAAAGGATACGCAACATTAAAAGACCGGAGCTTCTAATTAGGTACAGAGCGCATCCAATTAATGGCAGAAACATAAAAGAAGGTTACAGGCTTCTCTTATATCACAGTTTTTATGCATGTTGTTTGTCAGCCTAATGAAACAAGCTACCTACAGCCACAGCACTACAAAGAGAACGGCAAAACCATTCCTTTAATTTGATTTTAGAGCTGAACGCTGCATAGGACATGGTTTTTGATCAACATAATACCATTTCCTCTTGTATATGAGAATATTACAGTCTATCAATTTGCTTTATAAGTTCATAATAGAGTGCACATGCATCCATGACTTTTGGATGGGCACGATTTCTTACGCAACACACGGAAAGGCTTGGTCGGTGATTTAGCATGGAGGGGGGTGGATGCGAGAGGAGGGAGAATAGCTGATGCTAGCTCGTAAGCTGATTGGTGTGCCTTTGTGAAATTCTCTCCTCTCAGGGAAAGTGGCTTGCCTCACAAGTGTCAATTCAAGTTTGCCTATTCTAATCGGCTGGAGGGAAGTTACAGCAGACCACACTAGCATCCAAAAGGGGGCTGAATGGTACCTATCTAATGAATCCAAAACAGAGCAGAAAAAGGTATGGTGCTCGTTTTATATCATTTTTATATTGATCCTGTAGAGATTTTATGGTACATCTTGTTTCAGCAGCGTAACCAAATTGTGGCTGGGCCCTGGTGCGAACAGAAAATGGGGCCCCTTCTTGGCTCATACAGTGGCCATTTCCCAGTAATTTTAACTCACTTGAATACAACTAAACAACTAAAGACTGAACATGCTCGAACATGTGGCTTCTTTTCCTGTACATGATGCGAAGTGAGCACAAATCCGACCTTTACGGCCCTGGTGCAGTCCCTATTCCTGTACCCCCTGTTGTCCTCTGACTTGTTTTAAGCTGTAGTTAACAACTGTTAACATGTAGCAGTATATTGTAGGTGCACCGGTAGGTGGTCCCCACTATTCTTCAGCTCCCATAAAGGAGAAAGTAGATCCCTTGAAAGTTTGTCTAGGAGCACTTACAAAAAGTGTCATGTACAGTACTCACAGTACTCAAATATTAGTTGTATATAGGTAATTGAAAATGTACAAAAGCATGTGAAATTAATAGTCCTGTAAATATGTGATGAACACCTCCATAAAACTGAAGCATTATGTAGCCATGTTGAAAAGAAGAGGTCCCTGAAAAAATGCCATTTAGCTTTTCTCTGTGATTATTGTACCAGATGGGGAGCAAATCCATAAGGGCCCTAACCCACCGTCAGTACCACCACTGCCTGTAAAGCCCCTAATTTAGGAGATACTCAACTTTTTCTCACAGAGCTCTGTAGGAGGGGGGCAGAAAATATCTGCTCTGTACAGTGCAGCACACCTCCTATTGGATTAGATGCAGCTGCTGCATGATGTCCTCCCATCAAAATAAGCTTAGAAAAGGTAAGTATCAGGGCTCACCTTGGGAGGTGCCCTGTGCAATACTACAGGATGACATCCCCTGCCCCCCAGGACAAAATCCTCTGCCCATATAAAATAATAAATCTGACAGTGGTGAGTGGTTGGTGCCTTGGCACTCACACTGTGTCCTACAATGAACCCTATTAACCCCTCAAAAGGTGATCTGGTAGAGCCTGAGCTGCACAGGTGGTGCCCCCTTCCCACCTCCACCAAAGAGAGAGGGTTTATTTTATAAGTAAAAATAATATTTCCTAATAAGAGTGTATGGTGCTCCATCAGCACCCCTATCACGACAATCTGCACATCCCAAAAAGTGGGTAGGTAAGGTTAGTTTACAGGCCTTATTGACCAATATCAACTTTAAATTACACGCATATCACAAGCCCTGACCCATCAAATGTTTCAATTTGTTCATATTCTGACACAGGAACATAGGTGTGACAGGTGTTTAGAAAATGACAGACACCAAATAGAAATGAATGATGTGTCAGGGCTTGTGTTATACAAGTCTCATGAAACAACACTGTGTTTAAAAGCCCTTTGAGCAGACACATGCTGCCCCCCTCCACCTGCCAGGCTGCTCCTCCCTGTCACTTTCTACTGATTCAAACTTAAGTGGGGAAAAAAAGACAAAGATAAATAAAGTGTATTAGTCAAATGTTTATTTTTCATTGTCATTAAATAGTATTTCTTTTTGGCCTGGGTTTTCAACAGTGCCATTTAAAGATGTTAAAATAGAAATGTATTGCAGTGATTGTCAAGCATGCTGGAATGAGTGACAGAGCATTATGCATGCAGTGTTTGGACACCCTGTAATCCTTAAAGTGGAACAAAACCCTTCTTTGTCGTCCCTAGGGTGTAAAAGACTTCAGGGCTGGCTGTCCTGTCCCAGGGGCATCCTGATATAGGAATCCCATGGTTCACTGGGTATATTTACCAATCCAGTGAGCTTGCGGCACATGTGTAGACTATGGCAGCATCCCTCTGTCTGATGCACATACATGGTCCTACTGGCCCACTAGAGCACCAGAGGATCCTCCTGTGGGCCCAAGAACTGACCCAGGGCCGCTATCAAGCAGTCAGGGGGATTCAGGACTAACCTGTGTTTTTAATGGAGTGCTCTGTGATTTGTTATTAGGTAATAAACAACACATCATATTATGAATCAATCAAACTAAGTTTTAATTGAAAGATGGACTCCAAGAATATTTTCCTCTCGTGGCGCCCAAGAATGACTTCCTCTGGTGATCCCCAAAAAGAATTTTCTTTGGCAGACTCAAAGAATATTTTCCTCTGGTGGGCCCCAAGAATGATTTCCTCTGGTGGGCCCATTGTGCTTCAGTCCTACACTGTGTGTGTTCCCATGCCAGGCCTCTCTGAATGGCTGGGTAAAGGCAAACACAGTTTCAGGTATATGGCCTGCTCTGTATGTAAACCAAGTTCTATGTCATTCATTCATACGTGTGGCATAGAATGCTGATTAAAGGGAGAGCCCATACTGTGGCATCACCGACTAGGTAAGTAAGCTAGGATTTTAAATGTAATTGGGTGCTGGAGAGCAGGACGGGCAGCCATTGTGTATGCAGAGGGAACCTTTATCCCAGCCATTCTGTTTTCCACAGATGCTCAGGGCCACTGCCAGTCATACACCAGACCCCTCATACCCCCCCCCAAATTGGGCTCAGGGGGGGCAAAAATGTTTATCTCTCCCGAGAGCTATTTTACCTATAAACTGTCCAGTGTAGAATAACCAGATGAAAGGGAATTGTGAACAATGTCATGGATGCCCTATGCAGTCTACCTGCTGTGCACTGGCTCTGGAAACTGACCAGTGTGTATGTGCAGGGCCGCTAGACAGGATGTAGTAATGGTCCTGATTTTTGCTATGTACATGAGATGATAATAGAAGCACAGTATGGCTTGTTATTTAAGAAGGCCTCCTTCTTTCTAACTTGCAGTGGCCCCCAGGGCTGCAGCATCCCATGCCCCCATGAATCCCACTGCTAAATACCATGCAGTGCAGGGGTACTTACCTTTTTCTCAAAGAGTTCCATCTGTTGGGGGACACAGGAAATGGCTGTATTTAGTGTGTCAGATTACTCTCTCTCTCTCTCTCTCTATATATATATATATATATATATATATATATATATATATATCCCAGGGTGGCCTGTCTTTCATATGAAGCACCCCTAAACCCCAAGGTAGGTCACAAACCTGCCTCCCATGCAGATGTAAGTCATGTACTATGTACTGTACTGTACAATGATACACTGACTGGCTCTGTAACTGACATTCTAGGATGATTTCCTACGAATTCCACTCAACAGTATTTTTCAAACATTTAAAAAGTCCTATGCGACCTTACTAGGGTTGCCACCTGGTTGGTGTTTTTTTTTAATTTACTGGCCACTGGTCTGGTGGTGCTGGTATTTGTTTTTTTACTGGTAATTGTAACTGTGGACATACTTTTCCTATACTCAATGACCAGTAAAAACAAATACCAGCACTGCCAGGCCAGTGGCCAGTAAATACCAGCCAGGTGACAACCCTACGCATGACACAGCTGGTACAGTACAGCACTCACCTGACAGCAGTAAAAGTCTTCCTCTACTGTCCTTAGCCCACTTTCTGCTCTTGCTCTCCGGACAGGGGACCATTCCCAGACCAATCTAGCGATAAGAATGCTCTTATCAGTCTGGGGCAACCAGTGAGCTTCCTAGATAGCAAATAACAGAAGAGGGAGACCTTTCCTACTGTCAGTTCAGTCACGGCTTAGCTGACAAGGATAGGGTAGGCTGATTGTTTTGGCTACACATAGGCTTCATAGTGTATATGACATTTTCTCAAATTTGACCTAATTTTCATGTTTAGTAGCAATCTAATATTGTAATTATATTGTATTGTATTATTTTCTGCCTTTATTTACTACTTTATAGTAGTAAATACTTTATAGTAGTTCCACTGTGCATAACTATGTAGTAAGATCTGTGAAGCATCCATTCTTAGGCTAAGCAGTGCCTTGTCAGGTACTGAATGACAGCAGCAGGAAGACACATTGGCCTGGTCAGTAAAATACCCCCATACAGTAGCATGTGTTGGCATGTACAGAGATGGTGAAGCACTGATGCTTTTTTCTGCAGCGCCGAGGTGCACAGTGGAATGTGGAAACAGTAAGTAAGTAGTCTATTCTCCGTCTTACATCTAAATAATAGGGGGCAGAGAAAGCACATCACAAATGGCAATGCTTTTAAGGGGGGGGGGGGGGGGGGGAATTCAAGCAGTCCAATGTCTTTTCAGCAGCAGGGCTAGTCCCCTTCCCTATAGAGGCCATTCCAACCAGCTCTGCCTCCCAAGTCCTGCCTCAGCCAATGATCAGCTAGCACACAATCCCATCCAAAAGCAGACACAGCGGCACCTCCAATTCTGCTGCCCACCCTCTAATGCAACTCAGTGGCAGGGCCTGTGGGCACCACTAATGCCACCGATCCCTGCTGCTAAGGATTATGGCCTCCAGACAGGGGCTGCCCCATGCACAGCAACTGGAAAAGCCATTACAGGCTGTACTTACAGTAATATGTGAAGCCGGTACCAGTATTCAGAGCAGTAGCCTCACCTAGCTCCTTACCTCTTCCCTGTGTAAAGGCCTACTCACTGGGAATCTCAGGAATCAGTCCTATTACACCAAATTTAATACCTCCTCTGGGCAAACATTCAAGTGTACATTCCCTCAGGGCAAACACCCCACACCTGACTGCCCATATCCAGGTCCCCAAATGCAGGTTTCTTTAGGCTTCCATTGCATAGCAGGTGAAAGGATACAGACAACACAAGGCATAATTAGTTCAGCTTTAATCTCAGCTGCAGATGAACCAATGCAGGGTAGCCAGCCAAGGTGCCCAAATGCCTCATTCTTCCCTGGAGCCAGACAGATACAGTCCAAATCATCAAATGTGTCTGACAGCAGAGATCTCCTCCCTGGGGAACACTATTCTCTCCAGTGCTCCCCAGGGCACCATCTGAGCCTAGTGCTGTTTGTAGTAAATGTCTCTACATTATGACAATTCTCATGTCAGAAGGCCCAGGAATATACATATGATGATCTGGAAAATTCCCCAATCCCCAGATATACAGTAGACAGTAGACCTGCCAGTTTGGTTATTGGTTGGACAGTTTGCTTCTCATGCGAACTGGAAAATCCTTTCATTCTGCAAGAGGAACTATTTACTACTATAATCCGATGAGCATGTCACACTGTAAAAGGGGCAGAGAGAGAAAATAGAGCTATTTGTCATGTTAAAACCCTTGTTCTATAGTCATGCCCCCCCCCTCCAGTTGTTACTCTAGTCGGGCCACCTTAAAAATAGAACTCTATGTCTGAGCAGCTCCATTAGTGTGTAAAGTGGGAGCAGCTCCCTCTGGCTGTCTGTTTAGTCAAGCGCCACTGCCAGCAACAAGATACATCTTTTTCAAATTGCTGCTAGCAATGAGCTGTAAAGGAGGCTGATATGAACAGAGAGGTAGAGGAAAAGGAGGCACGAAACACAGTGAATGAAGCACATTGCACACTGTGATACAGGAAAAGGGCAGAATTCAGGCCAAAATTTTGCTCTTAGCTAACTGTGACCTGACTTAAAGAAAAGCTGGAGCTATCGTACAAGAGTAAGAACCAGGAGGTGTTAGCTTCAGGTGCTGTAAAGTATACTCTGATTTTAAGGTTAGCTTACAGATTAATACTAAATGGGACTCATCACTGTTTACTTACAGACATATTTAAAAACATTTTCAAAGGTCAGTCTCCAGATCGTGCATTTAGTTTAATTGTTAAAGCCACTTTGTTCATAGTAATGTCTCTTCCTGTAGCCATAATAATTAACCTCTATAGTGGCAGTAATGGCCTCTAATACATTGAACTGCTTTATTGTTTTCCTTCAGTACTTCCTATGCTGGATAGTGGATATGTGAATTCCAATATGTTAGTTAGCTGTGCAGCCATTCACCCAATTAAGATTAGCAATAGACTGGCAAGTCATAGACAAATGATGCCAGAGCAACTTTATTAATATCTAGATTAGAATCCATGCCTGCTTTATTTAATAAGATGTTAAGGAGTCTTCTCGCCACAATTTTTCCTGGGTTTAATTTCCTTCTCACCTTAAGTGACAGCATGATGGAAGCGTTGGCTGCAGCTATCTTTCCCGAGCCTGAATAATGAGGCTGATTGTTTTCCATTCATGTCCACATAATATCGATTTACTATGCTGAGAGAGGAGAAAACACTTCCTCTGAAATACTAATTGGGTTTAAAAATGTTGCTTTGCTGGAGGGGATGTGTGAGAGCCGAAGCCCGGCTTACATCTACACCCTGTTAGGCTGGAGATTCCAATAGAGCAGGACAGAGGCACTCTTTACGTGCACGCTGTACTTAAATCAAATAAGCACTTCATTACTTTCTTTTATGTATATATGTTCTTCTGACTATGAACCTTAGCTCCCAGGCAAAAATTAATGAGAAATTGTTCCTTCACTTCAGCGCGGAACTGTGGTTTATTAATTGGATTCATTTTAAACAGCCGCAGGGAGATATTGTGATGGGTGTCTGTTTTGTATTTTACATAACCCTCTAACAAGGTGTCTGCAGAGTTGTCCCTTTTCATTTGAAAAGGCAGAGGAGCCATCTGAGTGTAGTACAAAGCTGTGGTGCTGCTGCTGAATAGAGGAGTACAGGGGGCATGCTCAGGGTGATCATGTCACAGCATCCCTTTGAAGCGGATCCACTCTTATAAGACAGGCTCCCAGCATAGACCAAGTAGCGCATCTAGTCGCCCGTGCCAAGTGCCCATTCACCCACTGAACTCTTATACACATTTTCTTCTTCTAGAACAAAAGCTTGAAAGATTCTGGCATTTTAAAAGAAAAGGAAACTGTTACTTGTATTGGAGCAAAGAAAAAAGTCTTTTCTCCACTTTAGCTTTGAATTTTAATTTTGATCATGTAAAAATGGTAATAGGGAAAACCTTTTATCTGCGGTAAATGTCTTCCTACACGTTTCCAAGAAATGATTAGGCTTTCCCTAGAATAATTATGGTAAGAAAAGGTTCCACATAATGGGTTATGGTAGCTCTAGGGTTCATCGTAACTAGTACCTTTGCTCTTCTCTGATTTTGTTTTACCTGAAATTTGATTTCTTATTCTTGAAGTTACTTTTAGAAATAGTTTGGAGATTAACCTCATAATCAACTATATGTATGGGCTACAGGCAGCTTGTTTATAAGAAGTTCTGTTCTTGTTCTGTTCTTTTCACTTTGGGGTTTGAATGTCTTGATACATTCTGGGATATTTGATTAGTTAGAATTTTCTTGTGTAGCATACTGTGCATACTTCCTGGGATTACTGATAAAAGAACTCCAGTCTAACTAATTAAGACTTACTAGTCAAATGAGTTGACTAGATGTAGAATCCAGTGATGTGTGACTCTCAGCGATGCTTCTTACCTATTGTCTAGTGAAGTGAATAGGCAGTTGGGTGAGCCAATGTGGCCAGGGGTGCCACTTTGTACTTTCTCTCAAGATCACATTGCCGAGAGAGCGTTTAATATATGACTGGACTTCTGCTTTAAGGACCTTTGAAAGAATAAGTCTATGCTTTATAGCCCTATGTAATAATAAACATATGGTCATGATCAGATTAGTAATCCATAAGTAAATTATATGGCTGCTTGCTTGCAACATCTAATCTCCTCTCCATCTCTTTCACATATTCTTGTAATGCATTTTTGCTCTTAAATTTTTCCAAAACCACGTGTTCACATGGCCTTCCTTTTTCCAGCAAGCACAGCAAGTCCCTGTGGCCACGCAGAAGGCCTGTGACAACTTTGAAGCTTGCTTTAAAGTCCTGAGTGTACAAGTAGAAGTCAACAGATACCCTTTATCTTAGTGGTGAGTCAAGTGACATGATCGATTTTCTTGTCAGATAAACATCTGATCTGGTTGGCATTGGCTTTGGAAATCTTGCTCCATACATAGATTTAGGATTAAAACAGAATGTTATATACAAGGTTATGATGATACAGTTCAGGCAAGTCTGGCTAGCATGCAGACATGTCTGGCCTCATGTAACCATAAGGACTCTCACATGTTCATATAATATCTACTGCACCTGCATGACTCAGTCATGTGGGCTGTTATCTGTATTAGTTGTGGGTCCTGGACTTGAAGTTGAAGATTCTTCTGTGTCTGCACTGTGCAGACATCTCTCTGGTTTAAGGTCTTGCCTTCACTAAAAAAAGAATTCCTATCTGATAATATAAGCCTGTAGAATTATATAACCATTCATATATAACTTAGTGCTTCATTCTCAGTTAATTAGGCAAATAAAATTAATCTTTCTACTCAAAGTGGTAGTTGTTTACATCCTATCTGCAAAACATTTGTATGCAGAGGAAGAATATGCAGTTTTTTAACTAAGGTTATCTAGAGAAAAGGATTGTATGGTCTCACGGGCAAATAGGAATAGTCACAAAATCATGTGCATAGCAAAACAAAAAAAAATCTAAATGCATACCTGAATTCTGAGAACTATAATCATTTTAAACAAAATAAACAGCAGCAGACTCCAAATACACTTGTTCACAAAATTTGGCATGAAATGTAAAATCTTAGAAATGAACTCAGACTAATCTATTGTTATATGCTAAAAAAGGAAGAACACTTTATATTCATTAGAAAATAATACTGTAACATCTTCTGTAATTTTAATTTACAATATAGGTACCATCTTGTTACAAAACTCATAATCCAGTGCTGGTTTAGTCATGTCAGAAGAGATAAACCCCTTTTTAAGCCATTTTATGGGGCTTTATTCTAGGATTATAGATATAGCGCTTGCAGAAGCAAGGGGAATATGCTGTTAATTGTCACAGTTTAGCATATATCTAGGTATTATTATTCTTAAACTTAATCCTCTTATCATTCCACTTGAAACAGGCAACCCAAATAGATCATGGACTAGTTTATAATGCCTGTAAAACAGTGTTTTGCTTAATAACTGAAACCATTTGCTTCACAGTATGCTTTCTATTGGATAAGGTGGTTTGCTGCTTTTAATCACAAAATCGTAGTAGTAGTGGCATTTGTAGTTTGTTATGTTGCCACTTATTTATGAAAAAGTACAGTTAGAAAATATATTAACAAACAATATTTGAAAAATTCAAAGAAGACCTTTAGGTCACTCATCATTAAAATGTGTCATGCCACAGGGCCAGCCTTTGGGGTGTATAGGTTTTGCGATTGCACAAAATGCCACTTTTGGGCAGCAGACATAGTTATGTGTTGTGTGCCTTCCTGGGACAGCTACGAGGGCTACTATACAGGATGCAGCAGGTTCGCTGCTTGAATGGCAGGGCCATGGGAAGAATGGCACATGAACTCCAAAAACAACATAAAAAGGCCCCGTTACAGATAAAAACAGATCAGGCAACAGTGACAGCAAACATCATTTTCACTGCTGTATTTTCACCGTCACCACAGCGTTCTGTATATGCACATGAGTCAACTTACTGTCTCTGCCTGCTGTTTCCTGAACACATGTTAAGATGCTCTGGTTATTACCACAAGAGAAGCATGGTGAACCACATGGTTATCACATGTGAAGCATGGTAAGAGGGGTGTATACAGAGGATTTTCTTTAAAGGATAAGAAGCAGAAAGATTGCGTGTGCTGGCGGGGTACAGGAAGTCTGTAAGGAGAAAAGTTGGTCATAAACATATGGCTACTCATGCAGAAAAAAAGTTGGGGGGGATTTCAAGTCAAAGAAGCTCTGTGACAGGTATTACACTGCATTTTTTATACTTATCCTGCTCTCTGTAAAGCATACAGTCTGTAAAAGGCAGAGACAAAAAGGATCACCAGTGGTACTTGTTGAGCTTGATGACATTTGTAGTGTTGGTGAACCCCCCAAGTTTCAGGCTCAGCAAGTTCTGACAAACTTTGAGTAATAGTCCAGGTTCTTTGGGGGTGATTCTGCCTCTGTGGGGGGGGAGGGTGCAGAGTATGCAGCAAGAAGTGTTGTAACTCACTTGAGCCCCACAATCCAGTCCAGTCAGCAGTCAGTGTTCCAGCTGTCAAATGGACTTTGGCCAGGGGCCACACAAAAATGAATGCCACTCCCATGAGTTAGGACACTCCTAGTGCTAACTGCCAGTGCTGGCGAAGAGTGTCCTCATTCATGGGAGTCTTTCTGAGACCACAGCCATAGCCCATTTGATAGCTGGTACGCTGACCAGGGACCGGATTGCTGGGCTCAGGTCATGCTGTACACTCTGCATAAGTAAGCTAGGTTGATGGGCCGTTTAGCAGCCCATCATCCAGCTTTTCCATGTTCGGGACAAACGCCGAACTAGAATACAGACTTCTGGCTGAAGTCCGTGTTTCGGAACCTGAACCCGCAAAGTTCAGTACGAACCCACACTTCGGGTTCACCCAACACTATACATGAGCCCTGTGAAGGATGTAAAGATTGTTTAAGGGAAAGCTAAACTTCTGTCAGGCATTTGATGTTGTGTCTTTTTGTTCTCCTCTTCTGCAATGTGAAATAAACATGTGTGTTAAGATTATGCCCCCTTACCTGCGATTTACTTATCAGCATGCTGTTCTTATATTCCTGTGGCACTGCGTTGCTCAATTGGGAGTGGCGTCCCTGGCCTTAGGTAAAGCCTTTCAGTATAGCAGTTGTTTACAAATCCCAGAAACCTTTCACTATCAAGGATGAGCTACCGTCCCCCCACAATGTGGACTTTTCCTTTAAACCAGTTAGTGTTTTGGAAAGTGCAGAATTGAGCAGCAGAGGGTATTCCAGAGAAGTGGAGAGGCGCATAAGAAGTCTTGAAGATTGGAGTGAGAGAAGGCGACAAGGGTGTGGGACAGGAGGATCTCAGAGACAGAGCAGATTTCACACTTAAGTTGTGTGTTCACATGTTAGTTCATGTACTGATTGGGTTTCTGCACTGTTTCTCTCCATACTTTATACTGTGCCTCGAAAAAGTATTTATACCCCTTGAACCTTTCCACATTTTTTAAACATTACATCCAAAAACTTAAAATGGATTTTAAAGAGATGTTATGTGGTAGAGCACTGAAAAGAGTGGCATAGGGGGGCATGGCCGGACATGGAGGAGTGAGGACGTGTTTGCCTCGAGCTCCCTCCAGCCGACTGAGTTTGTGACCGTTTTGGGGTGATTGCCCGGACCCATTCGTGATCGGAGGACATGGCCAAAAAGAGGAAGGGGGGTGAAGACCTCCTCGCCCTCTCATACGAGGAAGATCAGCACTTATATGGCCCCAGAGCGCCCTAGGAGCAAAGGACACGAGGGCCCAAAGATGGCAGCGGTCGGTGGCTCAGACCTCCTCTTACATGGGGAGGCGAGCGTGGCAGAGTGGCAGATGGAGGAAGCAGCGGAATCTCACCTGGGCTGCCCAATGGATGTGGGCTGTGAGGTTCGGAGGTGCCCCGACGAGCATGATCGAGCCGGAGGCGAGAGGAGCGGGCGGCGGATGTGCGGCCAGGATGCTGACACGCGCGAGGAGGGCCGCGGAACGCATGGTGCGGCTGCCGCGGTGGAGGATGTGAGCTGGGTCCTCGAGGGAAGAAGGAGGAGCGGACCGCTGGAAGACAGCACGCCAGAGCGTGGCGAGGAGGCGGGCGGTCCCGGCGGTGATCAGACAGTGCGGGCGGCGGGCGATCTAGCACTGCGGCGCCCTCTCTCCTCGCACCCGAGGACACAACAGCCCAACAGCCCGGGCGGAGGTGAGGGGAGCTGCGGGGATGACGCATGGTGCGGCAGGCGGTTGCTCAGGCAGATGAATGCTGGTCTGCAGACAGTTTCCCTGTGCGGGGAGAGGGCCGTGGGGGGTGGAACACAGATGCTCTGCAAGTTTCCCCCCCACAAAGAGCCTGAAGATTTAGGGGCAAGGAGAGGCTCCCTGATAGATGCTATGGGGCGACGGGGAACTTCCCCCCACAACTCCTGCTGGCTGCTGGGCACAGAGCCCTACTCCTGCCCCTATCGCGCGTGATGGGAGGCTCGCAGACATCAGGGCCAAGCTCAGAGCCCTGCCCACCAAGGCGGATTTGGAATCCTTTATATTGAGGGCAGAAAACTCCTTTAAGAAGGACATTTCGGATCTGCAGACCTCAGTGGCTGGCCTTGATTCCAAAGTTTCAGGTCTGGAGCAATCGCAGCTTTCGACAACACAGAGAATAGAGGCCCTGGAAAAGGGTTTAGCGTTCCAGCGATCCATCTTGAGAATCGAAGCAGGCGGAACAATATCAGATTAAGAGGCTTGCCAGAAGCGACAGGCCCTGACCAGCTCCTGCTTACCGCCATGGGCATTTTCAACAAGATTCTGAATCGGCCCCCCAACACGGAAATTGTTATTGACCGGCTTCACAGGTCCCTCAGCCAACGCCCGGCGGACCCAGAACGCCCACGGGACGTCATCTGCCGCCTGCATTACTATTCCATAAAGGAGGAGATCCTGAGGAAGGCGTGGGAGAGAGAAAGAATCTGCTTCGATGGAGCGACTATCCAGATTTTCCCAGACGTCTCCAGACGATCTCTTCATATGGGTCGGCTCCTGAAACCCCTCCTGGCTAAAATTCTGGACTGCTGCGGTACCTACCGCTGGGGCTATCCATTCCACCTGCTCATCCGCAGAAACCTGCAGACTTTCGCGCTGAGGTCACTGGCCGATCTTCCAGATCTCTTCTCTTTTCTGGAGACAGAGCCTTTTGCTGTACTGGACTGGCTTGACCCCTCACCGCTCCCTGCCCCGAGCCGGGGGGGAGATGGACTACCGCAGAGGGCCTGTCAGGCCAGAGGTGGCAACGCTGCATGCAGGAGAGGTGCCAGAAGATCACCGGGAGTACTGCGTCTCCGAGAAAATGAGACTTAATCCGACCCGGCTAAATATACTTTTCAAGCTGTTGTTATATTAAGTCAGATGTTATCCTCTTCCTCGTCTCTCCTTTAGCGTGTTGCTCTCAACTTTTGGCCTCGTATGTGTTTTACTACCTGGTAATGGCCCGTGTCCTCCACTGCGCGATGGTCCCTCCGGCTGCTGTCTGGGCGGCACCTCACCGGTCCCATGCGGGCGGGTGGGGGGGGCGCCTGGGCAGCGGCGGGGGAGCCCATATGTTTTGTCACTGGGACGTGCATGGGCATCACCTCAGGTCTCGATCCCCCGGGGGCCATAGGGGTTCCCATGGGGGGTCCGTTGTTCATCCTCGGGGTTGGCTGGAGGGACTCTTTTTCCCTTCTGGTTCACCTCGTTCCCAGGTTAGGACTGAATCTTGCCTCTTGGGCACATTAGGCCGTCTCTTACCGGGCCCCTGTGTGGTGGTGATTTGGAACCTCCGCAATGTCTAGGGTCAAGTGTACTTTCCTGAATGTTAAGGGGCTCAATTCCCCCTTTAAGAGGTCCGTTGTCCTGAGGGAGTTGGGGAACCTTCTTACACAAGTCGCCTTCCTGCAGGAGACCCACCTAAAGGAAGGGAGGTCTCACAACCTCACTAACCGTGTCTTTAAAACCCAATATCTCTGCCCCTCCCCAGACTCTAAATCCAGGGGAGTTGCCATCCTCCTAGCTGGATCCTTGCCGTGGACTCATTCTCATCCTTGGACCCGTGGGGAAGATTTCTTTTTATTAAGGGCACTCTCTTTTCTCTAAAGGTGACGTTACTGCCCGAGCGTCAACCAATACCACTTTCGGGAGACTGGCAACTTTTACAGAGGGGGTTCTCCTGCTGGGTGGGGACTTGATCCTAAGGCAGATACGTCACTCGGGGCATCCCACTCCTCCCTCACAGCGACGAAAAAAACCCAATAACCTCCTTTTCAAAAACCAACTAATGGATGTCTGGAGGAAGCTTAACCCCAAGGGGAGGGATTTTACCCTTTTCTCCACTGCACACAATTCCTACTCTCGGATAGACTGGCTCTTTGTCCCTCACAAATTTTTACATCTCATAACCAGCATTGAGCTCGGTTCAATTACCATTTCAGACCATGTCCCAGTCTCCCTGACCTTGGCCATCCCAGACACAGATCCCCTTAGAGGACAGTGGAGGCTGAACAGCTCTCTTCTGCAGGACCAGGAGGTGAAGGTGGACATTAAAAAGGCCATTGGTGAATTTTTTGTGACTAATAACACCGAGGAGATCTCGCCGATGTCTTTGTGGGAGGCCCACAAGTGTGTGATAAGGGGGCTCCTGATCAAACATGGAGCCCGCCTTAAAAAAGAAAGGATTAAACAAATTGACCATCTCACCCGAAAGATGCATAAAATAGAAACTCACCACAAACAGACCCTTGATGAGACTCTGGCCGTCAAGTTGGTGAGCTTGCGGGAGTCCCTCAGAGACATTTGCTTTGTGGAGGCTAAGAACCTAGCAGTTAGGTGTAGGAGGTTCTTCTATGAATATAGTGACAAATGTGGCAAGGCAATAGCCAGGGCCTTGAAAACACAATGCAGCAGAAACTATATTCCCCTCATTCACGACTCTGAAGGCAATAGACTGCCCTTGACAGCAGATATCGCGAAAACAATCAGGAGGTTCTACAAAAAGCTCTACAATTTACCACAGGACAAGCCTGCCACCTATCAGCACAATATAGACACTTATGTCCGCGAGTCGGGATCCCGCATCTTAAAAAGGAAGTGGTGGAGGCCCTGGAGGAGGAAATTGAGTTGGATGAGTTTCTGAGGGCTATTAAAAGTACCAAGCCAGGGAGGGCCCCGGATCCGGATGGCTTTGGCTTGGAATATTACATGGAGTTCTCTGAAAGCCTAGGGCCTCAATTTATCACTTCCTTTGGGTCACTAAGAGATGGTGCTCCCCCCCAGGGACACCCTACGAGCGAATATAACGATCATCCCGAAGGTGGGTAAAGACCCAGCACAATGTGGAAGCTATCGACCCATCTCTTTATTGAACAGCGACATTAAGCTCTTCAATAAGATAATAGCTGACAGGCTTGCCCCACTCATCCCTCACATTATACACTGGGACCAGGTGGGCTTCGTACCCACAAGGGAGGGTAGGAATAACACCACAAGAGTGATCAACCTGATCCACCGTGCACGCCATGGAGGGATGGCTACGTTGCTTCTCTCGACGGACGCTGAGAAAGCCTTTGACAGGCGGTGACTTACCTGGGAACTCAAATACCAGCCACCCCCAAAAGCTATACAGCCTGAACTTCCCCCCGTTGCTGGAGAGGGTGGAGGAGGACCTCCAGAGAACAGAAGCGCATTTTCCTGGTTTGGCAGGGTGAGCATCGTTAAAATTAACATCTTGCCCCGGGTGTTGTACCTCTTTCAAGCCCTGCCAATTGAGGTCCCCCACACCTTCTTTAGGCGATTGATAGGAATTTGGGTAAGCCTCCCCGGATAGCTGCTTCTCTCTTGGTCCTTCCCAAGAGCCGTGGGGCCTACCGGACTGGAAATCATACTATACTGCAACCCACCTCAGCAGGGTGATCGATTGGTGTAGACACTCCCATCTTAAGCAGTGGATGAGTTTCGAGCACGAGGCCTCTTCTACACCCCTGGTGGGGCTGCCCTAGGTCCCATTGGACTGAGCCCATGCACTAAACAAACACCCCAACATTGGGCCCACACAGAGGGTAGCGAGCAAGACGTTCCAGATTTCAGGCATCTCCCCATCCCTTTCGCCCATGACCCCAGTAATTGGGCACCCGGATTTCCCGGTTGGCATTTCGGACAGTACTTTCCGGGCCTGGGTGAGGCGGAACCGGTTTAGGATCTTGTACCTACGTGATGGGACGAGCTGGATGGGGCTAGATGGGTTGACGGAATGCTTCTCCCTGCCGGCGCTCAGCTTCTGGCAATCCCTTCAGCTTACACATTTTCAGAAATCTTCAGGCCGGTCATCCAAGACCTCCAGACCCCTGACCCCCTTTGAACAAGTCTGCACAGGGAGTGGCCATTTCAGGGTGGCTCTGGCGTTCGCATATTCACTGGTGATCTCCCCGCAGGAATCCTTTTCGCCCCTATTCCTGGAGAGCTGGGAGAGGGAACTGAACAGGAACTTTACAGAAGAGCAGAAGCAGGCAATGCTTCAACTGGCCCACAAGTCCTCCATGTCTTGCAGGTACCAAGAAGCGCCCTACAAGATCCTTACCCGATGGTATTTAGTACCGACTAGATCATCCAGGATGTTCCCCTCCTCATCCCCCCTCTGCTGGAGATGCTCACGAGCAAGGGGCACAATGCTGCACATTTTTTGGGTATGTGAGAGGCTCTCTAGGTTCTGGGGTAATGTGAGGGAAATTGTACAGACCCTGACAGACATTGACTTAGGCGAGGACCCGGCAGCGTACCTTCTCAATCTGGCCCCTACCTCTGTCCGGAGTCGAGGCAAGTTTCTGCTCGCTCCGCTCTTGAATGCCGTGCGGACCTGCATCCCGGCTTGCTGGAAATCTCCAGACCCTCCAACCACTGCGCTCTGGCTTACCAGAGTCAGAGATATTGGCAGGATGGAGGAGCTCACTGCCTTGCTAAAGGGTAACTCAGAGAAACACAGAGAGATATGGCGTGAATGGGATCGGTTTACCCTCTCAGCAGAATATCTGGAATACCTGAAGATGTAGCGGTTGACACGGGCAGAAAAGACCACGCCTCCCTTATGGGGGGCTCCCGACTTCTCCCCCCTCCCTCCTCCCTCTCCCCCCCACCCTCTCGTGCCTGTCGTGTCCACTACCTTGTTGTTTGTGTGACTCCAGTCTGTCCCCCCTTCAGTGTTCTCCCCCAGTTTTTGTTTCCCTATGTTGTTTATCGTAATAGCCTTATATTTACAAAAAAGAAAGAGGAGGCAGGGTTTGCGGACTTCAAGTTCTGCTTTATTTAATTTTCCCGACAAATATGCATGCAAGCTCAGGTCAATAGGGCGCTGCACCATCTGTCCGTCTACCGGGGGAGTTTGCTTTGGGGGAAAAGAAAGGTACAGATTATCGTCTTATTACTCTTGCCTCAAGCTCCTTTCGTGTCCCCTCTCAGTGGCTGGAGCAGCTGGGAGACCCCTCCGGGACTTGGCCTTCCAGTCCTAGACTTCTTGAGTTGTATAGCTGCCCTTAAGCTTGTGCTTAGCTTTCGATACACTGTATGCTTCTTGTATACTTATATGCTTTGAACTTGATCTATAACCTGTACTTCTCTAATAAAAATTACAATTTCAAAAATGGCATATGTATTCAGCACCCCTAAGTCAATACATTGTATGGTCATTTTTAGCTGCAATTACAACTGTAAGTCTGTTGGGGCTTCGCATGTCTAGAAGCTGATATTTTTTCCATTCCTCTTTGCACAATAGCCCTAGCTCAGATTGGCTAGAGAGTGTTTGTGAACAACCATTTTCAAGTTGTGCCACAGATGTTCAATGGGATTTCGGTCTGGACATTGACTGTGCCATCCAAGCACATAAATATGCTTTGATTTAAACCCTTCCATTGTAGCTTTTGCTGTTTGTTTGGGTTCCTTACCCTGCTGGAAGGTGGACCTATGCTCCAGTCTCAAGTCTTTTGCAGCCTCAAACATGTTTTCCTCCAGGATTGCCCTGTATTTAGCTCCATCCATCTTCCATCACCTCTGACCACTTACCAGTTTCTGCTACCTAGATTCCACAATGCACAGTGGCAGAAAACCCCACACTTCTTCCTTTTTGCAGGCAGACTGCAGCTCCATGTGACAACATTTTGGTTGAACACAGCAGGAGTTACAAAAAGGTATATGGATTTTTTTGTGCAGCAATCTAAATTTCCCTGGGAAGGGATGCATATGAGCACTGCTTCTTCTAATGGTGTTGGTCTAGTTTAGGGTAAACTGCAAACAGGGCTTATAATGGCTTTCTTTTGAAAATCGGTTCCTTATTGTCACTTTTTAAAAGCCAGATTTGTGGAGTACACTAATTGTTGTTCTGTGGACAGGTTCTCCCACCTGAGCTGTGGATCTCTACAGCTCCTTCAGAGTGACCCTGAGCTCCTTGGCTGCTTCTGTAATTAGTGCTCTCCTTGCCTGAGCTTTCAGTTTGGGTAGACAACCATGTATTGGTATGTTTGCAGTTGTGACATACTCTTTGTATTTATGGATAATGGATTAAACATTGCTCCGTGAGACGTTCAGAGCCTGCAATACACTTGGTGTGATCTTTGGTTTTTGTGATGCACTTTGTTCACTAATGCATGTTCTCTGAGGCCTTCATAGCTGTAGTTACACTGAGAATCATTTTCATACCGAAATTAGGTGACTTCTGAAGCCAATTGGTCACCAGAGTATCAGTATCATATATCAGAGTGCAGGGGGATTAATACATATGCACACCACACATTGCAGTTGTTTTCTTTTTAAAAAAAATGTTGAAATGTATAATTACCTTTACACTTCACAAAAACATGCATCTTTGTGTTGCTCTATCACATAAAATCTAAAAAATATATATTTGCCATATGTTTCAGTCTGTAATGTTTAAAAATGTGAAAAAAGTGCAAGGGGTATGAACCCACTGCAGCCCCTGCAGGGGATAATTTCACAAAAACAATCAGATATCCCACAAAGGTGCCCACTTTTATGTACATGCTGTAACTGCGCTGTAAATTTGCCTGCATAACCTAAACCCAGTCTGTGATTTGCCTTTAAAGTGGAGAAAAACCCTCTAAAAGCTTCCAGGGCTGGCTGCTGACCTTTCCCTGGGGCATCCCAGATGTCTGGCTGTGTAAACACCCCCAGCTCGCTGCAGCAACTCACCTGCTTCCGGGCTCAATTGCCGATGTACACATCCAGCGGTCACATCCCCACATCTGGGAAGTGGTCGGAGTTGCTGGGGATGTGCCCGCTACACTCATGTTATATTACCTGCATGCAAAGAGAGCCCTTTGCCGAGCATCACATATGCACAGCAAATGGCTCTAATTGGACGAGAGCCTGCCCATGTGCTGTAGGACCAGGAAGAGGTGCGTTGTTCTGGGCTATCTGGGGGGTTTCACACATTGGGGAATCCCAGTTCAGGATGTTCCAGGGGAAAAAACACAACCAGAGACAATGATTTGTTTTAGGTTAGGCATCTAGAATAGGCAGTGCTATGACTGTAGGACAGAATTAAGTACTGGCCCATGGCATTTATTAGCTAGATATGTCTCTTCTTAAGGATTTTAGGCGATTTACCTCTCTGAGATGTTTCAGGTAAATGTGCCAATATTGAGAATTATAAATATATTACCCTAGTTATATGACTATTAACATATATTGCTACAAGCTACTATAAATATATAGAGGTAGATATAATGCTTGGTTATATTCATGGATGAAGAACTGGCTAAATGAGGAAATCTGTTGTTAAACCTTTACAACCCTTAGACTGAGGATGTAGCCTATTATACATTCTTGCTAACTAAATGCAGTTTCCAACCATTTGGCAGCTCAGGCTTTAAACATGGAACCTATATGCCAATGTGTGGTATAGAAAAATAAATCACTTTGGAGTTGGAGACCACCAGCCTCTTTCAGTTCATGGAGGTCTTCCTGCCGCAATAAAGCTCTAAAAGCTAAATTAGTACATAATGAAACAGTTCAATTCACTTCCAAAACGCTACCATGACATAGGGGTTTAAAACAGTAATTTGTCACAAAGCTACTGGGAGAGTTAGGCTTTACTATCAGGGGATGTTACGGTCAATTATGCTAATATTTGACTGTTTTTGTGTGTGCTATATATTATAGATCACTTAACATGTGATTGATGTTATAGCTAAAGACATTATACAATGAGAAAACACTTCTATATGGTGGTCCTGACTTATATTGAACAGAAGCCATGAAAACATTAGCACTGATGTATCATTCTTATTTATCAAAAATAAACATAATCTTCTAGAATATACTTTTTTTTAAAGCAGGAGAACTTTGCATTCTCATGGTCATATATCCTCCACCAACCAACAACATCTGTAAAGAGAATTTAAAGCTTACCATGTGTATTATAAGGATGTTAACGTGTCCCATCCTCCTGTAACTTGTACTTTGGGTAGCGCTATGGAATACAAATGTAAATAATTAATAAAGTATGGGCAGACCTCCTGAATCCAAGGCAATGGACACTTACATAGTGAATAGGCAGCTGAAGCTTACAGTATGTTATCTATGCTCGATATTGGCATAAAGCAAATTTGCTTCTCTGAAACTTTGCTTGTTATTCAAGCTATTGCTCCACTTACACCTTCATTACAATATAATAACAATATTTTGTGAAGTTTGTTTCTTATTATACTGCTTAATTAAGTTCCAAAATATTAGTGCTCATGTGAGCTACTAATGGTCAACCCTTCTTTCTCCTACTTCCCCCAGAACTGTTATAAGGGCCCAGCCTTTGTTAAAGCGGTCCTTCACTCTGAATAAGAGTCTATCTTATATGTTTCCCACACCCTGTACATACAGATTGCTCACATTAAAAATCATCCTACCTACATCTACTGCATGTTATGAGCCTTTAAACATCCAAGATGGCGCCTGCAAACAGGAAGTGCCTTCTGACTGTGCTGCTCTGCATTCTGGGATTGCTGACCTTTTCCTGATCCCAGATCTGCTCTGTCTGAGTAAAGCACAGCTATAACCCGCCCCCCTGTACATTATCCCACTCTCCTCTCCTCAGTAAGTGTGATGCTTCTGATTCAAGATGGTGGCGCCCGTATCCTAAAGTCTATAACAGAGTTGCAGCCCAGTGGGGGAAACAATAATAAGTAAGTGACTAAAAACTTAAAATATATTTATTTTATATGCTTGGAAATAGTTTTTAAAGGGTTTGAGCTTTTCAATAAATCATGGTGAAGGTCCGGTTTAAATCTGCTTAGTTTGCATTCAGCCCGTCTCCCTGTCTTCTCCTACTAAACCAACAAATTAAGAAAGGCATTGTAGCTCTAAACATCTAAATTGATACTGGATTTAACTTTTGAGTTACCTCTGCTGAAATACTTCTTGTTTCTGGTAAGGAACAACCTAAAAAAAAAATAGAAACTTTAAAGGTTGATGGCAGAAAGTTCATCTAGCCTGCCATTATATATATATATATATATATATATATATATATATATATATATTGTACACACACACATATACATATATATATTTTTCTTAATAGAACACATAATACAAAAATGATCGTGGAGAAAACAAGGGTCAGAAACAGCTGGGGTAAGGAAGGAGTTGTACTGGCAAAGATGCCTGGTGAATAAATGGCAAGAATTTGTGTAAGAAATGTAAATCTTAGGTAACAGCATGGTGTATTTCTATGACTCATTGTGGCTGGGCCGCTTTATCTTCCCATTCTTGTCTGTGACTGGATTCAAACTTTCCAAAACAATGAGCGGCTACGGGCTCTACAGCAGACATTGGGTCCTGGAAGTAAGGTAAGAAAATACCCAGAAACAGCCTGTATGCAGGACGTCCAATAATCCTCATGCACCCTTGAATGCCTTGCTTAGTTTACTAGTTATCTTAAAATCACTCATGAATTTGGGATCATTTCACTTTCAATTACATTTTTAAAGTTTCCATTATTGCCAAAATGATGTTATCAAAGTGCTAAGCTTATAACACATTTCTTTTCTAACAGCTTCCCCAGCAACATGTGTTTACCTTAGCAATGTACATTTACTGATGTGAAAGTACAGTACAGATCACAAAAAGTCCTCACTCTGGCTTGCTTATCATCTGATTAGCTAAGATACAGGTGATAGATTTAACCCCTTCTGCTGTAATTCAACTTATTCAGGGAGGATCGCAATCTTGTTTTCCAGTAGCTAAATGGTTACAGGCATTCTCATCATTACTGCTGTGTGACTTAGCCAAAGCTGCTATAGAGTTCACCTGTTACATTGCAAGCATTCTGGCATATGTAATAAGTAATTTTTACTCAAGGCCAGAAAACCCACTGTCATCTTAGGATCACAGACACAGAGAAATATAGCAAACTTGGAAACAGCATGCTGATAAGCAAATCACAGGTCTGTGGGCACCATCCTAACACAAATATATATTTTACATTATAGAAGAGGAAAACTAATAAAGCAAAACACAAAAAACTGACAAAAAGGGAGTTTTCCTTAAAGGAGAATGAACCTAATTTCCTGCGTGCAGTGACCAAACAGAAAGCTCACACATGGAGCACGTATTTTGTGTTAGTCACCACCTTATGTTCTTGATCAAATCAATCATTTCCTGCTTTTGTAACATGGAGTTAGGCTAAACCTCGCTGGTGGGAGTCCTTTTTTAACCCTGACATTGTTTTTCCTGCTCCAGCATTTTCAGCAGTTCACCCTCTGACTTCATCATTTGATCTTTTTTCTGTTTGATCAACTTAGCATTAGACTTTCATCATTTGATCTTAAAATATTGAACGATGATAAAAGAGAAAAATAAGTTAGTCAAAAACTCTAAAGTACAGTACGACTGAAGATATGACCTGTCATATGTGATATAGGATTAGTCTTTTTACTGTCCTAACTTGTTTGGGTGATGCCTTTTATGTTATGCTTCTATAACCTTATTATCTAAAAAAGTTCCTTCCACCTTGTAATTATAATAATTGTACTGGTCTTAGAACAGCCCTGTAACATGACCTTCCCACCAGCTTATACAGATGGAGCATATTGAGGCCATGTCTGGCACCTCCTTCGTGAATGTAGTGGTAGGGGACGTAGTAAGGGTGGTGGAATGTTTTCCACCTGTTGGCTTGCAAATGATGGATAACCTTCAAGTAAATGAACATACCCATGCACACCACATGACCCAATCTTCAAGATGTCCAACAAGTTTCCCTATCAATGTCGAGAGAAGTCACTGGCACAGAAACAGCAGCTAATGCAGAAGACCACAATGTATTTCTTAGGAATAGATATTGTTCTATTGGTGAGTCTTTGTTACTCATGTCATAGTAACATAGTAACATAGTAACATAGTATGTAAGGCTGAATAAAGACTTTAGTCCATCCAGTTCAGCCTGTTTAACTCCTTCCAGTGGTCTAGTAGCCATAGCTGTAAATGTTATTACATGCCAGGAAGGCATCAAGGCCACTTTTGAACGTTTTTACTGTATCCATCATTACTACCTCCTCTGGCAGCGAGTTCCATAGTCTCACTGCTCTTACAGAGAAGAATCCCCTCCTATGCCGGTGGAGAAAGCACCTTTCCTCTAACCTTAGTGGATGCCCCCGGGTTATGGTTACACTCCGGGGTATAAATAGATTGTGGGACAGATTTCATTTTGGTGGCTACCAAATAACCTTACTCATGATAAATGTTTGTCAACTGTTGTGTTGCGTTTCCTGACTTCTGTTGTCTATGCTTCGGCCTGACCAACCACTGCCTGGATTTTTGACCATAAGATTTCCTTACTGGCTTTACCAATGTATGATCTTTGACTGATTTTGTCTTTACTGTAATTTGTCTTGACATCTGTCTGATGGTGGGCCTCCTATATACTGTTTATTGACTTCCTGTGTCCTACTCTCTTCTGTGCCTGGTCCAACTCAAGCCAAAACCTTCTGCAATGATCAAACATGATGATAGTCGAGAGATGTCACTGGCACAGAAACAGCAGCTAATGCAGAAGACCACAATGTATTTCTTAGGAATAGATATTGTTCTATTGGTGAGTCTTTGTTACTCATGTCATTTTGGTGGATACCAAACAACAAGATTCCCCATCTGTGCATCATCTGCACACCTTCTCGCCACACCAAGCTGTCCAGAGAGATTGTCAGTGCTGCTAATGAGCTGCAACATGTCTGATTGAGCAGAGGTCATGTGAAGCTTTCTGAATCCCAGATAACCTTACTCACGATAAATGTTTGTCAACTGTTGTGTTGCGTTTCCTGACTTCTGTTGTCTATACTTCGGCCTGACCAACCACTGCCTGGATTTTTGACCATAAGATTTCCTTACTGGCTTTACCAATGTATGATCTTTGACTGATTTTGTCTTTACTGTAATTTGTCTTGACATCTGTCTGATGGTGGGCCTCCTATATACTGTTTATTGACTTCCTGTGTCCTACTTTCTTCTGTGCCTGGTCAAACTCAAGCCAAAACCTTCTGCAATGATCAAACATGATGATAGTCGAGAGAAGTCACTGGCACAGAAACCAAATTGTTTGTGCTAGTCATCATCACCTTTAGGTCCTATAGGCACGGACGCATTTTCTATTACTTTAGCTTTTTGCTTTTGTTGAAACTTGTGAGACTACCGAAAGCCATTAAAAACTACAATATTTCTAACTTCCTACTTTATCCAAAACTAAAAACTCTGTATGGAGATGGATTTGAAGCCTACTACAGAATAAATGATAGAGCTGAGTTCAACAGCACATTGTTAGCGTTGTTTTTCAACATAGTCAGCAATAGCAGCGGATGCATCGCACTGAGAAGTGAGAGCGGGAGTCAGCAGGTAAGCCAAGGAATCAAAAGCTAAAAAATATTTTCAGAGAATTAATGAGACAAAAACTTGCAGAATATAATTGATCAGCACACTGTCACAGATGCTAAGAGAGCACTTTCAGTGAACTATGGTATTTCATAATGTATGCTCTCACATTCAGGAGCTTTGTAATTATCCAGTGGTCTGCCATCAGAAGTGTTGACTATGCAAGGCCCTCGTGTAAGTTGTAGAAACCGCTACTTCAGTTAGAAAAAATTACTGATATCTTGTGATTTACATAGGTGTTGCAAGAAACTTTTTTTTAAACTTTTGAATGGAATAGGAAAAACAATACTATAATGGGTTGCTTCAGCATCAGCTGTTAAACATTCAGTGAAGGTGATCCATGGCGTTGCCTGGTTAAGAAGTACACTTCTGGCGATTCGAAAGGGCAGGTGGGAATATATCAGTGATTTTTTTAACGTTCACATGCAAACATCGCACTTCTATACTGGCATTCGTCAACGTGTAACATTAAAGATTTTTTTAAATACTTTTTTGCATGATGCATCCCCTCCCTCTGAGACAACCAACCTGGTGACTTCAGCCTACAGGGCCCAAGAGCTTAATGGCCATGGTATACAAGCCCCTATGTCCTTTGCTGAGCATATTTTGTACTGAATATAATTGTCTCCAAAAACAAAGCTGACTTAACAGACAATTTATCCCTAAAATGTCAGATGTACCCTAAAAGGTACCTGTGATGCTGGTTGAGTGGGAGAGTATGTATGTTTCTCATTTTACTGGAAAATGGAAAAAATAAACTTTTCAGTGAAGAGTATTTGATTGCTCAGGATGTCAAATGACTATAATTTTTAAATAGCATATCATCAAGTCTCATTTAGTCCAGAATCAGTGTGGTCCAAAATTGGCCATTTTTTCCTGCAATTTTACACCTCACTGCATTGCCAGTGAGGGTGCTGCATTCTCCAGATTGTGTACTGAAGTGTAAAGAACACCCCTTCATCATCAGTTAAATTGGTATTCTTTGTCCTCTCTCTGTAACTGGCAACTGTGACTAACGTGAACATACACCAGGAGGTGATTATGTAAATAATCCCCCTTCCTCCCTGACTAACACCCATGGTGAAGACAAGTACCACCAGTGAAGCACATTCCTTTACACCAGTGGTTCCCAGCCCTGCTCCCTAAGGTCATGAGTTGTGGAGTTTCACACAGATACAGGTATGGTAGTCAGTGTTGAACACATTAGAAACTGTGGATATTAAGATAAAAACACTTTGAGAAAAGATTTTGGAAACACTGCGAAGAAAAAGTAGCTTATACCATATACAATACTTTTGCAAATATAACATTTTTATTGCTGTTATAGGCACCCTTTACTTTACTTATTATGTAAAGGCTGCCAAAACAGGTTAATTTAACATATAGTATCACGTTATGTTTTTAATAAAAGCTAAACTGATCATACGTGCTAAATAGGAATAAGTTGAACATCAATGCATCCAGCAAAAAGAAAAAAAGTTTAAAACTTAGCTTTTAATTGTGTGGATAAAAAAGATCATCCATGTCCTTGACAGCAAATTAGGGTCCTCAACCTGGCAGGTTTGTTACACATCCTGCAAACTGGTGAGCTCTTGCAGCTGCAATCTTTTTTCTTGTTGGACTTTTATACATGAGCTACTGACTCACCCGCTACCAGTGATATTGGGTTAGAATTGTCCCAGGGATGATGTCTGCCAAAAGTATTGCTGGCCTAAAAGGACCGACAAGTATTTTATAACAGTATGGACATAATAATAGGGAGAGAAATGCCTACGTGACTTATTATTTGTAACACGTGACCAGTCATTGGCACAACCATTGGCAAAACGAAGAGATAACTTCAGTGCATGTATGTCTTCATTCACTAATTGTGTATACTCTTATCCAGCAATTCAGAGTTGTATCTTGAAACGCAAGAGTTATTTGTATTTCAAAGCCATTGAGTTTTTGCCTGTAGATCTAAAAAGACGTTCATGCATAATCATCACATTACTATCTGCATAGCCTCAGAGAGATCTTGCAAAAATTATTGTGATCATATTAACCACATTTCAAAGAAGATTAAAAATTAACTTTAGCTCAGCAGAAGTGACATTTGCTCATTGTTTCTATTGGATAATGACCCAGCGATGGGCACTTAATAAACCCACAATTGGTTAAAGTAAATTAACATTGTAGATGCCCAGAAATATCACTATTACTCTCTCTTTTATTAAATGAATGTTGTATTTTTAGGATATTCCATGCTTTACTAAGTAGTAATTAAGAACAATTAAAATGATAAGCAGGCTTGGGCCTTCAGGCAAAGACAAAGTTCAAAGCTGTTTCTACATATATCATTGTAGGGGCACTCCATAGCTGCAACAGTGAAAGGTAGATATATACTATATAAAAATGTTCTCTACTTGTTGAGATAAAACCCCAAATTATTTTTTTCCCACCTCATCTTTGGC
The DNA here is from genome assembly GCA_027917425.1 of Gastrophryne carolinensis. Taxonomy (NCBI): domain Eukaryota; kingdom Metazoa; phylum Chordata; class Amphibia; order Anura; family Microhylidae; genus Gastrophryne; species Gastrophryne carolinensis. The sequence goes on from CM051239.1 coordinate 254,603,313, forward strand.
AATTTTAATACAGAAAATTCAAGACATCCATTGATATTTATTGTTTTTCGGTTACATGAGCTTGAAAGGCTAACATGAGAACACATTCCACTCCCATCCTAATCTATTTTTTAATATCTAATGCCATAAGGAAGGATTTTAAAATTTTAATAAGCCTTTTGTCGATTTTGACCTCAAGAAGTCCCATGATCACAGAAACCAGAGAGGTGTCCTAATGATATCAGTTAATTTTCTGTTAACCTGTCTCAATTGATCAAACAGAAGGTGTGGGTCACAGACATAAAAAAGAGCATTAATGGCATCTGGGGTGGCAGGCTCTGTCACCCCTGATATACTAAACCTGTCACCCCTGGATTTTATTCCTACCATGAGAGAATAAACCACAAGCTTGGGGGAAACTTTATTCAGTTCAGGTGTATAAGTGACCCCTCCTCTCATTAGCCGATGTGTTTATATGGATTTTTAATATTACACAATTTCGTGAAAGTTCTCCTTTAAGTCTGGTTTAACTCACTCTCACTATCCTGAACTGAAACATTGGCTTTAAAATAGACCAATACTTTTAGCACAGATAAGAAAATCCTGTAGGACACATTTTTACCACACAAAGCACCTCAATGAGCAAACACTGACCAACAGTCTTTAATGCATGTCTCTGCTTGATAGAGGACTGCAAGCTGCAGCCCAATAGAATTCAGTGCCCCCTCCCAAATCTGCTTACTAGGTTGGGGTACTTAAGGTGGGCACATACATCGCTTCTCCTCTATTTCCAGCCAGATGATCCATTTTTAAAGTCCCGAGGCAGGGTGAGGGTTACTTTAAAAAAAACACTTACTTTGGTCGAAATTCAGCACCAAGAATTGAGCAGTTGCAGTGCTGGTTGCTGCCATCTTTTCTCTGTCCACTCCTGCCACCCAGATTGTGTTCCAAGCTCTATGCAAACTCCCGTCTGCCCATTCACTTGAGTAGGTGGGTGCGCACACAGAGTGGGTGCACTTTCAAAGCATGAACAAGGCGTGCAAGCCCTCTTGGCTAACTGGCAGCTATACAATGAACGGGGAAGTGGTAAGCTTTGGCTGACTTCCCTTTAGTTCCTCTTTTAGAGGGATATTCATCATGAGTACATATGAGAACTCCACACTTCCTAGTGTATTCTGTAGTGTGTTAATACTTAGTCAAAACTTTATTGGAACCTTTGCACACCCCCTGGAGAATTTCCATACCTGAAACCCGACTAGGGGCTTGGGATTAAACAACACACAGAATAGTGTGTTGAGCTCCTCAAATTTGAATACAAGCCAACTAAGGTGTAGAGTTGCCCACATGAGGCAGAGATCTTTCACATCATGGGGCAATGAGCTTATAACATTTAAGCAAGTTCCCTGCAAACTTTCAGGGCAAAATGTCGAGATAACCCAAATGTGTTGCAAAAGTGGCTAACTGGCCATGTCATGTCCTTCAAGACAAGCATTTAAGATGTTAAAGATCTCAGTTTCAGATTTTTAGAAAGCCAAAGGCTTAAATTAAGTTGTTTGGTGGGGTCGTTCTTTTTAAATTAAATGAATCTTTTTCAATGGCAAGCACTGTCATTATTAATTAATTCACTTATTTAAGTTTTAAGGCAATTTCCATTTGCTGCTTTTCTCACCATACATAATTTTTTTGAAAGCCCAGCTGATAATATATACTGCGCTCCCCCAGCCAACTAACAGTTTTGGATTTCCCACATTTTCTAAGCAGTCGTGACAGGTGCAGGGCACAGACCTCAATGACCATTGACATACAATGAACACAACATTTTGTATTGGGAGGAATAATAAATCCCATTCAACCGACCCTATCAGGTCAAGGGGGTCAATGAACACCAGAACATTTTCTCAGTATTTTAAAGCATTGTACAAAAACTAAGCCACAACATGATTAGCTCTACTCGCTGCCCTATCTGCAAAACAAAGGCAAGTCTTTTCTTTCTTGCATCTTGTCAGAAAATGTGATGCAGACATTCACTGCATTGTCTTAACAGAATTACAATGAACCTAGGAAAATGTATAATGCCTGTGGAACAGCGTGTCATCCTTTATTAAACTTGCATAGAATTTACTTAAGTGTGACTTTTTCCCCAAATGCAGAACAAACAACCATATAATTATGCTTTGTTAATTACATGTAACTAGAGCTGGGTGATTTAATATTGATTTTATGCATCAATCCCTTTGTTCTGAGAGACAATATTTTACATTTTATTCTTAAAGCTGCCTTTTCTGACAGTCCAAATGTCTCAGCCATTCTTAACTGCTATGAGCAATAGGGGGTGTGGGGTTATTTACCAATGTGCAGGAGACTTCTCCACCTCATTGGAAAACTTCTCTACAGTTTATAATTGAATAAACAAAATAGGCACCTCCTGCTGGATGCTATCCTATCGCTATCAACTACAGAACAACGGCCAAGCACAGCGACTACTAGCAGGCGCTCTGAAAATGCCGCTACTGTCGCTCATCTGTCGCTACCTGGCGCTATTAATGAATCGGCCTCCCTGTCCAAATACAAGCCCTCCATGACACTCAGTTTTGTTTTCTATAGTGTTTTTTTTTTTTAATGAGTGACCATTTGTAGGTTAGATTTGAGAGTGCCTTCTACTTTTTTTTACATATGTATTTTTTAATGTAATAATAAGGTGGGAGGTTGGCTCATTATTGGCTAACCGTTCTTCAGCCTTGGATGTCTTTTGACCCATATGAAACCATGAGCATTTTCCGTCTTTACATTTTTTTTTATTATGATTCTAGATTCTTTTTGCTTATTTATTAATGAGCTGTGAAACCTATATATATTTTATCTTCATTCGTTATGCATGGATTTCTTTGCAACTTTGTTGCAGTTTTTTATAGTTTGCCACTAAATATTTAAAAAAAATGTAATGAAAGGAAAAATGCTAATGTCTCATCATGACAGCTATTCTATAGCATGGCTTTACTAGTATGTGTGAACTGGAACTGGAAGATTGTTGAATTAGCTCAAGATGCTGATTTTAGTTTGTTTAGTGATTTGCTGGAAGTTACAAACTACCTACAAGAATGAAATAAAGTATCCAATTCAAAATTGATGTTACTATTGCTATTCCAAATGCAGGCTTTTAACATTACCCAAGAATGAGTATTGGAGACTACAGTGACAAAGGTCAGCGTATTAGCGAGACCCAGCGTGTGGGCGAAAATGTATTGGCTGAACTGTACATGAAGTCCCTAATACATAAGACCCACAGTACAAAGCATCCCCTGTCCCCACTGGTGTGTGCATTTAACTCGAACAAAACCCACCACGCAACAGGTCAAACTATTCAAAGACAAGTTTTGTTCTATTTTTTAGCTCCGATATTGTCATTCTAGTATGCATAAAATGATGACAATGCCAAAGCATCCAACAAATGTAACCTTTAACTACTTGGTGAAATTAAAATTAATTGTAGCCTTTTTTCTCTGTTTTTCTCTGTTCGCTAAAAACATAAAAACAACCAGTCATGAAAATTGCTGCCACTGATGGCTTTTTTCTTCTAAAAATGCCAGTTTGCTGGCTGTCACGCAACACTGACAGTAAAACTGATTACAGATAGGATGACAGCAGGATTATTTCTACTGCCCACCATGGTGTCTGTCACATGAGAGTAAGATCTCCCAATAAGCTTAGAGTAGAACGGCATAAAGGTATAGATGCAGCCAGCAGCATGAGCAGAAAGACTGATTCACAAAAAGTGTACAAGTATCTGTTTACTTGTTCTTTGGTGATTTGCTGAAAAGTTCAGACCTAAGCGCTATTATCAAAAGGGCCAAAATGCCACGCCGGTTTGTATTTTTTAGGCTTCTTAATAAATATGAGTATATTTTTAAACTTTAAAATAGATAAAACTCCTACACAAATAGCTTATAGTCATAGCACCATCTTATCGGTTCAGTGCCTACTTACTGGTCTTTTTATTTTATTTGACATTTTTTATGATGGGTTTTGTCCAATGTGTAACTATAAAACATAACAATAATATGGTTCAAAAAAGAAACAATCTCTGATAAAGGTGCCATGCGTTGAAAAAATGTGATGTTTGTATCAAAATTTAGCTACCAAAGTCCAACGCTTAAATATGTGATTGAATTAGATAAAGGTTCTGTATGTGATTCACATAAGACCTGGAGGGCTAGCCCCGGAAGTGTGGGGAGCAGGTTCTTTTAGGGCCCTGCTGTATACTGTCTGGAATGTGTGGGTGTAAGTAATGCAAAATCCACAAGCAAAGAGACACACAACATCTTCTGCGTCTTCAGTGATATCCCAGAGACTTTAATAAAAGTCTGCATCATAAATGCATCACTAAATGGTTACATGCAGTTGGCCCCTACTTCAAGAGATAAAAGTCACTCAAGTAACAAGTGCAAGTGTACCTTAAATCCCCTCTATAGGTTACACTGGTCCCTTGATAATGGCATTTGGGTCTCAGGCTTCTTCCCAAGTTCTTTGGATCTGTATCTCGGCTGCTATCAGGCTTGGCTAGGCACAAACTGCATGGTTCCCAGAACAATTCATTCTGTCTCCTTAGCTAGAGGCTAAATAACCTCTGCATTCTCTAGCGTAACACGCTATAGAATGGATCTTCATAGCCTGCAGATTCAGTCCCTCATGCACTGGTCATGTGCTATTCCAGATCTTGGCAATTATAACTCACCCTGGCTGACACTAAACATTTATCTCAGCACTAAGCTTTCCCATTAACCCACGTTAATAACTGCTCAGCATTTTGAAGGTCTAATATTTGGATTAAAGCCAATTTCCCAATGTTTCACCCAATTAAGCAGTATTGACATATACCGTATGTCATTATTTCAGGTGGATCTCATTACCACCCCTGGGGCTTTGACACTATAATCTCTTCTCTAACTATTCCCCAAGTCTAGGACAGTTGCTGTGGGCTCTGGCGACTTTAGAAGCACTTCCTACAGCTAGCTACCGCTTTAGCTCCTCAAGCTTATTTGGGGCCTAGTTTAGCTGATGTCTAGCCCCTGCAGAAATCTAATTTCCTATCTTTGGAATTCCCCTTTAACCTTTCTTGCTGCACCCTGTTACACATATTTGGATTTAAACACTTTGGCATGCCTGTACCATCTAGGGTCTAGGTCCACAAATACCCAAATATACCCATGCTAACCTAACCTAGCCCTGTGTAAACAGTCCTGCATTTACCTACCAGAGCTGAAACCAGAGGGGGCAGTTGTTTCCCCCTTGCCTGTAGCTTGGTAGCTTTCTAAAGTAGGGCCCACTGTTGGGGCTAGGCTAGGTTAGCTTACTGTTCTTGTTGACCAGGACCCTCCATGGCGCAGAGTTGCAGGGGAATAATTTAGGTTCAATTTAGATATTTAGATTGTCCAGGCAAAAAAAAAAAAACTATACTCACCTTTTGTCCTTAATAGCTCGGTTTGTCTCAGGTGTTATAAAACTTACCAATAACGGAGATTGGGTAGCCCCACATCCAGCACCAGTCATACATGGCCGTCTCCATCAATATGGAATTCTGCCCCCTTGCAATGGAGGGAGCATGTTGAGAATGCAGAATTCCATTTTGAAGGAGGCAGAGATTAAAGACCAGCACAGGATAAGGCGGTGCTCGTATTATAATGTTTTAAAACACCCAAGACGGATGAAGGATTTTTGGGGAGCAAAAGATGAGTAGAATTTTTAATTTATTTTCTTTTTTAAAGATGAAGGTTTCTTGTATTTTATTGTTTGTGTTTTTTTTTGTGTGTGTGTGTGTTTTACATTTCTGGTTTGCGCTACAATAACTGTTGATGACCCCCTTCTACCATACAAATCCTTTGTAGTATTCTCTGCTGGCCCCATGCGATGCTGTATATCTGAGTTGAATGCTTAAGAAGTGGAAAGAAAAGGAAAATTGTATACACAATCTTTTCATTGAGACACGCAGCTGTTCACTAGCGGCCATAAATTGAAGCAAGAAAGACATTGTAAAATGTATTGTGGTGGTGTTGCCAAATCATAAATAAACATTGCTATAATTGCATATGTGGGCCAGATGGAGAGAGGACAAGAAAAAAGGCAAAGGGAGGATGAGACTTTAAGGCCTTTAAACTGAGCAGCTTGCACACTAATGTTATAAAAGATGTTCCGAGTATTTTGACAGAGTAACTTGAGCGCAATGCCACCTCATTAAGCCCCACAAAACTGATAAAGGAAAGTTCCCCTTCTCAATAGCACACAGTGAGGTCACCAGCTAATCTGACTTCATGACAACAAAAGGCACTTGACTGATGAGAACGTTCCCTCTATTGAATGTCAGCATTCCTTTACCTAAACCAGGCTTTCAGGCTAAAGAAAGGAAATCTGTTCATCTGACTGGCACACACATTGCACAATGGCATGTGACTATCAAGGCACCAACCTCCCCTGTGAATCACCTAATGATTAAGTGACCATTCACATCTTTGGCTATGTCACATTAGCAGCACCTTCATTCTTCCTCATTAAAATGTATTATGAGCGTGACAGCCCAATGCCTCGACCAGCAGAAAATAATAACGGTCAGCAATGATACAGATTCCTCTGTCTGTTGTGGGCAATCTGTGCGGTAACAAAATATATATTTAGAAATAAAAAAAATAAGAATCCGTCCTTGGAAATTGCTTGGTAGGTATTCTATTTTCTGGAAGATAATGCCCATGTATTCAGCAGTTTCAAAGGGCTTCTCAAATCATAAATACTGTATTTCTGGGAGCATGCTGTTAACTCGAACAAATCAATAAAACAGTGGAACCCTGTTGCAATCAAAGAAGTGCAAGTGAAGTTACCCACCCCACTAACTACAACCCCCATTGTGCCTGTGTCCGAAGCTACTTTGTTGTATATAGTAAGATAACAGGCTCTTTTGTTCCTAAACACACTGTTCATATTTTATTATCAGGCTACCCATGAGAAAGTCTGTGCGTACTGTAGAAAAATATCATTATTCCAAGCAAAGCTATAATTTGACTTTATGCTCTTTTTTTTCTTATCCCAGCCGCCAAGGAATCTACTGTTAAGACAGCTATCAAAGTAAAAACGCAAGATCAAACATATTTTTTACCACTTGTTATATTTTTTTACAACGGGACATCTGAGTTTCTTTTTTAAATAACTCAAAAAAGAACATAAAAGTTGGAAATATGCCACAGTTGAAACATTACACGCGGCAAGGGTTATACCTCTATTGCATGGTGCTGTTGGACCTTACAAATGGTGTTTTCAGAATTCCAAGCCAGCTCATGAAAGAACTGAATAATAAATCGGAGAACAAACAGTTGCCACATCATCGGCTCAAAAGAAGCTGGGTATGGAACCAGTTTTTTGTTCTGGAAGAGTACACAGGAACCGATCCTTTGTATGTCGGCAAGGTAAAACACTCTAAATAAAGCAAAATAGAATGACATGCAGAAAAAATACTGGACACAATGTATTTACCCAATTTAGCACATTGAAGTTGAACACCTAAATAGAATTTTTTCTTTCTTCCCTACACCCTCCATTCACTTTCTATTAGTAATTTAGGGCAGCAAATGTTGTTTTTTGTTTGCCCTAACACTTCCTAAATAGGAACAACTGCATTTATTCAGTCTAAAACACTTTAGGGGAGTTGTTGTCCCTCTTTACGAGGCATCCATAATTGGGATGCCCAATGTGTGTATCTCCAGGGCTCACCCAGTACACGGGGAGGCGATTCATTAATAGCGGCAGGTAGCGACAGTTGAGCGACTGTAGCGGCATTTTCAGAGCGCCCACTAGTAGTCGCTGTGCTTGGCCGTTGTTCGGTAGTTGATAGCGACTCAGACGGTTTGCCGTAATATTGGGTGAGGAGTCACTATTTGACAGGTTCCGTGCTGTATGGGAGCCCATGATAGCGACTGGTCAGAGCGACCGGCTTCCACCATATTCATTAAAAAATCACGCTCAAAAAATGATCGCGCTGTATGGGAGCGCATGATAGCGACTGGCCCTAGCGACCGGCGTTCTCGTGGCGGGGCCCGTCATTACCGGCCGCTCACCAGTCGCTACCTGTCGCTATTCCTTCATAAATAAGGGCCTAACTTTGTTGGTGATCCCATGTCCCATCCCTAGGCCGCAGTCACATTCCTGCCATACCTTCAGTTAGGCATGTACCCGCAGGGTTTCTTGCCACTCAAAGCTCAAAATCTGAATAAGACATGGGTCCTTATTTATGAAGGAATAGCGACAGGTAGCGACTGGTGAGCGGCCGGTAATGACGGGCCCCGCCACGAGAACGCCGGCTCCCCACCACAATCACACATTTATCAAGCCAATCCTGCTTAGCGACTGAGATAGCGCCAGATAGCCACTCATTCCTCATTATTCCAGCCTCAGCCCACAGCGCCAGCGTCCGACCTTGAACAGCGACAGGTATGACCTCTCGCTACCTGGCGCTCTCCAATGCATTTCAATGGAACAATCTTTAAATATTCATAATTAATTGTTATTAATGTTTTTTTTTTTTTTTTTAAATGTGAAAGATTCTGTGACCACTTCTGCCATTTTAGATAAAAAAATTGTACAGAATTGAGATTACAGGTCTGAAATTAATGTATTCATATTACAAAATTATTTAAAAATCTTGTTTTTTTTGGCTTCCAAAAATATGGTTGGGGATTAATAACCTACTTTTAACCCATCGCTGCCAGCGCTCTGGGGATTAAACATGCATTTTACAGCGCAAGAATTTTTTGAGCATGATTTTTTAATGAATATGGTGGAAGCCGGTCGCTAGGGCCAGTCGCTATCATGCGCTCCCATACAGCGCGGAACCTGTCAAATAGCGACTCCTCACCCAATATTCAACATTACGGCAAACCGACTGAGTCGCTATCAACTACCGAACAACGGCCAAGCACAGCGACTACTAGCGGGCGCTCTGAAAATGCCACTACAGTCGCTCAACTGTCGCTACCTGCCGCTATTAATGAATCGGCCTTATAGTAGGCTTATTGGCTGAGTGCAGAACTCTGTGAGATAGGTGAGTTTTCTGACCATCCTGGGGGATATACCAAGTGGGTGTCCCAAATCCAGACAGAGAGAACTAAGCCAAAGAACCAAATCTTTGGTTTTGTTCCTCTTTAAAGTCCTTGCCTGGGCCACTAAAAAGAACAAAGAGTTCTTACCTCTTAGCATGCTGCATGCAATTCTGCAGGCTGCAGCCCTCCAGCTGGGGGCTCAGTGCCAGCGTCCCTGAGTTTCCCTGCTTCCGGGCTCCCATGATAGACAGCAAGGGCGTATAACACATATCCGCTCATGAACAGGCCTCGCCGGTTCGTTTTTGAAGGGGGAAGCTCAGATCCGGTCAGAAGGAAAAATGGAAGAGCGCCATTCTGTGGGATTGAGTCTGCAGGCTGGAAGGTAAATGCTCTTTCTATTTTTAGGAGCCTGGGTTGTACATTGAAAATTATCTATAATATATATATATATATATATATATATATATATATATATATATATATATTGATAATTTCCCTTTCTATTGTTTATTTTACACATTGTGTGGTATGCAGTCTGTCTAGCTACAGGCTATTGTTTTCTGACAGTTACTAATTACCAGCATGCAAGGTTCTAACCAGTGAAATGGCGGTTTGCTTCCGCTTGTAATAATAAAGATGCTTCCTGTAGAGAAGGAAAATCTCTTTGTTAGTTAATGCCAGGAAAGCTTTGTTGTTTTTTTTTCTAGAGTGCATAAATTAATGATAGAATTCCACTTTGTGTTTCTTAGAGAGTTGTTTAGAATTGGATCCTAATCATTACAACAGACTAATTAAAGCTTTCACTTAATAAGCCGCACACCACAGAGGGGAACATTGTTCACTGTGTAATTTCAAGTGTCTACTCAGAATGAATAAAAAAAGGCAGCATTAGCATAGGCATCATTTACCGCACCAGCCAATCATCATTGCACCTGCTTCTTTTGCATATTATATGTTTTTGTGGTGATATTTTTGACTTAAATGACCATTGCTGGAATCTGCATCATTTTTATTTGGGAAGTACATTTTATAACCTACATGGAGATCGAACTGACTAGAGGCTGAGAACTGGTGTTCAGACTATATATAGCAGATAAATAGCAGGGAATAGCAGTGGCTTATATATTATTATATACATAAACAGTTGAGTCAAAAGTTTCAGAGTTTGCAGGAAATGGAACAGGAAATTGGAATGTTCAGATGTTTAAAGTTTTTTTTTTTTTGCCCACTGGATAAAAAAAACTTTTGCAATCTGCTACAAACAAAAGTGCCAACCTGCAGGGAATTTAATTGAGAATGAAATATCCTGGGTGTGAGGTGTCCACAAAAGTCTTTAATGCCCAAGCTTTTATTTAGGTCCAGGTATTTGTGTAGTTCCCTTCATCTTGATCTCTCTTAGAGGTCCCTTCCCCCCATACTAGGTGGCAAAGAAACACAAGACCAGCACCAATTACTGAATTGAAGAAGACCAGTGGCACTTTTTTTCACAATTCAAACTTTAGAATGAAAAGTCTATGATGTGCCTAGTAATCAAATTAAAAATCACCCTTGTCGAGAGATCCGAATTGCAGAAGAGGAGGTATATTAATATTTACATGTCACCGACTGGATAGTCTTTACCAGAGAAAATCAGAATGCATCTATTGAAAGCTACTTTTTATGGAGCTTTGTTTACCTGCTCCTTGTTCCTGTGGCATCCCCGGGCCAGCATGCTGAGCTGAACGTCGCACGGTAACACGTCAGTCTCGGCCATGGCTCAGGCGACAGTGTGTTCCTCTAACTGTCCCTGCACTTGAGATTTATATGCCTTTGGGCAGCTACCAGTGGAGCATTTTAATGGCCCAATGAGCCCAGGGATTGTTTTAGGACTATTAGCCCTTATAGTGTATTGGGCTAATCAACCCCAGTATTCTTATGGGCAACCAGCCAGGAATTCTGTCAGCCAATCACACTTTCCCTGGCCGAATTAAGTCAAACCAGACCAGTTTGCTTAGGTGTGAATAACTGAACCGCTTGTACTGCACCTTGCTAATTAATCATGGCGGACCCTGGATATCCTTGACTCCCTCTTTGCCTGCACTACAATTCCTGTACTGCATACCGTGCTTACCTGTGATGACCCTTGGCCCATTATGTGACCCTGAGTATTCCTCATCCTTGAGCCTTGATGCCACTGCGGCCTGTGCATGATCTTTGGCTATGTCTTGAATCCATTTTCCACCCAAGAGAGCTCACCCACCTGTAGTCCCAGCTCTCTAAGGATATTGTGAGCTTCCAAGTTCTGGGGGCATCCCTGTCCGGCAAGGCATCACCAGCATCCCAGTAAATAGGGGCTTACATTATGGGAAGCAGCAGTGAAGATTGGGCAATATCCTCTGACCTGGGTTCTGGTGAGCCATACACTACTGAGCCAACACAGACTAGAAAGACATAGAACTAATTTGAATCCAATATCCCGTCTTCAATTATCCATTAAACCCCTTTGTATGTTATTGCTTAAATTCCATGAGTGAGGTTGCTGTTTTCTGAAACCCTTAACTCTTGATTTTCTACTTTTTCTCTTTTAGCTTCATTCAGACATGGATGAAGGGGATGGCTCAATAAAATACATTCTCACGGGTGATGGAGCAGGCACAATGTTTACTATTGATGACACTACAGGTGACATCCATGCAATACAAAGACTAGATCGGGAAGAGAGGGCTCAGTATACCCTAAGAGCCCAGGCCCTGGACAGAAGAACCAGCAGACCTATGGAGCCAGAATCAGAGTTTATTATTAAAATTCAAGACATAAATGACAATGAACCCAAATTCCTTGATGGACCATACACAGCTTCTGTGCCAGAAATGTCTCCAGTGGGTAAGTGTATATCCTGCCTTACCTCATAGTCTCAAGGTTCATGCAAACATGTTTCACTGGTCTCTTTATTCCTCAAGGTTTACAAATTAAATCCCCATTTCCTTGCTTTTTTTCTGTACATGATGTACTAAGACAATGCTGGCAAAAAGTCCATTGTGAAAATACTCCCCTGATCGCCAAATTGCACCAGAAATTAAGACCAGGAGTGGTACACTGTGTGCTCTGCTTCTAGGAAGCTCTGCAGGGCTTAAATGGCACTTCAGTCACACAATCTCGGTGCAGCTGAACTTAATGGACATGTCACACAACCTATGAACTGCAGGGCACCAATGCAGCAAGGCCATTCTTCCCTTGAGGTTGTAGGTCCTCCTCAAACATTTAGACATAAAAGAAAAAGCTACAGCCCACAGTGGCCAGGCCATTAGCCGTGACGCAGGGCTGTGCTTCTGCTGTGACTTGTAGGGGAGTTTTTTATAAATTACAAGTTATCCTTGTAACAGATAGGGTGGCAGAGAGGGGAGGACATCCAATGGCTAGAGGTCCCCTTTAAGCATTTATACATAATATTTTGTCATCATGGACAAAGTTGAAATTATAAGCTGAATCTGACCTTACAGTCTCATGTCAGCAGGTGCGAGCTGGCCATAGGGAGATCTGAGAGAAATCCCAGTGGGCTGCACCGCTTTGCGGATAGTTCGGTTGCTGCTTATTGCACCCCATTCAATTCCTGTTGCCCCAGTCTCCCTCCCAGTACCTGCTCCCACTGCCCCCTCCTAACTAAGAAACTCCAGCCTATATTCTGCTCTCAATGTTATAGCCTCATAATTATAGCTGTGGGAGGGCCATACCCACCCCTGCCATCACCAGTTTTGTCCACCAGTTTTAAAACTTGTTCCTGTTATGTTATAGCCTCTGCCTTGGAGGGCATATGGGCTCAGCTAGGATGCACCGTGCTGGATAATGGCTGGCTGGGCAGGTAAAATGCTGTTTTTTGGTGCCAGTCTATTATGTCCATCATTCAGCATGTCAGTCAGGGGCTAACAATAAGTGCAACATGGAATTTTCTATGAGGGTTTGGCCAATAATCATTCCTCCTCATGTGAAGTTGATTTGAAAGCAGGTTTAATGTACCTGAGATACCTGCAGAAGATCTCAAGCTACTAAAGTGGTTAAAGAATGTTTAATAGTATTTAATGGAATTGTAGTACAGCACTTTTAAATCATGTTCTACCTGGCACCATAAGAATCATTCAGCTGCCAGCATGTCACTTTCTCTAACAATACTTTTTGTATCAGAAATGCATTATGTCAATGTCATGCCTAGTTATAGCTAGTATACAAAAATGTACTTAAAAGTTTGGAACTTAGAATTGAAAAAGTCCTTGATAATAAACATTAAGTGTTCTCATTTATTGTTGTCTTCCAACTAGCAATCACAATGTATAATATACCTGCATGAGATTTATATAAATAGCTTAATCTAAGGTCGCTCTACCATGGGCATGTCAAACCGAAACGGAAAAATATATCAATAGCTTTCTTTTGAAAGTTAAAAATAACAAAGCCAAGCTTTGAGAGCATTTTTTAACCAGAATTTTATGAGGGTGCACTTTACAACCCACCACTTGTACCGCTTGTTTTTTCCCAATTGTGTAAACAGTTGCAACTGCAATTTTAAAGGGTAACTTAAAGTAGATCTGATAATCTGCTGGTGGTCACGTAGGGCAGCAAACATCGCAGAAATGTGAAATATAAGAGCTGCATGGGGGCTTCCTGGAGGATTAGGATTCCCACACATTACAAGGGTCAGTTTTGACTGGAGGTCCTGTTAAAGGCCAGATTTAACCTCCATCCTTGACATCATAAGGAATGCCTGTCCCCTTTCAAAGCCCTGTCACATTACAACAGTGGCAGTGACCATGGCGCACTCATAGATTTGACAAAGGCCAATAGGGTTTGCAGAGAAGGCTTCTTCTCATTGCATAGTGAATTCAATGATCCACTGGTAGTTACATGCGATGCAGACTACCTAGCTTTTAGGCATTTCCCTTTGGCCTCCAAGGACTAATGTGTAGACTAAAGATCATTATCCAAATAAGATCCCCCTTATAGGTGAGTCGTGTTAGGTTTGTCATGATTCAGCAGGTACTCTGCATATGTTTGTGTCTTTACCACCTCATGTGTCCCCATTCTCTCTAGCTGTGTTTGTCAGTTTCCTTCCAGCCAGTCTATCCTCCTTGTAATCCCACCTGTGTCTTGTTTCCTTCGTTTGGGCACTATAAAATGTTCCCCATCTAACTAGCATTATATTTTCTTCCAAGATATCTACATATACCAGTTTGGTCTGCTGTGAGCCTCTATTGTGATATTTATTTTTTCTAGCCTGGTTTATGTTAGCCAAGTCCTGTTTGACCCAATTAGTTGCCTCTGCCATAGTTCAAATACCCTTTGGTTCTTTATGATGTTCTCTGTGTCAAGAAGGAATCTAGTCAACTGGGATCCTATAAAAACATATACAACAACCCTCCCCAGCCACTTCTAAACCACATGATATAAATATTATTTAAAACCCAACTAACAAAGTTTTCTTTTACCCCCCCCTATCCTTTTAGAGATCTAGCCTCATGTAAAGTATGGGCACCAAACATAGGAATAAAACATCAATGCTTGTCATCCAATCTGAAAGGTGGTGATTAGCATAAAATCTGAGTAGCTTTGCCAGTGACACGCCTCTTGTTTCAGTGATAAATCCCAGCATGAAGTCATAGTTTGAAACAAGAAAGATAAACTGGATTAGCCAATCTTTCAGGCAGGAACAGTACCAGATGTCACTGAGTCATTGAGACTGGGACCAAAACTTACTGAGGTATAATAATCACTGAAAAGATGGACATGCTGAAAAATGTTCTTTTTTTTATCTTTAGCTGGATCTATTGCTAAAAATATATTAGATTTAATTAGTATTAAAGCTAGCTGGAAATATGGTAAAGTAATTAAACACTAAAAACACTTTAATTGATTAGGAATGTCGGGAAATAATCAGTATTTTAATCTACAGTATAAATTATGAGAGTCAGGTGTAGTCCTTAAATGTTATTTGTTTTTGCCTTTATTCGTGCCTTAACAGTCCATGTTCCTTGGTGACCCAACTCATGTGCCACAAGTTCAGGAAAATTAAAAATGAACTAAACTTCAGTTTAGTAAAGAAATATCTTCTGAAAATAACAACAATATATGATTATCAACAGCTTTTGAGACTAAACAATTCTCTTGTAAACCCACATTTGGGTGAGCATGAATAAGGAATGGTTATAGCCAATGCAATATTTTTTGCGTTCTTTGTAGCCCTATTGTAAATATCCATCTGCAGTCTCTTGTCTGCAGAGACCAAACTACAGTAGCATCACTGTATCAGGGAGCATGCCCCTACCTGTGTGCCACGTGCCTTTCTGGAGACCAGGCCGATGTAGATACAGACAGCTGCCAGAAATACCGCCTCTGGCCTCCCTAGAGAATGGAGACTGGGGAAACTCAGAAGAGGGGAGGGCCGGGGTGTCAAATGTGTGCCTGATGCAGAATCAGGAACACCAGGCAGAAGTGGATGAAGTTCTGGAAGGCAATAGAGAGTTAAAGCTGACTGCAACTGAGAGGAGCCAGAGGGGAGTAATTGGTAGAGTGCTACAACACGCACTGGTTTCAGCATGCAGAGTCTGCCACCAGATATGGTTTTCACCCGAGCCTTCCACAAGGAGGCTTAGACTCAGAAAAGTTGGGGTCCCATTACTGTTGCCAGTGGCCAGTGAGCCCAAATATGGGAAAATTCCAGTCTGGGTTTTCAGGGAATCTAATGCAGGGAAGCCAGAGAGTCCAGAGCCAGGGAAAGCTGTAATCCAGTGCCAAAGTTCAGAGAGCCAAAACAGGTAGTCATCCAAGCGAGTCGAAAGCCAGAGAGAGGTCACACAGGAACAGAGGCAAGCATCAGGACCCCTTTTAAAGGGCCCTAAGCACCCCGTAGTTGCCGGCTGTGCATGCACAGAGTGCACACAGGGTCAGAGGCAATCCGGGCATGCGCAGACCCCCGGCCATGCAAAGCCCAAGGGGCAGGGCCGAGTGGACGCACACTTGCGGGGATGAGCACGCACCTGTCAACACACATAAGTAGGACCAGGTCTCCTATCGTGACAGTAAAGTCACAAATGAGTCACCCATTTCCTTGCCCACTGCTCATTCCTAACCAGAGATAGTTAAATTCATTTGGAAAAAAACTTTTAAAATTCCCTAACCTTGTGGAAGGTCTATTTTGCTACCCTGTATTTTCTTACTAAAGCTGTCTCGCAGTAAAGAGCTTCAAAGCAGTTAGATACAACACTTGGAGACCTTGTGAACTTTTTAGGGCAATTGGAGCACTTTTGTTTTGGAACAAGCTTATTCTGTCTGAAAATCTATTTTGGTATTGAAAATTCCCCAAAAATTAATCTAGAAAGCCCAATAAAGTATTATATAATTGAAAAGCTGATTTATTTTACTCATTTTATTAAAAACTGAAACTCATATATTTTATAGTTTAATTACACACTCAATGAACTATTTCAAGCCTTTATTTTTTTTCAATGTTGATGATTATGTCTTCCATCTCAGAAAATGAGAATATTATGTAAAAGAATAGACTTGTTGGCTTACTGAAAAGTATGTACAATTTACTGTATGCACTTTTGGTCAGGACTCCTTTTGAATGAATGACTGCATCAATGTGGCATGGCATGGCACTGCTGAGGTGTTACAGACAGCTTATCTGCATTGTTGGGTCTGGTGTCTCTCATCTTCATCTTGACAAGACCCCATAGATTCTCTATGGGGTATAGGTCAGGCAGGTTTCTTGGCCATCAAGCAGGTTTTGGCAGTGCCATGTCCTGCTGGTGAATGAAATCAGCATCTCCACAGCTTGTCAGCAGAAGTGAACTTCGCAATGAACCTCGATCAATTTGTACTGTATGACTCTCCACTCTTCCTCCAGACTCTGGGACACAAGGAATGCAACAGTTGTAGCCAATGTCTTAGATACATCTGTCTGAAATGGCTAACAAAGTCCACTCCCTGCGAATCTCCCCCAGATTCTTGAATCGCCTTTTCTTAAATATCCATCTTTTTCTAGCATGCTTATTCCACATGAAATATATCACTCTGTGTGGCATGAATTACTGATATTTATCAACTTTTCAATGATATTCGAATTTGATGCCAGGGGGTTACATACACCAGAAACAAGTGATTACTATCCTACCTAGGGGGTGAGTGAATTGATTTGGCAAAATTCAGTTTAGTTTAAAATTTCTTGAATTATGAGTTAGGGTTGGAGTCCCTCTCTTTGTTCTATGATTATTGCTACCCAATATTTTTCTTTTCTTTTGTCAAGCATGGCAGCTTTTAAAAAATTTTTAAAGGTAAAAAAAAGGTTGGGTCAGGGTCACAGAATTCCTCCAGGGTGATAGCTGCCACTGAGAGAAGCCCATGAAACCTGTACATGTATTAAATAGGACCACTTCTGGAGACATGTTCCATCTTACCAAGACACATAGCTTTCTGATTTCGTAAGCATGCTAATGCAGCTGCATGGCAGCATTTAAAGCATTTAAAGCATGTCAAAGAGAGTAAAAAAGGTTGGTTCAAGGCAATAGAATAGATAGAATAGAAGGAAGACCATGAAACCTGTACATGCCTTAGAAAGTCCCACTTCTGGTGACATGTTCCATCTTCTAGCATCTAAAGCATTTTTAAAAAAGGGTGATAGCTGCCACTGAAGGAAGCCTGTAAACCCTAAAACAAATCCTGAAAGTTGCGCTCACCTTTTCGCAAACTAAAATAAACCTATTCAAATGTACATTATATTTTCCTGCACAGTTGATGACACCGTTGTTATCTTGTAGTGATGGACTAATTGTTTGTTTTACAAACAAAACTTCTTGTTAGAAGTGTCTAACTAGAGGTGGGCGAATTGATTTGGCAAAAATGAATTTGGTTCTAAATTTTCTGAATTGGAAGATGGCACTCAATAGATACGTTTCGGAGGACTATTTTGCTTTTTTGTATTTTTTTAATGTTTAGTATAATATTTCTGTAATTGTTATGTGCAACTGGAACCAGCTCAAAAATTATTGTTTCATTTTCCTTTGATCCATGGGTTGCGTGTATCCCCTACCACTCTTTTTGAATGTCGCTGGTATGGTAAGTAAGGTATGCAATGGCACTAGAAAAAAGAGGACTTTGGCCAAAAAACCCTAAATCAACCTCACCAGAATTAATCTCTAAAATGATATATCTTATTCAGTTAATACTATAAAATAGTGTCTCACAATGTGTACATTAAAAATGACATTTTACATCAAGACTACATAGCCATATTTCTAACAGAGGAAACTGTCTTTGTTCTTTGCAGATAGATACAATTAATGTGCAATTGGTTTTTGAAAACTACTATTGCATCAAGGTGAATCAGAATAATGCTTTATCTTACCGCTATTCAGAACATTTGTGCAGCTGCTATGGCACCCGGTTGATGAAAAACGCCCAACTTGCACATAGCCTGCCAGGCGCCATAGCACTGTTGTCCAGAATAGGGGTGAGTGCCGCCCTGAATCATGACAGACCCCATTGATAACCACCAGAGTGTGGTAAGTTAAAGCGTTATTCTAAATCACCTCATGCAATAGTAGTTTTCAAAAAGAAGTAGCACATTAATGGCATCTATCTGCAATCTATTACAACTATTGCACTATTGACAACTCCTTAGAGAGAAGACAGAAAATCCAAAATCATGTGGATCAAAACTCCTTTAATAAACAAAGCGTGTAATTGCATTTGTATATCTTTATTGCTGTACAGCATTGTTTAAACTAAAGCAACGTTATTCTAGTTTCCTCTGTTATAGAAATATGGCTAATGTATCCTTGATGTAAAATGTCATTTTTAATGTACACTTTAGGGTCAATTCATAGTCAGTGCGCTGGTGTGCACACTATTTGTAGCATCAAATCTTGCTTTGGCTTCAGTCTGATTCATGGTCATCAAAATGGTATGCACTTTTGTTTTAGTGCAATTTTGTGCATTAGCATTTGCCATAGTGCCAATTTGCGTCTAAAATTTTCCACTAGGGTCATTTTTGTGCACTCAACTGTCTCTGGTGTCCGATTTATGGTATGTTAAGGGGCAGAAAAGCTTGCACAAAAGTGGCAATTTGAAGACTGAATTTCCCCCATCTAGTAGGTTGAGGATACTGCTGATTCCAAAAACACATGCCAACAGAAACTTGAATGTTTATGAGCAGTGTCAGCTGCAAGTTCTTCTTAGGGATTAAACCCTTTTTTTTGTTTGGGCTTCTCCAAAAGAGAATGCTAAAAAGTTTTCAAAAAACACAAAAATTAAGGTCCAAACAACAAAAATACTGTGCCCCAAAGTTTAGCAAAAACAAAAACAATAAAAAAGATTGTTAAATTATGAAGCATAATATACAAACCAAACTGGGAGGGTTAAAGAAAACATTGGGCAAAAAACTGTTAAAGGAGCACTATCACGAAATTGTGTAATATTAAAAATCCATATAAACACCTTGGCTAATGAGAGGAGGGGTCACTTATACACATGAACAGAATAAAACTCCCGCTTGTGGTTTTATAAATAAAATAAAATCCAGGGGTTTCAGGTTTAGTCTATGAGTCTATGAGTCACCCCTGATGTCCGCTTTCTACCATTAAAATAAAAAAACAAACCTGGCTGGATATTTCCTGGGTATAAGTGACCTCTCCACTTGCCATCCAGCATATTTATATGGATTTTAATGAGACAAAGGGCCAGCACACCGTAAGTTAGGTAAATAAGCTTGTATTAAAAGGCATACAAGATAATGAGGTCCAATGAGACCATTATATTACATCAAAGTCCAAAAGCGCAGATTGATGATAGCAACTGATGTCCAATAAGCCGACGTTTCGGGGGTGCAGTAAACCCCCTTTCTCAGGGCAGACAAACAACCATTACAAAGAAGCAGCTGGCCTTATAAAGAGCAGAGGCTGTAAACCTGTAATTCCCGCCTGACGTCATGTGACGTCAGCGGGTCAGAGTGCCACACAACAATAAACTAGAAGGAATGTCATTATGGTAAACATCATGAAGAACTCACCTAGCCCCGTCGGAGCACGCCACAGAGGGCACAGCTCCGTCACCGCCGGAAGCCGATCACACGGGGAGGCCGATTCATTAATAGCGCCAGGTAGCGACAGATGAGCGACTGTAGCGTGATTTTTTCAGCGCCAGCCAGTATTCGCTGTGCTTGGCCGGCATTAGCTTGATGACAGCGACTCAGTCGGTGTGCGGTAATGTTGAATACGGGCTGGCGGGTCGCTGTTTCACAGGTCCAGCGTTGTATGTGAGCGCCTGACAACGAATGGCCAGAGCGAACGGCTAGCTTCATATTCATCAACAAATCACGCTCCGAATGTGCTGTCGCTGTCCATTCCTTGTTTAAACCCCAGAGCGCTGGCGGCGATGTGTATTAACTAGTTTTTAACCCCTAAACAACCATATTTTTTGAATGTAACATTATACATGTTTTTAGAATCATTTTGTAATATGAATACATTAATCTCAGACCTGTTAGATCAATTCTGCACATATTTTTTTTAATTTTTTTTTTTACTTAAAAATAAATCCTAACATTGCAGAAGTGTTCTCCGATTTTTTGACATTAAAAAAAAAAAAAAAAAAATTAATACCAATTAATTATGAATAATTATAGATTGCTCCATTGAAATGCATTGGACATCGCCAGGGAGCGACAGCTCATACCTGGCGCTGTGAGGGAATTTGCAGCGGCGCTGTTCGGTCCAGGCGGCTTCATGATGAATGCTGCGCTAGCCGTCGCTCTCGCCGGCGCTAGCCTCATTTTGCTTGATAAATGCGTCATTGTGACCGCCGCCGGGCATACTTGAGTCGGTAGTCGCCGTTAGCTGCCGCTACCTGGCGCTCGTCAGACACTACCTGGCGCTATCGCTTGATGAATAAGGACCTAAGTGACCGGCGACAGTCCCTGCCTGCCCAGGGAAGGAGAAATGACGCCGGGCTCTGAAGTCTGCCCGGTAACTGGTGACAGGGCGGCAGGAGCGACCTGATAGGCCGCGCCTGCCGTCAGTCTTCCAGCTCGCAGGGGCAGACGTCACCATTGCAGGGCGTGCGCTGGCATGGAAACCATGTCAGCGGCGTCCCATCCAGTGACCCTGCGCCTCATCTCTCCTGGCCGGCGGTGAGAGCAAGAAGCTCCCGGCAAGGTGAACATTAAGCAAACATAATAAAGGCCTGAAAGCGCTAACATATGGCCAAAACCATGGGAGAAAGAGGGAAATAGAGGGGAACGAGCTGAGTGGTGGAAAAAGGGGAAATGAAGCTTAGAAATGAATAAAGGGGATCTAAACAGAGAGCCACATGACAGAAGGAGACAGACGAAAGAAAGAGTAGGAGAGCAAAAGAAATAATCAAAAAAAGGGAGAAACATGACCCGAGAGAGTCAGCAGAGAGGGACAGACTAGAGTAAACAGGAGGGGAAGTGAAGTTAAGGAGGAAGAGAGAAACATGCCAAAGAAAGGCAGCAGACAGGGACAGCCTGGACAAACAAGGGTAAACAGAGGGGGAAATAAAGCCTAGAAATAAATAAAGGGGACCCAAACAAGGAGCCACATACCAAAAGAGAGACAAGACAGAGAACAGGAGAGCAAAAGGAGAGGAACAAGACAAACATGACCAGAGAAGGACAATAAAGAGAGACCCACTAGACAAACAAGAATAAACAAAAATGGGATAAGGGGAGGTAGTGGGAAGCGAAAGAAGAGATAAGGATAAAGGAAGAGCAAGAGAGGAAGAGGGCAAGGTAAGTACAGGGGAAATAAATAGAAAGAGAAAGAGAAAGAAAAAGAGAAGAAAAGAGAAAAAGGGCAAGGTATAGAAACCGAAAAAAGAGAAAGAAAAAGAAGAAAGAAAGAAGAAGAAGAAGAAGAAGAAGAAAGAAAAGAGAAAGAAACCTTTATTATGTTTGCTTAATGTTCACCTGGCCGGGAGCTTCTTGCTCTCACCGCTGGCCAGGAGAGATGAGGCGCAGGGTCACTAGATGGGATGCCGCTGACATGGTTTCCATGCCAGCGCACGCCCTGCAATGGTGACGTCTGCCCCTGCGAGCTGGAAGACTGACGGCAGGCGCGGCCTATCAGGTCGCTCCTGCCGCCCTGTCACCAGTTACCGGGCAGACTTCAGAGCCCGGTGTCATTTCTCCTTCCCTGGGCAGGCAGGGACTGTCGCCGGTCACTTAGTGTGATCGGCTTCCGGCGGTGACAGAGCTGTGTCCTCTGTGGCGTGCTCCGACGGGGCTAGGTGAGTTCTTCATGATGTTTACCATAATTACATTCCTTCTAGTTTATTGTTGTGTGGCACTCTGACCCGCTGACGTCACATGACGTCAGGCGGGAATTACAGGTTTACAGCCTCTGCTCTTTATAAGGCCAGCTGCTTCTTTGTAATGGTTGTTTGTCTGCCCTGAGAAAGGGGGTTTACTGCACCCCCGAAACGTCGGCTTATTGGACATCAGTTGCTATCATCAATCTGCGCTTTTGGACTTTGATGTAATATAATGGTCTCATTGGACTTCATTATCTTGTATGCCTTTTAATACAAGCTTATTTACCTAACTTACGGTGTGCTGGCCCTTTGTCTCATTGGATTTAAAGCGGCGCCACCGCGGGCCTGGCACCCGACACATTTAGGTAAGTGTGCACCTGCCCTTCTGGACTGTATATGGATTTTAAAGGCTTAACTAGAAACAGAATATCCCATCCAAAAATGGAGAAAACAGGTTCTCTGGAGAATACACTCCAAAATGGTGAATAGATCTTCGCAGAAAACACAGAAGCTGGAGAGATCAAATCGCTATGGGGAAAAAGTAAAAGAAAGGGGATAAACATGGGGGACCATCGGGCGCAGGTAAAAACTTAGCCGGCCAAATGCACATGGGGCACAGCCATTTACATTTCAAAACAGCAGATTTACTTTGCGGAAGGCGCAAATTGCGCTTCTCCCACGCACTTGCCCAGGGTGCGCACGCAGCTGCGAATCATGTGCCTGGGTGCATGCGGAATCATTTGCGCTCCGTCTGAGCGATTTTGTGCACCCACCATGAATCAACCCTGTTGTATCAACAAAACAAAATATGTAATTTTAAAGATGAGATTTGGCAAGGTTTGATTGAGGGTTTTAATGTTTTTTTAGAGCAATTGGAGACCCTTTGATTTGGACAGAAATTATTCTTACAATTGATAATCGATAATTAATCTGAAATTTATCTTACAATTGGAATAACCAAAATAGACTTAAAAGTCATCTCAGTCATTTCATTCACCATGATTCCTAACCATTTCCAACTCTTTTTCATAATAAAAATAAAACATTAATATGCGTATTATACAGTAGATTGCTGTACTTTGTTCTCACTTTCATAAATAAGGGCTCACTCACCAGTCAACATGCACTGACTTCAGAAACATAAAAAGGCATTTACATTCTGTCATACGGTTTGTGAATTTCATTTGTGTGTAACATATATTTCCCGATGTGTGGCATCAACCCATAAAGCTGTCACTACTATCTCAAAAGAAGGGAAATGTGGAGGAAAGCTTCATTATAATAAAAATAAGATATTATTTACATTCATAACACATGCAGACACGGTAAGAGACGGCGGGAGTGTGAAATTAAAGGGAATCTTAGCGCAGAGAACAGGTGGCTAAAACAGTCATCATCTCGCCTGTGAATGGTAAATCCAAATTGTGAAGGGACAGAAAAACATTAATAGCACTGCGCCGCTTATCTCCTAGAACGGTTTCTTCATTATATTGTTAGGATACATTAGTGGGATGGAAGATGCGCCTGGCAATTAATCTTCTACTGACAGGTGGTTAAACAGTTAGTATTGCCGTCATTATGCAAACTTTGCAAGCTCTTTTTATACTGAAGAGTCTAAATTACATTTGAGCTCAGCTTTAATTTAAAAAAAGGGTCAATGTTTTCTATTTTGTCAGGTACCTCTATTATCCAAGTGTCAGCGACAGATGCTGATGATCCTACTTATGGAAGCAGCGCCAGGGTGGTGTACAGCATTCTTCAAGGGCAGCCATATTTTTCGGTGGACTCTAAAACAGGTATTTGCTTGTGTTGCTGTTTGTATAGTTCAGGTATTATTTTTCTTTGTTTTCTGCTGCCTTTACAACAGAAACATAGGCACGAAATGCATCACTAAGATACAACAGTATGTGCTGGCTACCTTTATTTTTACATCATGATATGTAATGACAAAAGAGAACCCGTGACCTCAATTAACCTACACTAAAAACCAGGCTTTCTTATTTTAAGTCACATCACAGTGAGTGAGTCCTCATTAAATTGTTTAAAACATAATGCTTGGACACGTGTAATTGGAACAGCAATTGGAACTTGCCACAAGGGACTTATCTCTTTATTGGTCTCCAGTGCAGAGAATGAAATGTTATAGCAACTCAACCAACTGGCCATTGCAATTAGATTTTGTTGGGCTCACACAGTGTTCCCAAAAGCATGTATTACCAATTGCAAATTACTTTTTCAGTACTTGAGACAACACACTGCTTTGTTTTTGTTTTATTTTCTTACTTGGCTTCAAATGAAGGTAATTTGATATTAAAATTGACCCAAACAAAGGCTCTTTGGGGTCATTGCATCTCCCAACCCTCAATCATCCTGAAAGAAAATCTTGCTTTTAAGAAATTAGAAGTTCACAAATTGTGGCCTGAATACTTAACCTCAGCCCTCTATGTGGAGGAAATAGAGCGGTGTGGTGCAATATTTTTTTGATCTCTAAAATACATAAAATCAGTTACAATCAGAGCAGGATTGTCTATGGCAGGGATGCACAACCTGCAGCCTGGAGGCAACATGCGCCCCACAATGCCTTCTGTTGAGGCCCCAAGCACTTCTGCCTACCATTGCCCACCGATGCTCAACTCTGTCCACTGCTTCACTTCTAATCATCTCAATTCTTCCTGCCTCCACTTCTGACCTTACCTCAGCCCAAATCACGTTTCCCTCCTGACCCTGTCCACTTCTTTCCATCTCACCTTTTCCTTGCCTCCCCCCAGTCCACCATACCTCTGCCCCCTTTTTTATCTCTACCCATCTCACCTAAGCCAACCTTACCTCTGCTCACCTCACTACTACCCCTCTCTCTGCTCACGCCTACCCACTTATTCCCACCTCACCGCTGTTCTCTTCTTGGTGACTCACTACAGTTAACATCACCACTGCTCACCTTACCTCTACTTGCTTCTTCTCACCTCACCGCTACTCACCTCATGTTTAACTATTTTACCTCTACTCACCTCTGCTCACCACGTCTTGTCTCCCCTCTTCCCACATATTTCCATCTCACTTCTGCAAACCCCTGCTCACCACTTCCCGTCTTATCCCTGTCTACCTCTGTTCATTACTTCTCGTCTCACCTCTGCCCACCTTTTTCTGTCTCCCAGGCCTGACAAAGATAACTACATATTCTTAAAAACACATTTTCAAATATACTCTATTATCCTATAAAAGGTATTTTCTTTCACTTTTTTATTTACCACTTCTGCAGTACAACTACACTCATGTACTGCTCCTACAGCAAACTATAAGGCCAGGGATGAATGAGAATTGCCATCAGTCATTGTGTGGCCACCATTCTTGACAAGAACCCATGGGAGTGTGAAATGGCAAGTAAAAGTGTCCTCATTAGTGTTGTTCTATTAATCTTCAATTGGAATGGCCAGTGGGTCAGGTGCATGGCAACTCCAATGGATGACCTAAGGCACATATGTCAAACTCAAGGCCCCGGTTTTGGACGAAGCCCTTTATGTGGCCTTCTGACAGGTGCCAGACAGTGGTAGCAGGACAGCAACCATTTTAGCCTGCCAGAGGGCTCCATGGCTTCTGACACTGGAGGTACATTCTCACATCTGTGTGAGGTGCTACCAAGTGATGCACTTGTACGCTGCAGGCCATTGTGGAACACCATACCGAATCACAGGTGCGGTGCTTATAAAAATGGCCGGTACATGCATTTTTTAATGTCTTGGAGGGAGTAGTGTGTGCAAATTTTCTATGTCTTTGTGCAACCAACCCACCCAAATAACTGCCACAGCAGAGGGTGCTACATCTTGCTTTTGCAAGATGGGGTGGGAAAATATAAATGTAGTTCTGTCCTGGAAAAATAATTCCTTTCTGCATCTTTCCTGCGAAAAATAATTCAGTGTTTGCATCTGGTCTGGGCAAAATAATTCTGCATCTGTGCTGGTCTAAGGAAAATACATTGTGCATATCCTGGGCAAATTAATTCTGCATCTGTCCTGGATTATTCTGTGTCTGTCCTGGGCAAAATATTGCTGTGCCTGTCTGCATCTGTCCTGGGCAAAATAATTTTGTCCATGTACAATGGTACATGTAACAAAGAGTAGGAGTGGCACTGCAACTATATTTTTAGCTGCTCCTTATGTCTGTATGACACCCAAAACCATATGCAGCCCGTTCAGTGTGGTGTGACCAGAATGGAAAAACCTCTTAACTCATCTAACGGAGTCACATACAGCAAAAAAAAGTTATATGGACCTTTAAAGCGGTCCTTTACTCTGAATAAGAGCCTATCTTATATGTTTCCCACACCCTGTACATACAGATTGTTCACATTAAAAATCATCCTACCTGCATGTACTGCATGTTATGAGCCTTTAAACATCCAAGATGGCGGCTTCCATAAGCCAGCCTGCAAACAGGAAGTGCCTCCTGACTGTGCTGCTCTGCATTCTGGGACTGATGACCTTTACCTGACCCCAGCTCTGCTCTGTCTGAGCAAAGTACAGCTATAACCCACCCCCCTGTACCTTATCCCGCTCTCCTCTCCTCAGTAAGTGTGATGCTTCTGAGTCAAGATGGTGGCGCCCGTATCCTAAATTCCTGAACAGAGTTGCAGCCCAGTGGGGGAAAGAATAATAAGTTAGTGACTAAAAACGTAAAATATATTCATTTTAGATGCTGGGAAATCGTTTTTTAAGAGTTTGGGCTTTTCATTAAATCACCCTGAAGGTCCGGTTAAGTCGACCTTTATTCAAATAGGTGCCAGGGGGTGCTTTGAAGGGGAGTCCACTTCGTGCATGCCCCCTGCAAGCACAATACTTGACCCATATTTACCACTTTACCCTGTTACCCTGGTTTCTTCACCAAGGAACCAAAAGTCCAAGAAGTGTCAAAAATTCCCTAGGCTGTTATCCTCTACGAAGGTCCTAGTTACAACACTATACCTTATTAAATGAAAAAAACCTTTTTTATCCTTTATTAAACGAAAAAACTTCCACCATTTCCATGAAAGTTTTATACAGGTTTCTAACATGGACAAATATTATTCCTGTTTTTCCCTAGACAGCTTTTGATTATCTAATAATGGATTATGCACAAGGTTGAATGCACTACAGACTTGGGTGACACCAAATTTTCCTGTTGTGATTCACACATGTATAATATACTGTATATGTTTGGACCAGTTTCACTAGATTAAGCTAGTTTCTTCTGCGTTCATTAAACATTAACATATATGCATGAATAATATTCTATTTTGCTGTAAACATCACAATGCATAATGTGCAGCTGTATAATACAGCTTTAAAAATACTGCCTGTAAGCAGAGTGTATTCATAGATATACATGCCTTTAAATTATTTTAGAAGCTCTCAATGATATGTAAACACATATCATTCTAATGGCTAGGTGGTTACTAGATACTTAATAAAAGCAGAATATAAATGTAGGGTTGATTGTTACACTAATCTCATTACATATTATAAATATAATAGATTCAATATAAGGAACTTACTTACATTGAGTTATTCAAAGATACACTGAAGGTTAGTATGCGCACCCCAGCCAACGTTATTGTAAATGTCTAGTTAAAAGATACAGGGTATCAATTTGCATCTGCATTGTTAAGAAAAAATGATTGGGTATATTAAAATGTACTTTCTACTGAGTATCTCAGTATGAAACTTATGAGTCATGTCCACCGCTCCACCACCAGAATGTCTAGTAAAGGAGAGGAGAAGGGGCTCAAAGCCCAAGACCCAGCCCTCACATAACCCCAGGTAATCCTCAGATGGTTTCACACAAGGGAACCAGGATGTCATAAGTAGCTGCAGCCCATCATGACATGGGGTCTTTGATCCCTAAGGTACACCAAGTCTAGGGGCTGGGGTCCCCATGACTCAAATGCTCAGCCCCTGGCCATGCCAGGATACCAGCCCCTATGTCCTTTGGCGGGGTCTGGTGCTACTCCAGTGGTGAACACCAGTCCCACACTAATTGGCAGACGGAGTGTGGGTAATGTGGCAGGGTTAACAGCAGGTCACGCTTTGTAATGCCAGCAGATAACTTGCCACCCCCTACCCTTTGAACTAGTATAAGGGCCCCTATAAAACTGAACTCTACTTCCCTCCGCCGGGTGGCATCCACCTGCTGCTCCGGCACTTCTTCTGACAGACGAAGTGGTCAAAATAACCGTTCTGACAGCGTTTGGATGGAAGGAGGACAGGAGCCCCCCTCCCTAAAGGCTGGCACTAGAACCATTGGACAGCTAACACTAATATTTTTGTCCCACATTTTTAGGAATTTTAAGACATTCTTTTTAATATAGTATAAATAACAATATAGTATAAATAACAGGTATTACATATAAGCCATTAAAGCAGACCTAAATGTGTGAGGTGGCAACCACACCCTAATCCACCTCCACCCGCTGGCTGCAAGCCCTACAATGCTGATATACTTGACTTCTCTTCATGCTGCTATGTAGAATGTGGGACTAAAAATGGCTGCACCGCTGCAGCACCACACACCTTTCACTGGAGACATGCAGCACTGTGTTCCTCCTTTCAGAAGGAAGTGCATCTGCCACAAGTGTTATTGGTTTCCTCTGGTAAACTTCCTCAATCTTTGTTATTACTATTTGTTTTGAGGCCTTTAAGACAACTGTAGCATTGTGTGACTGCCCCCAACCAAAAGCCTATAACACTTTAAAATCTATACCTTTTGTTCTTCTTGCTAATATTGTTTCTTTCTCTTTCTTTACTTTCCAAATATGGCAATACAGCTATTAAAGAGGAACAAAGCCCAAGTTTTTCACTGTCCTGGGTTTTGTTCCTCCTGCTCGGGGCATCCCAGTTCTTGTGTGTATCCCCCCCTTGTTCCCACGATGCATGTGGATAGCTGAATGGCACTGCTGGTCGCATCCCCACTCACCTCTAGCTGTGGGCGTGACACGTCACAGCTAAGGGTATGAGGTGGTGTTGCCATGGCCAGTGTATGGAGCATGGGTGAGTGTCCCCGATGACCCCCGGGGTTTTGCGCAGCGGAGCTTCTTACTTTGGGATGCCCCATAAAGAGGAAGACCAGCATCTCTAGTGTCTTATAGACTCTAGGAAGATGGCTCTCTGGTTATTAATGCTGGAGAGCAGTATCTTTCTTGACACTTGCCCTCCAGCCCCCAGTGCTAAGACAGGACAGGAGGTTAAGAATTAAAGTAAAAAAAAAACTCACCTGGTCCCAGAACCCATTGCTAGTCTTGGCAGCTCTGTGCGTGCCTGCTGGCCCATTAACTTTAGAGATGAAGTTTCTCTGTGTAGCTTGGCCAGAAGCACCAATGGACATCACTAAAGCCAGGACTAGGTGAGTTCATTTTTTTAAGCTATCAACTGCCATGGCCAGTGGATGCAGCATTGGGGAGTGTCCCAGACGATGCCCGGGGTTTTGCACAGCTGAGCATCCCAATTTGAGATGCCCCATAAGGAGGAAGACCAGCATCTCTAGTGTCTTATAGACTCTAGGGAGATAGCTGTTACTATTTAAAGAGTCTCTCTGGCTATTGATGCTGGAGAGCATTCTCCTTATTCTAAGTATGTCACACACCCCGCTTCAAGAAATTCATAACGTGTGGGTAATACTGACCTGTAGAGGGCGATATGCAGAGATGCCAGGAAAAAAGAGAGCCCCTCCCGGTCCATAAATACCTGGGACCTCCCACTCATTACCCAGTCTTCATCTCTGCAGACGGCGAGCAAGTCAGAAGATGTGGTCTCCTCCTTGCACAGGGGGATTTCAGGTAGCCGGGATGACTCCGGCCCTTTAGTTATCTATTTCCGCCTGGATCATTTTTTTCTGTTACCTCATGCCTCCCAGCCTAGGCTGACGGTCCGGGTGAGGGTAGAAAAGCAATGCTCTCCCGTGAGACCCTATATAAGAGGGTAGGCGGTCATCCGGGACGGTGACCCCGGTTTGGGATGCCCGTCCCTTGGCTTTACACTTTGGGTGGTCCCCCCCTTTGGGTAATGCCCCTCTCTCTAGCGGGATAGGAGAGGGTAGGAGCAGGGCCCCTTATTCGGTGTTAGGTCCAAATTTTGTAATCATTAATTCTTAATAATGTTTTAATGTATTAATTTATTAAATTATCCTCCCAATAGTTATTAACTTATTTATTACTTCATAACAGCGTGTATTTCTCTGTAAAAAGGGCGGGCCGGGCTTTAGGCGCGAGCCGCGGCCCCCACCCTTCTATTTGGCGCTGATGCGGCTTGGATTCTGAGCGAGGAGCGGGGCCGGGCCTCAGGGTCAAAGCCACAGCCCGCTCCCCTCCTTCTGTCTCTTCTGGAAAGCCCGGCGCCGCCCCCAAGAGTGAAAGCGTGAGGGGAGAAGCTCCCCTCCGCCATGACAATGCAAAAAGGCCGGCACCGCAGCCATGTGCGGCCGCGGCGCCGGCCTTTTTGCATTGTCACGCTTTCACTATTGGGGGCGGGCCGGGCTTTCCAGCGCTGCGGCCCGCCCCTGTGTCACAGGCACCGCTGAGGTGCTTTTCTCTCTGCCTGTTTCCTCAGAGCTGCTCTTTACCTCACGGAGAGAGGAAGCTGTCTTAAGGACCACAGTGAGTGGCCCGGTGGGCCCCCCTTCTGTCCCATCACCTATAATTATATATTTTTATGTCATATATATATTTTATACTCCGCTTTTCTTTTTAGCCTTTTTTATTATGTCTTTCAGATATAACCTACAGTGGTGTTAGGGGGTTTCTCCCGGTCCTAGGGTCCCTGGGTTCTTAATTGGCTTATTGCAAATCCTCCCACTTGGGACATTAAAGGGGCATCCCGGGTTGCTTATATGCGTAATTCCCTCGGTCATTGCGACCAACTATAAGTTCACCTTATGGAGGCATCCCCGGATACTGGGCTCGGGCTCCCCTCGGGGCAATCCCGTAAGTGTATGGGGTGTGGGGCATCCCTTACTGGCGATGATGTATATCTGTGTATACCATGCGCACAGCAGACTATTACGCGGCAGTCCGGACCCCAGGCGTCTGGTTCAGCGCCGCCGGTCTCTCCTCCCCCCCCTCCCAGTTTGATCCGTGCCCAGTCTGACGTTGTCATGGGCAGGCAGTTGCAATCGGAGATGTGTGCCCGATTGGCCAATCTTGAAAAATTATTCTCCAGCACGGTCACCAGAAAGGCTCCGGCTAAGAGAAAGCACTTGTCGCCGTCTTCACCGGCGGCCGACTTGGATGATTTTGATAATCTGGACTGGTCTGATTACTCCCAACTTGAGGAAGGGGAGGTATATGAAGAATCAGATAATTAAGACGATCAGCAGTTTGTGGGTGCTGATACCGAGCGGGGCTTGGGGAGGTCTTCGGATACTCCTAATGTTCTGGCTCAGATGTTTGAGGTTTTGGCTATTTCTCCTCCTGAGGTGGTTCCACAGCAAAAGGGGGAATTTTTCGAAGAATCCAGGCCGCGCTTGGAACTTCCTAACCAAAAGCATTTTGATGGGATTATTGCTAAGGAATGGGAGAGGCCTGCCCGGCTCCCAGGTGTCCCTCAGGGTTGGGACAAAAAATATCCCTTTCCCTTGGATACGGTTAAGCGTTGGGCGTCCCCTCCCGAGGTGGATGCACAGATTCTGGGTTTATCCAACACTACTGTTTTAAATTCTCCTGATTGCTCCACGGTTAAAGATGGTGAGGATAAACGCATTGACCAAATGGCTTGTCATGGTTTAGCCAGTGTTGGGTCAGCCATGAGGCCGGTTTGTGCTTCAGCGCTGCTGGTGGTGGCTACCAAGTCGGTGGTCAGGGACCTGTTGACTTCTTCCGGGTTAGATCCGGATGGTGACGAGTTCCTTGGCCTTAAAAGGTGTGAATTGTTTTTGTCATTTGTACTAGCCACCTTGGATGACACACCAGAAAGGCTCCGGCTAAGAGAAAGCACTTGTCGCCGTCTTCACCGGCGGCCGACTTGGATGATTTTGATAATCTGGACTGGTCTGATTACTCCCAACGGTTTGGTTGAGCCAGTGGGCAGCTGATTTTGTGTCTAAAAAGTCGCTGACCGCTCTTCCCTTTGTGGGATTACGGCTCTTTGGTGAGAAGTTGGATTCAGTTGCCAAGGGTGGTAAGTTACCTCAATGTAAAAAACAGCGTCGTCCCTTTCGGGGGGCGGGTTCCTTTGCTCCTTCCTTTCGTGGGGCTAGAGCTGGCAGAGGAATTGTTTTCCCCGCAGCCAGAGGAGATTCCTGGAACAGGGGCAGAGGATGTGCCCGCCCAGGATACAGCTGGGGCTCTAAGCCCAAACCCGCTGCCAAGCCAGCTCAGCAATGAGGGGGCGCCTTCACCCATGTGGGTGGGGGGACGGCTGCAACACTTCTCTCAGGTCTGGGACCGGGAGGTCTCGGACAGATGGATCCGGGAAGTGGCGATTTCCGGCTACAAGCTGGAGTTCGAGCTCCGGCCCCCTCCCAGATTCCTCAGGTCTCGGGTGCCTTCGGACCTTCTGGCCGCGCAGGAGCTCCAGGCGGCAGTAAAGAGTCTGTTGGATATGGCAGTTATTTGCCCAGTGCCCCCCTCAGACAGGGGTCGGGGCTTTTACTCCAATCTGTTCACGGTGCCCAAGAAGGACGGCTCGGTTCGACCCATTCTGGATCTAAAGAACCTCAACAGGTTCGTCCGTCCGCGGAAATTTTGCATGGAAACGCTGCGTTCAGCTATCCATTCTCTTCGGCAGGGGGACTTTCTGACGTCCGTAGACATCAAGGACGCCTATCTGCATGTGCCGATTTTTCCAGCGCACCAGAGATTTCTCAGGTTCGTGGTGGAGGATCGGCATTTTCAGTTTGTGGCACTTTCTTTCGGTCTTACCTCGGCTCCAAGGGTTTTCACCAAGGTGCTGGCCGGGGTGATGGTTCTGGATGACCTTCTCATTATGGCATCTTCCTTCAGCCAAGCAGTATTGGACACCAGAA
Source organism: Gastrophryne carolinensis (assembly GCA_027917425.1). Taxonomy (NCBI): domain Eukaryota; kingdom Metazoa; phylum Chordata; class Amphibia; order Anura; family Microhylidae; genus Gastrophryne; species Gastrophryne carolinensis. Next base: position 254,636,651 of record CM051239.1, read on the forward strand.
CTGTGGTGTCCACTCTGGAAAGATTCGGGTGGGTGATCAACTACTCCTAGTCCTCCCTTTCTCCGTCCAGGTTAGTGTCTTTTCTGGGAATGTCCCTGGATACTTCCCAGGTCAGGGTGTTTCTTCGTCAGTCCAAGGTTCTCTTGATTCAGGAGTTAGTTCGACTCCTTCTGTCTATCCCTCGTCCGGCCATCAGACTGGGGATGAGGCTGGTGGGATTGATGGTAGCCTCCTTCGAAGCGGTTCCCTTTGCTCAGTTCCACACAAGGACACTCCAGCTCCATCTGTTGGCGGCCTGGGACGGGTCACCACTGTCGTTGGATCAGTCCTTCCTGATGACCCCCCGAGTTCGGTGCTCCCTTCAGTGGTGGCTGGATCCAATCAATCTGTCGAGGGGCAGATCCTTTCTGGCCCCTTGTTGGGAGACGGTCACCACGGATGCCAGTCTATCAGGATGGGGGGGGTTCTGGAAGGATCGTCAGTTTCAGGGACTGTGGGGGCCTCAGGAGGCTCACGAGTCCATCAATGTTCTGGAATTGAGGGCCATCAGGATGGTTCTGTTTCGCTTGACTCATCAGTTGCAAGGATTGCCGGTTCAAGTCCGGTCGGACAATCGGACGGCGGTCGCCTACATCAATCACCAGGGAGGGACTCGCAGCAGGAGTGCCCTCAAGGAAGTGTCTTTGATTCTGGCCTGGGCGGAGACCCACGTCCCGTGCATTTCAGCAGTTTACATTCCGGGAGCGGAAAAAACGGAGGCGGACTCTCTGAGCAGGTTCTCAGCTTGCCGGGGGGAATGGTCTCTCAGCCCCAAAGTGTTTCGCTTGATTTGTCTCAGGTGGGGGTCCCCGGTGGTGGACCTCTTTGCCTCTCGTCACAATCACAAACTTCCGACATTTGTGTCTCTCTCACGGGATCCACTGGCTCTGGCAGTGGATGCCATGTCTCTGAACTGGAGGGTTCTGGGGTTTCTGTATCTGTTCTCTCCGTTTCCCTTGGTGGCCAGAGTGGTGCGCAAGCTGGCCCTGGAGGGTGCGTCAGCAATTCTGGTGGCTCCAAGGTGGCCAAGACAGGTTTGGTTCGCAGATGTGGTAAGGTTAGCAGAGGATCAGTTCGTTCTGCCCCTGCTGCCGGATCTGCTCACCCAGGGTCAACTACGTTATCCCAATTTACCAACGCTGGCTTTGACGGCGTGGCTGCTGAAACCTCCATCTTGAAGGAGGAAGGTCTTTCCGATGCTGTGATTCGAACTCTCATTAGTGCTAGGAAGCGGTCTTCCTCTAATATCTACTATAGGACTTGGAGGTCTTATATTGATTGGTGTGAGATCAGGGCGTTGCCTTGTAGGGAATTTTCCATCTCCAGAATCCTGGAGTTTCTTCAACATGGTCTGGACATGGAGCTCCAGCTTAGTACTCTGAAGGGGCAGGTTTCTGCCCTGGTGGTGTTCTTTCAAAGGTCATTTGCCCTACATCCTTTGGTTAAGACTTTTTTCCAGGGAGTCACGCACGTGCGGCCTCCTAGAAAACCTTTGCTCCCTGTTTGGGATTTGAATTTGGTTCTTTCTGCTCTTCAGGATTCTCCTTTTGAGCCCTTGAATGATATTGCCTTGTCTTCACTTACGCAGAAGGTGGCCTTTTTGGTAGCCATCACTTCGGTTAGGCGTGCCTCTGAGTTGGCGACTTTGTCCATTCAAGCCCCGTACTTTGAGGGGCATCAGCACAAGGTGGTTTTTCGTTTCAAGTCCGATTTCCTTCCTAAGGTTGTTTCTGCCTTTCACCTAAACCAAGACATTGTTCTGCCCTCTCTGTGTCCTAATCCCAGCAATGACAAGGAGAGGGCCCTGCATTCTTTGGATGTGGTGCGTGTTGTGAAGTATTATTTGGAGGTAACGTCTTCCTTTCGTAAGACGGATGCCTTTTTTGTGGTGCCCTCCAGGCCCCGAAAAGGCTTGGCGCCTGCCAAGTCTTCCATTAGTAAATGGATCCGTCAGACCATAGTTGGGGCCTATTCTGCCAAAGGGAAGGTACCCCCTTTTCGTGTTACTGCTCATTCTACTCGTGCGGTTGGGGTGTCCTGGGCTTTTCAGCACCAGGCCTCTGTTGAGCAAGTTTGTAAGGCTGCTACTTGGTCTTCTGTTCACACTTTTTCCAAGTTTTACAAGGTTGATGTTCGGGCCTCAGCAGATGCTGTGTTTGGCCGCAAAGTTCTGCAAGCTGCAGTGGTTTAAGTTGTGCCTTGTTGCCTTGTTTTGGATCCCCGCCCTTTATGGACACTGCTGTTGGATGTCCCACACGTTATGAATTTCTTGAAGCGGGGTGTGTGACATACTTAGAATAATACCATTTTGTGAATACTCACCTGTAAAATGGGTATTATAAGTATGTCACACACCCCGCTTCACCCTGCCCTTTTGTATTCTGGATCCTTTATATGGTGAACTTTGCGTTGTTATGCTTTGTGTTGGGCTCTTCCTGGTCCCTTACCTTACTGCTGTTCTTATACTGGGTAATGAGTGGGAGGTCCCAGGTATTTATGGACCGGGAGGGGCTCTCTTTTTTCCCGGCATCTCTGCATATCGCCCTCTACAGGTCAGTATTACCCACACGTTATGAATTTCTTGAAGCGGGGTGTGTGACATACTTATAATACCCATTTTACAGGTGAGTATTCACAAAATGGTATTTTTGACACCCTCTTCCAGCCCCCAGCGCTAAGGAAGGATGGGAGTTTAAGAATAAAAAACTCACCTGGTCCCAGAACCCATTGCTAGTCTTGGCAGCTCTGTGCCTCTCTGCTAGCCCATTAACTTTAATAGGGCCGGGAGTTCACAAAGAGTGAGGATGTTTCTCTGTGTAGCCAGGAGCACCAATGGACACCGCTAAAGCCAGGACCAGGTGAGTTCATTTTTTCAACCCTCCTGGCCTGCCTTAGCTTCAGGGGGGCATCCAAAATTAGGCTTCGATCATGATCACTTTAAGCTAGAAATAAGATCAATTTAGACAGTAACTTTTCTGATAAAACTACTTTAGCTGTGGGACAGCCATATGCACAGTCAATATTCTGGTCAAGGTGGGGATAATTAGCAATGTCCGATGGATTATTTTTTGGATATTCTGGCTGTCAATTTAGTAGAGAGCATACACAGGGAAGGGGCAGATCATTGGCCAAGCCCCTACCCTATGTGGAACAAGCTTTGCCCCCACTGGCCGATGTAAAGCAACAGGTTGTCTGTGCTGTTTAGCACCAACACAACTGGGATGGTGACCAATGGCCACTACTCTGCTCTCATTCTTTTTGACTTATCCTCTGCTTTTGACACAGTCGACCATGCTCTGCTTCTCAATATTTTTTCTCCTCTAGGAATCCAAGGTCTCGTACTCTCTTGGCTTTTCTCCTATTTCTTTGATCGAACGTTTAGTGTATCTTACTCAAACACCATTTTCTCTCCCCAACCTCTGTCTGTTGGTGTACCACAAGGCTCAGTCCTAGGTCCCCTACATTTTTCAATATACACTTATGGTCTTGAACCTCGCTAGGCTTCCAATATCACATTTATGCAGATGACACCCAGATCTACTTCTCTAGCCCAAATCTCTCTTCCCCCCTCTCTCGTCTTCCTGACTGTCTAACAGCCATCTCATGACATCTCGCTCCCTAAAACTAAACATGAACAAAAGAGAACTGGCCATTTTCCCACCATCTCACTCCCCTCCCCTCTCTAACAGCACAATCTCTGTAAATAATCTTACAATAACTGCAACTCCTCAAGCTCAATGCCTGGGCGTCATTCTGGACTCCTCTCTCTCATTCACACCTCACATTCACTCCCTAGCCACCTCCTGTCATCTCCAACTCAAAAATATCTCACGCATCCGTCCCTTCCTCTCACCTGTCACCACTAAAATGCTAGTGCACGCCCTGGTCATATCCCGACTGGACTACTGCAACACCCTCCTCTGTGGTTTGCCAACAAACAGACTGGCTCCCCTCCAATCTGTTCTAAACTCTGCTGCTCGCCTCATCTACTTCTACTCTCACTTCTCCAGTGCTGCCCCCCTCTGTCAATCCCTCCACCGGTTACCTGTCTCCCAGAGAGTTCAGTTCAAACTTCTAAAACTTACCTACAAAGCTCTCTCTAACCAGGCCCCTTCCTACATTTCATCTCTGATCGAGCGTTACCAACCCAAGCGCAACCTCCGCTCTGCCTCTGACATTCTCCTGTCCTCCTCCCTGGTTACCTCCTCACACTCCCACCTTCAAGACTTCTCCCACGCCTCCCCACTTCTCTGGAATGCACTTCCCTGTTCAATCCGCCACTCTCCATCACTCCGAGCCATTAAAAGCGCCCTCAAAACTCACTTCTACAGACAAGCATATGACCTGGCTTAAGCAATTCCTATAACCTTCAAGTGACACATGCAGCCCAACTCCAGCTCTACCACTTGTGGTCCCTACCTTTCGTCTCCCCCCCATCCTTTTTTAAGCTTGCAAGTGCAGGGCTCTCCTTCCTATTGTGTCCTGTACTCACAACACTTAGTTTAAACCTCATGGCATCTAATTTTGTAATGTTGTATTATATGTTTTACCTTGTCTGTAATCATACCTTGTAAAGCGCTACGGAAGATGATGGCGCTATATAAATAAACAATAATAATAATAATAATCCATCGTTTTATTGTGACTAGGTGCCGCAATGTGGGCTGCTATGGGGCCCTATAAAAGGTATTTAGTCCCCTGGCTTTCTTCATGATGTGATAGCCACATGAACCATACGGATTGTTATATTTAACTGTATACTTGCTTGCTTCACAATCAGTCACAAAGCACTTGGAAAAGGGAAAAGTGAGAGCAGAAAAACACATATAGGCTCTATAGTACAGCCATTACTAAATGTCAGCCTGGTGAGAGATCATTGCTGATTAGTTACTGTGCATTTACAGTTACTGCAAATTGTTATTGAAAAAGCATTAAAAGCAGGGCGCGATGTCTTAACACATTTCTGTTAATGGCATACAAAGCTGGTGCCCCGATCCCCCCACTGCTCTTTATCATTTAAAAGGCTTTAAAGTGTTATGCTTTATTCCCTGTGTCTTTAGACTTTTATTTATGTCTATTTTAGTCTAGTTGACAAAGCTGATTTAATTCTCATCCTTTTTTTGGCATTTTCTTTCTATAAAATATCTTTCCACTCCAGAAATAATGCTTCAAACTCTTCTACATCATTGCTCCTGCTTTTCATTACTGTTTTCTCTCTCATTCCCTATCTACTCTCTAATTACTTTGCTGGCAATGCATCCTGCTTGCTGTCCGGTCCCTGTAATTATCACATGACCCCCCTTGCAATCTATCTTTTTGTCTATCTTCTTTTTCTAGAAAGAAGAACATTTGTGCTGTCATCAGAGTGAAAATTACATCTTTTAAATCGTTTACTTTTCCCGATAAACTATGTTAACTGTTACAACGTTAGACATTGCCAGCTTATTTTATTTTTACAACTCAAAACTGATTGTTGCATTTCAAAGGTTTCCCGGAAATGCTGCGTGCATATTATGTGATCTTTTTAAGTGATATACTGGATGGCAGATGTACATTGATGTTTAGAAACAGACCTATAAAACCTCACCCCGCTCCAGCTAACACTTTATGGCTAGTTTGAAAAGTGAAAGCAATTACTAGTTGGAGGAAGATTTCCATATTGTATCTATTTATGGTTTTGCTTATATATTTTATAGCTGCTTGGCTTATATCTTTCCATGCTTACCACCTGCTATCCAAGTCAAATGAGGCAGCATATATATGTCATATAGTAAGCTATCAACACAGGTATTTAACTTTGAGACAGGAGTATCAGACATGTTTATAGCACAGGAAAACCTGGATAAGGTCAGAGGCCAGGTAAAGGGCATAAATCTTCATAAAATTTACACCAAATACTCAGGGGCAGCATTTTCCTGTTAGACTGGGAGGCCGATTCATTAATAGCGGCAGGTAGCGACAGTTGAGCGACTGTATCGGCATTTTCAGAGCGCCCGCTAGTAGTCGCTGTGCTTGGCCGTTGTTCGGTAGTTGATAGTGACTCAGTCGGTTTGCCGTAATGTTGAATATTGGGTGAGGAGTCGCTATTTGACAGGTTCCGCGCTGTATGGAAGCGCATGATAGCGACTGGCCCTAGCGACCGGCTCCCACCATATTCATTAAAAAATCACGCTCAAAAAATTATCGCGCTGTAAAATGCATGTTTAAACCCCAGAGCGCTGGCGGCGATGGGTTAAAAGTAGTTTTTTAACCCCTAAACAACCATACTTTTGGAAACCAAAAAAAACAAGTTTTTTAAATAATTTAGTAATATGAATACATTAATATCAGACCTGTAATATGAATTCTGTACAATTTTTTTTCCCTTAAAAAAATTATCTAAAATGGCAGAAGTGGTCACAGAATTTTTCACATAAAAAAAAAAAAATTAATAACACATAATTATTAATATTTAAAGATTGTTCCATTGAAATGCATTGGAGAGCGCCAGGTAGCGAGAGGTCATACCTGGCGCTGTTCAAGGTCGGACGCTGGCGCTGTGGGGTGAGGCTGGAATATTGATGAATGAGTGGCTATATGGCGCTATCTCAGTCGCTAAGCAGGATTGGCTTGATAAATGTGTGATTGTGGTGGGGAGCCGGCGTTCTCGTGGTGGGGCCCGTCATTACCGGTCGCTCACCAGTCGCTACCTGTCGCTATTCCTTCATAAATAAGGGCCTGTGTCATGAATATTTAGTACACCCTCAGCATAAAGCATATGAGCATATGAAGGTATATAGGCCTAGCATTCGGTGCTTTTTTTTACTGAACTACCAATAAAAGCTGCTGAGTTTACCAAACTATTACTATTTAAAGTGGACCAACAGTCAAAAATGACTTAAACCAGACCAACACAACAAACAGTGCTCATATGCTTACCTCCCTTTGGCAATTCAGATTGCTGCACATAAAAATGTATTCCCAAATCCTGCTGAGGTAAATGAAAACAAGATGGCGGCTCATGGATGTGCAGGCTGTCTGCAAAAAGGAAGTGCTGCTGGGCTTACGGTTACTGTGCATTGTCAGTTATGTCAGTTGAATCCAGGCAGCAGCATGGCTGAGATGCCGGGAGAGGAAGCTACAAAATGGCCTCTACCTCTCCTTTCCAAATGTGCCAGGCTGTTGGTCCAGTTTAAGTTAGGGTGGGTGGGGTTGCTCTACATAATAACAATCAGTTTCTAGGCATAATAGCACTCAGTGCGGGAAGTAAAGAATTCTGCCCCCTCCTCACCTGTCCCATGGCACTACTGTCCTATCCAGGTATATGCTATGTTTTGCTTCTGCCAGCAGCAGGTAGTGCCCCGACCCATGACTATGGCCAATCTGGGGGGGGATGAGGGGCCTGTCTTAAAGCAGACAAAAAGTTAAAAAAAGCAAGTTCAGTAAATTGCACCCCTAAGGCCCCACTCTGGTAATCGGAGACATAAACTATTTGAGAGGGCTTAACTCCATGCAGATGTTATGGAATAGCAGGCAGATTCTATTCTGCAGAACTGCATGGCAACGGCCATCTTGCCCCATACATCAGTCCAGCTTATATGAAAACCCAATCCCACAGTCAAAATTGCCTCACATATCAGTGCAATTCTCCTTTATTTCTAGTAGAAAGCCATCAGCTGTGATTATTCTGCTGCACAGCTGAAAGAATTGTGACATTTTAGAAGATACATATTTTTACACTGACTAAACGATATGTGGTAAATCCAGAGTTTGCACTGAACAGTGATAAAGATACATAGTTGCAGCTTTCTGCTCACACACACAATCTCTCTAGCAGCTGGTTATTCAGTGTGTGTGTGTGTGTGTGTGTGTGTGTGTGTGTGTGTGTGTGTGTGTTTATATAACATAATACACAAGCTGCTGTGTTTCTGAGGCATTTCTCTGGCATTTCCTCTGCCTGGCTGCTGCTGGCACAGCTTTCCCCTCATGTTTCTGTGTGTGACAAGATGGCCACTGCCATGCAGTTCTGCAGCAAAGAATTGGCCTGTTATTATAGAACATCTGCATGGAGAAAAGCCATCTGAAATAGATTTTGCCAGAGGGGGAGCTAGAATTTACTAAACTTTCTTTTATTGACAGAAAACAAGATGGCTGGGATAAAGATGCCCCCAATTCTCCTTGTTGTTCAGACAGACTTTTATCATCATATTGTCATGTCTAGATTTCTGATAGATTTCAGTCGACTTTCCATGGATCCGCTTCCATTAGCCGAGCTCCTGGATGAAGGGGCTCGAGCAGTTCCGAGCGCGCTGATTGGACAAGTGGTTGTGCATGCGTCGTAGGACTGGGAAGAGGTGAGTCTGTTTAAGCAACCTGGGGGGGGTTCACACAGCACGGCACCCCCAATCGGTGTACCCCGGGGGTAATAACCCTGTCAGGCTGCTCAGCCCTGTCATTTTCTACTGCATCTGCACTTTTTTCATATATTAGCATTTAGCGTTCACAGGTATTTCATGATAACTGAACGAAAGCTCCTTATTCACACCTGGCTGTGCACAGAAGTGGCAGCAACAAATAAGCAGCTAATTACGTTAAAGCTACAGACAGCCTCTTAGAATTCAAAGGCAGTCCAGCAAGCAACAGCATTTTACAGAGACAGGTAATCAGCTTACTTCAAAGGTCTCCAAGTGAATTGCCCAGGCTTGTGTCTGCACGCCCCCTCTCGTGCAGGGAAAGCACATTGCTGCACCTATGTCGCTGAGGCAGAAGGGCGCAATCCCAGCATGGAAGTGGTGGTGAATGATTTGGTTAGTTGTTGATCATGGGAACAGGACCAATCAGCTGCATGAGACAAAAGGTGAGTGATATATTTTTTTTATTTGGCTGGTCAATCCAGGAGCGTAACTAGGAGGTGGGCATATGCCCTGGTTGCAGCAGGTCAAGGGGGGCCTGAGCTGAGGTGGGGGGGCGCCATTTCTAATCTTTGCCCCAGCTGCCAGAAAGTCTAGCTACTTCTCAGGATCAATCACCCAATCACAGACTTAAAGTAGACTTAAGTCCATTTTCGATGGCATTTTTGAAAGTGTATAACCCCTGGGCTAATCCAGGATCTCACCTCAGCAGCGGCCATATCAGTAGCGTTCTGTGTGTAGAGGACTCACTTCTTTCTCCTTGTAGATCTTGGTGTACAACTGCCAATAGCAAAAGATTGCAGGTAGTGAAAACTGTTCCCATGAAACACACATCTGCCAACATAAGAAGCAATAAAAAAAAATAAGCTCAGTATCTTAAGGACCTCCTAGTGGCACGCAAAACTATACACCACATTTATGGTCTGCCTGCAGAATGCACAGTGATACGGCCCTGCCTTGGCGGAAAGTAAGGTGACTGGGGGCGATCTGGGGTCTTTTAGAATACAGCAATGTTAAAGGGAAACTCTGGTCACAAATGACTGAAATTCCTCGTTAATGTGCATCGCCGCAGCTAAAATAAAAAATGGAGCCACACAGAAACTCACCTCTTTTGGGTTGCGCATCCCATGTGACCAAGAGCAGCCTACCAGTGGCCAAGCTCATTACTGTGCAGCCGCTGGTCATAGAAGGAACCCAGAAGAGGTGAGTATCCAGGTAACCTGGTTCTTTCTTTTAGCCATAGCGATGCACCTGGGGTGTCCTGCTGCTGTATATTATAGAGGAACTGAACTAGAGGAAGGTGAATATATAAATTGAAGGTGTCCAAAATTCTAAACAGCTGTCAGCTTAAAGCATAAATGCAGCCATTGTGTCTCTTTCTTTTTAAACTTTAGCCATCAATGTAATCATTAGCATATCTTTCGAAGTTAGTAGGAATGCTTCTGTGATATGCTAAAGTCTATGGCAGCACGCACTGACCCATATTATTCCCCGCAGCTTTATAAAACATTTCTTGACACTGGTTAAACAGATGAACACGACTCTTGTGCTAAGTACAATAAAGATGGGTTATCGCTTGGCATTGAGAAGCTGACACATTTTTCATAAAGTCTGTAAAATCTGCTTACCCTGACAGGCAGCTTATATCGTCTCATTCCAAAAGAAAAGTCACTCTTGTCTGCAAGTCAGCCATGCAATTGCATTCATTTGCATAGGCTTATAAGGCTTGATTTTCACAGCTATAAAATCCTCAGGTGATCTTATGGTGTAGGAAATACAGTCATGCATTTATATTGATGCATCGCCCCCTACAGGCCAAATAGAAAACTGAATCTACTCACGCTGCTCAGATTGTTAGACACTAATACAAAACATTTTACGTTCAGTATTTTACAAGATAAATACAATGAATATATTACAGATGTAACAAACCCTACCTTTACATTTAGGGCCTGGTTTATTTTACAGTGTGCCTTGTTAAAGAATAACTATCGCAAAAAAATGGGCCAATGATAAAAATCCACATAGATATGCTGGAAGGCGGGAGGAGGGGTCACTTATACACCCAGCATCAAGAAATATGCAGCCAGGCCTGTTTTTTATTTTTATTAATGGAAAGAAGAGGAAATCGGGTGACAGGCTCTGTCACCCTTCATAGAATAAACCTGTCACCCCTGGACTTTTTTCCTACCAGAAGAAGAATGCCACAAGCTTGGCTGGGGGTTTTATTCATTTCGGGTGTATAAGTGTCCCCTCCTCTCATTAGCCAATGTGTTTATATGGATTTTCATTATTACACAATTTTGTGATAGTGCTTCTTTAACAGCACAGGGCTCCCTTTGGTACTCTTCATTATGCTGGATCTTGGGCACTGGTTAAACTCCCCAGTTATAAGTAACACTTACTTGCATAGGCTATGCCCATATTTGCCACCTATATTTATCTCTATTCCAGCCGGTGGCGTAGCCAGGCACACAATAGACATACACCAAAGAATTATAGAAACTAACAATTTAAGGACAATGGCCCAAAAAAATAAAGGTACCGTATTTTGGCCCCCCTCCCCCAAGAATGGGGGGGAAATGCAATTGTGTCTTATCGGGTAAAAGTAAAAAAAAAAAAAAAAAAAAAAAGCAAAAACATTCCCAAGATCCCGCGCAGCAGAAGTGTCTTCCACCGACAGAAGCACAAAGAAAGAGAGAGAGCCCCCCGCTGCCCTCGTCTGCCGCTTCCTGCTGCTGCCTCCACTGCCATCTCCGATCCTGCACACTGCCTCCACTGCCATCTCTGCTGCTGCACACTGCCTCCACTGCCATCTCCGATCCTGCACACTGCCTCCACTGCCATCTCTGCTGCTGCACACTGCCTCCACTGCCATCTCTGCTGCTGCACACTGCCTCCACTGCCATCTCTGCTGCTGCACACTGCCTCCACTGCCATCTCTGCTGCTGCACACTGCCTCCACTGCCATCTCCGATCCTGCACACTGCCTCCACTGCCATCTCCGATCCTGCACACTGCCTCCACTGCCATCTCCGATCCTGCACACTGCCTCCACTGCCATCTCTGCTGCTGCACACTGCCTCCACTGCCATCTCTGATCCTGCACACTGCCTCCACTGCCATCTCTGATCCTGCACACTGCCTCCACTGCCATCTCTGATCCTGCACACTGCCTCCACTGCCATCTCCGATCCTGCACACTGCCTCCACTGCCATCTCTGCTGCTGCACACTGCCTCCACTGCCATCTCCGATCCTGCACACTGCCTCCACTGCCATCTCCGATCCTGCACACTGCCTCCACTGCCATCTCCGATCCTGCACACTGCCTCCACTGCCATCTCAGCTGCTGCACACTGCCTCCACTGCCATCTCTGCTGCTGCACACTGCCTCCACTGCCATCTCTGCTGCTGCACACTGCCTCCACTGCCATCTCCGATCCTGCACACTGCCTCCACTGCCATCTCTGCTGCTGCACACTGCCTCCACTGCCATCTCCGATCCTGCACACTGCCTCCACTGCCATCTCCGATCCTGCACACTGCCTCCACTGCCATCTCTGCTGCTGCACACTGCCTCCACTGCCATCACTGCTGCTGCACACTGCCTCCACTGCCATCTCTGCTGCTGCACACTGCCTCCACTGCCATCTCTGCTGCTGCACACTGCCTCCACTGCCATCTCCGATCCTGCACACTGCCTCCACTGCCATCTCCGATCCTGCACACTGCCTCCACTGCCATCTCTGCTGCTGCACACTGCCTCCACTGCCATCTCTGCTGCTGCACACTGCCTCCACTGCCATCTCCGATCCTGCACACTGCCTCCACTGCCATCTCCGATCCTGCACACTGCCTCCACTGCCATCTCCGATCCTGCACACTGCCTCCACTGCCATCTCTGCTGCTGCACACTGCCTCCACTGCCATCTCTGCTGCTGCACACTGCCTCCACTGCCATCTCTGCTGCTGCACACTGCCTCCACTGCCATCTCTGCTGCTGCACACTGCCTCCACTGCCATCTCCGATCCTGCACACTGCCTCCACTGCCATCTCTGCTGCTGCACACTGCCTCCACTGCCATCTCCGATCCTGCACACTGCCTCCACTGCCATCTCCGATCCTGCACACTGCCTCCACTGCCATCTCCGATCCTGCACACTGCCTCCACTGCCATCTCCGATCCTGCACACTGCCACCACTGCCATCTCTGCTGCTGCACACTGCCTCCACTGCCATCTCTGCTGCTGCACACTGCCTCCACTGCCATCTCCGATCCTGCACACTGCCTCCACTGCCATCTCCGATCCTGCACACTGCCTCCACTGCCATCTCTGCTGCTGCACACTGCCTCCACTGCCATCTCCGATCCTGCACACTGCCTCCACTGCCATCTCTGCTGCTGCACACTGCCTCCACTGCCATCTCCGATCCTGCACACTGCCTCCACTGCCATCTCCGATCCTGCACACTGCCTCCACTGCCATCTCCGATCCTGCACACTGCCTCCACTGCCATCTCCGATCCTGCACACTGCCTCCACTGCCATCTCCGATCCTGCACACTGCCACCACTGCCATCTCTGCTGCTGCACACTGCCTCCACTGCCATCTCCGATCCTGCACACTGCCTCCACTGCCATCTCCGATCCTGCACACTGCCACCACTGCCATCTCTGCTGCTGCACACTGCCTCCACTGCCATCTCCGATCCTGCACACTGCCACCACTGCCATCTCCGATCCTGCACACTGCCTCCACTGCCATCTCCGATCCTGCACACTGCCTCCACTGCCATCTCTGCTGCTGCACACTGCCTCCACTGCCATCTCTGCTGCTGCACACTGCCTCCACTGCCATCTCTGCTGCTGCACACTGCCTCCACTGCCATCTCTGCTGCTGCACACTGCCTCCACTGCCATCTCTGCTGCTGCACACTGCCTCCACTGCCATCTCTGCTGCTGCACACTGCCTCCACTGCCATCTCTGCTGCTGCACACTGCCTCCACTGCCATCTCTGCTGCTGCACACTGCCTCCACTGCCATCTCTGCTGCTGCACACTGCCTCCACTGCCATCTCTGCTGCTGCACACTGCCTCCACTGCCATCTCCGATCCTGCACACTGCCTCCACTGCCATCTCTGCTGCTGCACACTGCCACCACTGCCATCTCTGCTGCTGCACACTGCCTCCACTGCCATCTCTGATCCTGCACGCTGCCTCCACTGCCATCTCTGCTGCTGCACACTGCCACCACTGCCATCTCTGCTGCTGCACACTGCCTCCACTGCCATCTCTGATCCTGCACACTGCCTCCACTGCCATCTCTGCTGCTGCACACTGCCTCCACTGCCATCTCTGATCCTGCACACTGCCTCCACTGCCATCTCTGATCCTGCACACTGCCTCCACTGCCATCTCTGCTGCTGCACACTGCCTCCACTGCCATCTCCGATCCTGCACACTGCCTCCACTGCCATCTCCGATCCTGCACACTGCCTCCGCTGCCATCTCCGATCCTGCACACTGCCTCCACTGCCATCTCCGATGCTGCACACTGCCTCCACTGCCATCTCTGCTGCTGCACACTGCCTCCACTGCCATCTCCGATCCTGCACACTGCCTCCACTGCCATCTCCGATCCTGCACACTGCCTCCACTGCCATCTCTGCTGCTGCACACTGCCTCCACTGCCATCTCCGATCCTGCACACTGCCTCCACTGCCATCTCCGATCCTGCACACTGCCTCCGCTGCCATCTCCGATCCTGCACACTGCCTCCACTGCCATCTCCGATGCTGCACACTGCCTCCACTGCCATCTCCGATGCTGCACACTGCCTCCGCTGCCATCTCTGCTGCTGCACACTGCCTCCACTGCCATCTCTGCTGCTGCCCCCCACCTCCACTGCCATCTCAGCTGCTGCACACTGCCTCCCCTGCCATCTCCGATGCTGCACACTGCCTCCACTGCCATCTCTGCTGCTGCACACTGCCTCCACTGCCATCTCTGCTGCTGCACACTGCCTCCGCTGCCATCTCTGCTGCTGCACACTGCCTCCCCTGCCATCTCCGATGCTGCACACTGCCTCCACTGCCATCTCTGCTGCTGCACACTGCCTCCACTGCCATCTCTGCTGCTGCACACTGCCTCCACTGCCATCTCTGCTGCCACCCCCCACCTCCACTGCCATCTCCGATGCTGCACACTGCCTCCACTGCCATCTCTGCTGCTGCACACTGCCTCCACTGCCATCTCCGATGCTGCCTGCCGCCTGCACAAAAACATGTTCCCTGGGTCTCGAGACACAGGCCACGTCTGTCGCAAGCACCACCAGAGGTTGTTTCTGTGCAGACGGCAGGCAGCTAGACAGCAGGTGAGGGCAGGGGAAATGTATTTTCTGTGGGTGTGTTTCAATCTCTCTCTTTCCCTGTGTGTTAAGGCCAGCAGCAGATGGCTGTGGCATGGAAGCTTGGGAGTTTTTTGTTTTTGTTTTTGGGACATGCTGCACACTGCCTGTATTTGGGACGCCACTCACACTGCCTGTATTTGGGATGCCACTCACACTGCCTGTATTTGGGATGCCCATCACACTGCCAGTATTTGGGAAACCACACACACTGCCTGTATTTAGGATGCCCCACGCACATTGCCTATATTTGGGATGCCACACACACACTACCTGTATTTGGGATACCACACACACTGCCTGCATTTGGGATGCCACTCACACTGCCTGTATTTGGAATGCCACACACACTGCCTGTATTTGGGAAATCACACACACTGCCTGTATTTGGGAAACCGCTCACACTGCCTGTATTTGGGATGTCACTCACACTGCCTGTATTTGGGATGCCACACACACTGCCTGTATTTGGGATGCCACACACTCTGCCTGTATTTGGGAAACCACACACACTGCCTATATTTGGGATGTCACTCACACTGTCTGTATTTGGGATGCCACACACACTGTCTGCATTTGAGATGCCACACACACTGCCTGTATTTGGGATGCCACACACACACTGCCTGTATTTGGGATGCCACACACACTGCCTGTATTTGTGATGCCTCACACACTGCCTGTATTTGGGATGCCTCACACTGCCTGTATTTGGGATGCCACACACACTGCCTGTATTTGGGATGCCACTCACACTGCCTGTATTTGGGATGCCCATCACACTGCCAGTATTTGGGAAACCACACACACTGCCTGTATTTAGGATGCCCCACGCACATTGCCTATATTTGGGATGCCACACACACACTACCTGTATTTGGGATACCACACACACTGCCTGTATTTGGGATGCCACTCACTCTGCCTGTATTTGGGAAATCACACACACTGCCTGTATTTGGGAAACCGCTCACACTGCCTGTATTTGGGATGTCACTCACACTGCCTGTATTTGGGATGCCACACACACTGCCTGTATTTGGGATGCCACACACTCTGCCTGTATTTGGGAAACCACACACACTGCCTGTATTTGGGATGTCACTCACACTGCCTGTATTTGGGATGCCACACACACTGCCTGTATTTGGGATGCCACACACACTGTCTGCATTTGAGATGCCACACACACTGCCTGTATTTGGGATGCCACACACACACTGCCTGTATTTGGGATGCCACACACACTGCCTGTATTTGTGATGCCTCACACACTGCCTGTATTTGGGATGCCTCACACTGCCTGTATTTGGGATGCCACACACTCTGCCTGTATTTGGGATGCCACTCACACTGCCTGTATTTGGGATGCCACTCACACTGCCTGTATTTGGGAAACCACACACACTGCCTGTATTTGGGATGTCACTAACACTGCCTGTATTTGGCAAATCACACACACTGCCTGTATTTGGGATGCCACTCACACTGCCTGTATTTGGGAAACCACACACATTGCCTGTATTTGGGATGCCCCACACACATTGCCTGTATTTGGGATGCCCCACTCACACTGCCTGTATTTGGGATGCCACACACACTGTCTGTATTTGGGAAACCACACACACTGCCTGTATCTGGGATGTCACACACTCTGCCTGTATTTGGGATGCCACACACACTGCCTGTATTTGGGATGTCACACACACACACACACTGCCTGTATTTGGGATGTCACACACACTGCCTGTATTTGGGAGGCTACACACACTGCCTGTATTTGGGATGCCACACACACTGCCTGAATTTGGGATGCCACACACACTGCCTGTATTTGGGATGTCACACACACACACACACACACACACACACACACACTGCCTGTATTTGGGATGTCACACACACTGCCTGTATTTGGGATGCCACACACACACTGTCTGTATTTGGGATGCCACACACACTGCCTGTATTTGGGATTCCACACACACTGCCTGTATTTGGGATGCCACACACACACACACACACTGTCTGTATTTGGGATGCCACACACACAGCCTGTATTTGGGAGGCCACACACACTGCCTGTATTTGGGATGCCACACACACTGCCTGTATTTGGGATGCCTCACACACTGCCTGTATTTGGGATGCCACACACACACTGCCTGTATTTGGGATGCCACACACACACACTGTCTGTATTTGGGATGCCACACACACAGCCTGTATTTGGGAGGCCACACACACTGCCTGTATTTGGGGTGCCACACACACTGCCTGTATTTGGGATGCCACACACACTCTCTGTAATGTGGGGTCTGTAATGGGGTGATCGGGGGGATTCTACACACTGTCTTTAATGGGGGATTGAGAGATGGATATTTTAGCACACCATTTGATTCAGAATACTTTTTTTTCTTATTTTCCACCTGGCTGTGTCTAATAAACAGGCGTGTCTTATAAGGCAAAAAATATGGTATATATGCTACATATATAAGCTTGAAAGCAACTAAAAAACAATTAAAGAGAGTATTAGAAAATATTTCCATCATCTCCCATAGGAATTGAGAGCCCTGCATCGGTAAGAACAGGTGCACTGACAGGTGCTGTGCTGCTTTAGCAAATGTCTGTTTTACATGCCCAGATGTGGAAAAATATTGATAAATGTTTTTCACCTATGACAGCGTGCTCCCACATATGCTCATGGGGTGCACCGCGTCATACCCAGCTATACTGCTTTTAATGTATTAAACAAACCAAGGGAAGGGATATTAGGTTGAAATCCACAATGTTTTACAATGCCTTCTGTGGCAAGTTAAGGACTTCATGTAAAGTGCATCGCAGGTAAAGTGCTTTAATCGAATTGCTAAATAAAATAACAGCTTAAGAAATGCAGACCCTACATGACATTTATTTCAAATTGTGTTAGTGCTCTGTAACCTTACAAACAAAACATTCTCCTCTACCGGGTCCCTGTCGCTGCCTCCACTGAGGGACTGCCGCCGCCATCGCTGTGCCATTACACAAAAGTGGAAATGCAAAGTGTGAAAGTCCCTGTCCAGGCATTACAAATAGAAGCCTACATTCACATTTTGTCACTTGCAGCTCTTCCATTCTTCACACTTACTGATAAGGGAGATTGAGCGATTCTCTTCCTCCAGAACCAGCAGACATGGTGGCGTCCATCAGTCTGGCTCCACCCTCCCTGACACGCCTACTTCATCCATTTCAATGAAAGGAGTGTGCCAAGGGGGGGGATTGCTGAACCCACATTGGCACAACCCCTTCAATGCAATGAACAGAGTAGGCGTGTGGGGGTGGAAACAATATGCCACCATGAGAGGCCGCTGGTGCTGAGAGATGGAATCGCTGGATCCCTGTCCTCGGTAAGAATGAAGATGCCAGCGCTAGCCAGAGAAGATTTGGGGGAACACCAGACCCCTACAGAGGAGCTGCAGGGGACTAAAGGTTTTCCCTTTAAACATAAGTCTAAGCAGAATATTGAATGAACTAGGGCTTCCAGTCATTGCTATGTGGCATGTTGAAATGACACACAGAGTTTGCCTAGAGATGCCACAAGCCATAATTCCTAAAGCCAAAGATGACACTAGCTTTCTTTTAACAACGGCCTCCAAATCATTTTGAATAATAAAACTTACTGGGAGGGGGATTAACACAGCATTGGATTTGTGAAGTAATGTCTGTTACATACAATGCTGTTTTGTCATCCTTCCCAAGACAGATTAGAAACATCTGCCTCCCTAAGGCCTAAAAGACTTCAGAGATGCTTATCCCTCTGGCAGTCTAATTCGGGATCCCCACTATGTGAAATTCCCCAGGATTGTTGTCTATACTCACATTTCCATTGATACCGCAATGCATGCACAGGCTGTTGCCACATCCCTGGCTTCCCTCCGGCTGATGCATATAGCTGGGACAGAAATTTCTCAATGGCTGGTGCAGGTACATGGAAGCAGTCAGCAGATCGCACTACATTTAGATTTACTTAGCCACTCTGACATTAGAGCAGCTTAGTGAAGATGAATAGAGTGAAAACAGCTAATTGCAGAAGAGCACATGCATGTGCTATGGGATCACCAAAGAGGTGAGATTTCCTAGTAATCCATCCGATTTCACACAACGTGGCATTCCCAAAATGGGATGCCTTGCTGGAGAGGAACAAAAACCAAGACTGTGAAAATTCCAATTCTCAAGTCTAATGTTAATGTCCCTCTATCCCCTGCCTCTGGCACTGATTCAGGGGGTTAAAACATCTCTTCTCCTCTGATCCAGTACTTTAACCTCAATGAGAGCCAAAATCGCACACAGAAATGTGCATGGGATGGTGAAGACAAAAGGGTCATGCCACAAGTAGCTTAAGGGGAATATACTGAAGCCAGAACCAACTAAATCAAAGTGATTGACCACAAATTAAAAAACAAAAGGTTGCTAAGCTTTTTCCCACGCAGCTGATCGGTCCGTGTCTAATGATCAGCAACTCACTTGATCCACTTAATCACTGGATCCAAGCCCACTCTGCAGCCCACACTTGCAGTACTGCCCGGGACTCAAACAGCAGTCAGCCATTCTTCCATGTTTGGCTTGCGTGTCAGGCCTAGGCACACCCCCTCCATTGCAATGAATAGAGAGGATGCAGTACTGTTCCTGTTAATGTCTAATGTGGGTTGTGAGCCAGACACGCCATCAATCTCGACCCCATGTTCGGGCCAGGGGAGGCACAGGGTGCTCAGGCTGAAGCGGGGGCTTGGATCATGTGATCTGGTAAGTTGCTGATTGCTGGAATCAGACTGATTAGCTGAGCCTGACAGAAGGTGGGTACCCTTTTGTTTTTGTTGGTCAATTGCTTTAATGTTATTTAAATAGAACAAAACCTGGGATTTTCACTATCCCAGGTTTGTTTCCTTACCACCGGGGAATCCTGATTTGGGATGCCATAGTGTGTGACATCCCCCAGTTTTATGGCACATGCATGGGCTCTTGTCCAACCAGAGCCATTTCCCCTGCATATTTATACTACACAAACGGCTCTGCGCTTGGCAATCAGGAGTGAAAGCAGCAGCATCCCCAGAAGTGCATGCACTCCCGCCCCATCCAATCTGAATTCACAGCCCAGATATACTGGAGATACTGACGCTCTCACGTCACACTATTTACATGACTAAGGGAGGTGCTGGAAAGGTGAATTTTGTTGGGACAGCAATTCCAGGGCTGTCTTAGTTGGGTTTTGTTCCACTTTAATTCTCCCTATTCAGAACTTTGCCATAGTAACCATGGCATGTTTTAAAGTGGACCAACACCCTCCTAGATCGGCCCGCGAATCTATAAGATTCCCAGGCCGATCCGATCCCTCCCTGCGGGGCATCCACAATCGGGATGCCCCGCTGTGTGAAACCCCCCAGGACGCCCTCTAACCTGACCCTACTCCCGGCCCAACGGCGCATGCTCGGGCTGCGGCTGCATCTCGTGCTTCTCTCTAGCAGGGCGCGGGCCTGCGCCAGTCATTTGTTAATGTCCGGTGTGGGCGCACTACCTGTTAGAGGGAAGCGCGAGATACGGCCGCTATGGTTGGACGCCGCTTGTACGTGCATACCACAGCGGCTCTGAGCGCGCTGATTGGACGAGCGGCCATGCATGCGCCATAGGAGCGGGGTGAGTTTTATCAGGCGTTCTGGGGGGTTTCACATAGTGGGGCACCCCCAATCGGGGTGCCCCGTGGAAGTGGACCAAAACCCAGGATAGTGAAAATCCTGGGTGTTGGTCCACTTTAAAACAAAGTCTTGCACAGTTATTATTTTTTCAGTGGCATCCAATTGCATTTTAATAGGCTTTATATTACCTAATATTATTGTGTGATAAGGCAACTAACAAAAGTATCAGAATACAAATTAACAACCTTTTAAAATCTGTAACGTAACAGACAATTACAGCCCAAAATATACCTGTATAAAATCCCACTTTTCTTAACTCCTGACCCCCCCTTTCTTTATAAAAAATTGGCCATTATTCATGGTGAGCGTTAGCGGAGCTGGGACATGATGACCTGTACCGGCTAATAGAAAGATAATAGCAGTCATCTTCAGACTGCATTACCCGTTCAAGCAATTACCTGATCACTTCCAAATGGCAGATTATCTGGCATAGGAGTTTCATTTTTACTGCATTTACTGTAATTATTGTCTCTGTTGTGGCCACCTAGGGAGATAAGCAGTGGCTGTGTAGCATAAGTATATATGATTATCCTATTAAAATTACTAGCTTTATAAACAGTATTATGACAGAGCTTCGGGGCAGTGCAAGATCTATTTATGGACCATTTTGGCCTTATTGATGGAAGCTCGATATAAGGTCGATATAAGGATGGAGCTCTCACTCACTCTCAGCTCTCACAGGTGCTTCTGATGTGATTGGGCTGAAGAGAGTCCAGAACCAGACAGACGTGGCAGTGCAGCAGGCACTCAGGGCTGGCCTACAAAAATGCTGGGCTGTGTTGGGTCTGCAGCCAAAGCTGTGCACGTTGGGGGTGTTCAGGGAGATGTGCCTGAGGGAGCTGGAAAGTGTTCCCAGTAAACAAGGAGCTGCAGGCTAGGAGGCCATGCTCCTTTGCTGGAACGGAGCCAAAAGTGAACTGGCCTGAGTGGCTACAGATTGCTTATTGTTGGAACAGACTGCAGTTTTTGTGCTCACCAGTCACATGCAAGCAAACCAGTAGAGGGCAACTCAGACAACATTAGCTCCACACTGCTGAAACTTGGCATTAGGAGTGTTTCTGCCATAAGGGAGGTGTCTCCCCTGTGTGTGATCAGTTTCTGAGTAGAGGAATGCAGCAGACTGCAGGGTAAGTTACATTACATTAAGTCCTTTGCTGTGTACGTAGTCTAAACCTATGATTTATTGCTGTCAGCTCTTATCAATCTGGGAGCAGAATGGGCAGAGAGACACATCTGCTACTAATAAGCATCTCCCCCCACAAATGAACAATCTTTGCACGTACAGAACTGATTTGTTTCCTTACCACTGAACATTCTCTAGATGTAGGAAAATGTAAGAGGGTTAGGAGACCTTTTTTCAGCCCCTAAAACAATTTACCTTCAATAAATTTAAAAATATCAAATTTGCTAGCAAGTCATATTTAAGGTTAAAGGTCAAATAAGTAAATCCAAAACATTGCTTTACCACTTAAGACAATTCAGGTGATTCGCTGAATTTCTCTGAGAAATGTGGGTTCACCCAAATCCAACAAACTGACTGATAAAACAAGAATCAAGCTTACAAGCTTACATCCATCCCCATTCCAGTCCTTATCCTCCTATCAATGTCCCGCACCACTCTCCACAGAACAACAGAGTATACCCCTCTCTAGAAGGTGGAACCTTGTGCCTTTTTTGTAAGTGTTAAACCTTCTGCACACCCCTGGGTTTTGGGGATGCAGGTAATGGGGCAGGGGGTTATGTCAAGACACCCGGTTTCTGGCAGGTGACTTACCAGCACCTTCTGCCCTGTGAACTGGCATAGGGATCTCAAGGATTCCTTACCAGTTCACAAAGAGTTAAATGTAATAAAACGCACATAACATTTCCCCCCCACACTTACCTCAGACCCACTGATGATCCCTGTGTCCCATGCCATCCGCCACTGCTATCACTGACAGCCGGAGAGATCAGTGGTAATGCTGTCCCGTGCCCAGCAACCGGTGATCTCTTCGGCTTTTGACATCTTGCTCCCCACTGCAGGGAGGGGCCTTTTATACTGACAGAGTTAGCTGATGTCAGCTCACACCCGGTAAAAATTGCCTCTCCCTGTGGCAGGGAGCAAGATGCTGTGAGCCCAGGGAGTAAGTTAAGGATTTCAGGGAAAACTTCATTCAGCATGAATCATGATTTGTGCAGAATCAAATTTTCCCTGTAATTCATAGCAAACTCCGGTTCTAATGAACTGGTTCACTCATCTTTAGTTCTAACCCTTTGTCTCACTATGATGTTCCAACAATAATACTTGATATTAAAGATGAAATGTAGGCACCCACCACTCCCATCCATGTGCTAAGTACAAGTACAATTTGGGAAATCACATAAAAAAAACAACTCAATGGGGGTGCGGGCAAAATTGTGCCGAAGTGTTTAGTCTGTCACTAAAGTCCAACTGTCACTCTTTAAATATTAGCTTTTCTTTTAAAAACAGTTACACATATAAAATGATCACACATGAAATATTTTGAACTAAAAGCAGATGTAACATCCACATACGCTAGAGGAGGTTAGGTGCACACATAGCCTGGACCCAAGTGAAGGTGTAGGTATACATGCCCACAGAAGGCCTTTCAAACTTTGTCTTAAATCAGGCATTAAATAATTATTACACAACAGCACATAACCAGCCAGACATTTCACTCTCATCTCAGTACGATAAGACCTAATTGCAATTCTCCCCAGACCAGGATGTCTGCACAAAATATCATTCCCAGTGAACAGAACTGAAAAGAGACATTCCAGAAGTCTTGATCTTTGGGGAAATATGCAACGAAGAGGTCAGACTCATGATTGTCTTTTCAGGAAAAGCAAATATGAGCAGCCTCTGTGATATTCAGGCAAGTTGTTTTGTTCCTCCTCACTATATATTGCAAGAAGAACCTTACAAGAAGCACTGCTGCCATCTTTTGGTCCAGCAGATGTTCGTCCTTTCCTATTGACGGTTAGAAATAAGTGATTTGTGGTAGTCATGATAATTCAGTGTTTCAGATGTGACAGATGTGTTACAGTTTATAATGGGAAATGTCCACATTGCAGTATACTTAAATACACTTTGAGCCACCTAATTGGACATAGAGCAGAAATTATATCGCTAGCGTAGATTTAGCATCTGGCTAGAGACATCTGGTTCTGTAAATGACGAGCTTTTAATGCCATATGGAAGGATATGAAGAACATTTCTGTAGGATCTTATCTGCCAATTTCTGCTTCCCATTCTCCTTACAAAATTCACTCCTTTAATGTAAAAGTGAATATGATGCACGGTGCAGTCAAATTGTGACATTGTTTCTCTCCTGCAGGCATAATTAGAACCGCATTAACAAACATGGATCGGGAAGCAAAAGAGCATTACGAAGTGATTATCCAGGCCAAGGATATGGGTGGACAGCTGGGGGGATTAGCGGGAACGACCACTGTTAATATCTCTCTCAGTGATGTCAATGATAATCCTCCAAGATTTCCTCAAAGTAAGTGGGCTCATTATCAACTTTATCAACTAGTCTTCTTAATGTGCATTTTTGACTGTTTTGGAGACTTCAAGTGCCAAGTTAGCGACAGAAGGCAATGAAAACATTGTGTTCAAATCTCAACTTTTGTTCGTGCTTTGTTTGTGTAGCCTTAAAATCAGAGAATTTCTGAGAAGTTCTGATCTTTTTTGACATTTTGTCGATTTAATCATTCAGATACATCTGTGATAAGCAGAACCTAGTGACAGATTGGCTTTTACAGAATGAACTTTTTGTGTCATTTGTTTTTTTTTAGCAATAAAAGTAATTGTTTAATAGTTTGCACTTGTACATGTCCTTCTCCAATAAGATGCCCTGTTCAGAAAGACTTTCTTATCTGTGGACTAAATTCTCAAATTCTCTAATAGGCCTTGATTCATCAAGAGATGAAGTAGTAAAAAATTAATTTTATGATAAAAAAAGCCTGAGAATGTAAGTGTTGATGAATCACCAGATAGGAAGACAATGAAAGTCAATGGCACTTTTTTATTCCTGAGAAAAATAGTGAACTTTTTACTCCTTTTTCCACAGTAGTAAAAAGTGCCATACTAAAATACATATAACAATATTACATTTCTACAAATCAGTATGGGGAACAAACATTCTGCAAAGTATACAGGTCATTCTCAAAAAATTAGCATATAGTGCTAAAGTTCATTATTTTCCATAATGAAATGATAAAAATTAAACTTTCATATATTTGAGATTCATTGCACACCAACTGAAATTTTTTTTTTTGTTTTAATACTGATGATTTTGCCATACAGCTCATGAAAACCCCAAAATCCTATCTCAAAAAATTAGCATATCATGAAAAGGGTCTCTAAACGATCTATTAACCTAATCATCTAAATCAACTAATTAACTCTAAACACCTGCAAAAGATTCCTGAGGCTTTTAATAAAGCCCAGCCTGGTTCATTACTCCAAACCGCCATCATGGGTAAGATTGCCGACCTGACTGCTGTCCAGAAGGCCATCATTGACACCCTCAAGCAAGAGGGTAAGACCCAGAAAGAAATTTCTGAACAAATAGGCTGTTCCCAGAGTGCTGTATCAAGGCACCTCAATGGGAAGTCTGTGGGAAGGAAAAAATGTGGCAGAAAACGCTGCACAACGAGAAGAGGTGACCGGACCCTGAGGAAGATTGTGGAGAAGGACCGATTCCAGACCTTGGGGGACCTGCGGAAGCAGTGGACTGAGTCTGGAGTAGAAACATCCAGAGCCACCGTGCACAGGCGTGTGCAGGAAATGGGCTACAGATGCCGCATTCAAGCCACTTTTGAACCAGAAACAGCGGCAGAAGCGCCTGACCTGGGCTACAGAGAAGCAGCACTGGAATGTTGCTCAGTGGTCCCAAGTACTTTTTTCTGATGAAAGCAAATTTTGCATGTCATTCGGAAATCAAGGTGCCAGAGTCTGGAGGAAGACTGGGGGGAAGGAAATGCCAAAATGCCTGAAGTCCAGTGTCAAGTACCCACAGTCATTGATGGTCTGGGGTGCCATGTCAGCTGCTGGTGTTGGTCGACTGTGTTTTATAAAGGGCAGGGTCAATGCAGCTAGCTATCAGGAGATTTTGGAGCACTTCATGCTTCCATCGGTTGAAAAGCTTTATGGAGATGAAGTTTTCATTTTTCAGCACGACCTGGCACCTACTCACAGTGCCAAAACCACTGGAAAATGGTTTACTGACCATGGTATTACTGTGCTCAATTGGCCTGCCAACTCTCCTGACCTGAACCCCATAGAGAATCTGTGGAATATTGTGAAGAGAAAGTTGAGAGACGCAAGACATTCTGGATGAGCTTAAGGCCGCTATCGAAGCATCATGGGCCTCCATAACACCTCAGCAGTGCCACAGGCTGATTGCCTCCATGCCACGCCGCATTGAATCAGTCATTTCTGCAAAAGGATTCCCGACCAAGTATTGAGTGCATAACTGAACATAATTATTTGAAAGTTGACTTTTTTTAATTAAAAACACTTTTCTTTTATTGGTCGGATGAAATATGCAAATTTTTTGAGATAGGAATTTGGGGTTTTCATGAGCTGTATGGCAAAATCATCAGTATTAAAACAAAAAAAGACCTGAAAAATTTCAGTTGGTGTGCAATGAATCTCAAATATATGAAAGTTTAATTTTTATCATTTCATTATGGAAAATAATGAACTTTAGCACTATATGCTAATTTTTTGAGAAGGACCTGTAGTAGACAGGAGAAAAGAGAAACCGCCAGCTGAGTCTTTGGAGCTGCATTCAAACATGCTTTGTGAAAAAGCTGTGGAAGTGCTTTCCTTTCTCTCTAAAATAGATCTGTTGGGTGTAATTTCTTGCTTAAGTAGGGCTTGGTGTGAGTGATCCAGTACGTCTTCATCACATGCTTCTGCTTGAACAGATCATCTCGCAGCTGCACCCTGAATCATGCGAGTGTTTAAGAATTCATGCATGCGAGTTAGCTTTAGCTCGCAGCTGTACCCTTAATCATGCTAGTATTGGAGAATGAATGCGTGGGAGTTAGCTTTAGCAGACAGCTAAGTTTTTTCGAGAACAGCGCTGAATCGAGCCTAATGTTTCTCTTTTTTCTTCATCAGAACACTATCAAATGACTGTTTTGGAGTCAGCCCCCCTGAACTCTACAGTTGGAAGAATTTTAGCAATGGACCAGGATGAAGGTGTTAATGCAGAAATGAAGTACACCATTATAGATGGGGATGGACCTGCTATGTTTGATGTAACAACCGACCCTGCGTACCAAGTTGGAGTTGTCTTAGTAAAAAAGGTAAATTTACAACTTGCAAATATTTTTCTAATAATGCACGAGCATAGGAGGTGTTTATTAAACTTTGGAGTTCCTTTAAACTTTATTGGAAACATCTCCACATTAAAGTAATTACCCTAGCTGTTTAATTATACTGCACCTCATCAGAAAATGTATCCACCTAAAAACCCCATTATAGATGGAGACTGACCTGATATTTTGATGTAACAACCAACCCCACATACCAAATCAGTTATCTTGGTAAATAAATGAGCATCTTGCAAATATTTGATGCATAGGCCTCTTTTCAGTAAAACTTTTCATGAACATATGGGCAATTTCATGATTTATTTCAGAACAGGGCATGAGATAACATAAAGTAAAGAGCCATTCAAAGAACACAGGACAGGAGCTAAAAAATGGCTAAACGTGCATATATGTTTAGAAGGTTAACACCTAAAACTTTCACTACATGGCCGTAAAAAATTCCACTGACTGTAAAAAGATTTCCCTAAGAAAAGTTGACAAAACAAACACTGCATTTTAACGTATGTCCTATTTTGAAACAAAGCAGGAAACGGCCCTTATTTTCATGAGATATTTTAAGGCAAGTTTACAGAATCAACTGAGGCAACAATGCAAAATCAGTACATGTTTTCGCCCTGTTATCCACAAAAGATATTAGTAACTACCTCACATGACCAGGATAGCCGCACAAGGTGTGAGGTCTTTTGCTTTTTATATGGCCATGGAACAACTGTAATATCCTTTTAATTAAAAGAGCAGCTTTAATGTCATTGTTTACAGTACTGCTCTTCCTTTCTGATTGAAGATTTGAGAACACAGGGCCACAATCATCATCTTCCGATCCTATAAAGCCAAACAGTAATGACTCTGATGTGTGTCCATGTCATATTCTATCCCATATCACTAAAGGGTCCCTTCTACCGCCCTGGGGATCACCCATACTGTCCAAGGGCCTCCTAACGCTCCAATAAAGGGTGTTGTACATCATTTAAGGCCCCCTGAACCCACCTATAGTTCGCAGGGCTCCACTCTATGGCCTCCCTTCTTCTACTAGAGATGGGCTATTGCTACCTGCATGGACGTTTGCTTTCCGATATACGATTTGTAAGTACAGTATATATTGCCAATGTGGATTGAGTTGGCATTTTAACATTTGGGAATCCGTACAATGAGTTGTCAGCCTCAAGGATTAGCTGGCTGCTTTTTTCGATGGCTGTTTAATAGAAACCACATCATTAAGTTATTATGTTCCCTTGGAAAGTGCATTGAGTGCTAAGACTTGACTGAACAGAAAAATGTGGCCTAACAGAACGAACATAAATAAGTAAGCACCTGCTTCACACAGTGTGCATCGCATTAGTAGATAGAGCAAACATTATTGACAGATAGGTCTGATGGCCTACTGAGTAGCAAAGAAGCTAATTGAAACTGGCAATGTGTTTTTCTCTGTTTGAGAATTGTTTCATGATTGACAATATCCTCTATGTGGCATGTTTAATTTTAATAAAGCTTAGGATACAGTACTCACTAGGGCCAAGTGGAGGATCCCTTGTTACAATTGATTTTCTACAAATACATTATTACCAATAAATAAAATAATATTTATTTTGTTTCTAAATACAAAAAGATCAAATGCTGAATGATTTATTCACGATGCATGCAGTATGATCCATCACATGTCTCTAAATTATAATACCATAATACCATTTGTGTGCTGTGGTGATAGATACGTGTATATAGTTTGGGAGAAATGGCAAACTACCCCGGGTAATTTGTAATTGGTGTGGGAAGCACCCAGTGTAACCACCCCGTAGTAATATATGAGTATAAAGCAACAAACATGTCTATCAGACAGAAAGACAGTTAAAAAAAAAAAAAAAAAATATATATATATATATATATATATATATATATATAGAGAGAGAGAGAGAGAGAGAGAGAGAGAGAGAGAGAGAGTACAGACAAACAGAAAGCAGGCAGCAAAGTCATCACTAGGGGAGTTGCCGTTCAACTAATTTCTCTCCTTCTATTGGCTGGTAGTTGGTTAAGTAGTCCGGAAAATGTTTTAACCTTAACACTTAAAAGAAAACACATTGAATCCATTAAAGAGACCCCAATGGCAATAATTAGCCAGCAAGCAGCTCACCTGATGCCTGTACTATGTGACTCTCCTCCATTTCCTGTAGCGCAGAGTAGAAGCTGTAGCAGAGCTCCAAAGTTTTTTCAACTTTATTCCTCCAGGACCACACAAAAAAGTGGTCCTACAGCCACATTGTCCCTTGGTGCTCTCAGTGCGAGTGAGTATAGCAAGCCACTGTGGTCCCACAACTATATCTAACCACAGCAGAGCAAGCTCAAGACTCATAAAGCTGCAATATAACATGCCTTCCCAACTCAGCTATGACACAGAAATTTAAGCAAAAAAATCAGAATACATGAGGAATTTACATACAAGCTATTCAGTTCTTTTGAAATGGCTCATTATTTTCTGTCCCCAAGGGAGAGAAGGTGGGAGAAAGTTAGTGTTTGCCTGTAGATGGACTTTAAACCTAATTGTTGGGCCAAATATGGCTTATTACTAGTTATGACCTGAACAGGGGTCTATTCTACTCAGACATTATTCAGCTAAAGGTTTTTTTCCCAAACCCAGATACAAATGTCTAAAGCAGAAAAAATGTGATCAGATGGATTGGCCTATTATTCTCCTTTTTCCCCTATTATTTATTTACTTGTAATGAAAAAAGCATGCTCCCACCCCAGAAGGCTGGCCTCCTCTTAGGGCATTCCAAATCAGGTTTCCCTTCTGTGTGAACCCCCCCCCCCCTTCCCCGGGACACCGTAAAACTCCCCCTTGTCCTGGCTCCCACAGCAGTGTAAACAATGCCAGCCACATCCCCAGCATCTTTGGGCTGAGACGCATTCCCGTGCCCAGCCATTCAGATAGACTGGGGGTGGGAGCGCTCCCCTATCTAAAGAGAACTGGGAATAAGGCCGCTCTCATCCTCGATTGCTGAGCTCAGCATCTAAACAGAGCTGCATTAATATGCACACCAATACGCCGCTGATTGGATGAGAGCCTAAGCATGTGCTGTTGTATTGGCAGTAATATAAGATTTGCTGGAGATCCAGGGGGTTTCACACAGTATGAAATACCAAATCAGGATGCCACCAGGGCAAGGGTCATAGACCTGATAGTCAAAACTCGGGTTTTGTTCTGCTTTAAAGATCTCTGGCAGCCTTTGACTCGCACGCACAAGCCAACTGCCAGGGATCAGGAAGAACTCGCTGGCGGTAAGTATGTAAATCGTAGGCCCTTACTGCCCCATTATTTTGTATGCCGGGACCCTACACTTTGCAATCTGTGTCTGATGCTTGCTATGAAGGCACACCATTTATGATTTGTATACTAGTAAGGATTCCCAATGAACTCTATATCAGTTTAAAGGAAAGGCATTCAGTGGCTGGCTTGCTAATACCCCCCGCCCCCCATTTCCACATCCCTTCCTGGGCAGGGAAGAGCCCATTGCCAATTGGGAGTAGGTGTGGTAAAGGTTCAACAAAATGGACAGTGGCAAAGGCTACCCCTCTAATCTTCAAAAAGTATGTTCTTCCTTCCAAGCTAGGATTGTACTTCCACTGGCTGCAATCCAGCGTTAGGACTCTGTGGCTGAAATGGTATGAGAGTGTGAGAAAGTCTGCTTGCCCCCCCCCCAACTTGGGATCCCCCCCCCCAGACCCAATAATATATAGGCAGAGTACATGCGGAATCCTCTAAAACATAAACCGGTGCACTTTGAGGAAGGCATGGCACTGACCTGTGCATAGTGCAGTCTGAGATATATCCACCCTGGCTCCTGCATTCTGCTCTCCATCATCCGCATTTCAGGCAGGTGATGAAGGTGTCTCACAACAGCCTACATTACTAGTCTGGACCAAGGAATATGGGAATCAGAATGCAGTATCCAGGTGAATATGATGGAATGCTTCCAAGCCCTGCCAGGATATGCAAGGAAGTATTTATAGTACACAGGGGCCACTCTAGTACCATTCAGGAGAGCTTTCATGCCAGAACACTCAGCCTTCACTTTCATCTAGGGCTAGTAATGACCCATGGCCAACATTGGGTTATGCATTCCCCACACTCCAGCCTTGCTTTAGATAGCCATGTGACATGCTGACAGGATGACAAGCCCCACTGGTCACCAACAAGTTATTGGTTTAGTTCCTTCAAAGTCCTAGATTATTATATAGTATCCTTACATTGGACAAGGTATACAACTGCAGGACAGATGTAAACTCGTGAAATACTCGTGAAATATGCAAGAATAATAACATTAAAAATTAAATGTTACATTTTCATAGCTAAGATAGTAAATAGATACTTGTTTGGTTGCATATATTTTTATTTTCAGATATTTTATATAATTTATGATTGGCAATTATTTGCTCAGATTGTCAGAGCCAATCTACCTGTACGTAAAGAATAACAACGTGTAAACATTCCCATAGAAGGATCTGCGCTGTTTATCTGTTTAGTGATACAGTTTAGCCTTATTATTTTCTGTTAGAATGAGTTTATCCATTCTTCGCATTTGCCTATCACACATTGTGATAAATATTTATAAGAGAATAAAGCCCATTATTTCATATTAGGAGCTTGAATTTCCTCAAATAATAATTGTGGTTGTAAGATGCTTCCCTAGGTGAATCAGAAAGGGAATCGTTCAAGCACACAATGTAGAAATAACGAAAAGATTATTTGTGATATGTAAAAATGGTCTTGTGTCAGCAAGCTTGAAAAAACGTAGAAAAATAATAGGCAACCAATCTTGTGGAGGTCAATCACTGTGGCGAGTAAATGTTTTCATAAGCTAATTATGTTTGTGATGTGGGGTTTTTCAGAAACCGCGTGATCTGAAGACACAAGCATCTTGCTGAAACCACAGTATGGTTTCTGCTATTGGTTTGTTAGCAATTTTTTACTATATGAGCAGAATTTATTGTAAAAAAAATACAAGGAAATATTTTAAAGGTTATCTGATCTGTGGGCTGAGATGAAAAATGATTCATTCTTATCCTGCTGAGTCGCTGATGCCTCGGGATTCATTTCAAGGAAAGCAGTAAGGTCCATATCCCTCTGCTGAAAGAATGGCAATGAATGCTGGCCTGGAGCAGCCAACATTTACCCACCTTCAGCAAGTGACTTCTCAAGCTCAGCTGTCACCCAGACAATTATTTTCCCCCACTGCAAACCAACTATACAATTACCAACTGCACACGCAGATTACATCTCTCCCATCAGGGGCTTCCTGGGCTGCGGTTTGTAAACTGAGCCCCATAATCATCTTTTCCCAGGCTGTATTACCTTTACAACCATTGGTCCTACTTACAGTCGTGCATACTTATACAACTATTTGCATTACAATTACTAAGAGGCGGATTCACTACTTATGCCAGGTATTACCAGATGAGTGTCTGAATAGCAGCGCTTAGAGCGACCGCTAGTAGACGCTGTAAGCGTGTATCGAGCACTGTAACAGAGCGCCTCGGTTGCTGTATTAACCTGGCCGGCATTGATGAATGTGATGTATGTTGGGCGCTGTGACAACAGTATAGGGCTGCAGTGAGCGAGAGGTAGCACCAGCTCAGTGCGTCCGGTACTCGGCGCTCCACACTATATTTAACAAAACACTAGACACACAGAGCTTTGGCGCTCTAAAGCTGGGCCCATTGAAATGTATGAGAGAGCGCTACAGAGCGACAGGTAATACATGGCGCTCTGGAACTTGGAGTGCCGGCACTATACGCTTAGCCACCTGGATTATTACATGTGACGCTACATGGTGATGTTAAAGTCGCTCACCAGATTCGCTTTCTTAAATGTGGTTTTGCGTACAGCACCCAGCATTCACCAGACGCTGCCTTCCGCTATGAGGCACTACCTGGCGCTATCCCTTCTTAAATAACCCCCTACGTTTTCTGAGGATGTACAACAGTCCAGCAAATGTATTTTCATGGTAGTAAAAAATTCATTTCATGAGAAAAAAGCACGAGAATCATCAACTATGAAGACAATGAAAGTCAATGACACTTTTTACTATAGTGTAAAACGGAGTAATTTGACTTTCATTGTCTTCCTTGCTGGTGAAATTTTCTTTTTTTTTTTGTTTTCTCATGAAATGAGAATTTTTTTCAACTGAAGAATCAAGGCCATAGTATTTTAATTGCACTGTAGCTGGCTTATTTGAGCATTACCAAATTTAGATATGTGAGCTGCAGGTTCAGGCGGGTTTCCATGTCTTAGGCATTGCATGTTTACCCAAGAATAAGCTCATACACATTTGAAACTATTTATTTAAATATTTAAAAAAATAGCCATTGTATTTACTTGCGTTTAACTTTTGTGCAATGTACATGGCCTTTGTGTATTGTATTTATGTGAATAATAAAATCTTCTGAGCCCCACCCCAACAACTTGTAAATACATTCTTAGTTTTACCAACTTTAAAGTGTATCCAACATACTTTGCCCTTCTTTATTTTTATTCCTAGTATTGCATTGGGGGTAACAGTCCAAATATGTTTTCCAGTCCATTTCCCTCTATTGTGACAGGCTCTGGCCATGGTTTATTAAGACCACAGCTAGACCAGAACGCCAACTCCTAGCACACACAGTGCCTAATGGATTCTGGCCTCCATGCTTCTCTTGTGTGACCCTGGCAGCACAATGCGTGAATATGTGTTGCCAAGCAGAGAGGTGCAAACCACAGATGGTCTAACAATATTTCACATACAACGCAATACTACCTGGACAATGTTTGTCCAGGTTTCTAGGAATATGCACCTATTTCCAAACAAAAGTAAACACATGGGCTCATTTTACCAGAAAGAATTATCTGCCAGACAGCTCTGCCACCTGAAACATCCAGTTCACTAAAAGGGAAATGTAAACGCAATGTTAGAAGCAAGATTTGAATAATAATACGTGTTTATATTGCCATTGTACGCTTACATACACATACATAAGAATTTGTTCTCCACTTTTATCCCATTAATGCAGTGGCACCACACACACAAGTGAATGAGTGAACATACATGCCCGACACAGTAGGCTGCCCTAGGTTTGGCACCCAGGGAGAGGTTGGGGGTTAGGAGCCTTGCTCAAGAGCACTTCAGTCATTCCACAGCCAGTAACGTGCAACCTTCTAGTCACTAGATTGGTTTCCCAACCACTAGGCCATGACTGCCCTGGTCTCTGTCCTTTAGAGCCATTCAGTATTTGTATAATGCTAAATTACCTCAATGTACCACTACACAACACCACATGCCTAGTGCTCACCAGTATTACAGTATTTCAAGAGACAGGTAGGCGCATGTATGTTACTATAATTTGAATACATGTCCCAAGTATGATTGAAGTTAAGTAATTAAGTATATTTTCGGAAATATGTTTTTCTACCTACAGTAACACACACATCAATAACTTGCCAGATCTGCCTATACAGGGGAACCATGTTTTGACACCACTGAAGCCCCTAGTCAAATAATGAGAAATACTTGATAATTCTACACCCACACCCCCAAATGTTTTTTTAGCCTAGTATCACATGTTCCCCATCAGCTTTGCTCTAGTGGTGGAGGCTACTACTAGCAGTCTGAACAGTACAAAGGTTTCAGCACACCTTTTCATTCCATTTTGTTCCTTCGTTCTTTTCTTTTTTTCATTTTTTTGTTATTTCTGTTTTGTAAAATTATATTGAAAAAAATTCAGAAGGAACGCATATGGAATAAAAATGATACAAAATAGGCGTTGGACCCAATTTTAAGGGTCCCACTCATGCTTATCCATCTGCAATCAGCAAATCAGTGGATTCTTGACCACATTATCACCATCAGCCAATGGGGGGGCGGATTTCACAGAGGGAGCAATGTGGGAGGGGAGCTGGCTATTAGGATGCCAGGTGTTGGATGCTGGTTGCTATTGTACAGGTATAAGTGTTGGGGTGGGGGGCATGTTGGATGTTGCATGTTGGTCCATTTTAGGTAGTGCAAAGCTGTCATCAAAGCAATAGGGGTCAGCTATGGAGAATCTAAACTAATATTATATTTTATTAAATGTATTCAATATTCTAGGTTATTTAACACTTTTTTGTTAACTATTTGATTTAACATGTGTCAAGCCAGTGGGATGCCCCCTTCTGGGGAGTCCAAAACCCCCCAATCTCCACTGCTTCTTCTGCCTTTAGGCAAGCGCAGTGTCAAGCCAAGTATCAAGCTGGGTGGTTAGAGGGTTCATGGTATAGAGGGTGAGACAGATTCGGGGTCAGGCAGGCGTCGGTCCAGGCAGCGGTCAATGGAGTAGTCAGGCAAGCAAGGTCGGCAACGGTGCACAGTAAGACTTCACAGGAACTACAGAACCCAGCAGCACGCTATCACGGGCAAAGACTCAATGGCAGGGAATAACTTTATAGGGCTAGGGTGCTGGGGATTGGCTGGAATACTTTGGGCTCATTGGCCCATGAACATCCTAAGGGCTGATTACCCTGCTGACAATTAGGTCGCTTTGCCCAGTAGTAACATTAGGGCTCATTGGCCCTTCTAAACCAGGCTCCAGCAGGCACGCTATCTGCAGCGCCGCTGTAGGGCATAAGACAACTAGTAGGGGAGCCGGTGCCCACTGCTGAGGCGGTGCCCGGGTGAGGAGGAACCCAGCACACCGCCAGAGCTGATGCAACTTCTGGCTGGTGGGACCAGGGAAGGTAAGGTAAGCGCATAGTGACAACATTATACTTCATAGTTTTTATGTCTTCAATATGAAGCTACTACTAAACAAAAAAAGAAGACAACCAATAACATAAAATCAAGAGAATCGAAAGCCTATCTGTGCCCAAAAACACAAGCTAAAGTATATTATCCAATCAAATGATTTAAACATATTGTACATGTTTCTTTTGTCTTTTTTAGCCGCTAGATTTTGAAAGTAAAAAGTCCTATACCCTTAAAATTGAAGGATCAAATCCCCACATCGAAATGCGTTTTTTTAGCTTGGGACCATTTCGTGACACCACGACAGTGCACATAAGTGTAGAAGATGTTGATGAACCACCAGTGTTTGAGTCAAGCCATTATTATGTAGAAGTTTCTGAAAATGTCGATATTGGAACTACAATACAAATCGTTGCTGCCAAAGATCCAGATGCAACTAACAACTCAGTCAGGTGGGTGATCAAACAGCATCTTAAATAACTGCATGCTGCATATGGAATCAATACATTGTATGCATTTATAAAATTGCATTTAGAGAACATCAATCATGTTAGAGTGGTCTGTTCTCTTGTTGTATTATATTAGTTAAATGATCACGCAGAGAAAAAGAATCATATTTACTTATTTATTTCTGTTTTCTGCTTCAAAAAAAGGAAAAATTTGGATTTGACTACTTTAAAATAATGGAATTTTTTGGGGAGCTGCCGCACTTTTACCTAGTTCCCAATATGTGGGTGCACGGTTCGCAGAGACGCCGCATCAATCCAAATCCTCAAGAAAAAGCAGCACTCCAAAAGCCCATGGTGTCAGGCTGTATTTAAAAGCATAAACCTCCAAAGTTCAGATAGTCCAAATAGTCCAAGATTAGCAAAATAATCCAAATAGTAATGGTTGTCAGTCGACGTTTCAGGCTCACACTGGCCCCCTTCCTCAGGACCAACCACACTTAGACATTCAAACAATTACAGAGACAGTGCATAACAACTTAAATAATTCAACTTATAGGGCCAACCAGGGCCCCAGACAATTCAAAATGTGCGCCTTACATCATTAATGACGTCACCGGTGCTTGTAGAAGATAGGCAGTATGACAATTGCCGCTCTAAGTACAAAAAAACACTAAAATAATAAACATGCTGCATTTAGAATACTTACCCTTCCCAGGACGTTCCCTCTCGTATGGAGAATAATCCTCCACACGGGCAGGGCACCGCTGCACATACCAGCGCGGAGGTTTCTAAGCAACCTCCCATGCAGTTCCCTTATAGGGGAGGGATAGGCGCTACGTCATGTCCAGGCAAAAATGCCCGGTAACAAGTGACACTCAGGTCCCAATCAGAGGGTGCTAGCGCTCTATCCGTGGCCCCTGACAGGCCGCAGACAGTTCGCCGGCTGCCGCCAGTCCCTGTGCGGCGATGTTGACATGTCCACAGGGGAGGGTATCTTTTTTTTTCTCAAATAAGGCACTTTTTGGTTCACTTTTTGCTTAGGGCATATGCTATAGATTTTTTAAATACCAAATATGGGCAGAGCTACATAATATAGTGCATAATAATACACCAACAGTGTCAATTATTAAAGGTAACTCTGCACCCATTGACTGTTTGAACTTGAAGAGCTCTTTAACCATTCAGAGAAGACAATCTTTAGAGAGCCTATCCCATCCCACAGTGTCATGCACACATTGCATTGCACTGCTTTAGAAACTATCACAGCTGATGGCGTTAGAATCAATTTAGATACATACATTTCTATTTGGCTTAAATAATGTAACATAATGGACCTCTCAGTGGGGACCTGGAAGGATTTTTAGAATGATTCATCTTGTTGGTTACAGTCAAGAGGGAGAGATACTGCATCTCGAGGTATTAACATCACATCCCAATATATGGCTCCCTGATTTTGTCGCCTCTGTAAGTAAAGAGAGATGGGTTGGGGAGTCTGACCAATCAGTAGGAATAGCACGTAAACTCAGCATTAGTACCCCTTGGTTAAAGTTCCACTTTAAAATGTAATGCTTATCTGTTTGCAGAGAGATAAAGACCAGAAACTTTGCTGCTGCGGGAAACGTTGCTTTTAAAAGCTGTGGGATGTCTCTTCAGCTAAGCAGTGTTTTTTTCCAAAGGGTTTATCTATAGAGACAGTAAAGAGAGATGATTTAAACTATACATTGGACACTAATACACAGCAGACAATAGATATTTTGAAATATCCTTTTGTATATGCTTTACTGGTTAACTTCTATTTTGTTGCAATTCAATGCTTTGGAACACTAGTCTAATTTATAATGCATGTTAGCCTAAATAAAATCACGTTTCACTATTTTAGGCTTGCCTTGGGCAAACCCCAACTCTTCCTAAAGTTTCATTTCCGGCAGGCAATTATTTAAATCAATTAAGACAGATATGCTAATCTGAAATAGCGATACAGCAAATGAAGTTGTCT
Source organism: Gastrophryne carolinensis (assembly GCA_027917425.1). NCBI lineage: Eukaryota > Metazoa > Chordata > Amphibia > Anura > Microhylidae > Gastrophryne > Gastrophryne carolinensis. Next base: position 254,674,760 of record CM051239.1, read on the forward strand.
TCATGGATCATGAATTGGGGTTGTGCATAAAGAGCTATCGATGTTTTTCTTATATTTAAAGTACATTGGCATGGGCATGGAATATAAATCTAGTCTAATGTTATTATTAATAATAATAATGTTTATTATTAATAAAGCGCCACCATAGTCCATGACCCTGTAAAATAGGGCAAAAAATACGGTACTTAAAATACTACAATGATGACAATGCATATAATACACACAGTATTATGAGTCAGATGTAACAGAAGTGTAACTAAACAGAGGTACATTATTTAGTAGTTTAGTACTTATTGCCCACAGGGACCTCTTCTGATCAGGCTCTGATCTAAACCCATGTCGCTATCCAAATAATTGTTACCTCTCCACTTTTGTTATGGAGGACATCAGCTAAACAAGTGCAAACAGCATTTCAAATTGCAGAGGAATTAGAAGAAACCTGTTTGCACTAGACTTGTAATTTTACATGCCTTTACTGTCTATAAAGATTGTTTTTGGCTTTCTCAGTCAAAACATTGTAGGATCAAGGTCTGGATATTTAAAAAAGAAATAAGAAATGCATAAGAATGGCATTGCCTCTGCAGTCTAACATTAGAGATTAATACTGTATAATGTTTAAGTCTCAATGCTGGGCTGACCTTTAAATGTCAATCAGAATGTGCCCAGAGAGACTTTGCAAGAAATTATTTACAAGTCAAAGACCGGAGGAAAATATTCTCCAGGTTTAAATAATCAGGTACATAGCACTTTTCTTTATAGAATTTGGCTAAAGCAGTAGCTCCATTTCACAAAGTATACCTTAAAGTGGACCAACACCCAGGGGGGATCGGCCCGGGAATCTATAACATTCCCGGACCGATCAGATCCCTCCCCGCGGGGCATCCGAAATCGGGATGTCCCGCGGGGAAGAACCCCCCAGGAGGCCCACAAACCTTACCTCAGCCCTGTTCCATCAGCGCCGCGGCCGCGTCTCACGCTTCTGTCTAGCAGGGCGCGCACCCACGCCGGCCGTTTGGGAATGGCCGGCGCAGGCGCGCTCCCTGTTAGAGGGAAGCGCGAGACGTGGCCTCCAGCGCTCAGAGCCGCTGAGCTGCTATGCGCGTCCAAGCAGCCTTGGACGTGCGCTGTGATTGGCTGGAGCAGTCACGTGGGAGCGGGGAGAGGTGAGTTTTTGGGGCGTTCTGGGGGGTTTCACACAGCGGGGCACCCCCGATCGGGGTTCCCCACCGAAGTGGACCAAAACCCAGGATAGGTAAAATCCTGGGTGTTGGTCCACTTTAAATGCAGATATGGTTTTTTGCCTTGGTTTGTAGATTTGGATTTTGTAATGTTGCTATAGTATTAAAATAGGACCTTTTACATTTTTTACAGCAGAGTTAAAAAAAGAACATGTTATGCTATTACAATATTATAAAACGGTTTTAAATTGCCCCTATTTACTAACCCAGAGACCTGGGTGTAGGACAAAAGGCATTGTGAAACTAATGGAACCCGGGAATCCATCATCAGAATTTCCTGGACCCAATAAAACATACCATTAAAAATAAAATTCCCTCCCTATTAGCCAACAAAGTGCACCCTTCTTGTTGGTCATCTATTGCCTTATTGTGCGTTAGCTGCCTAGGTACTTACTGTAATATTCTGCCCCTCAGCTCTTTCACGATGTGGGACTCCCTCTTACTTACCCCCTCATCCTCTCTCAGAGAAGGATTTGCAGTCCCATGACTCCCACACAAAAAGTAATTTAGGCGCAAAGACATGGACCAGGATTAGCCACGACTGATCTCAGTGTCACAGCTGCCACCTTTTTTGTTAGACCTCTAAAAAACATGGGTTATTTTTGGACCCTACATAGTACTAATCCCTGTTACTACCATGATCTACCTTGTGGCTTCAAAACATAGTGCTATGATGCTTATTAGAGAACTTGCAAGTCAGCTGAAGAACTTGTACACAGGTAGTCTACACCCAAATAAGTGCTAAATATTTTATTCTTACCCTTTTCACCTGATTGTCTGATGACATCAAAATGTTATATTGGCCTTTGTCATAGTTTTGAGTGGTGTTTGCAATTTCTTGCACATACCCAAACAATCAATGATTTAATAATTTGTAGTTGTACATTTTTTAATAAAATCAGTAGCGTAATTGTAAACGAAAATATATTAAACGCTTTAAAAAATATTTCTGAATTTCCCAATTTCTGCAGGTATTCTATAGACAGGAACAGTGACCCTGGAAGATATTTTTATGTTGACGTTACTACTGGAGCTTTGATGACCGCCAGGCCTTTGGACAGGGAGGAGGAGTCATGGCACAATCTTACCATTTTGGCAATGGAGATGAGTAAGTGTGACAAGAACACAAGCACTGCAACTAAGCTTGGGTGACATTCAGGAGTATTTTGTGATGTCGTATCATACACTGCATATCACTGAAGTTTGTGTAACAAAATAAACACATTATTTTGACAGTTTATTAGTGAGGGGTGTCTGGAATTACCTCAATTAAAGTATACTAAACAGCAAGAGGCTGGGAAACCAAGCACCCCAGTTGTAGCTTGCTTGAGCCTACTGGTAATATAGATTGAGCTTATAACATTTTAAATGTATGCTTAAAAATGTACATATCCAGGCAGTATAAAAAGATACTATACAGTGTATAGTAGTTGAAGAGTTACAAATATAGTAGAGAGTGAAATATATAGTAGTTATATAGAGCTGAACATGCCACTGTTTTCCCTTTTCTTACTAAAATAAAAATAAACATATAGCCTTCCTCCGCACCCCAGGGTACCATAGGGCCTAAAGGCTGGTAACCCAAGGGCTCTGGCTGTGGTGGCATATCAGCCCTGGTGACCTTGGTTGTTTCTTATTACAAATAATACTCAGGGCCCTCCGTTCCTAAAGATTATCAGCCAGCACACCGGGCATAGGGGTGGTGTCTCCAAGGCTTGTAAGGCTCTGGCTTCAGTGGCATATTCTCCCCTATGGCCTTTGGCAAGGTCAGGTGCAGCACTGTGATCCCAGAAATAAAAGCATTTCCCTAAGCCAGTAGCATAATTTCTCCAGTCAGAAGTCAGAGATGAAGTAGGGGGAACCTATGTTAAGCTATGGAAGATGCCACAAACCAGAACTCTGCGACCAAATCAGATGTTGCTGCAAAGACCCTGGCAATCTTTAAGAAATACTCCAGACAGTGGTAAGTCTTCAAGCAACAAGCTGGACCAGGAGATTTAAAGAGGGTGGAGTGTTATTTAATTTTTACTATCATACTACATTTGAGCTGGTAAGGGGTCTCAAGTATTTTTTCATGTGGCGTATGCTTGCTTTTATAACCCACAGCCCTGGTAATTTGACAAGGGTATCAACCTGGTGTACATCTGAATAGACATATTTGGGTCTAATTTAACTATAACCTGAAGCTCAAGTGCAAAACTACTGGCAAACAACATTTCAACCTCTGGTACAGATACAGAATAATGCAGAGTAACTGATTAATGTTCAGAGTAGACATTGCTAACATTGGGAGTGGACTTGGCCCCAAAATGTACAGTAGGTTTATCTGGTTGGGAATCTCCTGGTATGTTATTATTACTTAAAATAACTTATTATAATTAATCAGAAATAAATACATGTGAAACAAAAAAAGTCTAGAACTTCTTTAATATTCATTTTGCTGTCTGTGCCCCAGCCTATTTCCAGGTTTGTGTGAACTAAACAGGAAGTTTATCCAACAGAATACTATGTGACCAGCAGGTTATTACTAGCACAGGAATCCCATATCTTGTGCTGCCTATCACATCTCAGCATTGATGAACCCAGTCATTCTCTCTGTCAAATTAACTTCTAGTCTTTAGTGGCTAAGCAGAATGCAAGACTAGATGTCCTATTGAGAACTGTTATATTACACCCAGTTTGCATAACTGACAATACTGTTTGGCTGTTCTGAGAAATGATACATATGCGTCTTGGCCTTTTTTCATCTTTCAGATAATCCAGCACAGATTGGATCTGTTCCAGTTACAGTAAAAGTATTGGATGTCAATGATAATCCTCCAGTGTTTACTAAATTCTATGAAACCTTCATGTGTGAAAATGCAAAAGCAGGACAGGTATGTTTTAGTTTCATGCATTTAGCTGCCAATATCTACTACTACCGTTCCTGGGCACCACTGTTACTGTTCCAGTGCACCACTATCACTCAGTCACCCAAGACTTTATGACTTCATAGAAAACATTATCTTTAGTGCTGCTTAGGGGTGGACTGGTCAAAGAGGGAGCGGAGAGAAATCCAGGTGGACTGCACTGTTTCTTAGTAGCTGACTGGGGTAGATGTAGCCCTCTCTGCACAGTCTAACTCACCCAAAGTTTGTGCTAGAACTCAGTTCACTTGCTGCTTCTAATACTCCCTCCCTTCTGATTCTCCCCCTACGTACAGTACTCTTGCCACAATATCTTCCCCCACAATACTAAAGCTGCAGATCATATACTGCCCTGCCCAGAAATCGTCATGCTTCACTGTGTGAGCCCCCAGGGGTCACCGGTAAACTCAGCTTTACCGGCAGCCCCCATAATGCTGTTTTTGACACATCCCCAGCTTTCCTGTAGCTGTGGCGTGCTCCCCTGCTTCAGTTAGGCTTGCGGTGGGAGTTCTCCCCAGGGTAAGGGAGAAACTGGGGATGCGGCTAGCAGGTTGGTCACGTCAGCCAGCATTATTGAGATCTCATAAAGGCCATGTGGGTGCAGCTTCGGTGGTGGAAAAACATTTTTTTTATAATTAAAAACCTGGCCGCCGTGAAGTGGTTGCATTGTCCGAGGTACTTGAGCAGGGAGGGCGGGTGGGAAAGGTTTTGTGCAGGGAGGGCAGGTGGCTAAAGACCAAGCAACTAATAAGCTGCTTGGTGTGGGGGGTGTGTCTCTGCTTCTGCTGCCTCCACTGTATTGTTCTCCCTGGTCACTGGTGCCCGCTCCCCCCGTCTCCCAAGCAATTAAAGACAACCCTGGACTGGATTATAATGGTCCTGGGAGCAGCAGCAGGGCCTTACGCAACAGCTCTATTGAACCATTTAGAATTTGGCCCTTGGATCAGAAACAACATGGACTTGCTGGAGACAAGTAAAATCCCTGGCTGATTTTTGTCCCTAGTTCACCCCAGCTCCTTTTCCTACGTGCTTAACAACATACAGATCAAAAGAAGGCAGCACACCATCCTGTTAGCGCTGTGTAAACAGTACTGTACTGCAATAAGCAGAGCCAATAATTATACTAATTATAATAATTGTAACTGCTTGTCTTTCCACTTATAGATGCAATTCTAGAATATAAATCCATTAAGGTTCAGAATTCCAAATTATCTCTACATTCATCTTGCTCATTTCCACCCACCTGTATTGCATCTGTTTAATTGCTAATATTTAGTGTTCTGTTAAATAAGACAAAAAAATCTAACAGGGGCCATTATACTAATTATAGGAAATTAATCTATTTTAAGCTAAGATACAGTAATACTCTTATGTAAATAATAATTGTACTGTTACAGAGATGCTAGATAAAAGGATCTAACAGTGAAAAGCTTATATGTAGCATTTAGGTCATGTGCGGGTAGAATGACTTAATAACATAATCCAGTATTGTATATACTGTACTTTGCTAAAAAAAAGGAAAAAAACAATTGAAAAGAATAGAATATGCAGTGTATTTGCAGATTTTTTAAAACATTGGAACATATTTTATATTTATCCAAATGTACACTTAGATATGTATTATTAGACAGTCATCCATATCACAAGGTGATTATATTACATGTTGTAATACTTAATATAATTATTAATATATATATTTTTTTATTTACGTTTTTTATATGACTTTACATTTACTTTAAGCCTACTTTTGATGAAGCAAAACTGACCTATAGAAGAGGTCAAACATGTCTGTTGACCCAAATTCAAAAACAGATGTAAATAGGCCCCATTGAGTACCAAATAAAAGAATTTAAGTATTTAGCTGTGTCTAAATGGTCTATCTAAACAGGCAAAAAAGCAAGAGGTGTGAAGAAGTAAGCCACACTAACAAGGGTAGTTTGTTTTACTATTCCCTTTTTTATGGATAGGACAAAACTGTTTTTTAGAGTCAGACATGGCTCATGAATGATAATTATTTTTGGTGTTTTTTCTAAAGCCCAATCCCAGCCAAACCTTTTTAGAGGGTAAATTTGACTGTGTCCCTATTAGGAGGATCTGCCCTTGTTTGCTATTTGGCCTCTAGAGACAGGAATTTAATATAAACAATAGTTTTTGTCTTGACCAGAAATGGTAAGAAGCAAATTAGGGGGCCTGTGTTAGTGCCCCCCATCTTACTGGCCCATAGTTTGACTGCTTGGTCATTGCCAAAAAAAAGTGATCTACCATAGGGGGTTCCTAATAGAGTGTGAAGACCCTTTAGTCATGAGGAATGGTCCCCCATGAGGTGAGATGATCATTTCGCATAAATAAATAATGTCCAATCAAAGAATTAACCTAAAAAGAAATGGGGGAACCCACCCTCCCCCAGAAAGGATACCGGGTTACTAATGAGTGGCACTACTCTTAAGTATGCAAAAATAAAAAGAGTTTATTATTCTAAGTGATTACATAAACATGACATACTAACACTATTACATATACACAACGGACATGACATAACAATATAAAAACACCAGGGGGCACCAGAGGTCTGCCAAAGTCATCATATAACCCTAAAATCCAACCTAAAACACAAAAATTAATAACCTATTTCAGATATGTGCAAATCTGCAATCAGTTGTGCAATTGTGCTATATATGAAAATATCACACAGTAGAAAATAACAAAATCACTCTTGATATAACAGGAGGACTAGCCAGGGTGTGCAAAGGAGACAAACAATTATCAAGAAATAGCGCAAAAAAATAGTAACTGTGCATATAAACAGACCAACCGGGGTACCCCTGTAGGCATACAGTCCTCCTGTTATATTAAGAGTGATTTTGTTATTTTCTACTGTGTGATATTTTCATATATAGCACAATTGCACAATTGATTGCAGATTTGCACATATCTGAAATAGGTTATTAATTTTTGTGTTTTAGGTTGGATTTTAGGGTTATATGATGACTTTGGCAGACCTCTGGTGCCCCCTGGTGTTTTTATATTGTTATGTCATGTCCGTTGTGTATATGTAATAGTGTTAGTATGTCATGTTTATGTAATCACTTAGAATAATAAACTCTTTTTATTTTTGCATACTTAAGAGTAGTGCCACTCATTAGTAACCCGGTATCCTTTCTGGGGGAGGGTGGGTTCCCCCATTTCTTTTTAGGTTTTCATAGCTTGATCCTGGGTTGAGTGAGCACACGCACATTCTTGTTATATTAAGTATTAGTGGATACTAGGCGAGTGCTGCCCAGTTAGCTTGTCTACTGTTTGCAATCAAAGAATTAGATAACATAATTATCCTGGGTTTGCCTATTTAGTACTCTCTAGGAGACATAATCCTCCTCTGTGTTCTATACACTGCCCCACTGGTTGTTGATCTGCAAGCACAGATCCATAGATGGAAAACTGCCCCGTGTTGACCTCAAAGCATATAGAGTCCACAGCACCATTCACTGTATGTGTCTAATAAAAGTGGGGCATACTATAAGCCTGGATTCTGTGGCCAGATGACCTATCTGGGTCAGTAATAAACAACCATACCTAGAAAAATTTGCTATGTGGAGGTAAAGGTAAATATCCTCTTTTTTGCCCACGAATGTTACTTCTAATGTTAACTGTCAAAACGGACTAGAGATTGGGGTATGTGCGATGCCTTGCCGCCCATTATTACCATGCAGCCAGCTCCCCACAGGCAGAATTCACCTATTAGAGAAAGAGGGCCTTCAGACAGTTGACCAGGAGTTCTCCTTACACTTCTATAATATAAGCATCTAGTTTCTACTTTTGATATGTCAGCTATTAAATGTAGTGTTTACATTTCAGCTTATTCAGACCGTGAGTGCAATAGACCATGATGATCCCCAGGATGGCCAACATATATCCTACCGTTTAACTCCAGAGGGAGCCAACAATCCAAATTTCACATTAAGGGATAACCAAGGTATGTTAATTGCCTGCATATACTTGCTAACATGCATTTGCATATAAAAATATTTGAATGCGAAAATGTACCTGTATGCGAAAGCATGTTTGCATAATTCAGCAGTCACCAAACCTTTCCCATGTGATAAAAAGGCACCAAGGTATGCGTAAATTGCTCTCCACCATTTACCTGGTGAGTGTGGCTCAAATGCGAAAATAGACTTTTTTGTACATGTATGTTATGCTACCACTTTTAAATTATCTCATAGGTAAGTAGCTACAGAGCAAAATCCTTAAAATGACAACTCCTATTGTACTTAGGCTAGGCACACATTGCAAGAAAGGACACTACTTAGCCAAACACATGCTTACACGCAAATGTACATTTGCAGCCCTTTCTGTGTGTAAATATTTAATTATTCTTTAATTTTATTTCTATTGTACATAAGGGGCTCCATTCAGCACCAGGATAAAAAGAGCACTACATTTTAGGAGAGAAAACTGTCATTCATTCAAAAGTGAATGACCGCTTTCTCTTCTAAATAGTAATCAACCCTAGGGAAGTGGACACGGTTGGACACGTTCTATTTGAATAATGTCTTTTTGCAGACCTTACCTGCAAAAAGACATTATTCAAATAGAACATGTCCAAAGGCGGGCAACAAAAATGGTGGAAGGACTTAAACTTAAAACTTATCAGGAGAGACTTAAAGAACTTAAGTCTGGAGGAAAGAAGGGAGAGGGGGGACATGATTGAGACCTTTAAATATGTGAAAGGATTGAATAAGGTTCAGGAGGGAAGTGTTTTTAAGAAGAAGCTTAATGATAGAACAAGGGGGCACAACCTGAAGCTAGTCGGGGGGAAGATCAGGAGCAATGTTAGAAAATATGATTTTACAGAAAGAGTAGTAGATGCTTGGAACAAACTTCCAGCAGAGGTAGTTGAAAAATCAACAGTCACTGAATTTAAACATGCCTGGGATAAGCACACATCTATCCTAAGATAAAGAGTACATACAGTATACACATAAGGGCAAAGGCGGGGGGCAAAAGTTAGATGGGCACATTCCAGAGGGGATGTTGGATAAGTTTAGGAAGACTCCTGGGTGAGGTACACAGAGGGTTAAGTATTGATCAATGTGACATACAATTACATTTTAAAAGACCACTAGAAACGCTAAAACAGAAATGACAATTTAAAGAAAATACCTTAGGGAAACATAAACATATCTAAAACTAATGTAGTTGTTGTGAAAAAAATAAGAATAACTATTACACATAAACAACAAATTTTAAAAAAGGGTGAAAGGAAATACAAGTCTTTATTGACATAAATAACACATATACTACATATATATTACAATGAAATGAAATAAAGACAACATAATAAATAATACAATCTAAAAGCAGTAAATAACTTTGCTTTTTTTCATAGATGATTATAGATCTGCTTAGAAGAGAAAGCATGGATCTATGTGCACAAAATTGTGCAAATAAGATACATGCTTTCCGGGGTGTACAAAGCCCTGATAGGGTCCCATAGCAGGGCCCCTCCACAGACCCCCATCAGCACACACCCACCACCACCACTGCTCCCAACCCCTCCCCCCACCACGGACACTCACCAGCGAGGTGCACATCCCCGGGCAGCGAGAGAGAGAGGAACTGGAGGTTCGCAAGAGCAACAGAGATAAGTGGGCACACACGAGGTGAAGACTGGAGGCGCGCACGTGGCAGAGGCTGGAAGCGCGCATGGCCGAGGCCTGAGGTATGCGAGCAGCGGTGACCTGAGGCACTTCAACGGCGGAAACAGAGAAGTAAGGCCAGAACTGGAGCGCAGGGCAAGTACATACTACAGAGGTAGTTCAGGCAACGTGTGCCAGGCCGCCTTGTTCCATGGGCCTAGGGGCATGTGTCTGTATTGCCCCTATGGTATGTATGCCCCTGCATGCTTCCTCTTCCAAGCAGATTTTTTAGCATAGGTAAGCATCTATAGGCATCTCTACAGGTATATGTGAAGATAGATACATGACCTCTCATTTAAGCAGGTATGTATCCATAGGCTTCCCTACATGTATATATTTTCATAAGAATATATACCCGCATTGTGTTGATTCAGCCCTATACCATCCATAGGCATCACTACTTAGAAATGTTCAGCTCGAAAGACATCGCACACTTCCCACGCACAGGATAGATTTGTCTGCACTGTACTTCTGAATAGCACATGCAATCAAATTGAAGCTGCATGTGAATATATATTTGCACCATAAGAATATATATGGGGTGTTGAACCTGCAATTTTGTCTGAATGTAGTAGCTATATGCTACAGTATTTACGGCTTATGCAGCATTCTTCGGTATTTATTAGAGACTGGAACAAATAATGTATATACTGGTTAAACTAGTTTTAGAAATAGACCATGCATGCCAATACTAACCACTTCCATTTTCCAGCCATGACAGTGGGTGGCTTCACAGTGGTGTTTAAGCCTGCTTGTAGACCCTAAACAGGTGCTGGAAGTAGTGGGTATACATTGTGGCACCCTGAATCAGGATTCAATTCTGTATGCATTAGTATTCTTTAAATTTGCCTCCCTGCCATTATTTACAGATGAACTTTTCATTAAAAAATATAGAGCTAGCCAAACGTCACCCCCCATTCACCAAAATGTGGTTTTGCTCAAAAGATCAAAACAAAAGCAGCAAATCAGATTTTCCATATAATTAAAAGACTAAATAATTATAGTATACAAGTCCATCAAACATGATGTTTAGATGTAGTCATTGTAGTATTTTATTAATAGAGCACATCATTTTTTAGTTTCCACGTGCTCATGCTAACTATATCGAATACCAGTTGTCATTACCTCTAACTGTTCACACAATTCAAACGTATTCCAAACTTGATGTACAAAATAGCGGTACAACTGAAACTAGACCAAATCTGTGACAGATTTTATATCTATACAAAAAATGTATAATGTATTGGGCATTATCATTATAGGCTTTATTGGTTTTGCATATTAATAATGCAGGTATTAACAAATATGTTTTTTATATCGGTACAGACAACACTGCTTGGATCTTAACCAGAAAATCAGGCTTCAAACAATCTGAACAAAGTACCTTTTATATCCCAATCCTAGTATTTGATAATGGGAGACCCATGCTGAGCAGCACCGGTACTCTTACAATACAAGTTTGCAGTTGTGATGACGAAGGTGATATCATGTCATGCAGCGCTGAACCATACACATTACCCATAAGCCTCAGCAGAGGGGCACTCATTGCCATTCTGGCCTGCATATTCGTGTTACTAGGTAAGATAATACCACAATAAAATATTATTATGTATTGAAGCTAATACTGATAAAAAGTACACTATACTGGATGTACGCACATGAAAATATAATCCCCTGGGCTGATTCCCCTGTGAGGATAGATACGTTCACCGTGGGCTGTTAATATACAGCCTGATGGTGTTGGACAAATGGGGGATTATTGTCAGATGTTTCGACCTTGAAATTTATAAGTTGACGGGATGAGGTCTATGTCATTGTGCCTATGCCTAAAATGATTGTATATGCTGTACTCCCTTATTGTCATCCCTTCCCTACCCCCTCTGCCTTCTGTACCCCGATCCCTCTATTTTGAAAAAATAATAAAAGTTGATTATACTAAAAAAGTACACTATAATATATAGTGTTGGGTGAAGCCCCCAAATCAATAGGGACCCAATTTGGGTGGTGGGTATTGTGGAGGAGTGTGGCGTCACGCTGCTGTGACTTACCTCTGCCCGCGATCCTCTTCTGTCTGCGGCGGTGCCAGCATTAGGGGCAGCAGCCTTAGAATCTGGCCCCAGCCGGGCTACAGAAAGATAGTCGGCACTAGGAGTGTCCTCACCCCCATATTGATGACAAAAGATATTTTCCATGCCTACACAAATACAAAAACAGTCAATAGAAACACATTGAGGAAACCCAAACATATACAGATGGATCTGGATGGGAGTTTCTTTAAATTGTTGACTGGCAAAACTCTTCTTCAATCCATGGATTGATCCATTACAAGGCTTGATTTTAACTCCATTCCAGGGGATGTAGTCTCCACAGACTAAGGTCAATAGGGGACATACTCTACTATTCCCTGTTCAGGAAGGATTCTTTCTCTTGTGTAGTGTGATCTATAGGGAATTGACTCAAGTCAATTGACTTGACTTGGGTCAAGCTGTATCTGGGACTTTTACATGGGCACCATTTTTATCGTCTCTTGTGTTTGTTTATATTCGCTTCTGATGTATAGATACTACAGTGCCTGGTTGCCCAACCTATTTTAAGATAATGAATTGTACTTCTAGACAAAGATAGGAACCCCTGATCTAGAGTATAGATAGACTTAAACAAAAAAGACAAATCTCATTACCCCACCCCCTTTTGCAGCATCCTATTAATCTGATCGAAGTTTAATTTATAAAGTCCACTGGAAAACACAGAGTAATCTTTTAAAGTCCGCCAAGGGAACACAGTATTCAATATGAAACAATATGTTCCCTCTGCTGCATTTCCAGTTTAATTACATTTTGTTTGCTCTGTGCTTTCCAGGGACTTTATACTTTTGGGACTATATCTGGGAATATCAGTTCCAAAATGTTGAGCATATTTTAATAATATTACTATAACCAAAATTGTAGTTTAGTACAATTGTTCTACGAGTTTAGCACTTCATTAGTGCAGTATTTTCCACTTATCACCATTTTAATTATGTCTTCTACAAAAAGCAGAGATCCCAACACCAGGGTCTTAAATACTTTACAGGATAGATAGATAGAGATATATAGGGCCAGGTCAGAAAAAAACAGATTTATTGTTACAATTTCTACATTATTTGGATGGATTGAACTTTAATGATGACTCTTGTTCTCCTGCAGTACTGGTTCTACTTATCTTATCTATGAGAAGGCACAGAAAGAAACCATACACTATTGATGAGGAAGACAACGTCCATGAAAATATTGTTCGGTATGATGATGAAGGTGGAGGAGAGGAAGACACTGAAGCATTTGACATTGCAGCCATGTGGAATCCAAGGGAGGCTCACTCTGCAAAAAGCAGACAGGACATGCAGCCGGAGATTGAGAGCTTGTCCCGTTATGTGCCTCAGACATGCATGGTGGAGAATACTGTTCACAGTTACATGCTGGCTAAGCTGTATGAAGCAGATACAGACATCTGTGCACCTCCTTTTGACTCTCTTCAGACATATATGTTTGAAGGAGAAGGTTCAGTGGCCCAGTCTTTAAGCTCACTACATTCGCTTAGTACAGACTCAGATCAGAGCTATGACTACCTTACTGACTGGGGGCCACGGTTCAAAAAGCTCGCCGAGATGTATGGAGCCAAGGATATCAACTCCTATTTGTGATAGTGAAAGAACTTTGGATTTCAGTAGCTTTTTGCAGGACATTGGGCTTTTGCTTAGCCTGGACCTACTTACTTTGGGATTTCTTTAGATCATAAGAAGAAGAGGAAAATCATGGAGCCATGTAACATGGATGAGACCTTTCAATGCTTTGACCAGCTTTACTTGATATACACATTTGTAAGCCCTCTGGGAAATAATGGATATCTGAGGAACATTTTCTTGGGTTTTAAATACTTTTACAGTCCAGAGTGCTATGACATATATTTTTATACATTTACACTTCCCGCCCATGACGCAGAACAGCGAATAAGCAAATAGCTGGAAGTAAATATTGTTTTGCTCTTAATTTATGAATGATCACTACCGAAAATGTCAAAAATGATGTGTACAAATGGAAAGAATAACACTGTTTAATAATATATTTCTGTTTCCAGTGTTGACCACATAACATCTCACCTAAGTAAATAGAGGTGGAATATAATAATATTAATATAAAAAATAATATTTAACTAACATAATTAATTTAAGTCATAATTTTGGGAGCGCTGATGTTATTTAGTAAATCAATATAGTTCCTTTCACCGATTAGTATAACATGAAAAGGATAGCAGAAAGTTGGTCTTAAAAGAGACTCACCCTACCTCACTGGACATACAACACGCCCACTGGTCCCAACAGCAAGGTCAGCACTCTGGCCATGGATCTATTTTGGTAGACTAGGGTCAGTCTAAAAGAGCTATTGGATGTGCAGAGGTAGAGCGGGAGTGTTAAGTGTCAGAATAGATATGGCGAGTATTGTGTGTTTTTGTTAAATGTTGTCTCTTACCCTTCAGTTGAGGGTGGGGCAGCTGCTTCTAACTGGGGGGGCATCCTAATTGGTGATGCCCTCCTTGTGCATAGCACTCTCCCCGCAAGCCTGGTCCATGGAACCCAGATACTACCTCTGGCTGGTTGAAGAACCCACATGACCACCTGAGGCCAATCACCCACATCTATGTTCTGTCTTGTGGGGGATAGTGATTGGCTGCCTAGGCACACAAGGCCAGGTCCCAGAGGTAGAGCAAGGAAGGTGTGAGTATTGGAACCCTGAAGAACCAGACTTGTGGGGGGGCTATGCACAGAGGAAGGCATCACCAATTCAAAATCCTCCCAGTCAGAAGCATTACTATAAGTTTACAGATGCAGTTTTATAAGGTATATATTATGTACTAGAGGTCTGTATACTCAGTACTTTTGATTAAGCTTACATTTGATCATATGATTTGACCGTATTACCTAATGAAATAATTATTTGGAAAGGGCTAAAATCAAACAGAAGGTTCCAGTTTATGATTTTCAATCGATTCTTTCTCAATCCACTTACAGCACAAATGTAGGCAAACAAACAAGTCCAGCATCCAGGAAGGTCCTTTACCTTTCTCTTATATCTCAATAATGAAATGTATTCTTGATTTCTTACATATTTAGCGTGCTGGTTAATTTCGCTGTTTTTGACTCCACTAGTGACCCATAAGGTCCTATTGTAGGCAAAAGTTTTTTCTGAGCATAACTGGCTGAAATGTATGTGTACATGTACTATTTGATTCTGCAATAAACATTTTAATGCAGCTTATTTTGAGGGTCATGTGACCCTATCCCAGGTGAACCTTTAGGGGGACGAATTTGGAACACACTCTAGCAGAGAGCTATTAAGCTGTTGCTTATTGACTGTGTTTGTGTCTGTTGATTTCAGACACAAGGCAAATCTAAGGAAACAAAATGTTACTACTTGACCAGGATAAACATTTTGGGGAGACCTATTAAAGGTCATGAAATTTCATTTTGCCTACACTTGTTCTTTGAAAGAAGGTTGAGTGAACAGAATTGATATATGTGTACAGACTGTTAGACTAGTGACAGGGCAGTTTCTAGGCAAAAGAGCAAAATATTTCTGACGCTTCCTCACCCATCCTATGGTGGTTCTGCTGCCCCATTAGGGTATGTGCCATGCTGGACCACCACCTTAGCAGCAGACAGGGTCCCCTCGCATGACTGAGCCCAATATTTGGGGGGGGGGGGGGCGAGTGTCCTGTCTTGTGGTCTGCACTACTAACTATGGACCTGACACATCTGCTGAAAACAGAATGGCGTCCCCGAATGGTCACCAGGATTACTGGTGGGCTTGATTTCAAGTCTTTTTAGTAATAGAAATTTTAGGTTAGTGCGGGGTTTGCAAGTCCCCGGAAAAAATGGTATATTGATCCTACTTTTTTATATGCTACCTAGAGTACATTTAGTTATGCCCTTGTGATGAACCCGAAGGTAGTGAGTAGAAGGAGTTAGGTATCGCCCAAAATCGTTTATAAAATAGAACAAAAATATTTCTGTTGTGATAAACTGTGAGAGGGGAAACTTGATGGACATGTATTATTTCCAGTCTTCTACTTCACCGTGTAATTATTGTTTCTGCTGGTTTTATAAAATGTTTGATCCTATTACACTGCTAGGATTGTTTACCTGTAAGCAAAATGCACCTACTGTGCCACTGCCATGTGCCAAATGCCATTATATATACTTAAAAGCCAAAAAGACAATTCATAGAAGAGCCCATTAAGCCTTGCTTGTTTTCAAAGAAAAGCCTTCTATTATGATCACTTTAAAAAATTACCGTCTACTTGCTTATTATCAGAACATAGGCTAAAGTGAAAGCGGTAGTTAGCATGATTTAAAGCCCAGTCCAACAAAGACACTTTTAGTTTAATTTTGGATAGAGTATCAAGAAGTCAACTTTCATATTGGTCCTTCAGAATCAGAACCTTTAATGATCACCACGCTGATTGTACTAATCATTTTAAAACTGCTTTTGCCTCTCTGTCTCAGGCTCTGCAATGTTACAGCAGGACTGCTGTCTTGCTACAGCGTAACAAGGGGACCGATCCCTGCTGTGTTACATGGTAAAAGTAATGCATCTACTGTTACAATCAGCTTGTGGCTGACTCACTTGTGTGAAGTGTGAGTGATCCCACCATTGCACTAATGTGATGCATAGATTACCCTGAAAAGTGCCATATCTGTACTTACTTCATGTATACAGAAACAGCAGTTCTTAAAACCAAACTTAAACCGGACCAACACCTGTTTTTCTTTAACGGGTGTTGGTCCTGCTGTCAGCTATTCACAAGAAGCTCGGGGGGGGGGGGTCATCCAGAATGCTGGAACCTCCCAGAACGCCCGTAATGCTCACCTTCATAATGAGCCAGCGTCGGAAAAGGAGTCCCGCGATTAGGCGCCAGGCAGTCACGTGGGCCATAGTCTCTTCCTCTGCATCGGCCACTGGCACGTGACCGCCCAGTGGCCAATCGTGGGACTTCTTTTCCGACGCTGGCTTGTAATGAAGGTGAGCATTATGAGCACCCAGGAGGGTATCTGCGAGAGGGGCTCCAGCATTATGGATTCCGCCCCCCCTGAGCTTCTTGTGAATGGCTGACAGCACGACCAACACCCTTTAAAGAAAAACGGTGTTGGTCCGGTTTAATGCATTGGCGCAGTGTGCTACATTCTAATAGTCGATGCTTTTTTAAACTAAAACAACACCTCCTAAATCGACTTTCAAAATTGTGATTCCCTAAGTGTATCCCCCAGGATTGCCCATAAACTCACCTTTTCCCCGTTGCCACAGTGTATTTGCATCCAAACAGTGGCGCTCATTCCATTCAGATTACCTTTGCCACACTGACGTCAGTGAGGCAGGGTAATCTGAAGGGAATCAGCTCAGCTGGCCACATCTCCACCCCCACCCTTAGCTGTGATCTGAAAAGCCTGATGCAGGTACGTGCCTAACTAAGGATATGCTGAGGATGCAGAAGCGGCACAGGGATGCAGTGTGAGAAGGGGAGGGGGATGAACTACAGGGAACCCTGATACCTTGGAGCTGGAAAGATGAAGTTCAGCTAGTGCCACCACCAGCCCATGGGAAAGCTTTATCACTCTATCAGGGTCCCAGGATTAGACCACTATGGCTCCAACCA
Organism: Gastrophryne carolinensis; assembly: GCA_027917425.1. Taxonomy (NCBI): domain Eukaryota; kingdom Metazoa; phylum Chordata; class Amphibia; order Anura; family Microhylidae; genus Gastrophryne; species Gastrophryne carolinensis. Next base: position 254,692,286 of record CM051239.1, read on the forward strand.
GTGCAAAATAGGCACTTTCCTGTGACATTTACACATACACTTGGTCACCAAGGCACCACGGCAACTAAGGCTAAAGCATATCAATGGCACCCAGACATCAAGAGGACTTCATTTGGTTCTGCCTCTCACATGCTCTATCCAAAACTAAAGCAAAAACATTTTGGCTTGATTTAAGCTTTAAGCCGGAAGTCATCTAAGATGTCTTGTTCTGTAACCTGAATTAAACAGGCTTTTTTCCTTGTACATGTAGATGTTTTTTAACCTAAAGCGAGACATGTTTACACTTCACAGACACTGTAGATCAGCTTATTATAACTTAGTTATGGCCTGACCGAGAGACTCTAAGGAGCTTCGTTCATTCTTTCCGTTTCCCAGCATTGTCGTTGATGAACAAATGAGGTATCCCAAATATTGTAAATTACATTTTGTACATTTGTCAATAAGTTTGGTAACAAAATACAATGTACTGAACGTCCAGTACTTTAGCACTTCTTTCATTAAAAAAAAAAATGAACCCAATATGTCTTATTTTATTATGGTTCAACAAAGACACTCATATATCTTCTTATTTATTATTCCTCTTATTGTTTCTTTTTAAAGCGCCATCACCTTGCATGGAGCTATATAATGTAGAAATTACAGACAAGGTAAAACAAAAATAAACCATGTTCCAAAATTTTATGCAAATTATATTTGCCTCTGATTTTCCTAAATGGTGGATGAAAATGATTTCAAGTCATCAATTGTGAGGATAAATCAAATTTAAATTAAAACGATAATTAAAATATTTAAATTACTCCAAGTTATTAAGCACCAAAGTGTTGTAAAATGGTCATTTGTTAAATTTGCAGAAACACTAGGTAAAATTTACTGAAATCAAAAACATCTTAAAGTGCACCTTTACCTAGAAAGGAAATCTAAAGTACACCAATACCAAGAAAGGAAATTTAAAGTGCACCTCTACCCAGAAAGGAAATCTAAAGTGCACCTCTACACAGAAAAGAAATCTAAAGTGCACCTATACCAAGAAAGGAAATCTAAAGTGCACCTCTACCCAGAAAGGAAATGTAAAGTGCACCTCTACGCAGAAAGGAAATCTAAAGTGCACCTCTACCCAGAAAGGAAATCTAAAGTGAACCTCTAACCAGAAAGGAAATCTAAAGTGCACCTCTACACACAGAAAGGAAATCTAAAGTGCACCTCTACACAGAAAGGAAATCTAAAGTGCACCTCTACCCACCTCTACCCAGAAAGGAAATCTAAAGTGCACCTCTACCCAGAAAGGAAATCTAAAGTGCACCTCTACACAGAAAGGAAATCTAAAGTGCACCTCTACCCACCTCTACCCAGAAAGGAAATCTAAAGTGCACCTCTATGCAGAAAGGAAATCTAAAGTGCACCTTTACCCAGAAAGTAAATCTAAAGTGCACCTTTACCCAGAAAGTAAATCTAAAGTGCACCTCTAAGCAGAAAGGAAATATAAAGTGCACCTCTACCCAGAAAAGATATCTAAAATGCACCTCTACCCAGAAAGGAAATCAAAAGTCTAAGCAGTAAGAAAATCTAAAGTGCACCTCGACCCAGAAAGGAAATGTAAAGTACACCTCTACCCAGAAAGGAAATCTAAAGTGCACCTGTACGCAGAAAGGAAATCTAAAGTGCACCTCTACCCACCTCTACCCAGAAAGGAAATCAAAAGTGCACCTCTAAGCAGAAAGAAAATCTAAAGTGAACCTCAACCCAGAAAAGAAATCTAAAGTGCACCTATACCCAGAAAGGAAATCTAAAGTGCACCTCTAGGCAGAAATGACATCTAAAGTGCACCTCTACCTAAAAAAGGAAATCTAAAGTGCATCTCTAGGCAGTAAGGAAATCTAAAGTGCACCATACACAGAAAGAGAATCTAAAGCGTACCTCTACCCAACAAGGAAATCTAGAGTGCACCTCTACCCAGAAAGGAACCAGCTCAGTGCCCCAAACAGCCGGGTTTTTTTTACTGAAACCTTTGCCCAATATTCATAAAAACACAAACACTGATTCATTCAGTTATTCAGTCATTCAGTCAAACTAAACTGTCACATAATGGTAGTTAGGTTAAGGTGATCCCCGATTCTGAGCTGTGTGTACTGTAACTGAATGTAATATTGCTGGAAAGCACCAGGGGGCGGGGTTCCTCATCCAGGGAGCAATATTGCCAACTACATCCAGTTCATGTTGTTATGAATATTGGGTAAAGGTTTTTGTAAAAAAAAAGAAACATAGGCAGTTTTGTTGCACTAGGCTGGGTGATGACATAAAATTTCTTTCTAGGTATGGGACCACTTTAGCAGACCAAATTACGTGTTCACAAGGACCCCTTCTTTGGTATCACCTTCACAATTCTTGCACCCATTGACCTTTGAATAGATTCTGCTTGAATTGCTTTGCAGGGTGTCAGAATAGCATTACCAGGAGTCAGGACTGCCATTACTATTGGATCTGCCATCCAACCTTCATATATCTTTTGCTTGAGAATACTGCAACGTTTCTCAGTAGGGTTGAGTTTCAGGGTGGATGGTGGCCACACCATGGAGGGTCGATTTAGAAACAGGTGAGAATTCTCACTTCTTTTTTGAGAGAGACAACTGTCATTGACTTTCATTGTCTACCAGGTGTAAATTTCCACCTGGCTCTGAATCAGCCCCAAGGTAGACAATGAAAGTCAATGGTGGTTTTCTCTCCTAAAATGTATTCTTTGCAGAGAGCATGAAGACGATTTTGCCAATGAATGCATAGTTTTTGTACCATGGAAAGTGTCAAACACTCGATACACTTTGCTGAGATAATTTTCACACCCCACAGGGGCCTCCCAGCCCCCCCCCCATGATTCTGGCCTCAACAACCATCCACTATTCCATCCATATGCAGGGTTGCACTATGCTGATCAAGACTGTTTAAAACTTCATGTATGTCTAGGCCCACTGCAACCATATCTGCTTGTGAGCACTGTTTTGGGGGTAGCCAAATAGTAGGTTTATGCAAGCCTCTTGAGAATCCTACACCTTGAGGTTTACAAGCAGAGATTGTCGGGTTCTCCCGGATTGCGGGAGGTAAGAAGTTTACAGCCTCACGGCAAATGGCTCTAGGCGAGAGTCTGCGCTTTGCGCCATTGAACCAAGAAGATGAGTTGTACTGGGTATTCTGGCGGGTTTCACACAGTGGCGCACCTCAATTTCGAGATGCCCCTGGGCCATGGAACAAAATCTGGAATAGTACAAATTAGTAAAAAAGTAGGCCAGAAATGCAAAGGCAGTATAAGACTTGCATGATAAAAATCCCTCAAGATACTCAAAGTGTTTTACAGTGTTATTAAAATGTAAATCAAACCACACATGCAAAGTACAATAAACAACATGCATTTAAGCAGCTTTTACAGAAAAGGAGAACACATGTTTGAGCTGCCAGGGGCTCAAAGGCTACAGGGGACAAGAGGGGTATGAGTGGGCAACCTTGTCTGGATCATCTGTGTATTTCAAAAGGGGTGGTGATAATGTTATTTATCTTTACCACTCATTCACACCTAGATAAGGTGCAGCTGCAGATGAAGTTTCTGCTCCAGTGTGGCTACTATTAGACCTGTCTAAACGTAGCATCTGAAGAAGAACAGCAACTGCATCTTCAGGAACGAGGATTAGTCTCCCACTATGTTGGTTGTAGACACTTGGGGACTCTTGAAAGACATGACACAGGTTTTGCAAGGCCCAAATCACCAGTTTGCAGCCGAACAAAAAGTGCAAAATATGCAAACAAAAACAATTCCATACAGCCCAGGGATCCCATGGCACATGCAAAAAAAATTAAAAATTAGGCAAAAAGGTTATAACCAGCCCAGCCCATTGAAATGTATGGGATAAGGCCACAAAGCTCCTGCTCCTATCTGGCACTGTAGGGAGCTCCGGCACTCATATACGCAACGGAGCTGTTGATAGATGGGACACTACCTGGCCCTATCAGAGGTGTTATGGATGTTTAACCTGATAAATATACCTTTTGCAGTGGGACCTGACATTCTAATGGCATTCATCTGGCACTACAAGGCACTAGCACTTCTTAAATTAACCCCTTAGATGAAAGTTTATAACATAAAATGCTTAATGCCCTAGTTCTCCACACTGCAAATGCTTTTTTACATTTAGATTTTTCGGAAAAATGACACACCTTAGCCCAAACTAGAGAGCATGCTTTTAGAGATCAGTTAATATTTATATAGATGATTTTGTAGCTTATGTTTGCTCTCTATGTTTAACAATAACAACAGCATGACACGGGACCTTTAGTGACATCTAGTGGCAGCTAAGGGATACAACAATATAGGATTTACCATATCACCATCTTGGAATCTAAAAAAAATCCTGGGCTGGTAGTTGGCATTCCCGTGGGGCATTATAAATCGGAATGCTCCACTGTGTTAAATCCTCCCCCCCATCCCCCGGGGTGCGCAAATCTCACCTTCTTTCTGGCTCCCTCACCGATGTAAATATCTGCGGCCACATCCCAATCATCTTTGTACTGTAGCTCAGCCATTCAGAGGTTGGGAATCGGAGTGCACCCACTGCTGTCAATCCCGATTGACGTAAACAGATGGCACTGAGCGGACCGGGAAAAGGTGAGCTATTCTGGGCGATCTAGGGGGTTTCACACAATGGGGCATCCCAAGCCAAAGTTGTAATAACCTAGGCATCCATGATACAAAAGTTCAGTATCAAAGCAGAAGAAGCTCATATTTTTCCCCAAATGCAGCCATGCCCTTACCTTACCTACTACGAGCAAATATATATATATATATATATATATATATATTTTTTTTTTTTTTTTACTACATCTAAGCCCCACCTCATCACTATGGTGACCACCAAGTCATGTTGGCATTAAATTGAGTGTTAATCTATCTGGAGGACATTTGTGGATGGTCACCTTTTTGACCTCAGCATTTCTGAACACCTTTTCCAATTGACCCCCAATCATACTCGGGCATCGTGATCTCCCATGACTTTGGGAATAAACATTACACTGAAAGAAGAAACACAAAGGTGAACCTGTGAGCTAAGTACAATACATTTGTCTACTACTCTTCTTTTTCATTTCCTTTTTCCTCTTCCCTTCCCCACCCCACCAGTGGCATGCTTAACCACCATGAAAACCGAACAAATGCTTGGGGCCCCCACCGGCAACTTTTTTTTAAAGACATAAATAAATAACAGCACTCAGCAGGCGGTGGCATGTGGGTAGTGAGGGGTTCCGTTTACCACAATGGAGAGAGCTGTACACTTAGGTGAGGCAGTTCAGTGCGCTCACCTCCATTCAGTTATGCAAGATGCTGCAAGATCACAGTCATGTGCCCCCCCAGTCATGTGACTAAACATTGTCCAACAAAAGTAAAATGTACCCTCCCTAAACAAAAGATGACTTATAATCTTGCATGGTACTGGGGGCTACAAGCTTTTATTTACAGTACTAGGTCTATTACTCCCATTAACCTATCATAGGCATGTGCATACACGTCCAGCAGCCACTAAAATGCAGTTATGTAGGTTGCTGGCCATCTAGGAGAGGTCCACCAATCACTATAAAAAGGAAATCATTAAGAACGGTGGTTAGAGTGGTAGAGCTGGAAAAAGGGGAGAAGGTGGCAAGTAGCTGCTCTAACAGAATAATAAATATATATCAGTAAAGCACTGTGTGTGGGATGGATAGAAATGATGCAGGAGGGATAAAAGCAGGAACTATACCGACATAATAACATCAGAAGAGGCGTCATTTACTACAAGATTTTATTAAAACAAATTCCATGACTTTGGCTTCGGAGAGAATAACCAGAAAAGTCTTTGAAGAAAACACTGCTGCCACCCGGTGGCCACAAATTACAAGGCAAGTCACTTGGAGATTTTTAGAGCATCATCCCTGTTTCCCCGAAAAAGAGGCAGGTCTTATATTTTTGCTCCAAAGAAGGCGGTAGGGCTTATTTTCAGGGGATGTCTTTATATGAATACAAATTGTAATATAATGGTGCCCACTTGGGTTAGCTAGGCTATAATATAATCAGCTACTGCCACATGACCTAAAATCTGTGCCTCAATAAATGATACTACGCATTGGTATAAGTCATCAGTGTAAAGTTAATTTGTAGGGACGGAGCAGCCACCGGCACAGATGGGGGGCAGCACAGTTGCGCCCATCCCTTTGTGGCTAGGGATTATTTTAGGGGTGAAAGTATAAAATAGCACTTTAAGGACATTGTAGTAGAAATATAAAGGATTATAATGATACTTACCTAATTTGAGACTGCCTGCCTAGATGGAGGCTTTGCTGTGCTTCAGAGAGATTCTGCAGGCCTCCAGAGAAAGCAACTTGACTGCTCATAGCGCCCATAGCCCTCCATTCTTTAACACCATTACCTGCCCCCCCAACCATCCTTATGCTATAAAGTGACCACACCGACACCACCATTCGTTGGAAAGACATTTATTTTATTATAAAATAAATATCGGCCACAGCATATGTATACATTAAACAAACAAAATCCCTTGTCGGCCTGACCCTTCTATATCTATGGAGGGGGCGTTATATCCAACTTCTAACAACTACCCAAAAACTTAGCCACAGCTGATAACAGAATTACTTAACCCGACGGCCAACCAAGAACCAGCCCCCGGCCGTCCGCCCACAGGCCCAGGGGCTTCTTGTATAAGAGCTAACCGTCTCCTATATTAATCCATCTAAAAACCACCCAGCTGTAGCTCATAATAATCAACTTATTCTCTTGTGATGATCGCCGCTTCTGCCTTTCTTTACTTCATTGTGGTTAATTCCACCTTATTTCCATAGCCCGACTGCCCCCCTCCACGGACCGACAAGGGATTTGCGCTGGCTGTGACTTCATTAACCCTAAAAAGAAACAAAGTTAGGCATACAAAACAACCCCACAGAAAACCCCACCGCATCAGTCCGCTGAAAATACACACCTGTCCCACATATCCGACATATCCCCACATGCCCATACTTACGCTAAAAACCGGGAGGGTGGGAGGGCTTCTTGCTCTGTGGGAAACCGGAAAGAGAGGGTGCCTGAGGAGCCAGCCGCTTAAATACCCCCCCCCCCCTGCCCCTACTTACCTCCCCTTCCTGGCCATCACATCCTGTCCCTATGTCCATCCCCCTAATAGCTACTTTCCCACCCTTCCTGGCCTGCGCATGGCAGTCATGCTGCCCTTCTGCCCCAGCGCAGGGGCATCCCTTGACTGCTCATAGCGCCCATAGCCCTCCATTATTTAACACCATTACCTTCCCCCCCAACCATCCTTATGCTATAAAGTGACCACACCGACACCGCCATTCGTTGGAAAGACATTTATTTTATTATAAAATAAATATCGGCCACAGCATATGTATACATTAAACAAACAAAATCCCTTGTCGGCCTGACCCTTCTATATCTATGGAGGGGGCGTTATATCCAACTTCTAACAACTACCCAAAAACTTAGCCACAGCTGATAACAGAATTACTTAACCCGACGGCCAACCAAGAACCAGCCCCCGGCCGTCCGCCCGCAGGCCCAGGGGCTTCTTGTATAAGAGCTAACCGTCTCCTATATTAATCCATCTAAAAACCACCCAGCTGTAGCTCATAATAATCAACTTATTCTCTTGTGATGATCGCCGCTTCTGCCTTTCTTTACTTCATTGTGGTTAATTCCACCTTATTTCCATAGCCCGACTGCCCCCCTCCACGGACCGACAAGGGATTTCCGCCACAGCAAGGGGGTCGATGAAACCTTGACGACAACCTTGCCCGCCACAACTCTACTGCCATTTCCACGACCTCCTGAAGCCTAAGGTTAAACAGGTCCAGACCGACTTCATTCAAATGCACCCCGTCACTTCTAAAAAACATCCTCTTCCCTTCCACATCTACATGGCGGACCACCAATCCCCCCTTCATCTCCACCCATTTTCCAATTGCCCTATTTACCTTTATCCTGGTCTTGTCGATCGCCCGCTCGTCCCTTGCTCCTCTCCAACGAAAACGAGGTATCATCTCAGACCACACAATGATGAGGCGTGGAACCTCCGCCAGCATCCTAGACAAGTCACCCTTAATGGCAGCCACCAAGGTTCTAGAGGCTAACTTGCCCAGATCATTGCCGCCTACATGAAGGACCAGGACACCAGGAGGACCATCCCACACACATCTCTCCACAAAATGGCCTAACACCTCCCTCCAGCACAGACCCCGAATACCCCACCAACTCAACTTAGCCGTCTCCTGCGGCAACCCCAGCTGCAAACCACTTTGTCGCAGTTCCGCCCTCTTTGCGGCCCAAAACATGAAGGAATGCCCCAATAACAGGACAGGGCAGCAGGAGGAGTCTGTAAAAGAAAAGAAAACAACAAAGGAACATTATTAAACACCCCCACCCCCAACCACTTCTACTACCATAAAAAAATCTTTATAAACTTTCATTTTTTTTTTTTTTTTTAATTCTCCAAAACATCCACCCTTGCCTGTACCACCCTAAAAACCCACTACCTCAACCCTCTGCGGATGGACATATGTCCTATAACGATGTGATCCCCACCGGCCAATTTTTTTGAGCAACTCCGTCGACAACCCCAAACGGGCCGCCTCCGTAGCTGCCCCAATCCTAAAGGAATGGGTCCCGTATTCTGACGCAGACAACCCCACCTCCTCTAACGTCCTCTTAAAAACAGCCGTAAATTGGTACCGTGATAGGTAAGACCCATTCTCATGAACTAGCAGGGGGCCCGGAATCCGAGGCCTAACCTCACGGAACGCCCTAAACGCCGCCACAGGACACCCCAGAGACCCAGGCATCTGCCGTAACACCACCCAACATCCCCGTCCCGCCTGATCCGTTTTGGACCGTCTCAGCAGCAACTCAATGGAATCCTCCGTTTCCACCACATCCTGGAAGGCAATCCCCCCAGGTGCAGTCCTGGTCTGACTCACCAGTTCGCTAATTCTAAATGCCCCAAAAAAAGCTAACGAAAAGGCCAACGTGAACAACGTCGCCTCGTATTGAGACCCACATATCGTAGGAAGGCAATAGATCAGCCTCTGCAAGATGACCCATGTCACCGGTCGGCGCTGATCCACACAAACATGCACCTTCCGCCACCCTTTCAAGGCTTGTCTAACCACAAAGGCCCTTGAAACATCCGGCCATCCCCGTACCTTACATAAAAATGACAGTGCGGATAGCTTTCTTTCCACTGATGAAGGGGACTCACCCTTTTCAAATAAGGAGGCCACAAACCAAATCACCATCTCCTCTCTAGACGCCCCAATCCCGAACATCCGCCACTCATTCTCCAACCAAAACCATTCCTCCCATACCTTTTCATATGCCGCCCACGTACTTGCCGCCAGCGATCGCCGGACCAATCTCCATAACCCCTCTAGATGAGTCGCCATACCCAATCCGGGCACTCCTCTCCCTCCATACAGGCCTCGGGCGCCAGCTCCCTGAAGCGAGACAGAGCATCCGCTATTCCGTTAGCCACACCCGGAACGTGCACAGCTCGAAAAAGAATGTTGTACTGTAGACACGACAGAACCAGTTGCCTCAAAAGCTTAACCACGGGGGGTGAAGATGCAGTTTGCGCATTGATCGCAGACACCACCGCCATATTGTCAGAGTGAAAAAGGACCGACTTGTTCTGCAAATCCTCCCCCCAAAAAGCCAGGGCCACCACCACCGGAAACAATTCCAGGAGAGCCAAATTCCTTATGTCCGAAGAGGACCTCACCCTTTCAGGCCAAGGAGCGGCACACCATCTTCCCGCAAAATACGCCCCAAACCCCGTGGACCCCGCCGCATCTGTGAACAGCCCCACTTCCCTGTTCTCCCTCACCGGGTCAAGCCAGTACACCCGGCCATTAAATGAGCTGAGAAAGGAGACCCACATCCTTAAATCCTCCTTCAACCCCCCCGTGAGCCTAATAAAATGGTGAGCTTCCTTGACGCCAGCAGTCGCCAATGACAATCGCCTGGAGAAAACTCTACCCATCGGTAAGACCTTGCAAGCAAAGTTCAGCTTTCCCAAAACCGACTGTAACTGCCGTAACGTCACCTTCTTTACCAATAACGCCCCCTGCAGCTCCTGAAGCAGATCCCTAACTTTAACCAACGGAAGCCTGCATACACCAGCCTGGGAATCAATCTCGATACCCAAAAAACTCATGCATGTCCTAGGACCCTCTGTCTTCTCTGTCGCCACCGGTACCCCAAAGGAATCAAAAGTGCTAAGCATACAGGACAACAATAAATCACAAACCCTGGAATCTGCCGGACCTACGCAGAAAAAATCATCCAAATAATGAGTCACCGCTGACAACCCCAACTTTTCCTTAACCACCCATTCAAGAAAAGTGCTAAACGCCTCGAAATAAGCGCAAGACACCGAGCATCCCATGGGAAGACACCTATCGATAAACCCCCCCCCTCAAAATAACAGCCTAGAAGATACTGACTATCAGGGTGGACGGGCAGCAACCGGAAAGCCGACTCAATATCCGTTTTAGCCATCAAGGCACCCGGCCCGGCCGCCCTTACTAACCCCAAAGCAAAATCAAACGTAGTGTAAGAAACAGAGGCTACCTCCGGGGAAATCCCATTAACCGACCCCCCCTTTGGAAAGGACAGGTGGTGAATTAACCGAAATTTTCCCGGCTCTTTCTTGGGAACCACCCCCAATGGCGATACCACCAAGCCCGGGATAGGAGGAGTTACAAAGGGGCCTGCCATGCGCCCCAACCCCACTTCCTTAGCCAGTTTGTCCCGCACTACCCCTGGATGCTGCCTTGCCGATTTGAGGTTCCGCCTAAATGTCCCGGAAGGAGGGACCGAACATGGAATTACAAATCCCTCCTGAAACCCTGACCCCAGCAGCCCCGCCGCCTCCTTATCCGGGTACCTATTTAGCCATCCCATTATCTTGCCTACGATCACCGGCGAACTCCCCTTTTCCAGCCCCATCGTTTGTCCGCCTATTCCCCATCTGACCTCTCCGGAAACACCGGGTAACCGTGTGCGGTCCACCACAGTTTGAACAGTCATGCCTGAATCTACAGGCCGATCCCCATTTACACTGTGAGTCGTTGAATGCCCAACAACTCCCCTTCTTCCTAGCGACGCTCCCCCCTGCCCCCCCGGCAGGGGGTGTAGGAAAGGGCGGTGGCCCACCCATCGTCTGATATACGCCGCCCCTGGCATTCATGACCCTCATCCACACACCTATGTCTCTATGATCCCACCCCAACTCCGGGCGCACCGACATCCTCTGACGAAACTGCTCGTCGTACTTTAACCAAGCCGTCCCACCATAAACCCTATGCGCCTCCCAGACCGCATCTAGGTAACAAAACAAGGCCGAACACTCCCCCGGGGACTTCTCCCCAATCACACTACCCATAATGGCAAAAGCTTGGAGCCAATTCCCAAAAGTCCTCCTACGATCTTCCTCTTCTTCCTTTCTTCCCTCGCCACCTTCCTTCCACCTATCAACATTGAAACGCTCCAAGGGAAGGAGCGTAAAGATGTCAATGTATTCCCTCTTCCAAATCTTCTCCTTTACCTCGGCCTTCAAGTGGGCACCCAACGGACCTTCGTAACAAATGTATGAGTGACCCATCGCCGAGTCAGATATAGGTAAATTCCTAACCCCACCCCTGTCCGCTTTTTCCGTCCCTACATGTTCAGCCTGCACCCCCCCCTGTGCCTGAGGCTGAGATACAGCCAGACCCCCGCTACCCCCAGCCAACGGGGCCCCCCCAACCCCGGGGCCAGCCAACCCCGGCTCTGGAGCGGCCCACACCACTTGAGGACCCACCGGCCCATTCAACTGAGAAATGTCAGATTCAAACCTCCCGACTAAATCCTTCAACCCCTCCACAAATGACCTCACCCCAGTGACTCCTTCCCACCCCTGGGTCCCCCCCCGAGCAACTCCCGGCACATTGAGAGAAAAAAGAGGCTGGGACTCACCTGGAGGGTGCGCAGGAATGTCCGACCCACCACCTGGACGACTCTGGCTTGCTGGCGTGATCCCCGACGGAACCGTAGCCACTGCCAACTCCGAGACTGGAACCAAAGATGGGCCCACCGACGTGGCCGCGACAGCAGGTGTAGAGGAAAGCGTCGAACCCACCGCCACCAGCCCGTGATTCCCCGCAGATTGAAGACTGAGTCCCTGGGAACCACCACCGGCCGACGATTGACTCGCTGAAGCTGGCAAAAGTGCAGTCCACGCTGTGCTGGTCGCACCCGAGAGGTCCATAGCGGCTGGCACCTGTGACGAAAAAAGAAGAGGAGACACGTCCCCGCCCGGCAAAGAAACACCCAGCGGCCCGGGAGGGGGTAATGCAAGGGACGAAGAAGGGAGGGGTCGGCTGGGAACCGCCACTCGTAAGTGCCCCACGTCCCCGCCCAAAGCCCCAGCAACTGGGAGATCCCGTGACCCCAGGGAGGTAAGCGGAGACCCTAAGGGCACAAGGCTGGCCTGGCCGGACGCCCAGCCGGTTAGAGTATCTGGGCGGACGCCCGCACTCCCCGGGGCGCTGGTAGCCCCCGTCATATATGTAGGGGCCGGCTGAGAGGGGGCCGGGTGGGACGCCGAACGGGACCCAAAACTGGAATCCAATCCGGAATCCCCCCCAGACCCGCCTCCGACCGCCCCGCGGAAATACAAGTGGAGAGGGGGAAGGGTAGTACCTGAGTGGGGGGCGGTGCAGTGATCCACCCCCACAGAATTGGGCACAGAGGAAACAGGCAGAAATCCATAGGAAACAGCAGCCCCAGCTGCCTGTGAAGACAGGGTTTCATGCTGGCCTCCCACCAGCAGGGCGGCGGTAGCGGTCGCCGCCCCTGCCTGAGAACCAGCAGCAGCAGAAGAAGCCTGGCTCCGCAGACGACGTCGGGCAGAAGAGGAGCCAGCAGGGCGGGGAGCAGCTGTCCCCGCCCGGGCAGGAAGAGGAGTGGGGCCGGATGAGATCGAGCGCCGAGGGGCAGAGACAGGGCGAGAAGCGCCCCTGACAGCACGTGGTGGGGAAGGGCTGAGGCGCTCAGCCGCCCGGCGGGTGCGCCCAGTGCGGCGGGGGACAGCCGCCGGCAGCGGAGCAGGCGGCGAAGAATCTGCAGGACCAGGTAAGGCGCCCATCACCCCGCGGAGCCAATCCTCCCCGCGCCGAACTGCCTCCTCACGCATCCTCTCCAGAAGGCTCTCCATACCTGTCAGAGCAAGGAGCGTAGTGCTTCTTGCTCTGTGGGAAACCGGAAAGAGAGGGTGCCTGAGGAGCCAGCCGCTTAAATCCCCCCCCCCTGCCCCTACTTACCTCCCCTTCCTGGCCATCACATCCTGTCCCTATGTCCATCCCCCTAATAGCTACTTTCCCACCCTTCCTGGCCTGCGCATGGCAGTCATGCTGCCCTTCTGCCCCAGCGCAGGGGCATCCCTGTACTGTCAGGCCTGCGTCTGTCTGGCACCCTGAAGAGACACTGTCCAGCTGTAGCCTAATAGCTATAGTGGGCCCACAAATGTTGGAAAGCCCAGAATTAGGAGTTCTGGGGGAAGCCCTTTGGATAGAAAGCTTCCTGTGGGGTGGCCTGTGGCACCACAAAGTTACGCTTGTTGCTGTTTGCATAGTTACCCAGGAAATGTGTGTCTGAAAATGTTTTATGGACTACTCCTGTAAGGAATTTCGAATAAAGCCTTTACTTGTTTTTGCAAGTAGTGTAGCGGAGCACAGGCTAGATACAGGAAAAGGCAGGCCACATGCTGGATGAAGAAGCAGCAAAGCATAAGCTAGATACAGGAATGGGGAAGTCACATGCTGAGAGAAGAAACAGCAAGGCACAGGTTAGATAAACCAATGGGTAGGTCACATGCTAGATGAATAAACAGCAGAACACAGGTAGGATACAGGAACAGACAGGTCAGATGCCGGATAAGGAAACAACAGGACACAACATTGATACATGAACAAATGTGTCATATGCTAGAAGAAAAAATATCAAGGCTCATTCCTGGAGAGAGGAATGAGAAAGTCACAAATGTAATAAAAGTACAGCAAGTCACATGCTGGATGAATAAACAGCAGGGCGCAGACTGGATGAATAAAAAGCAGGGTGCAGACTGGATTAAACCGGACCTTCACCATGATTTAATGAAAAGCCCAAACTCTTAAAAAACAATTCCTCAGCATCTAAAATTAATATATTTTACATGTTTAGTCACTAATTTATTATACTTTACCCCACTGGGCTGCAACTCTGTTCGGGAATTTAGGATACGGGCGCCGCCATCTTGACTCAGAAGCATCACACTTACTGAGGAGAGGAGAGTGGGATAAGGTACAGGGGGGCGGGTTATAGCTGTGCTTTGCTCAGACAGAGCAGAGCTGGGGTCAGGGAAAGGTCAGCAGTCCCAGAATGCAGAGCAGCACAGTCACTTCCTGTTTGCAGGCACTTCCTGTTTGCAGGCTGCCTGCAAAAATGGCAGCTTCCATAAGCCGCCATCTTGGATGTTTAAAGGCTTATAAAATGCAGAAGATGCAGGTAGGATGATTTTTAATGTGAGCAATCTGTATGTACAGGGTGTGGGAAACATATAAGATAGACTCTTATTTAGAGTGAAGGTCCGCTTTAAGTAACAGCAGGGCGCAGACTGGATGAATAAACAGCAGGGTACAGGCTGGATGAAGTAACAGCAGGGCACAGGCTGGATGAAGTAACAGCAGGGCACAGGCTGGATGAAGTTACAGCAGGGAACAGGCTGGATGAAGTAACAGCAGGGCACAGGCTGGATGAAGTAACAGCAGGGCACAGGCTGGATGAAGTAACAGCAGGGCACAGGCTGGATGAAGTAACAGCAGGGCACAGGCTGGATGAAGTAACAGCAGGGCACAGGATGGATGAAGTAACAGCAGGGCACAGGCTGGATGAAGTAACAGCAGGGCACAGGCTGGATGAAGTAACAGCAGGGCACAGGCTGGATGAAGTAACAGCAGGGTACAGGCTGCATGAAGTAACAGCAGGGCACAGGCTGGATGAAGTAACAGCAGGGTACAGGCTGGATGAAGTAACAGCAGGGCACAGGCTGGATGAAGTAACAGCAGGGCACAGGCTGGATGAAGTAACAGCAGGGTACAGGCTGCATGAAGTAACAGCAGGGCACAGGCTGGATGAAGTAACAGCAGGGCACAGGCTGGATGAAGTAACAGCGGGGCACAGGCTGGATGAAGTAACAGCAGGGTACAGGCTGGATGAAGTAACAGCAGGGCACAGGATGGATGAAGTAACAGCAGGGCACAGGATGGATGAAGTAACAGCAGGGCACAGGCTGGATGAAGTAACAGCAGGGCACAGGCTGGATGAAGTAACAGCAGGGCACAGGCTGGATGAAGTAACAGCAGGGCACAGGCTGGATTAAGTAACAGCAGGGCACAGGCTGGATTAAGTAACAGCAGGGCACAGGCTGGATTAAGTAACAGCAGGGCACAGGCTGGATGAAGTAACAGCAGGGCACAGGCTGGATGAAGTAACAGCAGGGCACAGGCTGGATTAAGTAACAGCAGGGCACAGGCTGGATGAAGTAACAGCAGGGCACAGGCTGGATGAAGTAACAGCAGGGCACAGGCTGGATGAAGTAACAGCAGGGCACAGGATGGATGAAGTAACAGCAGGGCACAGGCTGGATGAAGTAACAGCAGGGCACAGGCTGGATGAAGTAACAGCAGGGCACAGGCTGGATGAGATAACAGCAGGCAGGGGCGGACTGGGGCTAAAAAACGGCCCGGGACTTTTTGGGGCACACCGGCCCTGCTGCACTGCCTCTGGCCCAGTATAGTATCGTAATGTCACATTATATATAAGCTTTATTTTTCGTTCCACAGCACGCACACAGGGTTTAGAGGACAAAATAAAGAAAGAAAATATTATGAACCAAATGGTGTGATAAAATCCCCCCATTACAGTCAGTGAGCGGCATCCCTCATTACAACCATTAAGTAGCATCCCTCAGTACAAGTAGTGGGGGCATCCCTCAGTGCAGCCAGTGGGGTCATTCCTCAGAATAGCCAGGGGGGGCATCCATCAGTGCAGTCAGCGGAGGCATCCCTCAGTGCAGCCAGCGGGGGCATCCCTCAGTGCAGCCAGCGGGGGCATCCCTCAGTGCAGCCAGCGGGGGCATCCCTCAGTGCAGCCAGCGGGGGCATCCCTCAGTGCAGCCAGTGGGGGCATCCCTCCGTGTAGCCAGTGGGGGCATCCCTCCGTACAGGCAGTGGGGGCATCCCTCAGTGCAACCAGTGGGGGCATCCCTCAATGCAGCCGGTGGGGGCATCCCTCCGTACAGGCAGTGGGGGCATCCCTCAGTGCAGCCAGTGGGGGCATCCCTCAGTGCAGCCAGTGGGGGCATCTCTCAGTGCAGCCAGCGGGGGCATCCCTCAGTGCAGCCAGTGGGGGCATCCCTCAGTGCAGCCAGTGGGGGCATCCCTCAGTGCAGCCAGTGGGGACATCCCTCAGTGCAGCCAGTGGGGGCATCCCTCAGTGCAGCCAGTGGGGGCATCCCTCAGTGGAGGCATCCCTCAGTGCAGCCAGTGGGGGCATCCCTCAGTGCAGCCAGTGGGGGCATCCCTCAGTGGAGGCATCCCTCAGTGCAACCAGTAGAGGCATCCCTCAGTGCAGCCAGTGGGGGCATCCCTCAATCCGCCCCTCCCCACTGTACACACACACACAAACACACACACACACACACACACACACACACACACACACACACTCACCCTGGTTCCTGGTGAGCGGAGGGCCGGTCTGCCCTTCACTGCTGTTATGCTGCTGCCGCCGAAGCCATGCATAGCCTGCAAATGACACATGCGGGAGGGTGGGCGGCATCTGCCATTCGCGGCCCCTCGCTGCTTTTCCCCCGGCCGCCGCTGCCGCTCTCACACTCACACAACACACACACACATACACATGCTAACCGGCACTTCCTGGTCGGTGGGCGGACCCCAGATGACCGGCATCCAATGAAAACAATGGACGCCGCCCATAGACGCCCACCACGTAACAACCAGGAAGTGCCGGTAAGCATGTGTATGTGTGTGTGTGTTGTGTGTGTGTGAGAGCGGCAGCGGCGGCCGGGGTAACAGCAGCGATGGGCCGCGAATGGCAGATGCCGCCCACCCTCCCGCATCTGTCATTCGTGGCCTTTGCTAGTGCCGGCCTACCGGGATTTTGCCCGGTATGCCCTATGGCCAGCCCGCCCCTGACAGCAGGGCACAGGCTGGATGAAGTAACAGCAGGGCACAGGCTGGATGAAGTAACAGCAGGGCACAGGCTGGATGAAGTAACAGCAGGGCACAGGCTGGATGAAGTAACAGCAGGGCACAGGCTGGATGAAGTAACAGCAGGGCACAGGCTGGATGAAGTAACAGCAGGGCACAGGCTGGATGAAGTAACAGCAGGGCACAGGCTGGATGAAGTAACAGCAGGGCACAGGCTGGATGAAGTAACAGCAGGGCACAGGCTGGATAAAGTAACAGCAGGGCACAGGCTGGATGAAGTAACAGCAGGGCACAGGCTGGATGAAGTAACAGCAGGGCACAGGCTGGATGAAGTAACAGCAGGGCACAGGCTGGATGAAGTAACAGCAGGGCACAGGATGGATGAAGTAACAGCAGGGCACAGGCTGGATGAAGTAACAGCAGGGCACAGGCTGGATGAAGTAACAGCAGGGCACAGGCTGGATGAAGTAACAGCAGGGCACAGGCTGGATGAAGTAACAGCAGGGCACAGGCTGGATGAAGTAACAGCAGGGCACAGGCTGGATGAAGTAACAGCAGGGCACAGGCTGGATGAAGTAACAACAGGGCACAGGCTGGATAAAGTAACAGCAGGGCACAGGCTGAATGAAGTAACAGCAGGGCACAGGCTGGATGAAGTAACAACAGGGCACAGGCTGGATGAAGTAACAACAGGGCACAGGCTGGATGAAGTAACAGCAGGGCACAGGCTGGATGAAGTAACAGCAGGGTACAGGCTGGATGAAGTAACAGCAGGGCACAGGCTGGATGAAGTAACAACAGGGCACAGGCTGGATGAAGTAACAACAGGGTACAGGCTGGATGAAGTAACAGCAGGGCACAGGCTGGATGAAGTAACAGCAGGGCACAGGCTGGATGAAGTAACAGCAGGGTACAGGCTGGATGAAGTAACAGCAGGGCACAGGCTGGATGAAGTAACAGCAGGGCACAGGCTGGATGAAGTAACAGCAGGGCACAGGCTGGATGAAGTAACAGCAGGGCACAGGCTGGATGAAGTAACAGCAGGGCACAGGCTGGATGAAGTAACAGCAGGGCACAGGCTGGATGAAGTAACAGCAGGGTACAGGCTGGATGAAGTAACAGCAGGGCACAGGCTGGATGAAGTAACAACAGGGCACAGGCTGGATGAAGTAACAGCAGGGCACAGGATGGATGAAGTAACAGCAGGGCACAGGCTGGATGAAGTAACAGCAGGGCACAGGCTGGATGAAGTAACAGCAGGGCACAGGCTGGATGAAGTAACAGCAGGGCACAGGCTGGATGAAGTAACAGCAGGGCACAGGCTGGATGAAGTAACAGCAGGGCACAGGCTGGATGAAGTAACAGCAGGGCACAGGCTGGATGAAGTAACAGCAGGGCACAGGCTGGATGAAGTAACAGCAGGGCACAGGCTGGATGAAGTAACAACAGGGCACAGGCTGGATGAAGTAACAGCAGGGCACAGGATGGATGAAGTAACAGCAGGGCACAGGATGGATGAAGTAACAGCAGGGTACAGGCTGGATGAAGTAACAGCAGGGCACAGGCTGGATGAAGTAACAGCAGGGCACAGGCTGGATGAAGTAACAGCAGGGCACAGGCTGCATGAAGTAACAGCAGGGCACAGGCTGGATGAAGTAACAGCAGGGCACAGGATGGATGAAGTAACAGCAGGGCACAGGCTGGATGAAGTAACAGCAGGGCACAGGCTGGATGAAGTAACAGCAGGGCACAGGCTGGATGAAGTAACAGCAGGGCACAGGCTGGATGAAGTAACAGCAGGGCACAGGCTGGATGAAGTAACAGCAGGGCACAGGCTGGATGAAGTAACAGCAGGGCACAGGCTGGATGAAGTAACAGCAGGGCACAGGCTGGATGAAGTAACAGCAGGGCACAGGATGGATGAAGTAACAGCAGGGCACAGGATGGATGAAGTAACAGCAGGGTACAGGCTGGATGAAGTAACAGCAGGGCACAGGCTGGATGAAGTAACAGCAGGGCACAGGCTGGATGAAGTAACAGCAGGGCACAGGCTGCATGAAGTAACAGCAGGGCACAGGCTGGATGAAGTAACAGCAGGGCACAGGATGGATGAAGTAACAGCAGGGCACAGGCTGGATGAAGTAACAGCAGGGCACAGGCTGGATGAAGTAACAGCAGGGCACAGGCTGGATAAAGTAACAGCAGGGCACAGGCTGGATGAAGTAACAGCAGGGCACAGGCTGGATGAAGTAACAGCAGGGCACAGGCTGGATGAAGTAACAGCAGGGCACAGGCTGGATGAAGTAACAGCAGGGCACAGGCTGGATGAAGTAACAGCAGGGCACAGGCTGGATAAAGTAACAGCAGGGCACAGGCTGGATGAAGTAACAGCAGGGCACAGGCTGGATGAAGTTACAGTAGGGTACAGGCTGGATGAAGTAACAGCAGGGCACAGGCTGGATGAAGTAACAGCAGGGCACAGGCTGGATGAAGTAACAGCAGGGCACAGGCTGGATGAAGTAACAGCAGGGCACAGGCTGGATGAAGTAACAGCACGGTACAGGCTGGATGAAGTAACAGCAGGGCACAGGCTGGATGAAGTAACAGCAGGGCACAGGCTGGATGAAGTAACAGCAGGGTACAGGCTGGATGAAGTAACAGCAGGGCACAGGCTGGATGAAGTAACAGCAGGGCACAGGCTGGATGAAGTAACAGCAGGGTACAGGATGGATGAAGTAACAGCAGGGCACAGGCTGGATGAAGTAACAGCAGGGCACAGGCTGGATGAAGTAGCAGCAGGGCACAGGCTGGATAAAGTAACAGCAGGGCACAGGATGGATGAAGTAACAGCAGGGTACAGGCTGGATGAAGTAACAGCAGGGCACAGGCTGGATGAAGTTACAGTAGGGTACAGGCTGGATGAAGTAACAGCAGGGCACAGGCTGGATGAAGTAACAGCAGGGCACAGGCTGGATGAAGTAACAGCAGGGCACAGGCTGGATGAAGTAACAGCAGGGCACAGGCTGGATGAAGTAACAACAGGGCACAGGCTGGATGAAGTAACAGCAGGGCACAGGCTGGATGAAGTAACAACAGGGCACAGGCTGGATGAAGTAACAGCAGGGCACAGGATGGATGAAGTAACAGCAGGGTACAGGCTGGATGAAGTAACAGCAGGGCACAGGCTGGATGAAGTAACAGCAGGGTACAGGCTGGATGAAGTAACAGCAGGGCACAGGCTGGATGAAGTAACAGCAGGGCACAGGCTGGATGAAGTAACAGCAGGGCGCAGACTGGATGAAGTAACAGCAGGGCACAGGCTGGATGAAGTAACAGCAGGGCGCAGGCTGGATGAATAAACAGCATGGCACAGGCTGGATGAAGTAACAGCAGGGCACAGGCTGGACGTAGTAACAGCAGGGCGCAGGCTGGATGAAGTAACAGCAGGGCACAGGATGGATGAAGTAACAGCAGGGCACAGGCTGGATGAAGTAACAGCAGGGTACAGGCTGGATGAAGTAACAGCAGGGCACAGGCTGGATGAAGTAACAACAGGGCACAGGCTGGATGAAGTAACAGCAGGGTACAGGCTGGATGAAGTAACAGCAGGGCACAGGCTGGATGAAGTAACAACAGGGCACAGGCTGGATGAAGTAACAGCAGGGTACAGGCTGGATGAAGTAACAGCAGGGCACAGGCTGGATGAAGTAACAGCAGGGTACAGGCTGGATGAAGTAACAGCAGGGCACAGGCTGGATGAAGTAACAACAGGGCACAGGCTGGATGAAGTAACAGCAGGGCACAGGATGGATGAAGTAACAGCAGGGTACAGGCTGGATGAAGTAACAGCAGGGCACAGGCTGGATGAAGTAACAGCAGGGCACAGGCTGGATGAAGTAACAGCAGGGCACAGGATGGATGAAGTAACAGCAGGGCACAGGCTGGATGAAGTAACAGCAGGGCACAGGCTGGATGAAGTAACAGCAGGGCACAGGCTGGATGAAGTAACAGCAGGGCACAGGCTGGATGAAGTAACAGCAGGGCACAGGCTGGATGAAGTAACAGCAGGGCACAGGCTGGATGAAGTAACAGCAGGGTACAGGCTGGATAAAGTAACAGCAGGGCACAGGATGGATGAAGTAACAGCAGGGTACAGGCTGGATGAAGTAACAGCAGGGCACAGGCTGGATGAAGTTACAGTAGGGTACAGGCTGGATGAAGTAACAGCAGGGCACAGGCTGGATGAAGTAACAGCAGGGCACAGGCTGGATGAAGTAACAGCAGGGCACAGGCTGGATGAAGTAACAGCAGGGCACAGGCTGGATGAAGTAACAGCAGGGCACAGGCTGGATGAAGTAACAGCAGGGTACAGGCTGGATGAAGTAACAGCAGGGCACAGGCTGGATGAAGTAACAGCAGGGCACAGGCTGGATGAAGTAACAGCAGGGCACAGGCTGGATGAAGTAACAGCAGGGCACAGGCTGGATGAAGTAACAGCAGGGCACAGGCTGGATGAAGTAACAGCAGGGTACAGGCTGGATGAAGTAACAGCAGGGCACAGGCTGGATGAAGTAACAGCACGGTACAGGCTGGATGAAGTAACAGCAGGGCACAGGCTGGATGAAGTAACAGCACGGTACAGGCTGGATGAAGTAACAGCAGGGCACAGGCTGGATGAAGTAACAGCAGGGCACAGGCTGGATGAAGTAACAGCAGGGCACAGGCTGGATGAAGTAACAGCAGGGCACAGGCTGGATGAAGTAACAGCAGGGCACAGGCTGGATGAAGTAACAGCAGAGCACAGGCTGGATGAAGTAACAGCAGGGTACAGGCTGGATGAAGTAACAGCAGGGCACAGGCTGGATGAAGTAACAGCAGGGCACAGGCTGGATGAAGTAACAGCAGGGCACAGGCTGGATGAAGTAACAGCAGGGCACAGGCTGGATGAAGTAACAGCAGGGCACAAGCTGGATGAAGTAACAGCAGGGAACAGGCTGGATGAAGTAACAGCAGGGCACAGGCTGGATGAAGTAACAGCAGGGCACAG
This sequence comes from Gastrophryne carolinensis, assembly GCA_027917425.1. Taxonomy (NCBI): domain Eukaryota; kingdom Metazoa; phylum Chordata; class Amphibia; order Anura; family Microhylidae; genus Gastrophryne; species Gastrophryne carolinensis. The sequence goes on from CM051239.1 coordinate 254,714,673, forward strand.
GCTGGATGAAGTAACAGCAGGGCACAGGCTGGATGAAGTAACAGCAGGGCACAGGCTGGATGAAATAACAGCAGGGCACAGGCTGGATGAAGTAACAGCAGGGCGCAGGCTGGATGAAGTAACAGCAGGGCGCAGGCTGGATGAAGTAACAGCAGGGCACAGGCTGGATGAAGTAACAGCAGGGCACAGGCTGGATGAAATAACAGCAGGGCACAGGCTGGATGAAGTAACAGCAGGGCACAGGCTGGATGAAGTAACAGCAGGGCGCAGGCTGGATGAAGTAACAGCAGGGCGCAGGCTGGATGAAGTAACAGCAGGGCACAGGCTGGATGAAGTAACAGCAGGGCGCAGGCTGGATGAAGTAACAGCAGGGCACAGGCTGGATGAAGTAACAGCAGGGCACAGGCTGGATGAAGTAACAGCAGGGCACAGGCTGGATGAAGTAACAGCAGGGCACAGGCTGGATGAAGTAACAGCAGGGCACAGGCTGGATGAAATAACAGCAGGGCACAGGCTGGATGAAGTTACAGTAGGGTACAGGCTGGATGAAGTAACAGCAGGGCACAGGCTGGATGAAGTTACAGTAGGGTACAGGCTGGATGCATAAACATACATAGGACAGGCTGGAAACTTGGAATGATCAGGTTGTATGCTGCATGAAGAAGAAGAAAAACTGAGCTTCCTGAAGAAGCTTAATCATTTTTAAACTTAGATTCGACATGGATGTTGGTCAACCCTGAGGGGGGAAGGGGATGCATCATGACTGCTCATGCAACACCCTGCAAGCCTTGCAAAACTTACCTTAATCAGAGTTCCCCTGGCTTTCACTTGCTGCTGAGAACAGGACACATGACCGCCACTGGGCAATCATGCATATTAAGGTAATATTAGTTGGTTAATCAAGGGGGAAAACTCTGACATTCCGCCGCCCCGAAGGGGACCAACTCCGATTTTATTTAAAAAGGGCATTGGTCTGGTTAAAAGTTTAAGTATTAACCTTTTTTAACACCAAGCATGTAGAATCTATATGCTCGCATCTCCTACCACTAAGCGGCAAGCACATAGATGTTACATTCTTGCTATTTCCTCCCATTTGCAGGTAAAAAATGCTCATAGAGGCCGGGGTAATCAGCATAAGCTGGGTGTGATGACAGAGGGCACCAATCCTCTGCCCTGCGGCTGGCTCTTGCCTATCATTTTGGATGAAGATCGACAGCAGGGGAACAGCAGCGATCGGTGATGGAGGGAAATCCCTGGAAATTCCTAAAAATAATCACAATTAAACATACATAGCACAAAATGGTGAAAAATGACTGGATACAGAGGGTGACAAAACCTTTAGGTAGGCTGGCAGTTAAAGGGTCAAAAGTATCTTCTGAGCACCGTACGAAACCAGTGGTAGAGTCGGACAAAGAAAATGTTGCTGACACCTACCTAACCTATAGCTTCATTTAAAATGTTGCCTAAGTGTGAACTTACTGTGAATGACAAATACAAAATAACTAAATGCAAGCACAATCATTCAAACTATGTTTAAATGTATAGTAATTCAACTGCCTACTGCCCAGCCGACCTGCCGCACGGCACCTGTCAGATGGCGATATAAAGAATGTGGTGGGGCACACCCAGTCTATGGGCCTTAATTTGACACATATCATTTAGAGGGATATTTATTAAAATGTGTAGATCAGTTTCTTCTTCAGTAAGAAGAGCATAATGAATAACCTCCCAATTATTTCTTATAATTTTCTAAATTTCTTATTAATTGCAAGCACACCTCTTTGGATTTATGTATAGCATTCAAAGACGAGCAGCACTCCCCTCATATCTATAAGACTAGCACCACCGATTGGCTGTGCGACCCGCGTGTGAACCAGGGAGAGGTTGGTTTTTGGGGCAATTGTTGGGGATACACAAGGCGGAGTATCCTCTACCTTATGCAGCACAGTCACTATACAGTAAAAAAACATTGCCCATTATTTTCAGCCCATTCACTCATATGCAAATCACGTTGGGAAATAACTGCATTTGTTATTATTATTTTTATTATTATTATTATTATAATTATTATTATATTTATTATTTTAATCTTTCCTTAATAAACCATCTGCATGCAGCATTTCCAAGGAAAATCAATGTTATTGAAGGCCAGCAGGGATATTTGATAAAGCAAGTAAAGCACAGGTTGCATTAGTGACACGGGGGCTTAACCATTTACTTACTGTGCAATAAAAGTAACGAATCAAGAGCACAGCACATATTAGTCAGTACATCTCTTCCATCACAACAAATATCCTTCACAGATGGGTGCGATGAGAATGGGCAGCTTTTCTATCTGATCACGTAATAAAATGTTTAAAAAATTGGGTTTTGTGATGGAGGGTGCAGAGGTTTATCAATGAAGTAGTGTTATTTTCCACGTTAGGAGGAAAGGTTCTTTAATAGGATGTTAAATGTTAAATAATACCCTAAAGCGGAACAAAACCCAGGATTTTGACTTTCCCCCAGATTGTCCAGAACAAATTACCTCTTCCCAGTGCTACTCAGCATGCGCAGGCTCTCATCCAATCAGAGCCATTTGCCATGCATATTAAATGTCCAGCAAATGAATCTTGTTTATGGCAATTGGAGTGAGAGCGGCCACAAACCCTGCAGAGTGCTCTCCCACCCCCAGCCTATCTGAATGTCTGGGCAGGGGAGATACAGGGCATGCGTCCACCACCAGTCCTTACATTGGCAAGGGAGCCATGAAGCAGGTTTATGTTGCGCGCTCCCGGGGGGTTTAACACAGCAGGGCATCCCAATCTGGCATGCCATGGTGAAAGGCCAGCGGATGGCTCTTGAAAGTTTTAGATTCCAGGACCATGCCTTGAGGGATTAGTTCCATTTTAATGAAGTCTAAAAGCTCCAGCAGAAACCCTTCCACAGAGGACATCCTGATTTGAGATGCCCCCACTGCATGGAACATCCCAGCCAATACTCCCATGCAGAGGTGGATTGGGGCAACTGTATTTACAGGACCTGACCAGTCCACCACCAGGCCTAAGGTCCTTGGCCCACCCCGAAGGAGCTTTTCAGATGATCAGTGAGTGTTTATCAGCTGATGCTATAGCCTTGCAGGAACAGATCATGAGCATGGGTGGTAATGTGATGGCACTGAAGCTTTAGCATTGTAGGGGCAGATACTGTGGCAGGGGTGGCTGGCGTATTACTACTGGTCCAGGTATGGGGAGAGTGGCGTGGGGGATATTGGGAAGCAGGGAGTGCAAAGGGGTGTTAGAGAAGGCATGCAAAGCTCCTGGTAAGGTGGGCTGCATACTGTAGGCTCCACGCAGCCAAAATGTCCCTAAAGTAGTGTGGCCCATCGAGAATTTCCCCATGTGCTCCCTTTGGTCTGCTTTAAGAAACAGGGCACCAGACAGGGGCTGTTGCTGCCCCCACAACCCCTTTATATATAATACACTCTGTAGGAGGTAGCAGCAAGGACCTTCAGGATAGCATTTCCCTGGTTATAGGAGCCTGAGAATGTCACTGTTGCTGAATCACCAGAAAAAAAGACAATGAAAGTCAATGGTACTTTTTACTACAGTGTAAAAGGTTCTCTACTTTTCCTTAGTAGTAAAAAGTGCCATTGACTTTCATTGTCTTTTTTCTGAGGCTTTTTTCTCATGAATTGAATCTTTTACTACCATGAGAATGTTTTTCTACCTTTATTGAATCGAGGCCCATGTGTCTGATTAGTTTCCCTGTAGTGTGTACATAGGTCATCATGTGGCAAACAAGCGGTGGGAAAAAATAACATTAAATCCATGCAGCAGGAAATTATTAGTGCTTAACACTAGTGCTTAGAGTTTAACAAGGGTGAAGGTTTGCTTTAAACAAAATATTTCACACTATTCTTATTGATATTTTTTGTGTCAAATTAATAGCAGGTAATATTTTTGCAGCCTTTTTAAGATATATCAGAACACTTAACAGAAAGAAACACAAGAGGGCGCTAGAAGAACAGACTATACCAAATAAAAGGAGCTAAATGGCTTTCACAGAGCTTTATTTACTTTACTGAATCTTCCATTTTTTTTATTCTTATGAAACATTCCTTTACTTCCTTAACATAAAACCTTCTGCACCTCAAAGCCCAGTGACATACGGGGAGGCCGATTCATTAATAGCGCCAGGTAGCGACAGATGAGCGACTGTAGCGTGATTTTTTCTGCGCCAGCCAGTATTCGCTGTGCTTGGCCGGCGTTAGCTTGATGACAGCTACTCAGTCGGTGTGCGGTAATGTTGAATACGGGCTGGGGGGTCGCTGTTTCACAGGTCCAGCGTTGTATGTGAGCGCCTGACAACGAATGGCCAGAGCGAACGGCTAGCTTCATATTCATCAACAAATCACGCTCCGAATGTGCTGTCGCTGTCCATTCCTTGTTTAAACCCCAGAGCGCTGGCGGCGATGTGTATTAACTAGTTTTTAACCCCTAAACAACCATATTTTTGGAATGTAACATTATACATGTTTTTAGAATCATTTTGTAATATGAATACATTAATCTCAGACCTGTTAGATCAATTCTGCACATATTTTTTTTAATTTTTTTTTTGACTTAAAAATAAATCCTAACATTGCAGAAGTGGTCTCCGATTTTTTGAGATTAAAAAAAAAAAAAAAAAAAAAAAAATAATACCAATTAATTATGAATAATTGTAGATTGCTCCATTGAAATGCATTGGACATCGCCAGGGAGCGACAGCTCATACCTGGCGCTGTGAGGGAATTTGCAGCGGCGCTGTTCGGTCCAGGCGGCTTCATGATGAATGCCGCGCTAGCCGTTGCTCTCGCCGGCGCTAGCCTCATTTTGCTTGATAAATGCGTCATTGTGACCGCCGCCGGGCGTACTTGAGTCGGTAGTCGCCGTTAGCTGCCGCTACCTGGCGCTCGTCAGACACTACCTGGCGCTATCGCTTGATGAATAAGGGCCTTAGAGTTTATTGTGTGCTGAGGCGAAAAGCTCTCCAAAGTTTAGTCGCTTTCAGCCAAATAAAATGTCAAGCATACAACATGCAACATAGGATGGAGAGCTCACCACATAGGGTAACATGCTCTCCAATGAGAGGTGGAGTGTTCACCGAATTTATGTGAGACATTGGGAGCCTGATTTATAAAGTGCGCTATTCTGTGTCATTTTGCTGACATTAGCGTCCACCTTGTCGTATGTTTGTTTTTTCTTGCCACAGTTATCTTTCGGTCAAAACATCTGTTCTAGAAGTGGACTAAAAGTGCAACTGTATGGCTGACGAGGCCGCGCACAGCTGATATATGCAGGGAGTACCACGTGCCGATCGCAAGTGCGGCTAAACACTACAGCTGATTGGAGGGAGGGGATTTTCCTGGCACATGGAGGAAATTCCAGAATGACTCCACCGCTATAATAAAAAATGGCTTCTTCCCTCCCTCCCTAACTTTCACTACACATGGCTAGACGCCAAGAAAGGAGGAAAAGGGACTTGTGTCTCTCTTCACTTTATTTGCTGCCTTTTATGCTGGTCAGTGGTCTGGAAAAGGTAAGTATAGGTTAAGAGGCTGATTTATTAATAGCGACATGTAGCGACAGTTGAGCGACTGTAGCGGTATTTTCACAGTGCCCGCTAGTAGTCGCTGTGCTTGGCCGTTGTTCAGTTGTTGACAGCGACTCAGTCGGTGTGGCTAAATGTTCAATACGAGGTTACGAGTCGCTATTTGACAGGTTCCGTGATGTATGCGTGCGCATGATAGCGACTGGTCAGAGCGACCGGCTTTCACCATATTCATCAAAAAATCACGCTCAAAAAATTCAAGCGCTGTGAAATGCATGTTTAAACCCCAGAGCGCTGGCGGCGATGAGTTAAAAGTAGTTTTTTAACCCCTAAACCACCATATTTTTGGAAACCAAAAAAGGATTTTAATTAATTTAGTAATATGAATACAATAATATCAGACCTGTAATATCAATTCTGTACAATTTTTTTTTTTTTAATTTTTTTTCACTTAAAAAAATTAAAAACATTAATAACAATTAATTATGAATATTTAAAGATTGTTCCATTGAAATGCATTGGAGAGCGCCAGGTAGCGAGAGGTCATACCTGTCGCTGTTCAAGGTCGGACGCTGGAGCTGTGGGCTGAGGCTGGAATAATGATGAATGAGTGGCTATATGGGGCTATCTCAGTCGCTAAGCAGGATTGGCTTGATAAATGTGTGATTGTGGTGGGGAGCCGGCGTTCTCGTGGCGGTGCCCGTCATTACCGGCCGCTCACCAGTCGCTACCTGTCGCTATTCCTTCATAAATAAGGGCCTAAGACTAATAAATTATTTATTATTTTTTGCCCTTTGAACTGGTATAGGGGGCCTTTGGACCCTTTACTTATTCACTAGTAAAGTAAAAGTAAACTTATTTAAGTTTGGAAACAATAGCATCCTCTAGGCTATTCAGAATTATTTGACAAATTCTATAGCATAGCCCACAGGGTGCTGTTATTTCCAAACTTTGAATAAAAAGATAGGAAAAAATGTGTACCTCATCTGTAAAAATGCCCCATCACAGGAATTTTTGGAGGAGAAAGGTAGAAAAAAACTATTTTTTCCACTTTTGTGTGTTATCGCTTAAAAGCTGCACTGAGATATAGGTTACAATCCACACCACAATGCACACTGCAAGTCACACTGGCTTCACCAAATATTTAGTATGATCCCCTACGACTTTTATCATTCTATCATCCCACAAAATAAGATTGCACCGAGGGGCCAATGAAAAGCGTTAGGCTTTCATCAACTTTTTAAATTTTTTTTTACTTTTTATACTCTTCTTTATACTTATATAGTTCCAATAAGGAAAGGCTGGGTTGGGGGTTAATAATTTGATTAATTCTGCCCATTGTCCATCAATAAGTTGTTGCTCTATTATTTTATGGCAAAGTCTGCAGCAAGGTAAAATCATCACTGGGTGTCTCAATGAATGGCATTTATACAGAAATTGGGTGATATACATGGTAACAGATTGCAGTGCTAATCACTCGTTTTAGATGCAGCTTAATGTGCCGGCATAACACGTTATTATAATATGCTAATGACAATGTATTTAATGACCAACAATCATTTTCTTTGCACAGAAATGCAATGGATCATATTTTAGGCATAAATATGCCTTTGCTAAATAAATGATTTGCCTAATATGCTCAAGCTATTGCTAATAATACAACTATAGTGTCATTTGTTGAATGACAACTGTGGGCAAAAATAAAGTCCCTGTCCAGGCAAGCTTAAAAAATAAACATTAGTTTCATCTCACTAAAGAATCCCACCTAGTCCTGAGGGTTATTTCAGTCCAATTTCAATGCAGAAAGCACAATCCCCACCCACCACAGTGTGCGTTCCTGCTGCTAGTCACATGCACGTTGAATGGCATCACCTCCTCATTATTCACTCTCAGGCCCTTATTTATGATGGAATAGCGACTGGTGAGCGGCCGGTAATGACGGGCCCCGCCACGAGAACGCCGGCTCCCCACCACAATCACACATTTATCAAGCCGATCCTGCTTAGCGACTGAGATAGCGCCATATAGCCACTCATTCATCATTATTCCAGCCTCAGCCCACAGCGCCAGCGTCCGACCTTGAACAGCGACAGGTATGACCTCTCGCTACCTGGCGCTCTCCAATGCATTTCAATGGAACAATGTTTAAATATTCATAATTAATTGTTATGAATTTTTTTATTTTTTTTTTTAAATGTGAAAAATTCTGTGACCACTTCTGCCATTTTAGATAATTTTTTTAAGGTAAAAAAAATGTAAAAAGAAATTGTACAGAATTGATATTACAGGTCTGATATTAATGTATTCATATTACAAAATTATTTTAAAAACTTATTTTTTTTGGTTTCCAAAAATATGGTTGTTTGGGGGTTAAAAAACTACTTTTAACCCATCGCCGCCAGCGCTCTGGGGATTAAACATGCATTTTACAGCGCAAGCGTTTTTTGAGCGTGATTTTTTAATGAATATGGTGGGAGCCGGTCGCTAGGGCCAGTCGCTATCATGCGCTCCCATACAGCGCGGAACCTGTCAAATAGCGACTCCTCACCCAATATTCAACATTACGGCAAACCGACTGAGTCGCTATCAACAACCGAACAACGGGCAAGCACAGCGACTACTAGCGGGCGCTCTGAAAATGCCGCTACAGCCGCTCAACTGTCGCTACCTGCCGCTATTAATGAATCGGCCTCTCAGTTTCAGGGCTAAGAGCACTGCAACCAGACCAGCCTCCAGGACTATGAAGGATTGAGCCTGCGAGCCAGCTGGTAATTGAGGGTATTTTATTGGTTTGCCTGTACTTGTCCCTTTGGGAATATTTCAATCAGGCCCCTTCAAACTTTCTATTCTGGCCTAGTAAGTTTTGTTTCTTTAGCTTTGTTTTTCCTGATAATCTCAGATAACACTTCCTCTAGTGGCTATAGAAAGAGTAGGCCCTGGGAGAAGGAGAGCACAATCCCAAATATGTAAGAAATATTGCATACAATACGACTTTAACAAGAAATGTAATTTTAAGGTGGTCCCACACCTTAAAGCGGACCTTCACTCTGAATAAGAGTCTATCTTATATGTTTCCCACACCCTGTACATACAGATTGGCCACATTAAAAATCATCCTACCTACATCTACTGCATGTTATGAGCCTTTAAACATCCAAGATGGCGGCTTATGGAAGCCGCCATCTTATCAGGCAGCCTGCAGACAGGAAGTGCCTCCTGACTGTGCTGCTCTGCATTCTGGGACTGCTGACCTTTACCTGACCCCAGCTCTGCTCTGTCTGAGCAAAGTACAGCTATAACCCGCCCCTGTACCTTATCCCACTCTCCTCTCCTCAGTAAGTGTGATGCTTCTGAGTCAAGATGGCGGCGCCCGTATCCTATATTCCGGAACAGAGTTGCAGCCCAGTGGGGGAAAGAATAATAAGTTAGTGACTAAAAACGTAAAATATATTAATTTTAGATGCTGGGGAACCGTTTTTTAAGAGTTTGGGCTTTTCATTAAATCATGGTGAAGGTCCGGTTTAATCCTACCTAATAGGTGTGGGGCTGCATTGTGACAGTCTCGGAGGGATATCCAGAAAATATATAGCCCCCCCCACTGCACATTGACTCATGCAGCACCTGAAATCTTTACCTTCTCCTTGATCCTTGCCTGAAATGCGTCCCCACAATTGGCAACCAGTGGTCACGAGGAAAGTGACTCTAGCCCACGTTGTTGGCTGAGGATTGAGATGAAGGTAAGAATTTTGAGGGAGTAAAGGGGGAGGGAGTTGCTCCATTACTATTACTTATACAGGATCTTTCAGGGCCTGGGAACCAATTTACCACCCCGTTTAACCCTATCATCACTATATAATATTCAGCATATGAATCCTGTACAAAAACTAGGGGCCTTAGTTTGCATACAATTTCAATCGCATGTATTAAACCCCACGCCACATCAAGGCGCCCCTTTTGATGGGTTGCGGAGGTCTATGCGTGGGGGAACTCAGGCAATCTGGTTTCACGCTGAGATAATAATCATGTGGTCCCACACCCATTTAGTAGGAAATGGGTATGAGACCCCTTTATTATGCAAGAGAGCACTATCTGAAACAGCAAAATAAAACATCTAAATAAATAAGAGGCCTTCCACCTCTCCAAGGTGATGTAACTTGATCCCGTTCTTCTAATGTTTTGGAGTTACTCATGATAGCGTTTTTCTACAGTTTTTTATTGGCTAATTTGTAAAGAAAACTAGCAGGAATGGATGCTCAGCTGCATGGCGTTGCCTCAGCCCATTGTATGGGAGCAAGCCTAGAGATGGTCAGGTGAGTATAGCTTTTTTTCTGTTTGGCTGAACAAAGCCTTTAATAATTTGCGGAAGTGAATAAGCCCTCCAGTGAGATGAAAAGCTTTCTACACTGCAATAAATTGTCCAGTCTATTCCAGAAGTCCAGTTTAAGTTTTGAATAGAGTAGGGTAGCACTTTTGCCAGGGTATTATTCCTTTTGCCATCTGTGGGGAGATCTACAGTAGCCTCACTTGCATTTTGGTCACATTTTTTTTTCTTTTGTACTTTTTTTTACATTTTTGCCCCTCTGAAGTAAATTCACGAGTAGTAAATAAGTCAGCTAGGGAAAGTGTATTTGTTTTCATTGTCCTTGGGGGGTTAAAAAAGCACCTTTATGTTTGTTTCACTTGCGTCTCCCATACCTCCCTCCCCCATTCCACTGATTGTGCTTATCTTAATTTAAAGATCAATCAGCCCTATTTTTACTTGTTGACTGCCTGTATAAAATGATGATCCTTATTTAAGAAGCCATACAGCGCCACTTTTTTGGCAGTACTCAGTGTCAAAATTGTGTTATGTTAAAAACCCATATAAACACATTGGCTAATGAGAGGGGGGGGTCACTTATACACCAGAACTGAATAAACTCCCGGCAAGCTTGTTGTTTTCTTCTTTGGGTAGGAGAAAAATCCAGGGGTGACAGGTTTAGTCTATCAGGTGTCTGTCACCCCTGATGTCCTTTTTCTTCCATTAAAATAAAAAAAACAAGCCGGGCTGGAAATTTCTTGAGGCCAGCAGTGACCTCTGCTCCCCCCTCATCCAGCATATTTATATGGATTTTTGTAATTAGGCCATTTTTCGAGATAATGCTCCTTTAACAGCTAATAAAACGCTAATGCCGGTGCAGCCACCAGCTAGCGTCTTATTTAACACTAAAACGCAGCCAAAACGCACTGTAAAGTTTGTCCCATTTGCCCCCAGCAGTGATTTCAGTGGGCAGTATCGGATTGAGGTGTTCAATGATTATAATTAATATTAAACACATTTATTTGAACAGAACTTGCATTGGGACTTGTCAATAATTGAAACGCAGGTCCTAGATGGTCCAAAATGTTTTTGGGAGGATTATTTAAATTGATTTTAATGGCTTCTTTTGCTTAACAATGTGCAATTTGGACACCAACAACTAAAACCCGCCGAAACACACTGTAAAGTTTGTCCCATTTGCCCCCAGCAGTGATTTCTTGTAACTGTAAGGAAGAAATGCTGACCAGTGCCCGAAATATACAGCGCCAAAGATTTCAAAAAATTCATAAATATGCTGGGGAGCGCTGGAATAACGGCAGTATAAAATGGGGCTCACTGGCGCTGGGATAATCGTCTGGTGGGTCCAGAGGGCGCAAGTGAGGGCAGTGTGGGCCGCAGGTTAAGCATTCATGCTATATGGGCTAGGGCCCAGAAATCACATTATATATTATGGAGCCTATAACCTATGTGTGATGGCTGGGCCTTGTTTGAATTGGGCCCTAAGGCAAAGCAGCTTAGGGGAAGGGGGTAGACACCCTCAACTATCATCAAAGCCAACAGCAATAGTGTGGTGGCATGTGGGTCTCAGGTCATGCTGACCATTAGGAACACCTGGCCAGGGGCCCCCTATGCACAGCTGGGCCCCTTGAGCGTCATACTGGAGGCTTGGCTCTCCTTCCCTAACGGATGCCCTGAGCCTAAATTGTGAACAGGTGGTTTGCCGAGGAACCGCCATTTAAAAATTTCCATTGTCAAGTTGAGTGGAAGAGAGGAAAGCAGGACACCACTATGGGGAAGGCACTCAGGGTCCTGGAACAGGCCCACCTTGACTGGCTCAAACTCCTACAAACCCCCTACCCCAGGCCCAGCTGCCCGAGCCAAATCTGCCACTATGGTTTGATCTCCAAACATGAACACAAACTTCTGGGAGAAGCCCTTGTTTGTGTTCAGGGACACCCAAATATCTACTGTTCGGTATGACCCCTTGTATTTTACAGTCTGGGTTCTAATGATGGAACATTTTGGACCTTGGACATGTTTTATACATAAGGATGTTGCTGTTGACCTGTATACTTAAAATTAGAGATGAGCGAACTTTTGAAAAATTCGATTCGACTGATTCGCCGAATTTTCCGACAAAAATCGTTTCAACCCGAATTTATTAAAAACGGCTATTTCTGAGCCTCCTAGAGCCTCAGTAGGGTTGTAAACCATTCTGCCTTGCTGTAACACGCATAGGATGCGTGCTGGGTTAGTTAAATAATACTTTAAATAAATATCACATGCAGATCAGAGGCATCGCTAATAGAATCGCAGAGCGGCACAATTGCAGAGAGTTGAAGTGGCATCACTATGAGGGGCAGGAGCCCAAACATTGCTTTAAAGAGACACTGGAGTTGGCTGCAGGAGGCCAAAAATTGGATGAATCACACCCTGGAGTTGCATGCAGCAGCAGGAGCCCAACATTGGCTGAAAGAGACACTGGAGTTGGCAGCAGGAGGCCAAAAATTGGATGAATCACACCCTGGATTTGCAAGCAGCAGCAGGAGCCCAAACATTGGCTGAAAGAGACACTGGAGGTGGCAGCAGCAGGAGCCCAAAAATTGACTGACAAACTCTGGAGTTTCAAGCAGCAGCAGCAGGAGCCCAAGCATAGCTTGAAAGAGACATTGGAGTTGGCTGCAGGAGCCCAAAGATTGGATGAATCACACCCTGGAGTTGCAAGCAGCAGGAGCCCAAACATTACTTTAAAGAGACACTGGAGTTGGCAGCAGGAGCCCAAAAATTGACTGACACACCCTGGAGTTGGCAGCATCAAGAGCCCAAATATTACTTTAAAGAGACACTGGAGTTGGCAGCAGGAGCCCAAAAATTGGATGAATCACATCCTGGAGTTGGCAGCAGCAGGAGCCCAAACATCACTTTAAAGAGACACTGGAGTTGGCAGCAGGAGCCCAAAAATTGGATGAATCACACCCTGGAGTTGCAAGCAGCAGCAGCAGCCCAAACATAGCTTGAAAGACACACTGGAGTTGGCTTCAGGAGCCCAAAAATTGGATGAATCACACCCTGGAGTTGGCAGCAGCAGCAGGAGCCCAAACATTACTTTAAAGAGACACTGGAGTTGGCAGCAGGAGCCCAAAAATTGGATGAATCACACCCTGGAGTTGGCAGCAGCAGCAGCAGGAGCCCAAACATTACTTTAAAGAGACACTGGAGTTGGCAGCAGGAGCCCAAAAATTGAATGAATCACACCCTGGAGTTGGCAGCAACAGCAGGAGACCAAACATTACTTTAAAGAGACACTGGAGTTGGCAGCAGGAGCCCAAAAATTGGATGAATCACACCCTGGAGTTGAAAGCAGCAGCAGGAGCCCAAACATTACTTTAAAGAGACACTGGGGTTGGCAGCAGGAGCCCAAAATTGGATGAATCACACCCTGGAGTTGGCAGCAGCAGGAGCCCAAACATCACTTTAAAGAGACACTGGAGTTGGCAGCAGGAGCCCAAAAATTGGATGAATCACACCCTGGAGTTGCAAGCAGCAGCAGGAGCCCAAACATTACTTTAAAGAGACACTGGGGTTGGCTTTTGGAGCCCAAAAATTGGATGAATCACACCCTGGAGTTGAAAGCAGCAGCAGGAGCCCAAACATTACTTTAAAGAGACACTGGGGTTGGCAGCAGGAGCCCAAAAATTGGATGAATCACACCCTGGAGTTGGCAGCAGCAGCAGCAGGAGCCCAAACATTACTTTAAAGAGACACTGGAGTTGGCAGCAGGAGCCCAAAAATTGGATGAATCACATCCTGGAGTTGGCAGCAGCAGGAGCCCAAATATCACTTTAAAGAGACACTAGAGTTGGCAGCAGGAGCCCAAAAATTGGATGAATCATACCCTGGAGTTGCAAGCAGCAGCAGCCCAAACATAGCTTGAAAGACACACTGGAGTTGGCTTCAGGAGCCCAAAAATTGGATGAATCACACCCTGGAGTTGGCAGCAGCAGGAGCCCAAACATTACTTTAAAGAGACACTGGAGTTGGCAGCAGGAGCCCAAGAATTGGATGAATCACACCCTGGAGTTGGCAGCAGCAGGAGCCCAAACATTACTTTAAAGAGACACTGGAGTTGGCAGCAGGAGCCCAAAAATTGAATGAATCACACCCTGGAGTTGGCAGCAACAGCAGGAGACCAAACATTACTTTAAAGAGACACTGGAGTTGGCAGCAGGAGCCCAAAAATTCGGATGAATCACACCCTGGAGTTGAAAGCAGCAGCAGGAGCCCAAACATTACTTTAAAGAGACACTGGGGTTGGCAGCAGGAGCCCAAACATTGGATGAATCACACCCTGGAGTTGGCAGCAGCAGGAGCCCAAACATTACTTTAAAGAGACACTGGAGTTGGCAGCAGGAGCCCAAAAATTGGATGAATCACACCCTGGAGTTGCAAGCAGCAGCAACAGGAGCCCAAACATTACTTTAAAGAGACACTGGTGTTGGCTTTTGGAGCCCAAAAATTGGATGAATCACACCCTGGAGTTGCAAGCAGCAGCAGGAGCCCAAACATTACTTTAAAGAGACACTGGGGTTGGCAGCAGGAGCCCAAAAATTGGATGAATCACACCCTGGAGTTGGCAGCAGCAGCAGCAGGAGCCCAAACATTACTTTAAAGAGACACTGGAGTTGGCAGCAGGAGCCCAAAAATTGGATGAATCACACCCTGGAGTTGCAAGCAGCAGCAGGAGCCCAAACATTACTTTAAAGAGACACTGGTGTTGGCTTTTGGAGCCCAAAAATTGGATGAATCACACCCTGGAGTTGCAAGCAGCAGCAGGAGCCCAAACATTACTTTAAAGAGACACTGGGGTTGGCAGCAGGAGCCCAAAAATTGGATGAATCACACCCTGGAGTTGGAAGCAGCAGCAGCAGGAGCCCAAACATTACTTTAAAGAGACACTGGAGTTGGCAGCAGGAGCCCAAAAATTGGATGAATCACACCCTGGAGTTGCAAGCAGCAGCAGGAGCCCAAACATTACTTTAAAGAGACACTGGGGTTGGCTTTTGGAGCCCAAAAATTGGATGAATCACACCCTGGAGTTGCAAGCAGCAGCAGGAGCCCAAACATTACTTTAAAGAGACACTGGGGTTGGAAGCAGGAGCCCAAAAATTGGATGAATCACACCCTGGAGTTGGCAGCAGCAGCAGCAGGAGCCCAAACAATACTTTAAAGAGACACTGGAGTTGGCAGCAGGAGCCCAAAATTGGATGAATCACACTCTGGAGTTGCTAGCAGCAGCAGGAGCCCAAACATTACTTTAAAGAGACACTGGGGTTGGCTTTTGGAGCCCCAAAATTGGATGAATCACACCCTGGAGTTGCAAGCAGCAGGAGCCCAAACATAGCTTGAAAGACACACTGGGGTTGGCTTCAGGAGCCCAAAGATTGGATGAATCACACCCTGGAGTTGCAAGCAGCAGCAGGAGCCCAAACATTACTTTAAAGAGACACTGGGGTTGGAAGCAGGAGCCCAAAAATTGGATGAATCACACCCTGGAGTTGGCAGCAGCAGCAGCAGGAGCCCAAACATTACTTTAAAGAGACACTGGGATTGGCTTCAGGAGCCCAAAAATTGGATGAATCACACCCTGGAGTTGGCAGCAGCAGCAGCAGGAGCCCAAACATTACTTTAAAGAGACACTGGGGTTGGCTTCAGGAGCCCAAAAATTGGATGAATCACACCCTGGAGTTGGCAGCAGCAGCAGCAGGAGCCCAAACATTACTTTAAAGAGACACTGGAGTTGGCTTCAGGAGCCAAAAAATTGGATGAATCACACCCTGGAGTTGGCAGCAGCAGCAGCAGGAGCCCAAACATTACTTTAAAGGGACACTGGAGTTGGCAGCAGGAGCCCAAAAATTGGATGAATCACACCCTGGAGTTGGCAGCAGAAGCAGCAGGAGCCCAAACATTACTTTAAAGAGACACTGGAGTTGGCAGCAGGAGCCCAAAAATTTGATGAATCACACCCTGGAGTTGCAAGCAGCAGCAGGAGCCCAAACATTACTTTAAAGAGACACTGGGGTTGGCTTCAGGAGCCCAAAAAATGGATGAATCACACCCTGGAGTTGCAAGCAGCAGCAGGAGGCCAAACATTGGCTGAAAGGCACACCCTGAAGTTGGCATCAGCAGGAGGCCAAAAATTGGTTGGAAGGCACACCCTGAAGTTGGCATCAGCAGGAGCCCAAAAATTGGCCTAAAGACATAATATGTTTTGCACCATTTGGAAAGTGTAAAACGTGGTACCATGCTGAATCTAGTCGCATGC
Source organism: Gastrophryne carolinensis (assembly GCA_027917425.1). Lineage (NCBI taxonomy): Eukaryota > Metazoa > Chordata > Amphibia > Anura > Microhylidae > Gastrophryne > Gastrophryne carolinensis. The sequence goes on from CM051239.1 coordinate 254,730,869, forward strand.
ATCAGGCATTGGTGGGTGGAAATCCTGGCTGATCCATCCCTGATTCATTTTGACAAAGGTGAGTCTCTCCACATTTTTAGTTGACAGACGAGTTCTCCTCGCCGTAACTATGGCCCCCGCCGCACTAAACACCCGCTCAGATGGCACGCTACTTGCCGGGCAGGACAGCTTTTCCAGGGCAAACTCTGCTAGTTGCGGCCACAAATCAAGTTTGGCTGCCCAGAAGCCAGCGGATCCTCAAGGTGTGTTGGCATAGTCATGTCAAAGTATGACATGACCTGCTGGTTCAGGTCCTGCTCCAGGTCTTCCGGCTGCTCATGAGTAGCCTCACTATGCGGGTGTAGAAAGCTACTCATTAGCGACTGAAGACTGAGGCTGCTGCTGATGGAGCTGCTGCTGCTGCTCCTGCCAACCCCCCCAGCAGCCATGGCAGTGGAAGGTGAGCGCAGAGGTCCCCTTGAGTCAGACCTGCGAGAGTATGGACCATGGCGCAGATAGGCATCGGCCAACTGCCTACGTAGAATGTCTTTGTAGTAGTTCAGTTTGTCCTCCCTCTCGGTGGGTTTAAAAAATGCCCCCATTTTGTGCCGGAAGCGAGGGTCCAATAAGGTGGACAGCCAGAAGTCATCCCGCCGACAGATGGAAACAATTCTGGGGTCACTACGCAAGCACGTGAGCATGCTTCCTGCCATTTGCGCAAGTGACTCGGATGGACTACCTGTCTCCATCTCCACTGCATACTGCCACGGTGTGTCCGGGTCCTCTGTCTCGCCTTCCTCAAAAACCTCTATCTCCTCTGGCTGCTCCTGCTCCTCCTCTCCTGTCCGCTGACTAGATAAACCAGCCATTTCGCCAAGCCTAAACTGTGTTTCGCTGGGCAACTCCTCCTCCTCTTCCTCCTCCTCCTCCAGTTCAGCTCCAACGGGGTTCATGTGGCCGTAAGATGTAAACGCCATGTCTCCAGTGCCCTGACCAGCCATGGTTTCCAACATGTGCTGTAGTACATGAAGCAGTGGAATCACGTCATTCATCCCGTAATCCTGCCGACTGACAAATAAAGTGGCTTCCTCAAAGGGCCTGAGCAAACGGCAGGTGTCACGTATGAGCTGCCACTGGTTGACATTGAAGTTACACAGGGGAGTCCCCCTATCCGCTTGGATCATCAGGAAATCCGTGATGGCTTTTCTCTGTTCATATAATCAGTCCAACATTTGAAGGGTGGAATTCCAACGGGTGGAAACATCGCAAATCAGACTATGTTGGGGGATACCGTTCTGACGCTGTAGCTCAAGAAGGGTGTGTTTGGCGGTGTATGAGTGGCTGAAGTGCATGCAAAGTTTCCTTGAAGTTGTTAGGATGTCTTGCATATGGGGGGAACACTTCAGAAACCGCTTGACAACCAGATTGAAGACGTGAGCCATGCAGGGGGCATGGGTCAGGCTTCCTTGGCGCAGCACAGACAAAATGTTCTTCACATTGTCGGTAACCATGATTCCCATTTTAAGTTTTCTTGGAGTAAGCCATGTTTGGATTTCCTGATGAATAAATTTAAGCAGTTCCTCCCCTGTGTGACTCCTTTCGCCAAGACAAACCATGTGAAGCACTGCGTGACACCTCCGTGCCCTGCACACATGGTAGACTGGAGGGGCACTGAGACTTGAGCCTACAGTGGAGGGTGAGGAGATGGCGGAGGATGAGGAGGCCGAGTCGCACAGTGTCACAGGCCCAACGGGCAGGGAACGTGGGGGCCGAAGCGGCGTGACCTGTCCAAGTCCACATTCACCCAGTGGGCCGTAAACGACATGTACTGTCCCTGACCGTAGTTACAGCTCCAGACGTCGGCGCTGCCATGCACTTTGCTACACACCGACAGGCTCAAGGACTGGCCCACCTTCTGTTCAACAAAAGTGTGCAGCGCTGGTACTGCCTTCTTGGCACAAGCCATCAGTTCTCTGAAAGGTGCAGAGTCCACCACCTGAAAAGGGAGCGACTGCAGCACCAGCAACTTGGACAGGAGCACATTCAGCTTCTGCGCCGTAGGATGAGTGGGCACATACTGCTGTCTCTTTGACATGGCTTCGCTGATGGATTGCTGGCGGGATGCATGACTTGGAGGAGGAGGAGGAGCAGGAGCGACAGAGGATGGGTATGACGCACAGCTGCCTTCGGCTGAGGTGCTGGAGCCTTGGCTGGCAGAAATTGGGAGCGGCGTGCCACTTGGTGAGGAAGCAGACTGGACCACCCCTTGGGAGCCTCAGTTCTCCCAGGTCGCTTTATGGTGACGCATCATATGTTGACGCAGGGCCGTGGTGCCAACATTTGGGCCCTGGCCACGCTTCACCTTCTGCCTACATATCTTGCATGTGGCCATGTTACCCTCCTGCGGATGCTTCAGGAAAAACTGCCACACTGCCGAGTAGCTACTTTTCCCACCAACAGGCCTCACTGATTCGCTGCTATTGTCGCCAACTCCAGGAACCCCTGCCCCACTACCTCCCGATAAGGTAGCCTGCCGCGCAGCAGGTGCTCTACCCCGGCCTCGGCCCCTGTTTGGCTCCAGGCTTTACAATTGTGCCCCCATGCTGACTGCCAACCATGCTGCTAACACCTTGCTGCCTGAGCTGCTGACTCCGGGGCAACCTGCGCCCCTCTTCTCCTGATGATGACGATGAAGCCCCTTCATCACCCGGCTCCCAAGTGCGATCGGCTTCATCGTCATCATCATTATCACCGAGTTGTGGCTGTACGTTACTGATGTTCGTGGATTCGTCAACAGTGTCTGGTGCAGGAGCTGGAACGCTCACAACACCCACGACACTGTCCACATCACTATTTCTCTGCCTAGCTAAAGAAGCCACCTCCATTTCTTGGCTGGGCAGTAGCTGCTGACTGTCCTCTATCTGATCGTCCTCCTCACTAAAGAGTGGAGCTGAACCCAAAGCATAGGATACGTCGCTGGGGGAGGGAACCGCGTAGGACAGAGGCAATGGGAGGACAGGGACTGCTCTCGGGGCATGCCAACTCAGGGTTGTGTCAGAGGAACCTACCGACCCTAGAGTGGGGGTCTCAGACGTAACTTGTGATGATGTTGTTGATGAGCGCGTTAACCAATCCACGGCAGATGCGTTACTGGTGGAGACACGACCGCTAGCAGATACTGGCAGACCAGGTCTCTCACCGTGACTCCAGCTGCCACTCGCCCCTAGTCTGCTGCGACCTCTGCCTGCTGAATCTTGGCCTCTGCCACTCCTCTTTGAACATCCTGGCACTTGTCTGCCTGACATTTTTATGTATTTGCTTATTTAGTATAAACAGATAGGGTTCAATGTGCAGTTTTACGGTGCCCTGCGGCCTGGTTTATTAAAAGCAGTCAAAAACAAATGGGATGCCCCCACAGCAGACCTGAGATCAGTATATATGCACAGCAATAGTGTCTAAGCAGGCTCCAACAGGCCAAATTACTTTAAATAAGTGTGCAGCTTAGAGTAAATACAGAGGCTAATGTGATGTTACAGAATGGGATGCCCCCAAGCAGGCTTTAGAACAGTATATATGCACACAGCAAGTGTCTAAGCCGGCTCATACAAGCCAAATTACTTTAAATAAGTTTGCAGCTTAGAGTAAATACAGAGGCGAATGGTATGTTACAGAATGGGATGGCCTCACAGCAGACTTGAGATCAGTATATATGCACACAGCAACAGTGGATAATCAGGCTCATACAGGCCAAATTACTTTAAATAAGTTTGCAGCTTACAGGAAATACAGAGGCTAATGTGATGTTACAGAATGGGATGCCCCCAAACAGGCTTTAGAACAGTATATATGCACAGTAAAAGTGGATAAGCAGGCTCCAACAGGCCAAATTACTTTAAATAAGTGTGCACCTTAGAGTAAATACAGAGGCTAATGGGATGTTACAGAATGGGATGCCCCCGAGCAGGCTTTAGAACAGTATATATGCACAGTAAAAGTGGATAATCAGGGGCGTGGCTATGTAGCTGAGCAAGGAAGGCGTGTGACACGAGGGCTCCTGAGGAATATCCTGATAAAACCCTGGAATCCAGTAGGAATTTTATTCTAACCACCCTGTAAGGCCGCTGTCTACCCTCTGGACCCTCTGCCTGTCTTTGTGGAGGTAGGGCTCTTTTCCCGGGTTTCCCCGGGACTCTGAGGAACTCCCGCACTAGGGCGGGCGACGCCATCTTGGAAGGTGAGACGAGGAGGAAGAGCGGGGCTGACTTACCCTGGTGCCGTGTCCAGCTTGGCTGTGTGGGGCTGCGGAGCGTTGCTTGTGCTGGCTTCGCTGGTCCGGGCCCGAGGAGGAGAGGGCTGAAGATCCGGAGGCTGTGAGGGGACCTGCCTTAAGTCCTGCGCCTGTCCCGCGGCGCGCTGCGAGGGGGCGGCCTGTATACTCTCCACCTCCGACGGTCGCGTCTCTGCTGCTACCCTTCCACCTTCTGCCGTCGGGTGATCGGCTCTAAGTTGAGGACGCACACACCACTCCTCTGTGCCTGCGGGTAACAGGCAATTCATCTCCCTCTGCCTCCGACGGCAGACACACCGCATAAATCCGTCACTGGCAGCAGACGCTCCACTCCCCCTGCCACTGTCAGTGAGTGCCCTGCTCTCTCTCCACCAGGATCAGGGGGCGCGCCGTCTCCCTTCTGTTTCCGACAACGAGCTCTGCTGGCTGCGTGCTGACAGCTGTCTCCTGCGAGGTGAATTATATGCTGATTGCCCGGCTCCATTCATTGCATGTCAGGCGTCCCCCCTGCACCCTCCCCCCTCCTGCTCCCTGTGCTGCGGAGCCACTTATCTGCATAGCTTCCTGTCTGCTGGAGGTTCACCTGTTGAACTCCTGTATATTCCTGAGCTGGCTATAGGAGCTCAGATATTTGCCTCTGTGCTTGCCCTGTGACCTGTGGAGTGTTTGCCTTTCCCCTGGGGAGACGCTGTGTGGATGCTTGGTCGGTTGATCTCTGGGAGTGCATCGCGGGAAACAATCTGCTGGGAAGCTTGGGGGGCTATACAGCCTTGATATAGGGGCTGGAGACAGTTCTGGGGTTCGGCTGGAACCACTTGTAACGGGACAGTCCTGTATTCTGCCTGGTTCTGCACACAGGCAGCATCTATCCTTGGGATCTGCCCCCCCTCCCTCCTGCTGATAAGGCTAAAGCTTAGCCCACCGTGCTGCTTTACATACCACAGTTACTGGCTCTCTTGCTTGCCCCCCGGGAGGAGGAGGAGGAGAGTGTGACACATCTGACAGGAGCCATATATGAAAGGAAATAAAAGGAGGCGTACTGTGCTTTTGAGCTGCGGCACGCAAACTATGGCCGACTCACCTGCTCAACGTCCTGGGTCTCCGACCTCAGACCCTGATAATGCTGCAATAATGGTGGCTATCACGAACTGCCAAAGTGTGCTTACCACTAAGTTTGATCATTTGCAGGAGCAGCTAAACTACTTTAAACATGATCTAGACAAAGTGAAGGATAGAGCAAAAGAGTCGGAGAGAAGAATTGGAGAGGCGGAGGATAGCTTATCAACTGTCACTTTGACGGTGGATTCTCTGAGACGCCAAGTGAAGATCCTCACGGAAAGGGCAGAGGATGCTGAGAATCGTTCCAGACGTAATAACATCAGAATAATTGGACTGCCGGAGAAAGTGGAGGGGGATGCTCCTGAAAGATTTATTGAAAATCTCATCCAAAACACGGTGGCGCCAGAGGGCCTTTCTCCTTTCTTCGCGGTTGAGAGAGCACATCGTATTCCATTTCGGCCTCCGCCGCCCGGGGCCCCACCCCGTCCCTTTATCTTGAAATTGCTGAACTTTAGAGACAGGGACACCGTATTGATGGCGGCTCGGAAGCAAAAGGATATCCTATTCAATGGGGCGAGATTGTCCTTCTTTCCGGATTTCACGTCCGAGGTGCAGAGGCAGCGCCGTTCCTTCAATGAGGTGAGGGCATGACTCCGGGGGAAAAACATCAGGTATGCCATGCTCTTTCCTGCAAAACTGCGAGTCCAGGATGGAACTACCACAAGGTTTTTTCTCACATCTGAAGAGGCCAACGATTGGATAGACTCACTTCCCGCAGCCTGAAGGCCGAATATGCATAGCTGATTCAAATGGAACACTATTACTTTGGTGTCGCCTAACCTCTATGCTATATGGAAGTTATTATGCTTGGGGAGCCTGAGGATTGTTTCTTCGTGGGACCGCCGGTCTCTCTTCCCTTGCCCGGGTTTTGGGGCCCCTGTTCCCTTCCCCCGTTCTCAACTGTTATTATCCGTTACTTTTTCTTCACCTTCCTTTTCCCCCCTCACAGAATATGTTAGCTGGGTTTCATGGGGATGATTATTCTTTATTATCCCTCTATGTGACTGCCTTCAATGACCACGGATCGCCGACACTACAGTTAGTTTCTAGTTTTCTAGGTTAAGGGATTAAGCTCGCCTTAGTTGGGTTTTGGTAGAGCCGGGTGGGTTTGGGTTGTTACCTCAGGGCACAACACTGTTGTTGAGCCGGAGGTCAAGGGAGTGTTATTGTTATTCATGCTAATGTTCTTTTTTTATTATATAGTGAGTTTGGTATGGCGTGTGAGTGTGTCTGCTGGTGTGAATGGGTTGGCCTGCTGCTATGAGGTCTTGGAGGGGGCTGCGAGATATTGGGATATGATGTACTCCCCTGGCAGAATTGACTATTACCTCAAGGCTAGATGGAATGTAAGGTGATTTCATGGAATGTGCGAGGTCTTAATGATCGCATAAAGAGGTCTACCGTGTTTCAATTCCTGAAGCGCTATAGCCCTGACATTATAATTTTACAGGAGACCCATTTGCTGGGCCGGAAAGTGATGTCCATTAAAAAACCCTGGATAGCGCAGTTATTTCACTCCCACTACTCTAATTATGCCAGGGGGGTATCAATCCTGGTGGCTAAGCATCTCCCCTTTACCCTCCTATCGATTTGCTCTGACCCTAAGGGACGCTTTGTCATAATGCATGCTAAAATACATGATATTAATATCTTGGTGGTAGGCTTATATATTCCGCCCCCTTTTGATGTGCGACTTCTCCAGGAGATCATGGATAGAGTTGCCGCCTTCCCGCCTGACCCTCTATTGCTTATAGGGGACTTTAACATGATCCTGGATAGATCCCTGGACCGGCTGACCCCTGGGGTGGGCCCAACTACAGCATTGGCTGCCTGGGCTGAGGCCCTAGGTTTAACTGAACTGTGGAGATGGAAACATCCAAGCGACAGAGCATTCTCTTGTCATTCCGCCCCCCACAAATCGCTTTCGCGAATTGATTTGGCTTTTGCATCCGGGTGTCTCCTGGCTAGGGTGGTGGCTAGTGAATACTTGCCAGGGGGTATATCGGACCATTCGCCACTAATGGTGGCTTTACGCATGTCTGGGACCCAAACTGGTGTAAGGAGATGGGCTCTTAACCCCTTATGGCTAGAAGTTGAAGAAGTCTGCAGCACACTATTAAGAGATCAAGAGGTGTATTGGCAGTGCAACGGTGATGAAACCTCAATTAACACTCGGTGGGATGCGTTTAAAGCGGTGGTCAGAGGGAGCGCTATTAGTGCCATAAAAGGGGTTAGGGTGCAGCGAGGGAGGTCAATTCGGGAATTGGAGGAGAAAATGGCTGGGGCTGAAGAGGAGTTTGTGATATCAGCGACGCCTGTGAATCATAATTTACTTAAATCACTCCAAAGAGAATATAACCTTGCATTAACTGAGTCCACGAGGAAGATATTATTACTAAAACAGCAAACAATTTTTGAAAAGGGGGATAAAAATGGGAGAACCTTGGCATACCTATCGAGAGCAGAGTGTCCGCAAACGCAAATAGCCGGTATTACACACCAGACCCAATTTATAACTGATTCGGAAGGAATCTCCAAACAGTTCCGTGACTACTACAGTCGGTTGTACTCTTCTAGGGTGCAATATGACTCAGCAGCTCTGGACACCTATCTCGGAAACATAAATCTGCCATCATTGTCAGACGCGGATAGCGCAATGCTGGATGGTCCAATAACGTCCGAGGAAATTGGGAAAGCAATCGCTCTGATGTCTGGCCGGAAGGCCCCTGGGCCGGACGGTTTGCCCTCAGAATGGTATAAAAAGTACGGTGATGCTGTGGTGCCTAGACTATTGGAGGTTTTCTCTGAAGCTCTGCAATCTGAAACCCTGCCCGAATCTTTTGCACAGGCAATTATTACTTTGATATATAAAGATGGTAAACCTCGAGATTCTTGCAGTTCGTATAGACCGATCTCTGTCCTGAATCAGGATGCCAAGGTTCTCGCTAAGATTTTGGCGCTCCGACTGAACACTGTAATTCTCTCGCTTATAGGGCCCGATCAATCCGGCTTCATGCCAGGCCGGACGACAAGCATTAATCTAAGGAGGTTGCTAAGTAACCTGCAAATTTGTCATGATAATGCTGGGAGTAGGGTGGTTATATCCCTTGACAATGAAAAGGCCTTCGACTCTGTCGAATGGCCTTATTTATGGGCTGTTCTGACCAAATTTGGCCTTCCTCCGACCTATATTAAATATGTACAGTTACTTTATAAGAACCCCAGGGCGAGGGTAAGGGTGAATGGAGTTACAACGGCTGAATTTTCCTTGCATCGAGGCACAAGACAGGGGTGTCCTCTCTCCCCCTTGCTATTCGCGCTTGCCATTGAACCCCTGGCATCGTTAATTAGAGATTCCTCAGAAATTCAGGGTTGGAAATTGGGTCCCACTGTCGAAAAGGTCTCCATGTACGCTGACGACACCCTGGTTTATCTGGCAGATGCTGGCAGCTCACTGGAGGCACTACTAAACGTGATAGCTAAATTTGGGGCGTTCTCTGGATTAAAAGTTAATTGGGAGAAATCTAGTTTGTATATGGTGGACAGGCCAGAAGACACTCGGGTCTCTCTAGCCTCATCTCTTCAAGTAGTGGATCGGTTTAAATATCTGGGAGTCATTATACATGGGGTCCCCTCAAAATTCATGGATCTGAATGTATGCCCGGTGATTGATGTTCTCAGGAGGAAGACTGCTCAATGGGCATCTCTCCCCCTCTCGGTGATCGGTCGGATTAATATTTTCAAGATGGTTTTCCTCCCCAAATTTTTATACATCTATCAGGCCTCACCTACTGTGCTACCAGCTGCTCATTTCCAACTGCTAGATTCCATACTGTTTCAGTTCATCTGGGGCGCCTCTCCCCCCAAAATGAACAGGTCTATCCTCAGAACGCCTCTGAATGCTGGGGGCCTAGCAGTGCCACATATGTTGCTTTACTTTTATGCTGCCCAACTAGTCTACACTACGTGGTGGATGGACACCTCAGCGACCAATCCAGTGACTGCCCTGGAGGCTTCCTTGTTGGGACCATTGACCCCTCTGCAGACTCTGGTATATAGGGGAGCTAAGGGCCTCCCACACGCTACTACGTGTATGAGAACCACCCTGCATGTCTGGCATAAAGTGCATAATTTGGGGGGATCTCCCCACTCTCCTTTAGAATGGTCCCCCAATACACCTCTCTGGGACAACCCTAAGTTGCCTGAACTCATGTCCCTTCCAGACACTGTCTTTTGGAAGCGCCGAGGAATTACATCGCTGAAACAGATAGTGTCTGGAGGAGCGTTGATGTCATATGAGCAACTATGTCATGAATTTACGTTATCTCCAAGGGATTTCTTTAGATACCTGCAGCTTAGGCATGCTCTCAGATCTCAGATCCCTTTGGAGGGACTACAATTACGGGAGTCAGCAGTTGAGACTATAGTGGGATCCAAGGACCTCAGTAAGCCCACCTCAACATTATACTCCGCCCTCCTCTTAAGTCTCCCCTCCCCTCTGGATAGAGCACTGGAAAACTGGAAAACACTTATCCCAGACCTTGATCAGGAAGACTGGGAGGAGGCAATAGACAATATGTACTCATCAGTTATAGATTCAAGGGATAGATTAATCCAGGCTAAATGGCTTCATCAGGCTTATCTGACCCCGGTTAGGCTTAAGAGAATGGGCCTATTGGAGTCAGACCTGTGTCCCAGATGCAATACCAGTCCAGGCACCTTAAAACATATGATTTGGGAATGCCGGGTGATCTCTACCTTCTGGGATGGGGTATCTAGCTTCATACATACTTCTGTAGGGCTACCAGTTACGAAGTCAGCTGCCTTCTGCTTACTAAGTATAGTGGAGCCTATGTTGGATGGGGGGCCACAGAGAGTTCTCTTACGTTTGTTAGCTTTTTACGCACGCAAATGTATTTTAATGAACTGGAAACATCCAAATGCGCCAACTCTGTCGGGCTGGAAAAGCCTGATAAACGGGAAACTAGTCCTATATAAGATGACTTATCAGGCAAGGGGATGTCCTAACAAATTTGACCGGGTGTGGGAAGCTTGGCTTAATGCCTCTGATTCCGCCACAGATTAGATGTAATCACTTTTCCCTCTCGCGCTCCCTTCTTGGACCTCAAAACACCCAACTTTTATACTGACAATTGTAGGCGATAGCAGGCGAGGATGAATGTGTGTGACTGTTGTGTGTGTGTGCTGTTTTGATTTTGATTGTATTTCTGTTGGTGTTTTTTGCCTTTATGTATGTTAACTTTTTCTATGTATATATAAAGCATAAATAAAAATTTATAAAAAAAAAAAAGTGGATAATCAGGCTCATACAGGCCAAATTACTTTAAATAAGTTTGCAGCTTAGAGTAAATACAGAGGCTAATGTGATGTTACAGAATGGGATGCCCCCAAGCAGGCTTTAGAACAGTATATATGCACAGTAAAAGTGGATAATCAGGCTCATACAGGCCAAATTACTTTAAATAAGTGTGCAGCTTACAGGAAATACAGAGGCTAATGTGATGTTACAGAATGGGATGCCCCCAAGCAGGCTTTAGAACAGTATATATGCACAGTAAAAGTGGATAAGCAGGCTCCAACAGGCCAAATTACTTTAAATAAGTGTGCAGCTTAGAGTAAATACAGAGGCTAATGTGATGTTACAGAATGGGATGCCCCCAAGCAGGCTTTAGAACAGTATATATGCACAGTAAAAGTGGATAATCAGGCTCATACAGGCCAAATTACTTTAAATAAGTGTGCAGCTTAGAGTAAATACAGAGGCTAATGTGATGTTACAGAATGGGATGCCCCCAAGCAGGCTTTAGAACAGTATATATGCACAGTAAAAGTGGATAATCAGGCTCATACAGGCCAAATTACTTTAAATAAGTGTGCAGCTTAGAGTAAATACAGAGGCTAATGTGATGTTACAGAATGGGATGCCCCCAAGCAGGCTTTAGAACAGTATATATGCACAGTAAAAGTGGATAATCAGGCTCATACAGGCCAAATTACCTTAAATAAGTGTGCAGCTTACAGGAAATACAGAGGCTAATGTGATGTTAAAGAATGGGATGCCCCCAAGCAGGCTTTAGAACAGTATATATGCACAGTAAAAGTGGATAGGCAGGCTCCAACAGGCCAAATTACTTTAAATAAGTGTGCAGCTTACAGGAAATACAGAGGCTAATGTGATGTTACAGAATGGGATGCCCCCAAGCAGGCTTTAGAACAGTATATATGCACAGTAAAAGTGGATAATCAGGCTCATACAGGCCAAATTACTTTAAATAAGTGTGCAGCTTAGAGTAAATACAGAGGCTAATGTGATGTTACAGAATGGGATGCCCCCAAGCAGGCTTTAGAACAGTATATATGCACAGTAAAAGTGGATAAGCAGGCTCCAACAGGCCAAATTACTTTAAATAAGTGTGCAGCTTAGAGTAAATACAGAGGCTAATGTGATGTTACAGAATGGGATGCCCCCAAGCAGGCTTTAGAACAGTATATATGCACAGTAAAAGTGGATAATCAGGCTCATACAGGCCAAATTACTTTAAATAAGTGTGCAGCTTAGAGTAAATACAGAGGCTAATGTGATGTTACAGAATGGGATGCCCCCAAGCAGGCTTTAGAACAGTATATATGCACAGTAAAAGTGGATAATCAGGCTCATACAGGCCAAATTACTTTAAATAAGTGTGCAGCTTAGAGTAAATACAGAGGCTAATGTGATGTTACAGAATGGGATGCCCCCAAGCAGGCTTTAGAACAGTATATATGCACAGTAAAAGTGGATAATCAGGCTCATACAGGCCAAATTACCTTAAATAAGTGTGCAGCTTACAGGAAATACAGAGGCTAATGTGATGTTAAAGAATGGGATGCCCCCAAGCAGGCTTTAGAACAGTATATATGCACAGTAAAAGTGGATAGGCAGGCTCCAACAGGCCAAATTACTTTAAATAAGTGTGCAGCTTACAGGAAATACAGAGGCTAATGTGATGTTACAGAATGGGATGCCCCCAAGCAGGCTTTAGAACAGTATATATGCACAGTAAAAGTGGATAATCAGGCTCATACAGGCCAAATTACTTTAAATAAGTGTGCAGCTTAGAGTAAATACAGAGGCTAATGTGATGTTACAGAATGGGATGCCCCAAGCAGGCTTTAGAACAGTATATATGCACAGTAAAAGTGGATAATCAGGCTCATACAGGCCAAATTACTTTAAATAAGTTTGCAGCTTAGAGTTAATACAGAGGCTAATGGTATGTTACAGAATGGGATGGCCCCACAGCAGACTTGAGATCAGTATATATGCACACAGCAACAGTGTCTAAGCAGGCTCATACAGGCCAAATTACTTTAAATAAGTGTGCAGCTTACAGGAAATACAGAGGCTAATGTGATGTTACAGAATGGGATGCCCCCAAGCAGGCTTTAGAACAGTATATATTCACAGTAAAAGTGGATAAGCAGGCTCCAACAGGCCAAATTACTTTAAATAAGTGTGCAACTTAGAGTAAATACAGAGGCTAATGTGATGTTACAGAATGGGATGCCCCCAAGCAGGCTTTAGAACAGTATATATGCACAGTAAAAGTGGATAATCAGGCTCATACAGGCCAAATTACTTTAAATAAGTTTGCAGCTTAGAGTAAATACAGATGCTAATGGTATGTTACAGAATGGGATGGCCCCACAGCAGACTTGAGATCAGTATATATGCACACAGCAACAGTGGATAATCAGGCTCATACGGGCCAAATTACTTTAAATAAGTTTGCAGCTTAGAGTAAATACAGAGGCTAATGGTATGTTACAGAATGGGATGGCCCCATAGCAGACTTGAGATCAGTATATATGCACACAGCAACAGTGTCTAAGCAGGCTCATACAGGCCAAATTACTTTAAATAAGTGTGCAGCTTAGAGTAAATACAGAGGCTAATGAGATTTTACAAAATGGTAATGTTCCCACAGCAGACTTGAGATCAGTTCAGTATATATGCACAGTAAGTGTATAAGCAGCCTGAAAACGCTAACAAAGCCAGTCAGCCAGCCAGTAACACTCAGGCTGGATGAAAAAAAAAAAAATATCTCCCTGTGACTGCCTCCGATTTTTCCTAACTTTCCCTGCTTCTCGCTGACTTCCTGCCTGTCTCCTGCATGTCCCTGTCTGTCCCTGTCTCTCTAACTGTCTCTCCCTGACTACAGCAGTGTCCTGTCTCTCACGAATGCAATAGAGAAATGAGGAAAAGCAAGATGTCCGCCGCCTTAAATAGCGCTGTGACGTCACCGGGCTTGCTGGCTGCTGATAGGCTGCATGTGACTGCCCCAGCATGCACTGGAGCGAGGTAGATATCTGGACATGTCCCGTCCGCCATCTGAGAATGCCTGTAATGTAAATGAATGGATGTTAAAGAAAAACTTCGAGCGATCGAAGCACGGGGAAATTCGGATTCGATCCGAATCGAATTTTTCATGAAATTCGGATCAAATCCGGGTTCGTCCGGATCGATTCGCTCATCCCTACTTAAAATAAATATCTATGCTCAAAAACCTGTCACCTCTGGTTTTTACCAGTAGGAGAAGATCACAATTGTGGCGTTTCCCTCCACTATTCAGCATGTTTATATGGATTTTTATTCATAGAAAATTTTGCGATACAGCTTTTTAATTACCTCTACCTTCTATTCGCATCAATATTTTTCTTTTTTTTTTCCCATGTTCTATCTTTCTCAAAAAGTATTGACAGGCACATCTGTTACTAAGACAGTAGTTGTTACACTAAGACAGTAGTTGTTACACTGTTATACCTCTGTTGCTCTGTAACCAAGACAGATATAAACTGCCCTAATAATGAGTTCTTCACCCAAATGCCATCAAGTAAGCCTTTCCGAGTATGAAGAATAGCTTTTTTCTCCAGACAGTCATGTCCCTCAACCAGGTCAACATCAGGGCCCTCCCTACCACTGCACTCCTCTTATACCTATACCCAAGGCCTAGGGCCCAAGGGGTATGCACCCCGGGCCTCCACCCCTTGACCTGCAAAGGGGGCCCCTAATGACCTTTGGGGTTTGATTTGGTCCAGGAGGCTTTTCAGTCTTTGGTCTGAAGGGCCACGGGGCCAGCAACAAAGCTATCAGCAACAACGAGGCCCCCCCGCTTCCTGGCAAGCCTTTTTTTGTTTTTGCAAACCTGCAGCTAAAGCCACCACAGGACAGGACAGAGAGTCTGGAGCAGCAAAGCCGCCATCAGCAACGCTACAGTGATGGGTGCGTGCAGAGCTGTCAGCCGACGGCCGATCACTGCACATAAGCCACCAAGCACAGCCGCTATTTCAATGCAGGGAACTGATTTCTGCTGGACCAGCTGGGTGACTACACTACACACCCCAGGAGTTCCCGAGCAGCACGCACCCGCACAAGGGTGGCACAAGGGACTTGATTTGAAGTTCCAGTAAGACAACCACCGATCAGTTACTTAGGTGGACTACTATTTTAAAGGAAAAAATACTGTATCTGGGGCCTCCACCAGATTTTGTGCCCAGGGGCCTCTATCACACTTAATACCACCCTGCCTATACCTATATCCTCTTATACCTATACTCTATTGATATATACTGTACTAGATGCAGGATATCACCAGGATCCTGCCAATGCCATATTGTACTTGAAAGTAAAATGTTCAGCTATACCCCATTTGCTTACGGTATTTATTTATCTTATGCAGGATTGCATTGTCTTAGCTGCAGTGTTCTCGAGCAGATGAAAAGCAACATTTTGCTGCATGTCATATGATATATCTAGAGGTGTATCTGACCAATATACTTGATTTTGACTTTTACAGGGCAACGTTTTCTGCATTTTATTTACATAATTCAAATGGGAAACCATCTCTAGAAAATTCACATAAATGTTCTGTGTTTAAGGGGAAAAAGACCAGATTACTAATTCAGTAACTATCTTTTTCCAATAATGTAATGTTATCTAATTGAGCAATGGGCAACAATCAGGGGCATTTGGCCAAAAATCCATAGGGCAGCCCTGATTCTAAATAGAGCCCTGAACCAGTCTGGTTGTGCAAGTTTTAATAGGAATGATATCCTTAAGGGACAGGTCATTCAGCTAAACTGTGGTATGTCAAAAACCTCAAAAACCATTCAATGTCAAATCTAATGGCCAGTAAAAAAGCCATTGAGATCTGTAAGTAGGCTATCGTAAACTGATTACACAGTATAGGCTGGGCAGTAAAATTCCAAATGCAAATGGGAATTTCAAGCATGATACAAAATACAGTCATAAATATGTAAATTGGAAAGCTAATTACCTGTGTCTGCTTTTTCGGAACACAAAAAAATAATCTTCCATAATACTGAATTCTAAATACAGGTAGCTGTAAAACAACATGTCTTTTATGGACAATACGGTGAACCATTATATAGGATGCTGATTCAGGGCCTTATTTACAATGTGCCGATTAGCCCAGGGCCAGTGAGCTCCACTTTGTACTGCCATTATTCTGGCGCTCCCCAGCATATTTAGGATTTTTTCCCTCCTTCAAATCTTTGATGCAAGTTTTGTACAAATAAACATGTTTAATATTAATTATAAACATTAAATACTTCAATCCAATTCTACCCATTGTGCTCTTTGGAATTTGGGCTACCATGCCAGGTTTCATCTGGTGCTGCATCATTTTCGATGCTAGTGTTAAATAAGACGCCAAGCAGCGGCCGCATCAGCGTTAGCATTTTTTTCGTTATTAAATCATATGCTGAGTGCCAAAAAAATGGTGCTGATGCTTCTAAATAAGGCTCCCAGTCTCCTGCTCAACCTGTATGTGGGGTCACGTAACTGGTAAAACATGCATTAATCTGTTAATGATTTTCAGGGTCATTCCCTGCCAGCTTCATGTGTGGGAAGAAATGTGCATGTGCGAAAAATGGACATGCACAGCGTAAAGGGCATGTGCGGTAGGATGAGCATGTATTTATCAGATCCAATGTGCAGCAGGGCAGACATCAGCACTGGGCAGCCCCTTAGGATGCAGGGTTGTACAATGACCAGGACTAAGGACTGTCAGCCAGGGACAGATTGGCCATTGGGAGAGCCTTTCTTTTTTTGTTTCCATCTATTCTTTCATCTGTTCTTTCTGACATTCTTTTTTTTTTTTTTGCTTATTTCTGTCAGCCCTTCTATTCTTTGTTTACTTCCTTCTATTTATTTGTTTTGTTTCATTCCCTTGTTCTTTCTGATATTACTTTTCTTTCTTTCCCTGTATGTTTTTCTTTACTTCTAGTCTTTTCTTTCTTTCTATCTTTCCATCTATGCTTTGTTTCTTTCTTTCATCTGTTTGTTCTGGCATTCCTTTTCTTTCTTTCCTTCTATTATTTTTTTTTTATTGTCATTCCTTCCACTTTATTTCTCTTTCTTTCCGTGCTTCCTTCTCTTCCTTATTCCTTTTGTACTGTCATTCCCTCTTTTATTTTTATTTTTCTATTCTTTGGCAATATTCACCATACAAGCAACCTTATTACCATGTACGTAGTGTCATACCACACTGCAAGGGGCCCACTAAGATTAAGGGGTTTATTTACACCACATAGCAACATGTAGCGGGAGGTGTTTATGACAGGCAAAATGTCTAGCACCTCTAATAGCGTCAGGTAGCGTTCTATCTGGGAGGCTGATTCATTAACAGCGGCAGGTAGCGACAGTTGAGCGGCAGTAGCAGTATTTTCACAGCGCCCGCTAGTAGTCGCTGTGCTTGGCCATTGTTCGGTTGTTGATAGCGACTCAGTCGGTGTGCAGTAATGTTGAATATTGGGTGACGAGTCGCTATTTGTCAGGTTCCGCGCTGTATGGGAGCGCATGATAGCGACTGGCCCTAGCGACCGGCTCCCACCATATTCATCAAAAAATCACGCTCAAAAAATTCTCGCGCTGTGAAATGCATGTTTAAACCCCAGAGCGCTGGCGGAGATGTGTTAAAAGTAGTTTTTTAACCCCCAAACCACCATATTTTTGGAAACCAAAAAAAAAAAAAAAAATTTTTAAAGAATTTAGTAATATGAATACAATAATATCAGACCTGTAATATCAATTCTGCACAATTTTTTTTTACCTTAAAAAAATTATCTAACATGGCAGAAGTGATCACAGAATTTTTCACATTTAAAAAAAAAAAAAAAAAAACATTAATAACAATTAATTATGAATATTTAAAGATTGTTCCATTGAAATGCATTGGAGAGCGCCAGGTAGCGAGAGGTCATACCTGTCGCTGTTTAAGGTCGGACGCTGGCGCTGTGGGCTGAGGCTGGAATAATGATGAATGAGTGGCTATCTGGCGCTATCTCAGTCGCTAAGCAGGATTGGCTTGATAAATGTGTGATTGTGGTGGGGAGCCGGCGTTCTCATGGCGGTGCCCGTCATTACCAGTCGCTCACCAGTCGCTACCTGTCGCTATTCCTTCATAAATAAGGGCCTAAGACTAGCGCATGGTGTCATCAGAGCACCGGCGCTGTCTGTGCTGTAGCACCACATCCTATCAGATGCTCTGTGGCATTTTCCCATAGACTTCCATTGCTTTTTTTAGTGATGTTGTTGTAAACCTCTGCATAGGGTTATTTTATTTTTTTTACTACAATCAACTGGCAGGGTATCCTTAGCCTGCTTGGGATGTGCTTTACACACTCACATTAACCTTTATTTTATTTTTTTTTTTGGAAACTAGCATAATTGTGCCTGGTCTTCAAGTGATCAGGTGCTTTAACCTTAGCAGCCAATTCTACAACGCACACGCTAGTGCTGTGTTCTGTGGTCACAGATCTAGGCTCCAGCACCAGCTTTCAGGAATGGCGCTTTGTCTGCAGAGCTGAAATATTTAATTAAAATTATCATTATGCGCATGCTTTACTGTGTCCACTTTAACAAGCCTGGTACGCCTAGAAAGCTTGAAGTGTGTACTTCCAGAGAATATATAGTTTGTGGGGGTATTTCAAATGTACTTCCAGAGAATATATAGTTTGTGGGGGTATTTCAAATGTACTTCCAGAGAATATATAGTTTGTGGGGGTATTTCAAATGTACTTCCAGAGAATATATAGTTTGTGTGGGTATTTCAGATGTAAAGGGTTGTTTTTCTTGAAAAAATGCAAAAATGTTTCTTTCTTTTTTAACTACAGCTAAACATTAAGGGCCTTATGGTCATTTTAGTTTTAATATAGTAATATTTGTTAAAGTTGATGTTTTCTATTTTAAATGATTGCATTGTATAAGAATTCCGACAAACTTCCTTTGCTCTGTTGGCTCAACTCTCTGCACAGCATTCGTTGATTATTTTACCATTAATTCTTACAGCTGAATTCTTGCTATAGGGCTTGCTGGCTAATTTACGAATCTAGGTACAAAGACAATAGGTTTTGTAATGGCATTTATTATTCCTGCACATGATGAAATGTGAGACTGAACCAAGGGACCAATGAAAGACTTGCCTTGGGCCTTTATTGGCTGGTTAAAATTAAATGTGTTTTTTTAACAAACAAGTTACTATAAAAACATCAAAACAGGAACAACTGTTAAACAAGGAGGTTGAGCAAATCCCATGTTGGTGAGCTTGTGGACTTTGATAAAACTGAGTTTCTACATTTTTAATCTGACGGGGGAGCCAACGTTCCAACAATGATACATTCCTATACTGTTTGACATTCGTGTAACAGTGTTAGATATTTATAATGGAGAGTCACACACTTTTTCAAGCCATAAACAGGAGGTCCACTATAGAGAGGGGCTTAACTCTAGATATTTAACTGCAAGGTGCAGTTAGTTGTACTTTATTTAAAAAGCAAAAAAAGCTTTTTTCCATTTGGGGTTTCTCCTGGGCAGTAACGTGTGTCTACCGATACACATGGGGTACCATTGTAATTGGGAGGAATAGGGCTTTTACATGCAATACTTATATAAACAATATTTCACCAATTTCAATACAAACAAGACATTTCATGTTCATGGTTGATTAACTACCCCTGGGGCATCCTGATTTGGGTTGCCCCACTGTGTGAATCTCCACACATCTCCGGCATTACCTGTAAAACTCACCTTTCTGGCATCCCGGAATCTTGCAGATGAGCCATTTAGATAGGCGGGGGACAGGAGCGTGCTTCAGACCACAGGAAGACCAGAGATGCAGCCGCTCCTGCTGCACTATTCCAAATAGAGCAGTATGCCATGCAATAATATGCATGCAATACAGCGCTGATTGTACACAAGGCCATGCATGTGCTGTGGGACCAACAGAAAGGTAAGTTTAAGGGCATTTCAAGGGGTTTCACACAATTTGGGATGCCACATCAAAGTGGACCAAAATCCGGGATGACCATTTGAATCTATTTTGTGCTGAGGCACACATCCCTGTTAGCTAGCAACATGGACCAGCAATGTTACTGTAAAACTTTAAATTTAGTGTATATACAGTGCAAATGAAGCTTTACAGACAAAACATAAATACTTTCAGGACATAACACCATTTTCTGTTTCCTAACAAGAATATATATACCACCACTGTATAGATCAGAACAAACTTACAGCGGACCTAAACCTATACCTTCAAATTGGCATGGATGATTGCATACAATTTGACATTGTATTTTACTTTTGTATTGTAAGCAAATCTCATCTTTTACATTAAAAAAAGGAAATTTGGTCAAAGCAAAAGTTTGGCCACCATGCATTAGTCATTACTAGTACCTTTAACAAGTCTAACAAATTATAAATGCTTTTTGTAGCCAGCCAAGAGTCTTGCAGTGCTTGAGGGACTTCCATACATTATTCCTTGCAAAAGGCTTCCAGTACTGTGAGATTCAGATCACTGGACTGTGAGAAACATGGTCAAATCTTCACCTTGTATCTTGAGGTAGTCTATCATGGTTTTTGAGTTGTGTTTAGGATCAATATCCATTCGTAGAAGCTTTCCCCATTTCAACATCAAGGCACAGGAGAGCTCTCTTCCATGAAAGCCTTATTTGTGCAGGTGTGGCTGAACAGTAGAACCATGTACAACAACTCTACAACGAGTTTGCCTTTCTAGCAATCCTATAACCTTCTTGTGACCTCCACTGTTCCTGTTAACCACCATTTCTTAGCTTTTAGTTAGGTTTCGAATTGAGAAATTGACAACCTGAAACTGCTTTGATGGGCCTCAACCATTTCCATTTTCATAGTTGCTCTAGGTTCCTCAAAAAATTGTACCAAATAAAAAAAAAGTGGGGAAGTGTGTGTCAGCTTTAATTATATGTGACTAGGGGTGCCAGAATTTTTGCATGCTACTGTATCATACTAAAATGCTGATTGCCATTGTTTCCTTTCATTGAATGTCTGCAATGTGGGAAGGTCATGCTCCCTACTTCTATTGGCTAAGTTAAACTTTTATATAATTATTGTTAATAGTACCATAGGTACCCTATCTACTGGGCTGTGGGATAGAAAATGTGAATATTAATGTTTGTTCTTTTCTGTCCAGAGTGTCCTTTTAATATTATTATATTAACTACAGTGCCCCACTGCCTCCTCAAACCTCCTTTATCTCCTAAGAATCACTGGGATGCCTATCCACAAAAATACTTGTAGGAGGAGAATACGGCCAATTGTGACTTTAACTACCATTTAGCAAGAACAGCCTTTGTCACGAAAGCCACACAAAAACCTGAGCCCAGCCTCCTAGATCAGCTACCAACAGGGGGAAGGAGGCATAGCCTTAGAGGCGTCTCAGGTATATAACCATATATTCTGAGCTGTCAGCTGTTTTCCAGGGAAGAGTGTGATGAGCTGCCATAAGACTGTTCTATTGGACCATAAAGGAAAAAGTATTTAAACAATATTACAATTATAAGACAAGATTTGCCAACATGGCTGGTATACATTCATTAACCCTTTAATCGCCAGCCTACCTTGAGTTTTTGTCACCTTTTTTGCCAGACCATTTTGCACTATTTTGCGCTCCACATGTTCAACTGTGATTTTTGAAGGGATTTCCAGGGATTTCCCATGAATATTATATATTGTATTTTCAGCTGTCTGGGCTTTAACATGAAATGTCTTGTTTGACATTTTTTAGGTTTAGTCTCAATATTTTTGGGTGAAATATGTGCAAAAAAAATTAAAAAAAAAATCAATTTTTTACAATTTGTAGTGTTTTTTTTGTAATAAAAAAAATGTAAGTTTGTCAATAAAATCTTATTGTGTGTGAAATACCAAATTCTCTTGGTTACAGCGGTACCACATATGTATTGGCAGACATCCTTTCCTGCCCAGGAGACTCTCCCAAACTGAAACAGCAGTTTAGGAAAATTTCAAATAAAATACAACTATGCTATGCGCTATGCGCACCTTGCAGTTTTGCAAGAAAAACAACCCTTTACATTTGAAATACACCCCACAAACTATAACTAAAATATATTCTCGGGAAGTACACACTACAAGCTTTTTAGGCATATCGGGCTTGTTGACATGGGTGCAGTTTTCTAGAAATAATCCTTCAATGAATTCTTTGGTTGCACAGGGTTTCCCTAAAAAAAGAATAAAAAAGCAGAATTAAAGCCATATTTTCCTAAAAAAAAAAAACTATATGCAAACAAGAAAAAAATTGAAAATCTGAAAAAGCAAGGTCCCCCGAACAGAACAATACCCAACATGCATAGCTACTGTCAGGGGAAGAGTTGCCAGACACCCCAAAGTAAAGCGTGTGCTTAACGGTAATTTTACTTGAAAATTAAGCTCTGCAGACGCATCTTGCGCTTTTTCTACCAAACAACCCTTTACATTCAGAATACCCCCCCCCCCCATAAACTATATATTCCCTGAAAGTACACATGTTAAGCTTTCTAAGCTCACCCAGCTTATTGTAGTGGGCTCATCTTTCTGGAAGTGATCCCTCGAATAATTCTTAGGTTGCACAGGGTTTCACTAAAAAATGTATAAAAAAGCAGACTAAAAAACACCTTTTCCTAAAATATCAATATACAAATGGATGACGAACTATAAAATACACTGAAATTGATTATAAGCAATTGAATCAGCAGTGATGGAAATGTACAGATAGGAAGCTGTAAGAACTGGCAGAATTATACAGGGTGGTCACAACAAGTTACTGAAAGAGCTGTGACAAACGAACATGTCACAGTCTGATTGAAAACCACTAGTCTAAATATTGTGTTATTATACGTTTTAGTTATGCTGAAATTCTTTCTGACATTTATTCTTAAAGGAAGAAAGAGTACAGAGTTCTCTCACAGTTTTCCTCTCTGTGTGCAGTATCTGAGACAAGCAGATTCTACAACAAGCTTTATCTCCACACTATTACTTTATGAGGTTATCTCCCAGCACAGGCTATGGAATAGTAAACCACCCTGACCTTATATGAACCACTTGCCTGATGTGAAGCTGTATCATTAATTCCCTGTCTTTCTTATCAAACAAGGTTTTCCCAAATGTCAGGATGATTTCTTAGGTGGGAGCAGCAAACACCAAGATATAGTATACTGTTCCGTATGTCAACATTCTTCCTTGATTAGTAATTGTAAAAGAATAATAAATCCTAAAATGTGATTATTGACCAACTTTTAGCTTGTCAAAAGTTTAAAAGGTAAAATAAATGTTTAAAAAATAAAAAATAATCTATTATTTTGATGGTATCAGTAAAACTTGTATGTAGGGATATATGCTTAGTTTTGTTTGGGGGGGAGCCTATAATATGACCAGAGTATCTTAGTTGATTGGGAAAATAAAGCTAATGTATAGAGTATCAAATGGTTTTATCTAAACCCTCCATGTCAGGGTTTCCCAACCATTTTATGGGGTACTGCTTCCCGTCTTCCAAATATATCAAGTACTGTACCACTCAATACATACAGTAGGTCAGTTTCACAAAAGACCTATAACGTATGTTCTTCCACCTAGCTCAATGTTTCACACTCTTTTCCCAGAAATGCTGTCATCCCAAGATTCTGCAAACATGCAGCTCAGTATCTTGGCCATCTACAGCCTCCTTCTTGTGAAGCAGTGTTCTGTAGAATTTTGGGAACCTGCGGCCAATGGCATAAAAAGCTTGCACCACAGGGCCAGGTGGAGTAACAGAATCAGCTGCAGTTAGGAACAGGAGAACAGATTTTAACAAGCAGCAAGCATTGCCCGTTCACTCTTTATAGGATAAATAGCCTCCTCCTACCTCTATCTAGTGCTGCTTATCTGCAGTGCTTCATGTTTTCTCCCTCTTCTCTCCGATTCTTTGGTGGCCAACAGTACCACCAAAGGGAAGCTAATGTGCCATCAACCAGATGTGAAATAATGATTTAGATGTTGAAAAGATAGTCTAGGCAAGGGCAATGATAGGGCAGGATAAAGCTCACCTGTAGCCTGCCTCATGCGTCTATCCTTCATTTTCAGTTGCAAGCTATAGATGCTGTAGCAGATTCCACAAAATGTGCTCCTCCATTTTTCCAGGACCACACACATATGTGGTCACATGGCCCCCATTTCTCTTGGCACTCCTAGCATCTCTGGAAAATCACACTGGTTGTGCTTCCTGGGCTTACGCTGCTTGCTTAGGGTTAGGGATGGCTACTTAACCTCATTTGGAGGTGGTCATGGAGGAATAAAAAGGAAAGGATGGGTAAACGTTGGAGCCCTGCTACAACATCCACAACATGCTATTAGAGAGGCACATGGGAAAGACTTCACGTGAGCTCCATGTCATTCTCTTAGAATTGCAATTGCCGGGGCTCTGATCCCTTTAAGGACATAATAAACATATATTCTGAAGAGTCCATAAATAGTAATGGTCAAGTAATTTGCTGGTTGTCATATCAATTTTTGATTAGTCTAATGTGAACTGCACTTACCCTCACTGAACCTCTTTCCTGCTTTCTGGAGTTTTTTGTGCACTTCAAATACAATTTATGCAACTTGAATCTCCCAAAATGATCTAAATTGTTCTTCCCACCTGTCTTGACTTACAGTACACATGGCTTGGAGGGCTAAGGTCCAGGGTCATCTGCCTAGGGTTGCCCCCCCCCCCCCATGTAAGAATGGATTTCTAGATTGTGAACCCAACTGCAAAAATAAGCCAACAAGCAGCTCACTTGATGCATGTCCTATGCGCCTTTCCTCCATTTCCTGCAGCACCAGGTAAAGGCTTAGCTAGGATCCAGTATTTGCCCTCCTGTAAAATTCACTCTTCCAGCACCATGCTTTTGTCCCTTAAAGCCCTCAGTGTGAGTGAGCCTGGCAAGCCACAGTGGTCCCAAAACTGTTTCTGACCACAGAAGAGCACACTCACGACTTCTGCACCATGACATGTCCTTCCCAGCTCCCTTTGCATAAGGTATTTACATATAATCAGAGATTTTGAGATGCTTCTTATTTAGTGTGTTCCCCCGACAGGGACTTTAAGAGTCCATTTCTGCAACTGCAACAAAGGGAGGGTTATACAAATAGGTTTTGAGGACTTTTCCCTCCTTTGATTGAACACTCATGCCCAGAGTTTGGAGATGCCTTCGAACTCCACCATACCTGCAAAATGCTCTTGTTTAACCGATTCAGATGAACACCTGCAACTTGTGGGTGGGGATGGCAGGAGCACATTTAACAGCCACTTGCAAACTTTTCATGTGAAAGTTGATTTTGACTATACTGGGTTTTGGTCCTTGCCCCAAGGGCACCTTGATTTGGGATACCCCGTGCTGTGAAACCACTGAGGTCTCCCAGTAAAACTCACCTTTCCCTGGTCCTACAGCACATGCGTGAGAGAAAGCAGCCAAGCAAAGCCGAGCGCGCTCTGACAGGGTGCGTTCCCCCACGGGTCACTCACAAATGCCTGGCACAGGAGCTAAAAGTATATCTTGATGCATTGTTGGATCGGGGAGAAGGTAGGTAGGTTCTTGGGAATCAGGCAGCCCAGAAATCTCATAGACTCCGGGGCTGCTTTTGGTCCACTTTAAGCCAGCTGTTGCATAAGTGTGACATATGGGGAATCACAAAACGCCACGACCCATGGGGGGGGGGGAATCATCTCCCTGAGGCTGAAACGAGACTAAAGGAGGAAATCTGCAAAGATCAGCAGAGACCGTCAGTTTCTATCACCTAAGAAATCGACATCAAGCAAGATGCCAGGGGAAAGCTTCTATCAACATTGAAAACAGTAAGATCAAGCGAAAAACTATTTTTTTATATATAAATATATTTTTGAATACTTTTTGTATTAATTACCGCTGCTGAACCAGTATTTTTCCAATCTGCTTTAGAACAGAAGAGAGGCTTAGTCCGTCATTACTAGTAGTTAACAGGTATAAGCCTGGTTTCACACCAGTGCGACTGCGGGCGCCCGCGCTTTCCGGACAGTGTCCTGCAATTACTGTTTTTCAGCATGTGGAGGGCGTCAGTGCTTGCGCTCTCCACTCACATAGAGTAGAATAACTAGCGCCAAGCCCTCCTGATGCTGCTGGCAAGGCTTTTGTGGAGTGATGTGATTGCTCTGAAAATGCCCAAAGCCTATGTGAAAGTCCTGACGAAATGGTGAGATCACATAGCCACACAGCGCGTCAGTGTCGGCAGCGGGTGGATGAATTGGACCTAGCTCCCCATATTCGGTGATATATCATTTCTAGAGATGAGCGAACTTCTTGAAAGTTCGATTCGGGCGATTCGCCGAATTTCCCCAAGAAATTCGGGTTCGCCCGAATCGAACTTGAAAAAAAAAAATGGCGGCATGGTGGGAGCGGGCAGGCCGGCTACGCCTGTCAGCGGGCAGCCGCCGGCCCGCTGACAGCGCATCCAGCCTGCCCGTTCCCACCATGCCGGCATTTTTTATTGAAGCAAAAATGCCGGCATGGTGGGAGCGAGCAGGCCGGCTATGCTGTCAGCGGGCGGCGGGGTTCGTGCCGAATCGAATTTTCCCTGAAATTCGGAGCGAATTACGGTTCATCCGAACCGGTTCGCTCAACCCTAATAATTTCATTGGCTTGCATTAATAATTGATGGTTTATGCATTTCAGGCACTATATTTGCCCTTTCTATCTTGCACATGCACTTTTATTACAGCATCCCGTAGATTTATTGGGACACTACTTACCTTCCCGGACAGGTAATTGTTTTCCCTGTTCCTATATATCTTTCTTTTTTAGCTTTAGGCTCCAGTGTCGTGATATTTCATATACCATCTAATATTTGAATGAACTTTTTTTTTTTTTTCTTTTAATATTCATTAATCAGAGCTGAATTTTTGTATGGTCCAATGCCTTTTTCCCCATTCTCATATTTTTAATTGTCCTGTTTCTTATTGTAATCATGCTTATGTAAAACAATTTTATCTTTATTAAACTTGTATTATACCTTACTGGTAGTCCACTCATGGTAGTTTTTGAAAGCGCCCATAGATTACTATGGCCAGTATCTCACAGGCAAACGCAGGGCGCCTCTCGAAAGCTTGAACGCCCCACAATCGTGCTAGTCTGAAACCAGCCTTAGTCAGAATGGAATCATGCATACACCTAGAATGATACAAGTTGTTGCCTTACACAATGTATAAACATCAATCCATTTCAATGAATATCAGTTGCTCAGGCATTTATTTCAGTCTTTCCTTTTAATCGTGTGCCTACTCCACTGTGAATGAATGATTAGCTTGGCTCCATTGTAGATTTACAGTGTTGTGAACACACTTTCTCCCATGTGTTAATGGCGGCATTGTTACAAGATGAATTCCTGGCACCAATAATTGCTGCAGTGACTTACTATATGAAGGACATGTTCATGGCAATTAGTTTTACTGCATGTGCTCAATGACTTTGATTATAGTCTTTAGCTATTTATGGGTAACCATACTTAGAGATGTTTTAAGCATTCAAGCATGCTATATTAGAGCATGTGTTTTTTGTGTTGCAGAAATATTCTGCTTTATTGAATATTAAAATAGAAATATATCCAAACAGTCTAAAAATATATTAACCAATTTCCTGGTTTGTGTGAAAATGTATGAAATGTAGAACCAGTCATACATCGGTCAATTAAGATTGTGAGAGGTGCCTGTACATGAAGCAATGGAAGGGCTGCCATTTGGTAAAGTGAGATATGAGGCTTCTACCAGCCTAACTCATTTGATGGAACCCAGAGAAATGTGTTCTGCTAGCCCCCCTCCCAGGTATACCCTGTACTAGATTACGTCTGAGTCACACAGGTCAAGAGGAGTGCTGCTAGACCCCCGGTATATCTTCTACTAGACTATGTCTGAATCACATGGGGCAAGAAGCATGCTGTGAGCCTCCTAGTATAGCCTGTACTGAACCACACCTGGGTTATATGGGGCAGAAGAAGGGATGTTAACAACCCAGGAATGTCCTATACTGAACTATAGCTGGGTCACATGGGACAAAAGGAGTGTAGCTAACCCCCTGAATATCCTGTATAGCATTATGTTGGGGTTACTTGAGCCACCACTGGTTTATCCTGCACTGAAATTTGTCTCTGTCACATGTGGCAGATGGAGTGCTGCTATCCCCCTGAATATCCTGTACAGTATTATGTTGGGGTTCCATGAGCCACCACTGGATTATCCTGCACTGAACTATGTCTATGTCATATGTGGCAGATGGAGTGCTGCTATCCCCCTGAATATCCTGTACAGTATTATGTTGGGGTTCCATGAGCCACCACTGGTTTATCCTGCAATGACAAAGGGGGAACACAAATGCCTTGTACAGAATCCAGTGTTGTAACCAACGCTTCAGGTGGTGGCCAGAGGGAGGCTCACAGAGGGCAATTCCCAGCCCTGTGTGGGCCCCTGTCCCTATTCAAGTTAACGTTCATGCAGGTGGGCTCACACACTGAGCAGGGGATGCAGCTTTGCCAAGATGGCCCCATCCAGAGCTAGAGACAAATGGTGAAAAGGTAAGGTTTTTGTTTATCCCCTTCCTCCCTCCCCATGTTGCCATGTTCCAGATTTTATAATGGTGTCCCCAAAATCAAACTCAACAAGAGAGAGCAAGCGCCATGCAAACACTGCAAAGCCTGAGATGGACAGAGGGCCAATAGAATGTGGAAAAAAAGCAAGATGGAGGGAAAGACAAGATGAAGGAAATACAACAATCATAGTGAGATAGTGGGAGTGTAGAAAGGAAATACAAAATTTGGGAGATGAGAAAAGAAACAGAGAGGAGAAGAGATGCTGTAAAATAAAGGAGACAGAGCACAATAAGAGTTTCCCAAAGGCATGTCAGTATAACAGACTTCATTCTAAAAGATATCTTTATAAGCTACTTTCTTGGGTTTCAATATAAATAACAACATTAATAATTCTAACAATAACATGATGGAATGATGAGAAAAAGTCATTCATGAAAACAAACTCATTTCCATTCTAATTGTTGTAATTAATATATGTAAATTGGACTCATTCACTTAGTATAATAGAAAATTGCATTTGAGACACGCCATGTGGGATTTACTGAGGCTTCTTTTTCAGCTTAGACTGTTTTTATAAAAGATTTTTGGTATTTGCCAGAAAATTTAACACTGTAACTTTGTTACAATGAAGGAGGGTGTGTAACAACAACCCTACAGAGGATGTTTTAGATTTCCTTGTGAGCATTGTCCAACTTCATAGATGGGCGTGAGCTGCATTTCATTTCCTTCCTTGTTTGACTAGCTTGAGCGAACCATCTTAATGCGGATCCTACAGTACTTTTCTGCCTAGAGATGGAAGGTGGGCAGGGAGCCCAACCCAAAACTTTTCTTGCTTAGAAGCTAGAATCAACTTGCTGTCTTCAGCTTTTTCTCAGATTAGGCAAGACCTGCTCACCCACGCACATAAAAAGGGACTTGGCACTACTAAGTACCAGGAACAATCAAATACTTATAAAAAAAACCTGTCATATTTTGTGCTTTGGAGGAGCTTAATTGCCAAACATGTTCTAATAATATAAAACCAAGCCTGCTTTTTCTTATACTGAAGGGGAGGAATGTTTAATTCTAAAGCCAGGCTGTGTCGTAATAATGGCTTATTTTTATTGCAGTCATCTAATTCTTATTCTAGAATATTTTTATTAAAGGCAAATGGTTAAAACATACCTGATTTAAATTTTGACAAATTTCCTGTGCCTAGGCTGGCTTGGTTTGGATAGGGGGTGACCCCCCCCGCCCGAAAAGGGGGACCACCAGCTATTTTTGTTATTATTAAGGGTTAAAACATTTTTTTAAATGACATGGGGTCCACCATCATTAGTAAAACTACCCAGGGCACTGGAAGCTGGCCAGGACACGAAGACCAAGCGTCTGCCCCTCAGCCTTAAAGTCTTCCATCCCGCATGGCCCCCATAGGCTGTCGGCTCTTCTGCACCCTCCCCCCCTCCCTGGGCTTTGGGGATGCAGGGGGTTATGGCAAGTCATCCACTTGCTGGCAGATGCCAGCCCCTCCTACCCTGTGAACTGGTACAGTGGTCTCATGGACCCTTAACAGTTTGCAAAGGGTTAAATGTAAAAAAAAAAAAACACACACAAGAAACAAAGAAAAAAGTCAGCAGCTGCTTCTGCCGAATGAATTAATTGGCGGAAACTGGGTACTGGCTGCCAGTGCATGGCTGAACTAGTAAAGATTATGGTAGTATCAAAAACCACGCTCACACATCTGTGCGCTCAAAAAAGTGATTAATGTGGGAATTGTTCAGTAAAATCTAAAATGTGTTGCTATTCCCACCTTGGTCACTAGATGGGGGTATAAGACCACAAATGAGAGAAGCAGAATTTTATTTAGGATCAGAATTATAGCTCAGATTTTCCCTTTAGGATAAGCCAGGTGGCATAAGATACATTTGGGGAACAGAAAACTGTTGCAACATTAGACTTGATTCAGAGAGACATAAAAAGTTTTTAGTTTTTGTGTCGATCTGTTTTTGTTTATTTTCCCGCTCTCGTATGAGTGTACGAGTGATTCTAAGCATGTATCGCAAGCCTTCAGTAAAGTCTTCGTCCATTCGTATGCCAACGAGACATTTTTCAGCTTTCGTTTTCCGATTATGTTACTCATGAAGCAACGTAGGCTTTTGTTTTTGGCCTTTTTCCATCGTCGTTTCGAACAAATCATTTACGTTTCCCGTTAGATTCTGAATTCCTTTTCCTATAAATAATCGTCCAGACGAAAATCGTTCCGACCTTACGCCTGCGCACTACAAACTTAACTCATTAATGTGCTCCCCTACATATTTAGTTCACTCACTTCTGCTACAGTGCTTAGCTAAATCACCTCGTGGTCTCATTCTTCTTCCATTTCCCGCACCTAAAGCTTACCTTAATCACTTTGCGGTCAGTATATTCTTCCATTTCCGGCACCTAATGCTTAGCTTAATCACATTCGCGGTCAGTATATTCTTCCATTTCCCGCACCTAAAGCTTACCTTAATCACTTCATGGTCAGTATATTCTTCCATTTCCCGCACCTAATGCTTACCTAAATCACTTCGCGGTCTGGCGAATCTTCATATCTAAATTTTGGGTTTTGCCTTCGTTTTGTGGTAACCAACCCTTAATGAATGTATGTAGAAAAGAAAATGACACAGAAACAAGTTTTTTTGTTTTACTAATAACTGGCATTTTTAGAGTGCCTTTTTTTTGTAAAAATTTTGTATTACAAAATTTACAAATTTCCAACTTTTTTGGGCTTAACCCTTTAAATGCCAAGCATGTAGTTTCTACGTGGTTGCTTCTCCTACCATTAAGTGCCAAGCACGTAAAAACTACGTGCCTGGTATTTCCCCCTGCTAGTAAAAAAAATAAAAATAAAAAATACTCACCTGACCCCTCGTTGGATCCGGACGGGTCTCTCCTTTAATTTGGTGCCATCCGATCCCCCGTGGGGGCTCGGATGGCTTCAGGAGACCCCCTGGAATAGGGCTCCCCCCCACTTCGGCAGCAGCAGCTGCTAACTGTAAAAAAAAAAAAAAATTAAAAATGACATTTACTTACCTGCAGTTGCGCTGCCTCCCTCCGGGTCTCCTCTTCACTGGGGGGGCCTCCGATCGCCCCCCCCCCTGGCACTTCAGCTTCAGGGGACAGCCTGAAAGGGCTCTCCTCCTCTCCCAATGGGCGCCGCCATCTTTGGGGGCAGGGCTTATGACGTCACTCCTGGGTGTCGTCCAGGCTCTCCTCGGCTCAGCTGTCAGATGCCCTGGTGATCGCTGGGCAGAGCAGTGGAGGGGCAGGGGATGCTCTGTTCCCCTGCCCCCCCTCCTCTGGCCAGCGATCACCAAGGCATCTGACAGCTGATCAACACAGGAGCTGACAATTGGGTGAAGTGAGTAAAGTTTTTTTTTTTTTTTCTTTTAATAAATTACATTTTTGTGTGTGTGTTTTTTTTTATGTTAACCCTTTGTGAACTGGTAAGGGGTCCATGAGACCTCTTATACCAGTTCACAAGGGTTCACAAGGCTGGGAGCTGGCAAGTCACCTGCAACTAGTGGGTGACTTGCCATTAACCCCCGCACTCTCAATTACCTGCCTCCCCAAAGCCCAGGGGGGGGCAGAAGAGCCCGGGCCCACACAGGGTATGTGAGCTTGTAGGCTGCAGGGTGGGGGGCCACAAAAGCTGGCCCCTCCACTCTGTTCCTACAAGCCCCCATAGCTGGTCCCGGGCTGGTTATGACGGGTAAGAGGGACCCTATGTCATTTTTTTTTAATTTTAAGGGTTAGGGTTATTTATTTGGAATAACCCTAACCCTTAAAATTCCCCAAAAAATGGGTCCCCCCCCCCCAAGAGAAAGGTCTACATAGTAAGAATGCACAGCAGCATACTGTACATTACATGCATGTTTGCAGTATTTAAGGTGACCAATCTAAATGTACAGGGTGAGGCCTACATATAAGAGATCCTGACATTCCTTGTGAAGGTCAACTTGGACCGTTGGGGGAGTTGGCATTCCTGCTTGGCCACGTGTTTTCTAAAGCATATGTACTAATCCAGCTCATCAATGGATGTTTGTGTGTTTACGTGCCTTTTACTTTTAAACCCAGCCCAGCATCCAGCCTCTGGTAGTGTGGAAGCCTCCTCCAGTTTGAGCACGCCATATACTTCCCTGCTGCCTAGGACCCAGGAACAGAGATATAGGGTAAGGGGACTTTGATGAAACTGCTGATGCATGCGAATGCACATGACTAATTTGTATTAAAAAGATATTTAGAGCCCAAACTGAAACAGTTTTTTTACATGTCACAACAGACCCACACACTGATGGATGAAATCCAGGAGATGGAGGAGGAGGAGGAGGAGGAGGAGGAGGATGCAAGCCTGATGGGACATTCTGACATTACCCCCTGGAACCTAATCTGCCACTGCCCCAGCATCCTACTGCACCAAATCCTCTGCAGTGAAGCTGGACGCATGCTGCCAGCCCATCGTGGGCAGCAGGCTGAGACTGAGCCTACAGTCCCCAGTGGTAGCTCTGCTGCAGAGGTTTTGCCGAGCACATCTGGGACTGTTGCTCGCCCTAGAGGTCCAGCAACTGCAGGCGCTCAAACCCGGGGAATTGGAAGACGTAGTCAACTACATCGACCAGTTTCCCAGGAGAGGCGCGTGCCAATCCTGGAGTCAGCATGGCGCCATGACAGAGCAGATTACTGCACAATTAGAGACTTTCAATAATACATTCACCAACATGCTGACTGAATTTAGGACGAGCAACAGGCAGATGTCTGAACAAATGGCCAACTTAAGCAGCCAGATGTCTGAACAAATGGCCAACTTAAGCAGCCAGATGTTTGGACAAATGGCCAACTTAACCACACAGATGGCAGGACAAATGGCCACCTTAAATACTAACTTCGCTGCCATGCTCGAGGAATTTAGAACAAGCAATAGACAGATGCTGGAGCAGTGGCAGATTATGAATGCCACACATGGCCAGCTGTTGCAACACCTCCAAGGCCCACCACAAGCTTATTATGGGCAACCTCCAGATTAAGACCTATTTTGACCTGTATCTGCTTCATCTTTGCTCTACATCCCCACTCTATTTACCGGTCTGGTGAGCGCTACCAAGATTGCCTTTTTTATGGCTTTGCTGGTTTGATTTTGAATTTGCCCATATAGCTCATTAGAGTGCTGAGATACCCCACTAGCCAATGGCTGAGCTTAAGCCTCACTGAAGCGGCCGCTCAAGCTCCCACGCTGCAGGCTTGGGCCTAATCAAATGGTGGCTGGCTCATCCTGTTGGTTGGCAATATTGGGGGACATTCTTGCCTGGGAAACAACTACATTTGCCCATGCCAAAGATTGGATTGGGCTGGCATTAGGACTGGGGGTCATTACAGGAGAGGGTGTGTATGTGGGCCTATGTATTCCTGCCCCACTATTCCCCGGGAAATTGTTGCTCCTTATGGATCTTGATGTTGGTGGCGGGAAAAACTTCAGCCTGGAGTCAGTTACTTTAGAACTCTTGGATGTGGCCAATTGCTAGGTGCCAGGAGTCTGCCCCAATTTATAGTTATGTTCTACAATGTATGTACATTTTGAGTCTGCGAGTGCCCTTCAACTACAAATTGAAATATTTGCAGAAAATAGATTGAATGTGACTTTACCTGTTCGTGTTTTCAGGAGGCCAAAGGCCCTGTCTACTACGGCCCGGGTCTTCCTGTGTGCACGATTGTATGCCTCCTGTGCCTCATTCTGCGGCCGAAGTACGGGCGTCAGGAGCCAGGGAAGAAGCCGATAGCCTGAATCCCCTGAAATAATAAGAAAATACTTACATTAATTAAACATTAGAAACAATATTGTTTAAAGCGGTTGTTCACTCTGAATAAGAGCCTATCTTATATGTTTCCCACACCCTGTATATACAGATTGCTCGCATTAAAAATCATCCTACCTGCATCTACTGCATGTTATGAGTCTTTAAACATCCAAGATGGTGGCTCAGGGAATATCAGGCAGCCTGCAAACAGAAAGTGCCTTCTGACTGTGCTGCTCTGCATTCTGGGACTTCTGACCTTTTCCTGACCCCAGCTCTGCTCTTTGTGAGCAAAGCACAGCTATAACCCACCCCCTGCACTTTATCCCGCTCTCCTCTCCTCAGTAAGTGTGATGCATCTGAGCAAAGATGGCGGCGCCCGTATCCTGAACAGAGTTGCAGCCCAGTGGGGGAAAGAATAATAAGTAAGTGACTAAAAACTTGAAATATATTAGGTGGAAATGCTGGGGAATCAGCTTTTAAGGGTTTGAGCTTTTCTAAAAATCAGGGTGAAGGTCCGGTTTAACATGTCATCAAGGGGTAAAAACAGCCATAGGTTAAGACATGGGTCATCAACTAGATTCATAGGCATACAGTGAAAAGGGAATGACGTAATTTGAGGAAACTTACCAAGGAGCCATCGACCTGATAATTCTCCAGACTCAAACCGACAGAATAATCCTGAGCTCTGCAAGATGTAAGCGTCATGGGATGAGCCTGGATACCCGGCGAGGACACTATGGAACCACATGTCCGGGGCCACCACTGCTTGGACATTCAGTGAGTGGCCCATTTTGCGGTTCCTAAAAAAAAAAAAAAAAAGCAATCCAAGGTAAACTACTCAAACACTAACTACTAACACCCTCAAAAAACATGTTGTACAATCCAAATAACACTAACTAAGTGCATAAGTAGTTTTAATTACAAAGATTATATGTATGTGGGAGAAAATAAAGATTAACATTCTAATGACTAATTAAGGTCAGCATTAACATGTTTTGATAAGGCCTACATTAAAAAAAATTGATGAAGGTATATACTGTAAACTGGTTCACAGGGACACTTTACAAGGAGGGATTAAGGTATACACTGTAAACTGGTTCACAGGGACACTTTACAAGGAGGGATTAAGGTATACATTGTAAACTGGTTCAAAGGGACACTTTACAAGGAGGGATTAAGGTATACATTGTAAATTGGTTCACAGGGACACTTAACAAGGAGGGATTAAGGTATACATTGTAAATTGGTTCACAGGGACACTTAACAAGGAGGGATTAAGGTATACACTGTAAACTGGTTCACAGGGACACTTTACAAGGAGGGATTAAGGTATACATTGTAAACTGGTTCACAGGGACACTTTACAAGGAGGGATTAAGGTATACATTGTAAATTGGTTCACAGGGACACTTAACAAGGAGGGATTAAGGTATACACTGTAAACTGGTTCACAGGGACACTTTACAAGGAGGGATTAAGGTATACATTGTAAATTGGTTCACAGGGACACTTAACAAGGAGGGATTAAGGTATACACTGTAAACTGGTTCACAGGGACACTTTACAAGGAGGGATTAAGGTATACATTGTAAAATTGGTTCACAGGGATACTTTACAAGGAGGGATTAATAGATAGTTACAATAGAGTTTGCCTAAACTATATAACAAAATTACATAAATAACTTACCTATAGATGTACTCGTCGGCTGCGGGAGGGACCAATGCAACTTAAGTGCGTTCCAGGCTACCATGTCATCCGGAAATTAAATATATTTCGGACTAATGGTAGCCATGCCTTTCAAAAACTTGGATAGCGCATGGCTCGGCGTAGGCTGGGACATCCCCACAGAGAGGGCACCCAGCCTCTGGAACGAGCCGTTCGCCAAAAATTGCAGGCAGCCAAGCATCTTGGTCATACCTGAAATTGCTTGCCCCTTCCTCATGGTGCGGGCTAACCATGGCCGCAGCTCACTATACAACTTATGGAGGGAAGCGCGGTTAAGTCGGGTCAGCTCGAACAGCTCAACATCATGCATGCGATCGATATGCATGCATCGCCCGTGCAATCTGGCCTCGGCCCTGCTGACACATGCATTGCCTTGGAGCTGAAGGTGCTCATATTCCTCCACAAAGCCGCAATACATGGTCAAGCAAGCCGAGTGCAAAATGGTCCCGTAAGTGGATCGCAAATGAAATTGTTTTATAGGGCGGTGGTCCCTCGGCAATCAGCTCTCTGAATCAGATGCAAGCCCATCCCAATAACTTAAGTTATCTGAACTAACGCAAATGATCAGATTTAGATAATTTGAAAGCGCATATACGCATTGGCGGGAACATAGAAAGCGCATATACGCATTAGCGGGAACAAACATACGCATGGAAAAAAGAACATAAAAACCCCAAAAAAGGCCAAACAGACACAAAAATATACACATACGAAAGTCCAAACGTATCTGTCTCTGAATCGAGCCTATTGTGTTGAAAAGAGGTTTCATAAGTCAGAGAGACATACAGGGAGATCATCCATAACCATGCTAAGGGGAAATCTGGTGTAGCCTCCAGCGTATGATGTCTGGTGGGGCTACTACAGAATTGAGGCCCGGGTGCAGTTGGACGCGAGAAGGAAGACGTGGCTGTAGTTAAGCAGAGCCTCATAGAGTTGCATAGAGAGATAAAGAGAACACTGAGCTGTAGAGAGAAAAGGGCCCTAGTGAGAAGAAGCCCAGAGAGGTCCTGGCGTGGATGTGAAGGAGCAGTTACCCCTTAGGAGTAGAAAGGATTCACAAGGACCAACAGGCCACAAGGAGGAAGCCACTGTAACTGAGACTCCGTTAAGGTGTGGCTGCCCCTGTCTGGGGCCCCTGCCCTGCAGTGACTGTTGTGTGAGGGAGAAGTCCTTGTGTTGGGGAACAGTCCGGACTCGGATGCTATGGAGTAGAGGTTCCCCTTGTGTTTTACTTGCTGGTTGCCCGACAGCCCCTCTGCTGACATTGGGCAATCCTGCGTCCCAGTCTGGGATACTCTATAGGTGGTCTTCCCTACGAGGGAATGCTCAGTTCAAAGTGGAGTGGTGGCCACCCAAATCCCCCTCAGGAAAAAGGCCTACACTTAATTGGGAAACACAATACTGCCTAGCCCCTATGTTGAAACGTTAATAAGCAAGAGTACCTGTGTCCTATTTCTGATGGACATAAGTCTGATTAACCTTTTTACTGAAATGTCCATATGAAGCGAGTGTTATTTGGCCTGTGAACTGTGTATTTGACGGTGACACGGATTAAAGCATTAAACATTTTTTCCTGACCCTGCAACAATAAAACAACTTAATGCTTTCACTTATCCTGTTTGCCATTGAGTGTTTGTCTGCTATGATACCATCTTGTTAGCTCCCCATGCTACGGTCCCATTAACCCTTACCCTCAGCTAGCATACCTGTGTGCTGTGACATTGCTTGAGATAAACAAAATATATGTTGTATTATCGCGCTATGTAGAGAAATAATAAATCTTTATACTAACAGCTCAACACAGCCAGGTAACACTACCAAGCAATGTTATAAAGTTACAAATACGAGTCCAAAAATTTGGTCAGAGCTGTTCAGTCTGCCCTATAATTTAGGTCCGCTTTCGGGATATTAAAAAGATCAAATGATAATTTTGCATTAATTTTTCCACTTTTATAAAATTCTTCCTTGTGTTTAGATTTTTCACAAAAAGGTGAAGCCACCATCAGCACACTTGTTTACCAGAAACTTTGTGCTATCTGTGGTTAGCAAACTTGGCATGTGAAAGTAATTATCACTCCCAAATTCACAGGTGTGCACTGGATATATTGTTGGCCTCCAAATGTACTGTTGTTTTCATATGTGTATCCTTCTCCTGTTACTGATTTCCTCTGGAATATAAAAAAAAAATTGAACCCAAAGGTTCTATATAGTTCAAAACATCCAAATAAAACACACAAATCTAATCACAAAAGTAGGAAAATTTCAAGCTTCAATATCCCCTGCCTCCGGGGCTGCTGGGAAGGCAACGTACCATCCTGCAGACTATTTGCCTGACAATCAGATGTTGCAAAACAGGAACCAGCCTGTATGGTGTCCTGCAAAGCCTCCTGCCAGGGTCTATATTAATTCAGGTGTGGGCATCACCTGACGCGTTTCTTTCATCTTGGGGACAAAGGTGAGGCGTAGCGCTGGAAGCTGATTTTTAAATGACACTATTGCTGACATAACTGTTGTTGACTGGATGTTGTCAGCAATCCCCAGCTATGGTAATTGGTTGTCTTCTCCAGCTTAGCTTTAATTGGCCTTTGTATATTGTAAGTAATGATACAGGGATAGAAGATAAGGCACTAAAAGTTAATAGTCTCTAAGCTCGAGTAACTGCCATTGAGGGGTAGAAATGTCAAGGATCGAGACCAATTACAGCTAAACTGGAGTAGACAACCAATTAGCTGGGAATTGCTGACAGTAGCCAATCAACAACAGCTACATATATGTCAGCTATAGTGTCACTATAAAAATCAGCTTCTGGCACCTTTGTTGAAGTTCCCAAGACGGACCAAACGCGTCACGTGACAACGTGCACGCTGGAATTAATATAGACCTGTGCAGGAAGCTTTCAGGATACCATACAGGCTGGTTCCTGTAGTGCAACATCTGAGTGGCAGGCAAATAGTCTGGAGGATGGGACGTTGCCTTCTCAGCTGCCTCACCTGCAGGGGATAGTGACGCTTTCAATTTTCCTACCTTTGTGAGTAGATTTGTGTGTTTTATTTGGATTTTGAAATAAAAGGGTTTTATACTATATCAAATCTTTTGGGTTCACATTCATAGTGCACACCTGTGCATTTGAGATTGATAATTACTTTCACATGCCAAGTTTGCTATCCACACAGCATAAAGTTTCTGGTAAGCGACTGTGCTGTTGTTGGTTTCAAGTGGAAGAATTAATTTCTAATGTTCCCTAATTTGCATTTGTTTTTTTTTCAACTACCCTTAACAGAACTTACATAATAGGGAAGAATGAACAGCTCTGACCACATTTTTGCATTTGTATTGCTTGAGATAAGTTAACACCATGACACACTTGGGATTGCAATTAATGCTGACCTTGATTATTGCTGTTTAACTCCAACAATTACGTTAAGGGATGGTGCAGCTTTATGAGTCATGGCCACACACACAATACTAACAGCGAGAATACCAAGGGACCAACCATTTTTTGCATGGTCCTGGAGGAATGAAATTGGAAGGAGAGGCAAAATTTGAAGCCCTGCTACAGTTTCTACCCTGTGCTGCAGGAAATGTAGAAGAGACACATAGGACAGGCATCAGGTGAGTGGCTTGCAGCCTTATTCATTGGGTTTACAGTCCCTTTAAGACAAAGCAGCAGCTCCCTTTACTTCCAATAAGTCATCTGTCACACTCAGGTATGCAGGAATGCTGGAAGCTCATGGAGAATATGGAGGCTAGACCATGAGCTGGTGTCTGAACTGGGAACTGGACGTTAAACACAGAGGTGCAGACCAGGATCAAGAGTGGATTTCTGGTATCACAGATGGACAAAAGTTATTTAAAGTTAGACTGGAAGACAGAGCTACAGACTGTCAATGGACAGTCAGAGTCAAAGACTGGAAATGTTCGGCCATGGACTGGAAACAGAGAGCAAGAGTCAAAGACTGAGAGCAGGTGGTCACAGTCACAGGCTGAAAACAGGTGGTCAGAGTCACAGACTGAAAACAGGTGGTCAGAGTCACAGACAGGAAACAGATGATCATAGTTGAAGACTGAAAACAGGAACATAGGCCTCAATTCACAAAAAGTTGAAAAAAACTCTCATGGTAGTAAAAAATTCAATTGATGAGAAAAAAGTCTGAGAATTTAACTGTTAGTGAATCACCAGATAGGAAGACAATGAAAGGCAATGGCAATTTTTACTACAGTTAAAAATACTTTTTTCAGGAGTAAAAAAGTGCCATTGGCTTTCATTGTCTTCCTATCTGGTGATTCACTAACAATGACATTTTCAGGCTTTTTTCTCATGAATTGAATGATTTACTACCATGACAATTTTTTTCAACTCTTAATGAATCAAGGCCAAAGACTTCCCAAGACACAGGAGACCTGGTACCCTACAGCAGGCCCATAATGAATAACACCTATTCATCCAAGCCTCAGATCTTCCAGATGAAGGATCCTGCTGGTTACTTACTTGGGAAACTGAGGGTAGACAAGAAATAGGACACCAACAACAGAGGAGAAACATAAAAAAAGGAGGGTTAAGAAGGGCACACGCTTACAGGGAACATACAGAGAGCAGGACCCAGGAACGGAGCAGGAATCAGGAACTGAGCAGGAATGAGGAGTGATCCAAGCAGCCACAGGAGTATATGCTGCCTGCTTGCTGGAAGTCAGTGCTATACAGGAGTCTGGATATTTTTGTATAAACCACCTTGGTTTATTATTATTTTATTTATTTATTTCATCTGAAGATAAGGGAAGAGTTAAGATTATGAAAACAGATGTATTTGATAATGTTACCTCCCGGATCCTTCTGTAGAAACCTTTAGTTAGCTAAATTTGTAGAGGGGTCCTTTTTTATATGTTCTTTTGAATAAAGGGGGTGGGAGTAGCTCAATCACAATTATTTATACAAAATTATTATTATTATTCAGGGCCTGGGAACTAATTTACCGCCCAGTTTAACCCTCTCATCATCTAAATATCAAGCAAAAAACATGTCTAGCTGTGTGGAAAGACAGATATTTGGTTGCATATATCTGCAGATACATAGCTACATAGTTAATACGATTGAAAAAAGACATATGTCCATCAAGTTCAACCAAGGGTGTTGGGGTAGGGGGAAGTTATTTTTTATTTTATAGGGGAAGCTATTTATTTTATTTTTTGTCTTTATTTTTTTTTTTTTATTGATAACCACTAATAGTAACTGTTAATGTTATTTTCTTCAAAATAAGCATCTAATCCTTTTTTGAAGCTGTCAGCGGTTGATGCTGTAACAAGCTTCTGTGGGAGGCTATTCCATAGATTTATAGTTCTTATGGTAAAAAATGAGTGTCGCCTCCGGAGACTAAATTTCTTTTTTTCCAATCGAAGGCAGTGCCCCCTTGTCCTTAGAGAGGATTTTACGTGAAATAGTGTTCCCCCATATTTTTTGTATGGTCCATTTATATATTTATACAAGTTAATCATGTCCCCCCTCAATCGCCTCCTCTCAAGACTAAACAGATTTAATTCTCGTAATCTTTCCTCATAACTAAGATCTTTCATTCCCTTTATTAGTTTGGTGGCTCTCCTCTGCACCCTTTCCATAGTCAGAGCGTCCATTCTATGAATGGGCGCCCAGAACTGGACGACATATTCCAGGTGAGGGCGCACCAGTGCCTTGTAAAGAGGCAAAATTACATCTCTATCCCGTGATTCCATGCCTCTTTTAATGCACGATAGTATCTTGGTGGCCTTGGAAGCAGCTGCTTGGCATTGCATGCTGTTATTTAGTCTGTGATCTACTAGTACCCCCAGATCCTTCTCAGCAAGTGACTCTCCCAGTTTTACTCCCCCTAGGACATATGTGGCCTTTGGGTTATTAGACCCCAAGTGCATGACTTTACATTTTTCCACATTGAACTTCATTTGCCAAGTGGATGCCCAGACACTTAAAGTGTCCAAGTCAGCCTGAAGCTTGTGAACATCTTCAATAGAATGCACTGTGCTAGATATACTTGTGTCATCTGCAAAAATAGAGACAGTGCTTTTAATTCCATCTTCTATGTCGTTTATAAACAAGTTGAATAATAGAGGGCCCAGCACTGAACCCTGGGGTACACCGCTTACAA
This sequence comes from Gastrophryne carolinensis, assembly GCA_027917425.1. Lineage (NCBI taxonomy): Eukaryota > Metazoa > Chordata > Amphibia > Anura > Microhylidae > Gastrophryne > Gastrophryne carolinensis. The sequence goes on from CM051239.1 coordinate 254,772,891, forward strand.
CTGGTAACCATTCAGAGTAGGTATCATTAACCACAACTCTCTGCACACGATCCTTCAGCCAGTTTTCAATCCAGTTACAAACTGCGTTTTCTAATCCTGAAGATCTCAATTTCCCCAATAAGCGTCTATGGGGGACAGTGTCAAATGCTTTTGCAAAATCCAGAAAAACTATATCCACAGCCGCCCCTCTGTCCAGGCTTCTACTCACCTCCTCATAGAAGCCAATCAGGTTAGTTTGGCAGCTTCTGTCCTTAGTAAAACCGTGTTGGTTGTCACTTATAATATTATGGATAGTTACATATTCGTGTATGTTGTCCCTTAATAGTCCCTCGAACAATTTCCCCACAATGGATGTTAAGCTAACAGGTCTGTAATTGCCCGGAGAAGACATAGAGCCCTTTTTAAAAATGGGCACCACATTTGCCCTGCGCCAGTCCCTTGGCACTATACCAGTTGCTAGTGAGTCTTTAAAGATCAACAACAGAGGTGACGAGATAACGGAACTGAGTTCTTTGAGAACTCTTGGGTGAAGTCCATCTGGTCCTCCAGTCTTATTCACATTTAAATTATTTAGTTTTTCTTGGATGATATCCACGTTTAGCTTGTTAATTATTATACTTGGGCTATTGCTATCAGTGGCATCTCCTGTGTTGGCTCCTTGCGCTTCTCTTGTGTACACAGAGCTAAAGAATCCATTTAACAGCTCGGCCTTATCCTCATCCCCAGTGACCATTTCCCCATTATCATTAATTAGGGCACCTACCTGTTCTGATATAGTTTTCTTCGAATTAATATATTTGAAAAATCGTTTAGGGTTTTTTTTTGCTTTCTTTGGCCACATCTCGTTCATTTTGTGCTTTTGCCAACCTTACTTCTTTCTTACACACTTTATTTACTGGTTTATACTTCTCAAGTGTTACAGCTGAGAGTTCAGCCTTGTAATGTTTAAATGCCCTTTTTTTGTTCTTTATTGCCCTTTTAACCGCAGGTGTCAGCCATGAGGGGTTTAACTTTAGCCGCTTATATTTGTTACCCGTAGGAATACATTTTGCAACGTTGCTACTCACAATTGATTTAAAGCACTCCCATTTGGCATCTGTATCCTTATTCCTGCACAGATGCTCCCAGTCTATGTCCTTGAGTGCAGCTCTGAGCCTGGGGAAGTTGGCCTTTCTAAAATTTAATGTTTTTGCCTTCCCAGGAAGAAAATCTTTCTTACAGTTTATGTTAAATACAATTATATTGTGGTCACTGTTACCAAGATTTTCACGGACTGTTACTGCCCCCATCAGGTCATCATTATTTGATATTACAAGATCTAGAATAGCATCACCCCTAGTAGGTGCCTCCACGAACTGATTCATATAATTATCTTGTAGCAAGCGGAGGAATGCTCTCCCCCTTGTAGTGGAAGCAGAACCATGTCTCCAGTCGATTCCTGGATAGTTGAAGTCCCCCATCACCACCACTGTACCAGCCTGTGATGCTCGCTCTATCTGTTTATGCAGTTGACCCTCTATTTCCTCAGTTATATTTGGGGGCCTATAGATTACACCAAACTGTATTTTAGCATTGTTTAAATCGCCCCCTACTTCTACCCACAAGGATTCTACATCCTCACAATCTTCTGCTAGTATTCCCTCTTTAATATATGCTTTGAGTTCTTGCCTTACATAAAGACACACGCCACCCCTTTTCCTTTTTGCTCTGTCTTTCCGAAAAAGAGCAAAACCTTGTAGATTGACAGTCCAGTCATGTGTGGAATCCAGCCATGTCTCAGCCACACCAACAACATCAATATTCTCTGCCAGCACCAGAGCCTCAAGCTCCCCCACTTTACTTGCCAGACTTCTGGCATTTGTGAACATACACTTTAGGGTCGATTCAAAGAAACATGTAACAGCTTGGATTTTGGTGCCGATCATCCTATTTTTCCCGTCCGCTCGTGCGTTCGTATGAACTTGCGAGTGATTCTATAAGCAAATACGTTTCTATCCTAAAATATACGTCCGTTCGTATGGCAGTTCGGGAATCAGACCTATGTCAGTTTCCATCCTGAATTTTCCGTTTCATTTCTCAGGTTGCAACATTGGTTTTGCCCTTTTTCCTTTTTTGTCTGGACGTAAATCCTTCTGATCTTGCGGCTCCGCACTACAAACTTACCTCATTAAAGTGCATTCTAAATATTTGGTCTTTTATTTTTCTTTATTTCATTCATTTTGTAGTAACCAACCATTAATGAATGCATTTGCATAAGTAAATCTTACTTTGTTTAATTTTTACTTAACTTGCATTTTTTACTTGTGGATTTAATTTTAATATTTTGGCTTCAAATGGTACAACTTTAAATTTTTGGTGTGGTTACCCACACCCTCTACATACAGATTGCTCTCAAATATTAAAAAACACCCAGCAACTTCTGCATGTTATGAGCCTAGAAACAGCCAAGATGGCGGCTCAGGTATTATCGGGCAGCCTGCAAACAGAAAGGGCCTTGTGACTGTGTTGCTCTGCATTCTTTGATTTCTGACCTTTCCGTGCCCCCAGCTCTGCTGTGTCTGTGCAAAATACAGCAGTAACCCACATCCTGCACTTTATCCCGCTCTCCTCTCCTCAGTAAGTGTGATGCATCTGACCAAAGATGTGCTTAAATAATTAAACAAAGCAAAGGTAAACAACTACACCAATAAATGCAATCTAAAAATATTATTCTAGTACATCAATTTAAAAATAAATAACAAAGGACATAAGTTTCTTTAATTAACGCAAATATATTGCCAAATAAAGGTTTACATGCAAAGGACTAATTAAGGTCCACATTAAAATGCTTTTATAAGGCATACATGAATCAGGTATGCATTGCAATACAATTTATGGCCTCGGCCATGCTGATACATGCAGTTCATTGGAGCTCAAGACGCGCAGACTCCTCCACATAGCCAAAAAACCTGTTCAAGAACAGCAATCCGACTGCTAAAAGGTGTCGGCAGTGGCTTTCTTTTAAAACGTATTTAGAGGTTTGAAAACTGTTCTCTGAATCACACCGAAACACATCCAATTATCCTAAGTTTTACGTTTTCATCCTAAGTTTTAGGGTTTGATCCTAAGTTTTACGTTTTGATCCTAAAATTTAGGAACGAACTTGCGATGATCGTAAGAGCATATACGCATTCGAACGTAGGCTCGTGCGAGTCGTAAATGGCCAAAAAAACAGGAAAAAATGACTAACACCCACCCAAACTTACGATTCTCGATCCGAAATCAATTAACTTTTGCTCTTTGAATCGAGGGGTTTATGTTCCTATCTAGTTTGACACATTGGGGTATAGTATTAGTTCCTGCAGTAATGCATCCGTCTAATTTTTTACTGCTGGTTTGCAACACATGGATCTCCTTATCCATCATAGCAGTCCTCCCACTCTTCTAATTCTCCACCCACCATCATATGCTGTCCCCTAAGTAACCTGTCTTCACTTTTGTTTTCACTCTTGCCCTCCCCCCTCATCACTAGTTTAAATAACTCTCCACCCCCTCTAGTATCCTCTTACCCAGCACAGCAGCCCCCCTTCCATTCAGGTGCAAATTATCTTTAGAATACAGTTTGTACCCCAATGAAAAGTCAGCCCAGTGCTCTAGGAACCCAAATCCCTCTGCCGTGCACCAGGACTTGAGCCATGCGTTTAACTCTCTAAGCTCCCGCTGTCTTTCATGTGTAGCGCATGGCACTGGCAGTATTCCAGAGAATACAACCTTGGAGGTCCTTCCCTTCAACTTGGTCCTAATTCCTTAAATGTATTCTTAAAGTGGACCAACACCCACGGGTGATCGGCCCGGGAATCTATAAGATTCCCCGGCCGATCACCTCCCTCCAAACACCCCAAACACCCCAAACCCCCTTACCTTATCTTCTCTTCGTCTGTGAATGGCCGGCGCGGGCGTGCACGCGTCAAGAGGGACGCACGGGAGGCGGCGGAGGAGCCGCTTGTCCGGGACTGTCAGATCGCTTGTCCGGGGCCACGTGGGAGCGGGGAGAGGTGAGTTTTCCGGGTGATCGGGGGGGTTTCACACAGCGGGGCACCCCGATCGGGGGTGCCCCACCAAAGTGGACCAAGACCCAGGATAGTCAAAATCCTGGTTGTTGGTCCACTTTAAGGATCCTCCATTTCCCATTAATTCTGTCCTTGGTCCCCACATGGACCACGACCGCTGGGTCATCCCCAGCCCCTCCCAGTAATTTGTCCACCCTTTCCACCACATGCCGAACCCTGGCACTAGGGAGACAGCAAACCATTCGGTTGAGGCGGTCTTGGTGACAAATTATTCTATCAGTCCGCCTGATAATAGAATCCCCTATGACCACTAACTGTCTAGTCCTACCTGCAGTCCCAACCACCCCCTCACTAGCTGGGCTGTTCTTCCGGCAGGGCGCTAGGGCTGCCATTTCTGAGACTGACACTCATCATTACCCAACTTGGCAATTTTGCTAGGGTGCGCAGACACAGGAATGGCCTTCCTTTTCTGTGCACCCTTTCTACTCCCTCTATCTACATTTACCCAGCTACTTATCTGCTCCTCCTGACCCATTTCTCCACCCTCTGTATCTACCCCATTTACTACCTGCTCAGTGAGCAGAAAACTCTTTTCCATATTGTCAATCCTCCTCAGTCTTGCATTTTTCTCCTCCAGATCTCTAACCCGAGCTTTCAGGTTTGCTATTTGCTCACATTTACCACAGAGGTATTCACCCGGGAACTGCTGCTCCTGAAGTGTATACATATGACAAACTGTGCACTGAAGTAGACCTCCAATATTGCTAGCCATTATCCTAGTTACTATACAGCAGTAAAAACAATTTTAGTACTCACAGATGCAGCAACTTTGGCTTTTACCTTCTTATTTTAGCACATAAGCAATAAGAACACTTGAAGTCCCAATATAAAGTCCCTTAATAAAAAGTCCCCTCACTTATAATACAACCTCACTTGAAAATACAACTGGAACTCGCAAAAGCTCCTGAACTCGCTTTAAACAATCTTATTTATATAAAGTAATACTTCCCTTCCAAATGGCAGTCTCTGTCTGGCAAACAGTCAGAAGGCTGGGCTCAGCTGAAACATGTGGAAGCCACACTGCCCCGACAAGGCACTCTGTGTTTAGTGTGGTCCCTACTCCTAATTTTGAGTCCCCAACATTGGGACATGCAATGCAGACAAATATTTGAGAACTACTTACCTGGGAAGCTGCCAGCCTCCCTTTAGAACACTCCACAGGGAGAGATCCATATTGAATGAATCCCTCCCTGCTTGTGCTCATGGCAAGGCTCATAGAGGGGTCTTTTTTTATATATTCTTTGAGATAAACATTGGTGAGACCTACTGGCCTAACAACATTGCCTCCGCAATGCTCTTATGTCTAAATAGCAGCAGGTAATATTTAGTGGAATGCCTTTCAATAAAATGGAGTTACAGCAGCAAATCAGGGGGTGGTTACATATTAAAGTCCATAACTCCATAGTTTTGATATTACATTTTCAGTGAGCATTTACTATGTGGCCACTTGCACAAGCTAATGTGTTTGTATTCTTTTTCCTGCGGATAGCTATTGAAATGATTGAATACAAATTAGAAGAAATATGAAAGTCGTTTATTTGTCTGCTGGCGGGAAAAGAATGGAAAAATGTTCTGGAAAGTACATTGGAGTCAGCGGGGGCAGAGAACATGTGTGGCTAGAACCAAATCCTCTTCATTACTGACCCTTAACATACCGCTATATTAATAGCGCTCAGAACGTGCACTGTTTGCTGTCATGAAATCAGTGGCTAAGGACAAGCTGCTTTTTATTATGACTGATAGACTTCGAGTTTAATTTGTATACACTATTAAATAGAAGTATAGACTGTCAACAGTGTTTATGAATTTCGAATGTTTCCAAAACTTTGCATTTTGTGACCAGTCCTATTGTTAGGCATAAATCACAAGGGACAAGCTTTTTGTGGTGCTTTTGTTTGCAACACAAGGAAAACAAATTACAGAAAACATGCCAGTTTTCTAACTGCCTATGCTCCAGAACAACACCTTTCTGCAAACCAGTCAGAAACTTTCAGCTTTTTTGGTTCCTCTAAAGTGGACCTGAAGTCTGTCCCTCTCGAAGATCTGCAGGCGAGCACGGCATATGGGTCCAACAAGCAAAATGTCCAGCTATAGAATACAATGCACATTTATTCTAATTTTAAATGACATCAGTGTCCAACTGGGTCCCTGTAAAAGCATGAAAGCACACACGCATCACCGTTAGTACACTGACTAAGAGCGCATGGTGACGCCTGAAACTAGTGTGCTTTCATGCTTTTAAGAGGGAACCGATGATGAATTTCTTGTGATTCGTGCAGGCCAAATCCTTCCGTGAAATCCTTACATAAAAAAAGCTAAGAAACAACCGGACCAAGAAGTCCAAACAGAACTGGGGCACCCAACCAGATAAAAAATATATGTATCAAAAGTTTTTATTAGATAAACTAAGCCATCAAGGAATATAAAAAACATAGAAGACACAAATACAACACACATTAAAACATATACTGGAACACCCGGAAAATATCCAACAAAAATATATATAATATTAATAAGAGATTAATTAATCGAAATTATATCAATATTATAAGAATAATAAATATATAGTACATGCGGCTACAGATCATACTACAAATTAGTAATACATCATCAATACATCATCCTAATTCCTAAATTCAAAACTTGATAAATCTAATGTGCAAAATAATTAATAATAGATTAACCCCCTAGTAAAATATAAACACTCAATCTACTAAAGTGACCGTGCTAAATAAGCTACTAGTGCCTAATATAAGTGCTGTGCAAAACAATATACTTCAATACTCAATGAAATAAACCCAAAGTCTAGTTTATATGACTATTCAATCCAAAAGTAAAGTGCTAGTGAGCCATAGTGGTCTGAACGATTAAATCCCAACAATGACAAGGAATTAGAGGCAAAGTTACAATACCGCCATGTACACAATAGTCCATACCGGATGTATCAATTAGGCTCCCCAGCGCGCTCCGCTGTGCGCCCACAGCTTCAGTAGGGGGTGAGGAGTTCTCACCTGTGCTTCCTTTTGTGCTCGTGTCCCCTCCCACCACAAACGCGTGTCATAGCGTGCGTGGCAGCTGCAGGACATCCGGGGGGTGGAGCGCATCAATGCGTCTCTTACCCAGCCGGTCGGCTACCAGACCGCGCCTCCCCACACGCCGGAAATCCCGTGCGGCCCAGATACCTTCCCCGTGCACGACCACGCGGCCGTAGCATGGGCGTGGACACAAGACAAGATCAGTCCACTATACTCTCCCCATATCACACCCACCCACAATGATCCGGCCGCCATCATTGACCCAAAGTGGAGGGAAGAGGGCAGAGAAAGGGGAGGGGGAGGAGGAGGGAACAAAGCCACAGGTGGAAAAAGAGGGCGGGGCAAAGCACAGCGTCTGTATAGGGCGGGAGCACAAGAGAAGACCAGCCTATACACACTATAATAATAATACAATGAAGATGGATACTTAGAATTATAAGGCTATAATATGGGTATCTCTAAAAGATTTATCAGAAATATCATGAGACAATGGATTATTAGATATGATATAGAAAATCAAATAAATCAAGAACAACTGATATTATATAAATTACACAAGAAACAAGATTTAGATAATTATGTCAGATGTACCAAGCCCCCCCCCCCAAAAAAAAAAAAAATAGTCCACAACCCAAAGTCCTCACATTTTCTTATTGTTCTTCTCTATGCACAATACTTTTTCTTCCAAAGTTTCATTCCCCAAAGTTCTTTGTTTCCAACTGCCATTCGCTGTTGTCTATGATTGAGTTCACCCTCCTTCATGATTTTCCTTTTCCAACCTCCCCATATCCAGAACCATCTCTCTTTCCGAGTTCCATCCTGCCAACCGTATATTTGATATATGTGACTGGATCCTACTCTTCAAATTATTCTTGGAGGCCGATTCATTAATAGCGCCAGGTAGCGACAGATGAGCGCCAGTAGCGTGATTTTCACAGCGCCAGCTAGTATTCGCTGTGCTTGGCCGGGGTTTGCTTGTTGACAGCGACTCGGTGTGCGGTAATGTTGAATACGGGGTTAGGGGTCGCTGTTTCACAGGTTCCGCTTGTATGGGTGTGCCTGACAGCGAATGGCTTGCTGCAGATTCATTAAAAAATCACGCTCAAAAATTTCTCGCGCTGTGAATTCCTTGTTTAAACCCCAGAGCGCTGGCGGCGATGTGTGTAAAGTAGTTTTTAACCCCCAAACAACCTTTTTTTTTATATGTAAAAATTATACAAGTTTTTCTAAACATTTTGTAATATGAATACATGAATATCAGACCTGTAATATCAATTCTGCAAATTTTTTTTTTTTTTTTTTTTTTACTTTAAAAGAAAACCTAACATTGCAGAAGTGGGCACAGAATTTTTGACATAAAAAAAAAAAAAAACAGTAATAGCAATTAATTATGATTATTTAAAGATTGCTCCATTGAAATGCATTGGACCACGCCAGGGAGCGCCAGGTCATACCTGTCGCTGTGATGGGATTAGCAGCGGCGCTGTTCGTTGCAGTCGGCTACATGATGAATCCCGCGCTAGCTGACGCTGTCGCCGGCGCTAGCCTCATTTAGCGTGATAAATGCGTCATTGTGACCGCCGCCGGGCGTACTTGATTCGGTAGCCGCCGATAGCTGGCGGTACCTGGCGCTCGTCAGACACTACCTGGCACTAGCCCTTGATAAATAAGGGCCTTAGTCTCACCTAAGTAAGATTTGGAGCAGGAGCATTTCAGAATATAGGTCACCGATTTGGTCTTACAATTGATAAAATCTTGTAACTTAAAGGTCTGGCCCGTGCGTTGATTCGTTATCCCTTTGACCTTTGTCATGAATCTACATATAGAACATGTTCCACACGGTGACAATCCTTTGATGTTAGACTGTGTTAGCCAGGTACCCTCTTGTCGTACGAAATTACTGCAGCATAATTGGTCCCTGATATTTCTAGAGCGTCTTGCTATCAGGCTGAGTGCATCCGATATCCATTCCACCAGATCCCTATCACTCTTAGGCACCCCCCAGTAGCGCGCTAGGAAGGTTCTCATGGCTGTCCACTGGCTGTTAATTAAAGGTGGTTACCACCCCTATTTTATCCCATTCTTTCCTTTTTTTCGGTTGTAGCAGTTGTGATCTATCTGAGGCCCGTGCCTTATTGAGGGCTGTTGTCAGGGTTGATTTGGGATATCCCACTGCTCGAAATCTTTTTCGCAGTTCAGCGGCTTGTCTATCAAATTCATCAGCCCTTGTACAGTTGCGTCTAACTCTCAAAAATTGCTCAGTTGGAATGCCCTTTTTAAGGTGCATAGGGTCAGCACTTTTAAAGTGAAGCAAGCTTTTCTTTGCTGTCTCCTTGTGATGTAAAGTACTAGCAATTGTACTATGACAATTGCTATGATGCGCGTCTGTGGTGGGAGGGGACACGAGCACAAAAGGAAGCACAGGTGAGAACTCCTCACCCCCTACTGAAGCTGTGGGCGCACAGTGGAGCACGCTGGGGAGCCTAATTGATACACCTGGGATAGACTATTGTGTACATGGCGGTATTGTAATCTTGCCTCTAATTCCTTGTTATTGTTGGGATTTAATCGTCCAGACCGCTATGGCGTCCTTTGATTGCCAAGGGAGCTCATAGAGAGTATATTAACTTTATGCAGTATTAATTTTTGCATTTCTTATTCAATATTTATTCCACTAGCACTTTACTTTTGGATTGAATAGTCATATAAACTAGACTTTGGGCTTATTTCATTGAGTATTGAAGTATATTGTTTTGCACAGCACTTTATATTAGGCACTAGTAGCTTATTTAGCATGGTCACTTTAGTATATTGATGTAGGATGATGTATTACTAATTTGTAATATGATCTGTAGCCGCATGTACTATATATTTATTATTCTTATAATATTGATATAATTACGATAAATGAATCTCTTATTAATATTATATATTTTTTTGGTGGATTTTTCCCGGGTGTTCCAGTATATGTTTTAATGTGTGTTGTATTTGTGTCTTCTATGTTTTTTATATTCCTTGATGGCTTAGTTTATCTAATAAAAACTTTTGATACAAATATTTTTTATCTAGTTGGGTTCCCCGGTTCTGTTTGGACTCCTTGGTCCGGTTGTTTCTTAGCTTGTGCTGTGTATTTGTGGGGAGCCCGGGGTGCACCTCCTGGATGTAGGATTTTACAGTTTATGATTTTACAGTTTACTATTTAGCTGTTCTTTAGTGGTGCCCTTTTTGTTGTTCTTTACATAAAAAACATACCTGCTCTTGCTGTCCTCGGGTCGCTGTCCCGTGCCACTCTCTGGTCACAGTCTAGACTTGCCAGCCCCTCCTTCCCTATGAACTGATATAGGGGTCCCAAGCACCCCTTAACAGTTCACAAAGGGTTAAATGTAAAACATCACACACACCAGGAATAAATTATTTTATTAATTCACCCTTCTCCCCTACTTTACTCCGATCTATTGCCAATGTCCTGCGTCGTCCTCCACTGCTGCTTCTCACTGGCCAGTATAAATAGCCCCTCCCTGCAGCAGAGAGCGATATGTCGGGAGTCCAGCACAGGATGTGTGTCCTCTGAACTGCTAAAGAAACCGTGGCCAGCTAGACAAAAGGGACGTCGCCCGGTGCTGGAGAGAGTTTGTTAAAAGGGAAATTCAGGAAATTCAGCTAATCGCCAAATCGAACTTTTAAAAAGTTTTCTCATCTCTAAAAGGAATTTTCTTGAAGTACCATTACAAAATGTTTGGAATAAGCATGCATTTTATGGGACCTTTTCAATAGCTAGAGCTTTTGTTACCTGCTGTTACCTGTGACCCATCGCTAAGAAAATACAAATCTCCAGGGCTTAGTGATGTAGTGAGAGGATGTAATAGTTACCAACACGGTTTAGGTTCAAGCAGGGTTAAGGTCCACTTTTCAGATGCTTTCAAATTGATCATTTTACACATTTCCCACAAGGTATAAGGGGCCTGGAAAGGGCCTTATAATAAGATATGATAGTATGAGCCATTGCTAGTTTAAAGTCTATCTCTAGGCATACTATAGTTACAGGGGCATCAGCTGCCATCAGCTTTGAGCTTTGGTTGGTGCACTGCTGAGTTGGTTGCGGGAGGCGGTGGTTGGACCATAGGAGGGAAGGGGACGTAAGGTGATCACAGAAGCCAGCAGGTCAGAGGTGAAGTGGCCACTCAAGTGTCTCCATGCAGTGTAGAGCCCTGCAGTGAAGGAGCAGATGGAGACTTCATGTGGGGTGTGGCATGGAGGAGAGTGTCTGGGGCTCAAGCAGAGGACAGGGGAATAGAGCAGCCAACATTGTGTCCCCTAACCCTATTACTACTGGGTGCCTGTTTGTGATTCTGTGCTGCATGCTGCCCAGGCCAATAGAACATTCCATTGTGTTAACTGACTTGACCAACATCCTAGCCAACCCCCTAGTTACCAAACTGGGAGTGTACCTGGCCTGGCCATATCCAGTTATCCTGCCCCCTTGTGACACAGATGGTACTATGCTGTGCGGTACTGTGCTAGTCCTGGAACTGCCAATGTATCCATCTAATGCACTACTACTCCTACTGGTCAATTCTCCCCAGGTCTGGACCCTAACATCAGAATGGCACCCAAAAAAAAAACTACCTTAAACTTACTCAAAAGAGCTTCCCGTTCTGAAAGGGCATTTTGGAAACTGGCTTCGTATCACATTAACAGAACTTCACCATCATAAGAGAAAAGGAAAAAGGATGGATGCCCTGGTAAGACTTAGGAAGAGAGGGTTTCTCTCCACTTGGACTAACTTGCACTCACTGAACAAAATGGGGGAGCTACCATTACTATGCATCAACATATCGGATGTATGAAGGTCTGCTGTTGTTACAGGGACATACAGGATGCTATCCCTGAAAATGCGCTGCAGCCATCAGGCCCATAAAAGCAGACCGGGACCCAATGGCTTCTGAGAAACAAAATTGAGCAGACCTCTTACAATACCTAGCAATCAATTGCAAGCCCTTCTACACTCTTCCATACCTTATCCTAGTGGCCGTTTATATTCCCCCACATGCTGATATGAAAGACGCACTCAGAGCCCTAACTGACAAAATATCAGGTTGGGAAAAGAGTTTACCTGAGTCCCCACGTGTGATTATGGGCGTTTTCAATAATTAACTAAACTACCAGAACAATATCCCCATGTGGGAAACCAGTTTCTCTCCCAGCCCTTATATATTCAAGACCTCACCCAAATGCAAATCTCAAGCATCATATCTTACTACACCTTATTTCTTAAAAAGCACAGTGATTTCTGCGCTTCAAGGAGGACGGAAGTGCGTCTGGTGGTCTAAGGGACTGAGACAGCGTCGCTTGTATCATAATGGTGCGGAGCATACCATTGAAACCTCTATTTACTGCCACTGTCCCCACTAATGCCCTGGAACCAACCTATCAGGACAACCAGGAAAAAAACTGTAAAAAAGCCACTTTGGTCATAATAGGTATTATCCATTACCTTAATCCAATAACTATTTCCTTATACATTAATGGCAAACAGTTTTAGATAATGTCCTTATTTTTATAGGCAATCTGCCATTTCTTGGCTACATGCATGAAGCTGAGCTGTCCTAACATAATCCAGATTCATCACAGGAATATTGATATTGTGCCTAATAGTCATATTTGCTCATACATTTTGGATATCATTTCTGGACATATTTGCATATGTATACATTCATATCTACATAATGATATTCTATTTTCTATATGATCACACAGATATTGGGTGTTGAAAAAGCTGAAAATATATTTGGCGAATCATGTCAAAATATCATAAGTCAAAGAATGTATTCATAAGTCATAAGTCAAAGAATGTATTCATGCCTTGACTGAACATTTTGTAAATGAGATGAAAAAACAAGGGCAGCAAATTTTAGTCATCTTGAAACAAATGAAAAGTCACAACTGTTTTTAATAATATCTATGAATACCATGTTTATTTTTTTTTAAAAAAGAGTTTAGTACTTTAAGAGTACTAAAGAGTACTTTATTTCTCCCATAATTTATTTCTCCCAAAAAGCCCCCCCCCCCCCCCGTAAAAAACTGTTTGACAGGACCTAACTCCATGGAGATGGTCTGGAATAACAGGTTGATTATTTGCAAAACTGCATGGGAGCGGCCATCTTGTCACACACATAAGCATGGGGGAGCTGTGCTATCAGCAGCTCACACCAGACAGAGAGATAAGAAACATGGGCAGCTTGTGTACTATGTTATATAAACACACACACACACACACACACACACACACACACACACACACACACACACACACTAGAGAGTTTATGTGTGTGAATGCAACCATGTATCTTTAGCACTCTTCACTGCAGACTCTGGATTTACTGCACACCATTCAGACAGTGTAAACATTATGTACCTTCTAGGATAATGATACAATTCCGTCAGCTGTGCAGTAGAGCGATGAGTCATCACAGCTGCTCTCTTTGGCCTATTTCTTAATAATTTTCAACTTCATTAAGCCAGCCTCAGCCGGGAGCTACCAAGGTACAAGCAACAGGTAACATGTCCTACCCAAAGTGGCAATGGTCTAGACCGCTGTTACCCTATGCTGAGGGGTGCCTATAGGTCAAAACTAAACGCTGCCTTGTGTTTCGCTGATCACTGTCTGATCCATTTTATACCTATGTACAAACAATGTCTTAAAGTGATTCTATACTATACTGTCTTAAAGGATGTTTATGTTGTCACCTTCTATCCCCACTCTAGTGCCCCTGTTTTTTTTTTTTTTTTTTTACTAAAGCCGTGGCCCAATATTCATAAAAAACATGAACTGGATGCAGTCGGCTATATCGCTCCCTAGCCGAGCAGCTAGAAGCGAATGCAAGAAGGGAGGTAAGGAAGTGACAACTGAAGAAAGCAAGGAAGAGATAGGCGACAAGAGCAAGGATAGGGGATAAGTTACAGGAAGGGGGAGTGAAAGAAAAAAGGAAGGAAGGAGGAAGTAGAGGAGAGAGGGATAAAGAGAAGGAGAGAGAGAAAGAGAGTAAGGCAGGGAAGAAGGAATGAAAGAGATTGAAAAGTGAGGGGAGAGAGAGCAAGGCAGGGAGGGAGAAAAAAAGAAAGAGAAAATTGGGCAGGAAGGGAGAAATATAGAGAAAGAAAGAGGGGGAGATCAGAAAAGAGAAGAAGGAAGAGAGGCCAATAGAAAGGAAATAAGGGAGCGAGAAAAAGAGAGAGAGCAAGAGAGAAAGAGCGAGGGAAAAAAGACAGACATAGAGTGACAGAGAAACAGATAGTGAGAAAGAGAAAAGTGGCAGCAGGCAGAGGCACAGAAGCACAGCATGTGCGATCTGCACCCGGCACAGGTAGAGGCCTCACGTTGGGCTATAGACTGTGGCTGTTTCCTGTCCTCCAGACAGGCCGGAGAACATCCCAGCTCAGTAATCTTAAGTCCCCAGCGCAGCATACATTCCTAGAGCTACCCTACCTCTGTCTTGGCACCACTGATCTTTTACCTGCCGCTCATCACCAAGTGTTGGTCACTCAGCGGATGGAACCACACCCCCTTTCTTCTGCTGTTAAGTCGGTCATAGAAAGGAGACAGGCGTCAACTGATGGGAGGGAGAAAGTGGCACCGGGTGAAGGGGTGGGCATGAGATCACTCCCAGTGATCAACCGATAATGAAGGCAGAGCTGTGGCAGCTGCATTTAAAAAAACGCCAATTCCATGAACCCCTGTTTACGGACCGAGACGCCCCCCGGCGGGCCCTGCCAGGTGACTGGGTTTGCCGCCCGCTGGAGCCAGCCCTGTATACAACCAACTTTAAAGTTTTTCATTAGGGGATGCAAGGTCAGCATGGAAAGGGCCGATAGTGGAAACTAGGGATGAGCGAATCGATCCGGACGAACCCGGATTCGATCCGAATTTCAGGAAAAATTCGATTCGGATCGAATCCGAATTTCCCCGCGATTCGATCACTCGAAGTTTTCCTTTAACATCCATTCATTTACATTACAGGCATTCTAAGATGGCGGACGGGACATGTCTGGACATGTATCCCGCGCCAGTGCAAGCTGGGGCAGTCACATGCAGCCTATCAGCAGCCAGCAAGCCCGGTGACGTCACACAGCGGTATTTAACGGCGGCCATCTTGCTTTTCCTCATTTCTCTATTGCATTCGTGACAGACAGACAGAACGCTGTGTAGCTGAGGCAGTTAGACAGGCTGGAGACAGGGACAGACAGGGACAGGCTGGAGACAGGCAGGAGACAGGCAGGAGACAGACAGGAGACAGACAGAAAGCCAGGGAAAGGTAGGAAAAACGGAGCTGGCTGACAGGGAGATTTTTTTTTTTTCATCCAGCCTTTGTTAGCGTTTTCAGGCTGCTTATAGTAACTAACTGTGCATATATACTGAACTGATCTTAAGTCTGCTGTGAGGCATCCCATTCTGTGACTAAAGCAGCCTCTGTTTAAGACCATATAAGCATTTGCTCTTATCATATTTGAAATTAGGCCTGATAAAGACACTTTTGCTGGCCAAAGCACTACTGGACCCTGCCAGCTCGATTCCTGCCCGGGGCATCCCATTCTGTGACTACAGCAGCCTCTGTTTAAGACCATATAAGCATTTGCTCTTATCATATTTGAAATTAGCCTGATAAAGACACTTTTGCTGGCCAAAGCACTACTGGACCCTGCCAGCTCGATTCCTGCCCGGGGCATCCCATTCTGTGACTAAAGCAGCCTCTGTTTAAGACCATATAAGCATTTGCTCTTATCATATTTGAAATTAGCCTGATAAAGACACTTTTGCTGGCCAAAGCCCTACTGGACCCTGCCAGGTCGATTCCTGCCCAGGGCATCCCATTCTGTGACTAAAGCAGCCTCTGTTTAAGACCATATAAGCATTTGCTCTTATCATATTTGAAATTAGGCCTGATAAAGACACTTTTGCTGGCCAAAGCCCTACTGGACCCTGCCAGCTCGATTCCTGCCCGGGGCAACCCATTCTGTGACTACAGCAGCCTCTGTTTAAGACCATATAAGCATTTGCTCTTATCATATTTGAAATTAGCCTGATAAAGACACTTTTGCTGGCCAAAGCACTACTGGACCCTGCCAGCTCGATTCCTGCCCGGGGCATCCCATTCTGTGACTAAAGCAGCCTCTGTTTAAGACCATATAAGCAATTGCTCTTATCATATTTGAAATTAGGCCTGATAAAGACACTTTTGCTGGCCAAAGCACTACTGGACCCTGCCAGCTCGATTCCTGCCCGGGGCATCCCATTCTGTGACTACAGCAGCCTCTGTTTAAGACCATATAAGCATTTGCTCTTATCATATTTGAAATTAGCCTGATAAAGACACTTTTGCTGGCCAAAGCACTACTGGACCCTGCCAGCTCGATTCCTGCCCGGGGCATCCCATTCTGTGACTAAAGCAGCCTCTGTTTAAGACCATATAAGCATTTGCTCTTATCATATTTGAAATTAGCCTGATAAAGACACTTTTGCTGGCCAAAGCCCTACTGGACCCTGCCAGGTCGATTCCTGCCCAGGGCATCCCATTCTGTGACTAAAGCAGCCTCTGTTTAAGACCATATAAGCATTTGCTCTTATCATATTTGAAATTAGGCCTGATAAAGACACTTTTGCTGGCCAAAGCCCTACTGGACCCTGCCAGCTCGATTCCTGCCCGGGGCATCCCATTCTGTGACTACAGCAGCCTCTGTTTAAGACCATATAAGCATTTGCTCTTATCATATTTGAAATTAGCCTGATAAAGACACTTTTGCTGGCCAAAGCACTACTGGACCCTGCCAGCTCGATTCCTGCCCGGGGCATCCCATTCTGTGACTAAAGCAGCCTCTGTTTAAGACCATATAAGCATTTGCTCTTATCATATTTGAAATTAGGCCTGATAAAGACACTTTTGCTGGCCAAAGCACTACTGGACCCTGCCAGCTCGATTCCTGCCCGGGGCATCCCATTCTGTGACTACAGCAGCCTCTGTTTAAGACCATATAAGCATTTGCTCTTATCATATTTGAAATTAGCCTGATAAAGACACTTTTGCTGGCCAAAGCACTACTGGACCCTGCCAGCTCGATTCCTGCCCGGGGCATCCCATTCTGTGACTAAAGCAGCCTCTGTTTAAGACCATATAAGCATTTGCTCTTATCATATTTGAAATTAGGCCTGATAAAGACACTTTTGCTGGCCAAAGCACTACTGGACCCTGCCAGCTCGATTCCTGCCCGGGGCATCCCATTCTGTGACTACAGCAGCCTCTGTTTAAGACCATATAAGCATTTGCTCTTATCATATTTGAAATTAGCCTGATAAAGACACTTTTGCTGGCCAAAGCACTACTGGACCCTGCCAGCTCGATTCCTGCCCGGGGCATCCCATTCTGTGACTAAAGCAGCCTCTGTTTAAGACCATATAAGCATTTGCTCTTATCATATTTGAAATTAGCCTGATAAAGACACTTTTGCTGGCCAAAGCCCTACTGGACCCTGCCAGGTCGATTCCTGCCCAGGGCATCCCATTCTGTGACTAAAGCAGCCTCTGTTTAAGACCATATAAGCATTTGCTCTTATCATATTTGAAATTAGGCCTGATAAAGACACTTTTGCTGGCCAAAGCCCTACTGGACCCTGCCAGCTCGATTCCTGCCCGGGGCATCCCATTCTGTGACTACAGCAGCCTCTGTTTAAGACCATATAAGCATTTGCTCTTATCATATTTGAAATTAGCCTGATAAAGACACTTTTGCTGGCCAAAGCACTACTGGACCCTGCCAGCTCGATTCCTGCCCGGGGCATCCCATTCTGTGACTACAGCAGCCTCTGTTTAAGACCATATAAGCATTTGCTCTTATCATATTTGAAATTAGCCTGATAAAGACACTTTTGCTGGCCAAAGCACTACTGGACCCTGCCAGCTCGATTCCTGCCCGGGGCATCCCATTCTGTGACTACAGCAGCCTCTGTTTAAGACCATATAAGCATTTGCTCTTATCATATTTGAAATTAGCCTGATAAAGACACTTTTGCTGGCCAAAGCACTACTGGACCCTGCCAGCTCGATTCCTGCCCGGGGCATCCCATTCTGTGACTAAAGCAGCCTCTGTTTAAGACCATATAAGCATTTGCTCTTATCATATTTGAAATTAGCCTGATAAAGACACTTTTGCTGGCCAAAGCCCTACTGGACCCTGCCAGGTCGATTCCTGCCCAGGGCATCCCATTCTGTGACTAAAGCAGCCTCTGTTTAAGACCATATAAGCATTTGCTCTTATCATATTTGAAATTAGCCTGATAAAGACACTTTTGCTGGCCAAAGCACTACTGGACCCTGCCAGCTCGATTCCTGCCCGGGGCATCCCATTCTGTGACTAAAGCAGCCTCTGTTTAAGACCATATAAGCATTTGCTCTTATCATATTTGAAATTAGCCTGATAAAGACACTTTTGCTGGCCAAAGCCCTACTGGACCCTGCCAGGTCGATTCCTGCCCAGGGCATCCCATTCTGTGACTAAAGCAGCCTCTGTTTAAGACCATATAAGCATTTGCTCTTATCATATTTGAAATTAGGCCTGATAAAGACACTTTTGCTGGCCAAAGCACTACTGGACCCTGCCAGCTCGATTCCTGCCCGGGGCATCCCATTCTGTGACTACAGCAGCCTCTGTTTAAGACCATATAAGCATTTGCTCTTATCATATTTGAAATTAGGCCTGATAAAGACACTTTTGCTGGCCAAAGCACTACTGGACCCTGCCAGCTCGATTCCTGCCCGGGGCATCCCATTCTGTGACTAAAGCAGCCTCTGTTTAAGACCATATAAGCATTTGCTCTTATCATATTTGAAATTAGCCTGATAAAGACACTTTTGCTGGCCAAAGCCCTACTGGACCCTGCCAGGTCGATTCCTGCCCAGGGCATCCCATTCTGTGACTAAAGCAGCCTCTGTTTAAGACCATATAAGCATTTGCTCTTATCATATTTGAAATTAGGCCTGATAAAGACACTTTTGCTGGCCAAAGCACTACTGGACCCTGCCAGCTCGATTCCTGCCCGGGGCATCCCATTCTGTGACTACAGCAGCCTCTGTTTAAGACCATATAAGCATTTGCTCTTATCATATTTGAAATTAGCCTGATAAAGACACTTTTGCTGGCCAAAGCACTACTGGACCCTGCCAGCTCGATTCCTGCCCGGGGCATCCCATTCTGTGACTAAAGCAGCCTCTGTTTAAGACCATATAAGCATTTGCTCTTATCATATTTGAAATTAGCCTGATAAAGACACTTTTGCTGGCCAAAGCACTACTGGACCCTGCCAGCTCGATTCCTGCCCGGGGCATCCCATTCTGTGACTAAAGCAGCCTCTGTTTAAGACCATATAAGCATTTGCTCTTATCATATTTGAAATTAGCCTGATAAAGACACTTTTGCTGGCCAAAGCCCTACTGGACCCTGCCAGGTCGATTCCTGCCCAGGGCATCCCATTCTGTGACTAAAGCAGCCTCTGTTTAAGACCATATAAGCATTTGCTCTTATCATATTTGAAATTAGGCCTGATAAAGACACTTTTGCTGGCCAAAGCCCTACTGGACTTTGCCAGCTCGATTCCTGCCCGGGGCATCCCATTCTGTGACTACAGCAGCCTCTGTTTAAGACCATATAAGCATTTGCTCTTATCATATTTGAAATTAGCCTGATAAAGACACTTTTGCTGGCCAAAGCACTACTGGACCCTGCCAGCTCGATTCCTGCCCGGGGCATCCCATTCTGTGACTACAGCAGCCTCTGTTTAAGACCATATAAGCATTTGCTCTTATCATATTTGAAATTAGCCTGATAAAGACACTTTTGCTGGCCAAAGCACTACTGGACCCTGCCAGCTCGATTCCTGCCCGGGGCATCCCATTCTGTGACTAAAGCAGCCTCTGTTTAAGACCATATAAGCATTTGCTCTTATCATATTTGAAATTAGCCTGATAAAGACACTTTTGCTGGCCAAAGCCCTACTGGACCCTGCCAGGTCGATTCCTGCCCAGGGCATCCCATTCTGTGACTACAGCAGCCTCTGTTTAAGACCATATAAGCATTTGCTCTTATCATATTTGAAATTAGGCCTGATAAAGACACTTTTGCTGGCCAAAGCACTACTGGACCCTGCCAGCTCGATTCCTGCCCGGGGCATCCCATTCTGTGACTACAGCAGCCTCTGTTTAAGACCATATAAGCATTTGCTCTTATCATATTTGAAATTAGCCTGATAAAGACACTTTTGCTGGCCAAAGCACTACTGGACCCTGCCAGCTCGATTCCTGCCCGGGGCATCCCATTCTGTGACTAAAGCAGCCTCTGTTTAAGACCATATAAGCATTTGCTCTTATCATATTTGAAATTAGCCTGATAAAGACACTTTTGCTGGCCAAAGCCCTACTGGACCCTGCCAGCTCGATTCCTGCCCGGGGCATCCCATTCTGTGACTACAGCAGCCTCTGTTTAAGACCATATAAGCATTTGCTCTTATCATATTTGAAATTAGCCTGATAAAGACACTTTTGCTGGCCAAAGCACTACTGGACCCTGCCAGCTCGATTCCTGCCCGGGGCATCCCATTCTGTGACTACAGCAGCCTCTGTTTAAGACCATATAAGCATTTGCTCTTATCATATTTGAAATTAGCCTGATAAAGACACTTTTGCTGGCCAAAGCACTACTGGACCCTGCCAGCTCGATTCCTGCCCGGGGCATCCCATTCTGTGACTAAAGCAGCCTCTGTTTAAGACCATATAAGCATTTGCTCTTATCATATTTGAAATTAGCCTGATAAAGACACTTTTGCTGGCCAAAGCCCTACTGGACCCTGCCAGGTCGATTCCTGCCCAGGGCATCCCATTCTGTGACTAAAGCAGCCTCTGTTTAAGACCATATAAGCATTTGCTCTTATCATATTTGAAATTAGGCCTGATAAAGACACTTTTGCTTGCCAAAGCCCTACTGGACCCTGCCAGCTCGATTCCTGCCCGGGGCATCCCATTCTGTGACTACAGCAGCCTCTGTTTAAGACCATATAAGCATTTGCTCTTATCATATTTGAAATTAGCCTGATAAAGACACTTTTGCTGGCCAAAGCACTACTGGACCCTGCCAGCTCGATTCCTGCCCGGGGCATCCCATTCTGTGACTACAGCAGCCTCTGTTTAAGACCATATAAGCATTTGCTCTTATCATATTTGAAATTAGCCTGATAAAGACACTTTTGCTGGCCAAAGCACTACTGGACCCTGCCAGCTCGATTCCTGCCCGGGGCATCCCATTCTGTGACTAAAGCAGCCTCTGTTTAAGACCATATAAGCATTTGCTCTTATCATATTTGAAATTAGCCTGATAAAGACACTTTTGCTGGCCAAAGCCCTACTGGACCCTGCCAGGTCGATTCCTGCCCAGGGCATCCCATTCTGTGACTAAAGCAGCCTCTGTTTAAGACCATATAAGCATTTGCTCTTATCATATTTGAAATTAGGCCTGATAAAGACACTTTTGCTGGCCAAAGCCCTACTGGACCCTGCCAGCTCGATTCCTGCCCGGGGCATCCCATTCTGTGACTACAGCAGCCTCTGTTTAAGACCATATAAGCATTTGCTCTTATCATATTTGAAATTAGCCTGATAAAGACACTTTTGCTGGCCAAAGCACTACTGGACCCTGCCAGCTCGATTCCTGCCCGGGGCATCCCATTCTGTGACTAAAGCAGCCTCTGTTTAAGACCATATAAGCATTTGCTCTTATCATATTTGAAATTAGGCCTGATAAAGACACTTTTGCTGGCCAAAGCACTACTGGACCCTGCCAGCTCGATTCCTGCCCGGGGCATCCCATTCTGTGACTACAGCAGCCTCTGTTTAAGACCATATAAGCATTTGCTCTTATCATATTTGAAATTAGCCTGATAAAGACACTTTTGCTGGCCAAAGCACTACTGGACCCTGCCAGCTCGATTCCTGCCCGGGGCATCCCATTCTGTGACTAAAGCAGCCTCTGTTTAAGACCATATAAGCATTTGCTCTTATCATATTTGAAATTAGCCTGATAAAGACACTTTTGCTGGCCAAAGCCCTACTGGACCCTGCCAGGTCGATTCCTGCCCAGGGCATCCCATTCTGTGACTAAAGCAGCCTCTGTTTAAGACCATATAAGCATTTGCTCTTATCATATTTGAAATTAGGCCTGATAAAGACACTTTTGCTGGCCAAAGCACTACTGGACCCTGCCAGCTCGATTCCTGCCCGGGGCATCCCATTCTGTGACTAAAGCAGCCTCTGTTTAAGACCATATAAGCATTTGCTCTTATCATATTTGAAATTAGCCTGATAAAGACACTTTTGCTGGCCAAAGCCCTACTGGACCCTGCCAGGTCCATTCCTGCCCAGGGCATCCCATTCTGTGACTAAAGCAGCCTCTGTTTAAGACCATATAAGCATTTGCTCTTATCATATTTGAAATTAGGCCTGATAAAGACACTTTTGCTGGCCAAAGCCCTACTGGACCCTGCCAGGTCGATTCCTGCCCAGGGCATCCCATTCTGTGACTAAAGCAGCCTCTGTTTAAGACCATATAAGCATTTGCTCTTATCATATTTGAAATTAGGCCTGATAAAGACACTTTTGCTGGCCAAAGCACTACTGGACCCTGCCAGGTCGATTCCTGCCCAGGGCATCCCATTCTGTGACTAAAGCAGCCTCTGTTTAAGACCATATAAGCATTTGCTCTTATCATATTTGAAATTAGCCTGATAAAGACACTTTTGCTGGCCAAAGCACTACTGGACCCTGCCAGCTCGATTCCTGCCCGGGGCATCCCATTCTGTGACTAAAGCAGCCTCTGTTTAAGACCATATAAGCATTTGCTCTTATCATATTTGAAATTAGCCTGATAAAGACACTTTTGCTGGGCATAGCACTACTGGACCCTGCCAGGTGTACTTACTGCTGGTTTTTAGGGCATCCCATTCTGTGACTACACCAGCCTCTATTTAAGAACCTAACCATTTGCACCTATTCTAATTGAAATTAGGCATGATAAAGACACTTTTGCTGTGCATAGTCTTACTGCTGCCTGCCAGGTGCTCTCTGGTTTTTGGGACATCCCATTCTTTAACATACCATTAGCCTCTGCATTTACTGTAAGCTGCACATTTATTTAAAGAAATTTGGCCTGTATGAGCCTGCTAACACACTGCTGCTGTGTGCATATATACTGATCTCAAGTCTGCTTGGGGCATCCCATTCTGTAACATAACATAACCTACCTACCATACTAAGCAGCTCTCTTATTTAAACTAAGCAGGCCTCTTGGAGGCTGAGTGTCCACTTTTGGGTGTGCATTTATATTCGGTTTCATATACAGTGGGGTATCCCAATTTGTAAGATAACCTACCCCAACCATGTAAACTAAAGGTTACGTCCTTCCAGAAGGAAAACTTATACCGAACACTATTTTTGTTAGGGGCATTGACCTTTGGATTGATCGGCATGAAATTAATTTTTTTTTTTCAAAGTATGGCGCTGTGAAGAAGGTCAAAATGATGTCTCATACTTGGATTATTGTTACTTTTTGTTCAGCTTGAAATATAACAGGCCACACGGGCATCCCAAGGCACATGCTATTTTAAACCTATCTGTTATACAACATAAGCGTTGATCAGGCTACTTCAGTTTGCACTTGTTTTTGACTGATTTTAATAAACCAGGCCGCAGGGCACCCCAAAGCTGCACCTTGCACCCTATCTGGTATACAACATAAGCGTTGATCAGCATCAGCTTCATTAAGCTACTTCAGTTTGCACTTCCTTTTTGACTGCTTTCATTTAACCAGGCCGCAGGGCACCCCAAAGCTGCACCTTGCACCCTACCTGTTTATACTAAATAAGCATCTACAGCCTCAGCTTTATTAAGTTATTGCATTTTGAATTGGTTTTGGTCTGCTTTAAATACACCAGGCCGCAGGGCATCCCAAACCTGCATGTTGCACCCCATCTGTTATACTAAATAAGCGTTGATCAGCATCAGCTTTATTAAGCTATTGCATTTTGCATTGGTTTTTGTACTGCTGCCAAAACACTAGCCCATATGGGCATCCCAAACCAGCACATGTCACCCTATCTGTTATACTAAATAAGCTTCTACAGGCCCTTTTTTTATTTATTTATTTTTATTTATATAGAGCTGCAATGGCTTATATTGTGAGGTTAATTTGCCATTTTGCAGCATAATATAGAGCAGCCCCTGTGTAAATCTGAGGGGCAATAGCTTATATAGTGAGGTAAATTTGCCATTTTGCTTCGTTATATAGAGCAGCCCAGTTGCCATCTAAATCAACTACTGTCCGGCCAGTACAGCTTTTCCAGGGCAAACTCTGCTAGTTGCGGGCACAAGTCAAGTTTGGCTTCCCAGCAAATCCAGTGGATCTTGAAGGTGTGTTGGCATGGTCATGTCAAGGTATGACATGACCTGCTGTTTGAGGTCCAGCTCCAGGTCTTCCTGCTTCTCATGAGTAGACTCACTATGCGGGTGTAGAAAGCTACTCACTAGCGACTGAAGACTGAGGTTGCTGCTGATGGAGCTGCTGCTGCTCCTTCCACCCCCCCAGCAGCCATGGCAGTGGAAGGTGATCGCAAAGTTCCCCTAGAGTCAGACCTGCGGGAGTATGGGCCATGGCGCAAATAGACATCGCCCAACTGACTACGTGGGATGTCTCTGTAGTAGGTCAGTTTTTCCTCCCTCTCAGTGGGCGTAAAAAATGCCCCCATTTTGTGCCGGAAGCGAGGGTCCAATAAGTTGGAGAGCCAGAAGTCTTCCCGCTGACAAATGGAGACAATTCTGCGCTCACTAGTACGCATGCATGTGAGCATGCATCGTGCCATTTGTGCAAGTGACTCGGAGGGACTACCTGTCTCCATCTCCACTGTAAACTGCCATGGTGTGTCTGGGTCCTCTGTCTCGCCTTACTCACAACCCTCTAGCTCCTGTGGCTGCACCTCCTCTCCTGTCAGATGACTAGATAAAATGGTCATTTTGTGAAACCTAAACTGTGGTTTGCTGTGCCCCACCCCCTCCTCCTCCTCCACTTCAGCCCCCACAGGCTTCATGTGGCTGTGAAATGTATGTGCCATGTCTCCAGTGCCCTGACCAGCCATGCTTTCCAACATGTGTTGTAGTACATGAAGCAGTGGAATCTCATCGTTCATCTCATAGTCCTGGCAACTGACTAATAATGTAGCTTCCTCAAAGGGCCTAAACAAACGGTCGGTGTCACGTATGAGCTGCCAATGGTTTACATTGAATTTACACAGGGGTGTCCCCCTATCCGTTTGGATCATCCAGAAATCCGTGATGGCTTTTCTCTGTTCCTATAGTGCAGTGGTCCTCAACCCTGTCCTCAAGGCCCACCAACATGTCATGTTTTTTGGATCTCCAAATAGCCAGCTCTATTGCTCTGCAGCTGCACTAATTACTCCACCTGAGCATCTTTGTGGAGATCTGCAAAGCCTGGCCTGTTGGTGGGCCTTGAGGACAGGGTTGGGGACCACTGCTATAGTGGATCCTGCATATGGAGGGTGGAATTCCAACGGGTGGAAACATCGCAAATCAGACTATGGTGGGGTACACCTTTGTGACGCTGAGGCTCAATAAGGTTGTGCTTGGTGGTGTAGGAGTGCCAGAAGTGCATGCTAACTTTCTTTCCTGTTGTTCGGATGTCTTTCAGATGGGGGCAAGACTTCAAAACTAGACTGAACACGTGTGCCATGTCAGGACGCATGACTCTGGCTTCCTTGTCGCAGCGCAAACAAGATGTTCTTCCAAGTGTCAGTCACCATGGGTCCAAATTTGCAGTTTTCGTGGATTAAGCAATGCTTTCATGGATTGAGTTCTCATTTTTAGTAGTTCCTCCCATGTGTGACTCTGA
Organism: Gastrophryne carolinensis; assembly: GCA_027917425.1. Classification (NCBI taxonomy): domain Eukaryota; kingdom Metazoa; phylum Chordata; class Amphibia; order Anura; family Microhylidae; genus Gastrophryne; species Gastrophryne carolinensis. Next base: position 254,799,024 of record CM051239.1, read on the forward strand.
TGGTCAAGGAAAACCATGTGAAGAACAGCGTGAAACAACAATCACCAAGGGGGCCTAAAAGGATATATATTGTCCACCATGAGTCTATAGTTACAGCTCCAGGCGTAGACAACACTGTGCACTTTGGTACACACTGACAGGCTAAAGGACTGGCCCACCTTCTGTTCAACAACCATGCCATGTGACTCTCCACCTCGGCTCGGCACAAGCCATCAGTTCTCTGAAAGGTCCACCACTGGGTAATGCAGCAGGCTGGACTTATGGTGACGCTGTCTGAGAGGAGAAATCCCTCAGACATCAAGATTAAAAATTCCAAGAATTTTTGAGGGCTAATTATTCAGAGGCAAATGATAGCTAGTTGTTTCTGATTTAATTGCAAGGTGGAAACACACCCTCAAACAAAACTTCACTTTCGCAATACTATTGCATTTGTCTATTCATAATTTTATGTATATACACTAACTAACCTACTTTTTCTCCACAGGATGCTGCATGGAACACTGCCACATCGCTGAGTAGCTGATTTTTCCTACCAACAGTCCGCAATAATTCGCTGCTGCTGCCGCCGCCACCGCCGCAGACTCCAGGGACCCTCTTCCACTACCTCGGCTTGCAACACCTCCTCCCACGACACTCTCCTCATCACTAGTTGCCGGATAGTGGAAGAAGAGGCGAGTGTCTCCTCCACTTCTTGGCTGGGCAGTAGCTGCTGAATTTTATGATTATCAGATCTTGGATATCAGATCAATGGATAGTGGAGCTGAACCCAAAGCATAACAGGCAGACAGTTGACTGGGGGTGTCAGATGCCACTTGTGATGCAGTGGACTGCTTTTGCAGCACTTCCAGACAAAGTTGCTTCATTGGCTGACACAATGACTGGTAAAGCTGTGGAACATATGGTTGAAAAGCAAGAATAACCATTTGTTTTTATATGAAAAAGACCCTGGTTTATACAGACTTTTTTTTTCCAGAGACTGCCCTGCGTGGAAATGAATGGCGCATGGATCAGCCAAGCTTTCCTCCCAACAATGCCTGATGTATTCCAGTAGATTGATGACGGGGCCAGACCAAGAAAGATGGATCGTGCAAAACAGATTTAAGGCGCTGCTCTCAAGTTACAGACATTCCTCCGCATCGGACCACAAGTAAGTATTGATAAAAAATCCTTTACGTTACTCTTACTTTTTATTAATATTCTTCGGATAAGACGGATCAGACATGATTCCAGATTAAAAATTCCAAGAATTTTTGAGGGCTAATTAGTCAGAGGCAATGACACCTTCTTGTTTCTGATTTAATTAAAAGGTGGAAACACACCCTCAAACAAAACTTCACTTTGGCAAACTTTTGCATTTGTTTATTCATAATTTTATGTAGATATTACTAACTAAGCTACTTTTTCTCCACATGACTCTCCACAGGGTGTGATTCATCCAATTTTTGGGCTCCTGAGGCCAACCCCAGGGTCTGTTTAAAGTAATGTTTGGGCTCCTGCTGCTGCTGCTGCCAACTTCTGCCAACTCCAGGGTGTGATTCATCCAATTTTTGGGCTCCTGAAGCCAACTCCAGTGTATATTTGGGCTCCTGCTGCTGCTACTGTCAACTCCTGCCAACTCCAGGGTGTGATTCATCCAATTTTTGGGCTCCTGAGGCCAACTCCAGTGTATATTTGGGCTCCTGCTGCTGCTACTGTCAACTCCTGCCAACTCCAGGGTGTGATTCATCCAATTTTTGGGCTCCTGAAGCCAACTCCAGTGTATATTTGGGCTCCTGCTGCTGCTGCTGCCAACTTCTGCCAACTCCAGGGTGTGATTCATCCAATTTTTGGGCTCCTGAAGCCAACTCCAGTGTATATTTGGGCTCCTGCTGCTGCTGCTGCCAACTTCTGCCAACTCCAGGGTGTGATTCATCCAATTTTTGGGCTCCTGAGGCCAACTCCAGTGTATATTTGGGCTCCTGCTGCTGCTGCTGTCAACTTCTGCCAACTCCAGGGTGTGATTCATCCAATTTTTGGGCTCCTGAAGCCAACTCCAGTGTATATTTGGGCTCCTGCTGCTGCTACTGTCAACTCCTGCCAACTCCAGGGTGTGATTCATCCAATTTTTGGGCTCCTGAAGCCAACTCCAGTGTATATTTGGGCTCCTGCTGCTGCTACTGTCAACTCCTGCCAACTCCAGGGTGTGATTCATCCAATTTTTGGGCTCCTGAGGCCAACTCCAGTGTATATTTGGGCTCCTGCTGCTGCTACTGTCAACTCCTGCCAACTCCAGGGTGTGATTCATCCAATTTTTGGGCTCCTGAGGCCAACTCCAGTGTATATTTGGGCTCCTGCTGCTGCTACTGTCAACTTCTGCCAACTCCAGGGTGTGATTCATCCAATTTTTGGGCTCCTGAAGCCAACTCCAGTGTATATTTGGGCTCCTGCTGCTGCTACTGTCAACTCCTGCCAACTCCAGGGTGTGATTCATCCAATTTTTGGGCTCCTGAGGCCAACTCCAGTGTATATTTGGGCTCCTGCTGCTGCTACTGTCAACTTCTGCCAACTCCAGGGTGTGATTCATCCAATTTTTGGGCTCCTGAAGCCAACTCCAGTGTATATTTGGGCTCCTGCTGCTGCTGCTGCCAACTCCTGCCAACTCCAGGGTGTGATTCATCCAATTTTTGGGCTCCTGAGGCCAACTCCAGTGTATATTTGGGCTCCTGCTGCTGCTACTGCCAACTCCTGCCAACTCCAGGGTGTGATTCATCCAATTTTTGGGCTCCTGAGGCCAACTCCAGTGTATATTTGGGCTCCTGCTGCTGCTACTGTCAACTCCTGCCAACTCCAGGGTGTGATTCATCCAATTTTTGGGCTCCTGAGGCCAACTCCAGTGTATATTTGGGCTCCTGCTGCTGCTACTGTCAACTCCTGCCAACTCCAGGGTGTGATTCATCCAATTTTTGGGCTCCTGAGGCCAACTCCAGTGTATATTTGGGCTCCTGCTGCTGCTACTGTCAACTCCTGCCAACTCCAGGGTGTGATTCATCCAATTTTTGGGCTCCTGAGGCCAACTCCAGTGTATATTTGGGCTCCTGCTGCTGCTACTGTCAACTCCTGCCAACTCCAGGGTGTGATTCATCCAATTTTTGGGCTCCTGAAGCCAACTCCAGTGTATATTTGGGCTCCTGCTGCTGCTGCTGTCAACTCCTGCCAACTCCAGGGTGTGATTCATCCAATTTTTGGGCTCCTGAAGCCAACTCCAGTGTATATTTGGGCTCCTGCTGCTGCTGCTGCCAACTCCTGCCAACTCCAGGGTGTGATTCATCCAATTTTTGGGCTCCTGAAGCCAACTCCAGTGTATATTTGGGCTCCTGCTGCTGCTGCTGCCAACTCCTGCCAACTCCAGGGTGTGATTCATCCAATTTTTGGGCTCCTGAGGCCAACTCCAGTGTATATTTGGGCTCCTTCTGCCCCTCATAGTGATGCCACTTCAACTCTCTGCAATTGTGCCGCTCTGCGATTCTATTAGCGATGCCTCTGATCTGCATGTGATATTTCTTCAAAGTATTATTTAACTAACCCAGCACGCATCCTGTGCGTGTTACAGCAAGGCTGAATGGTTTACAACCCTATTGAGGCTGTAGGAGGCTCAGAAATAGCCGTTTTTAATAGCGATTCGTCGCGAATTTATTCGGGTCGAAACGATTTTTGTCGGAAAATTCGGCGAATCAGTCGAATCGAATTTTTCAAAAGTTCGCTCATCTCTAGTGGAAACAAATTACAAATGCGCCCCCCCCCCCCCGTACTAACTTCTCCTGGCAGAGGCACTGAAAGACTACTGCAGGTTTGATAAAGCCACCAAGGGGGGTCGACAGGGGAATAACCCCAACAAGAGACACCAGCTCAGAAGGCAACAGTCCAATTGTTGATGAACCCCAATTCAGATGACTGTTCACAAATCTAAACATCAGGAAGGCGCTAAGCCCATATTGGATATCACTATCACATCTGTAGGTATGTGTAGAACAGTTTGCACCAGTTTTTATGGGGAACTTTAACAGGTCATTTGAGGAGCAACTGTTTCCAAGATGTCTGAAGTGATTAACCATTATGCCAACCCCTAAGTTAATATCAGCTGCAGCATTAATTGACTACAGGCCAGTAGCAATAAGATGGAAGTCTTTGAAAAACTACTAATGGCCTACTTGCAGGCAACTACCAAGGACTTCTAGGAACCTATTCAATTTGCTTACAAAGCAAAGTGATTGGCTAAGGACACCTGATAGTCAGGTATAGTATGTTCTAAAACACACAGAGAGACCGGGTGCATATGCCAGGTTATTGTTTGTTGACTTCAGTTCAGTGTTCAGTACAATAGACCTAGTTATCCTGATCAGTGAACTAGAGAAAATGTCTGTCCCACCTGGAATATATGCCTGGATCTGGTGCTTTCTAACTGGAAGGGTGCAATGTGGATATGGATGTGTTTTGTCACCTCTCCTGTTTACACAATACACAAATGATTGTACCCCCACTACAGAAATGTTCAACAGTTATCAAACTCTTCAGTAATGAACAAAGTATCATAATGAGGGCAATACAACAAGGTGTAAAAGTTAACAATCTGGTCCTCAATACAAAAAAAGCATGTTGACCTATGTGTCAACTTCAGACAGAACACATTAGAAATTCTACCGATATGTTTCAACAGGGTGGAAGTCGGAAGAGCCAGCAGCACTAAATTCCTGGGTGCCATCATATCTCAGGATCTCAACCACCAGCATATTGACTTGCTACTGAGGAAAGTACAACAAAGAATGTTTTGCCTTCACCAGCTCAGGAAATATAGGGTGCTGCGGAAAACACTGACTGAACCCAATTGTAGACTGTATAATGTGCAGGACGATTACTGTGTGGTATGATGCTGCTACTAGAAAAAGAAAAACTAAGACTCCAGAAAATAACAAGAACAGTGGAACAAGTCATTAGTGCCCCCCTTCCCTCCATCCACAACCATGTTATACAAAGACTGAGCACATGGGCTGCGAAGATCAGCAATGACCCACCCCAGCCAAGCTGTTCCTTCTTCAAACTGCTACTATCCAGATGGAGATACTCTCCCCATGGTGGCTTGTGATGTGTTTTGGTACTAACCAAGTCTTATTCCCCATACAAATGCTGCCAGGTATTTGCTGATAAGGATCACACCAACAGCACTGGAAGGAGTGTGTGTCCACACAAACAACACTGAAATATTATAATATATATATATATATATATATATATATATATATATATGTCAGAATTACCACAACTGCAGTGTGCTCAGCTGGTAACGGGAGTGAGCTGTAGAGAATAAATATGATTAAAGATCAAACGACTGCTGCCTGCAAAAACTGCTGCATAGGACCATATGTCAGTGGTCAGGTATAGTATAATAATATAACAGGGATCTCTTATTAATGCTCTGTGGCCATTTACTGTAATGATATATAAAATAAATAGTAAATTGGTGGTCCATAGGTGCATCTCAGAAAGGATCTACAAAATGGCAATATTTTCCCATGCATAATGGTGAATAAGATCAAGTTGGAGGGATGGCAGATATTTTAGTATTCTGACTATACCATAAGACTGAAAGCGGACCAACAGTCAAAAATGACCAACACAACAGACAGTTGTCATATGCACCCCTCTCCAGGGAAGATAAAAAATAATTTACATCTTTCTAATGCCTACTGGGATAAATTTTAAAAACAAGATGGGCGCTCATGGGCTTGCAGGCTACCTTCAAACAGGAAGTCATGCCGGGCTTCCGGTTTCTGTGCATTTCAGTTATGTCAGTTGGGAGTGGAAGCTCCAAAATGGCCACTATCTTCCTTTTTCAACTGTGACAGGCTGTTGGTCCAGTTGAATAATACACACTTGAACAGCAATACCTGGCCACTGGTTTTAAACCAACCAGTCCCTGGTTTGTTGGTACAATTTCTTGTTGACTCTGATGTGCAGGTGGTAAAAGTCGTTCTTGTCAGGTCCCTGGTACCAGTATACTATGGACAATATAGCTGTCTACTGAGAACATTATATGTCTTACCCTATAGTGAGGTTACAGATTGGGGCTGAATTCCTCATAGAATTTGATTGCGTGTTGTGAAAAAGGTCCTGTAACTGATGTTGAACTGTATAAAACAAAGGTTATAGTTATGAACACGTATGACAGTCTAACTGCTTAGTGACCCCCCTTCATGTGGGACACTGGTCATAACATAGATATGCTTCTGGGAAGCTAGTGTATAACCAGTGTGATTTCATAATGCAGCTTATGAGGGGTCATGCTCATGTATTTCTGGTGTAACAAAGTAAGTGTAGCTTGAAATCCACTAATTAAAAGATATTCTGAGCCCTTGCAAAATATCTCATAGAGCTTCAACATGTTAACTGGTTAAGATATAAATATTAGGTAACTCAGAAAGTGTTGATCACTGGGATCAGGTCCAACTGGAACAAACTGCTTGCTGGCTTTGAAAGTCTCTCTGTGGTTGAAGTTGGTTTGCTCTGGCGTGAAAGATCATATTTATTAGTAATATGTTACCAAAGTAGGTAGGTTCAAAAGTTCAGGCCTTGTTTTGACAAGTTTAATTAAGTTTATAAGGTGTTAGATTGTGGCATAGCACTCTTAAAAGTGGTGTATTGCCAAAGCCTAATGTCTATTCCTCTCTGAATGTGTGTGTGTGTGTGTGTGTGTGTGTGTGTGTGTGTGTGTTTATAAGGAATCTGAAGTATTTACATCGTACTGTACAGTGTTGGCCTCTCATCAGACCATTTAGTATTCCAAAACAATTTAAAACATGTCCTTTAAATGAGAACATGGTGACAGATTCCAAATGGGTCTCAAAGGGGGGGCTGACAAATCTGTCAGTTTTATTTAGCCAGTATTTACCTACAGTAGGTAATAGTAAAAATATGACTGTAGCCTGGAAGCAGAGTATGGCAGGCTCACATAAATACTAGTTCTTTTATGGGCCTTTGGATGAGTTTGCCTTTCAGCCAAAGGTTGTTAGTCCATCACTGCTTCTTAATAATAAATAATTTATACAGGGTGCACGCATGTAGGGGAGAGACATGCAGACAGTGACCTTTTCTTCACAAATCTGAGCGTTGGAGACAGAGGCTATGTAAGGGTCGGCCAAACAGGCTTATACTGTTTTTTTTCTATAAGGGCAAACAGATTACTGCCATTCAAAGACTAACACAAATATTTTTGGAAACAGTCCATTTGGATATAGGTAATGCGTGGAAATTGAACTGAGAAGGCTATGGGAGGCTTGTATACAGTTATGGACTTCTCCCCCAGTCCACATAATCATATTATAATACTACACTGATATCCTCTACTTTCTCCACTTGGAGTGTGTGCAGGTAGGTGAGTGTGAAGAAGTTCCTGTTCAAATAAATGGCATTTGTGATAAAGGGCAGCTTCATGGTGACCGTTAAATAGGCAGTAAGTGCAGCCAACATCAGAGCCATTTTTAGGGAAGAGCGACAAGGCCAATGTGTATGCAGGGGGGAGAGGTTTCTTTCTTGCGCTATTTTCCTAAAAACAACCAAATTGTATAATATATATATATATATATATATATATATATATATATATATATATTACCTTTAGAGCTGCCACCCTGCTTTATATTGTAGAGGCAGCTGTCACTTTGACCCCGGACAGTGCTACAGACAAATGTGAGAAACACAGAAAGGGATATTACTAATCTAGAAAGACATGATCATTAAAATTGTTTCCAAGAGATATCTCTGGCTTAGAATATTCCTTTGATCTATGATTCTGTTTAATCCAGAAATTTGACTCATAAGTGAATTTGTCTTACCTTACTACCATGTGAGAGATCCACAAAGTCTCCTTTGAAGTGAGTATTTCCAGCAATTAGACATGGCAAAATGAGTTTGGGTAAATGAAAGAGCTATTAGCTAAATGGCAGTGAATATATTGTGCAAGGGAAAAAGCAGCCACAAGCTGCAATCGCTTCTATTACTAGCAATATTAGTTATTTAGGCTACTTTCACACCTGTTCAGATGTGGTTGCGGTATGCGGTTTTGCAACTAGATTTGTGGTAGTGATTTTGTAGCTAAAGAAAATTTGCATTGTGCATCTGCTTTTGCGTCTGAGCTAATAAAAGAAAAATCCTTGTTTCCAGTTCCTATGCCCTGCCTTCCTGTCTATTGAATCTCATTAAAATGTATGGTGCCGCAAGCGCAAAATGCATGAGGTTATGCTTAAAATATGAACAAGCTTTTGTGTCTGTAGAACCCTGACTTTAAAGTCCAGTCACCCGGGACACCCCCCCAGCCTGCCACACTCAGCCTGCCTATAAAAAAAACTCCTTACCTCGCCCAGGATCCTCTGCAGTTTACCCGGTGATCTCATCTTGGATTGGCTGCACAGAGTGGCTTCCCCTGCCATATGTGCGCCCCCACCTGTGCGGCATGCACAAAACAGGGGAGACCACTGTCCGTGTAGCCACCGCAGGAGCCCTGGGATCTTTGGCTTCTGATCGAAATAAGTTGTTTTATTGTAGTCCTCTGCCCTACATGGGGAGGGGGGAGGGTGGGGGGTTACCAGGTGACTGTACTTCCACTTCAATGGGGTGCGGTTCTATCCAGGACGCAGCTAGCAAGACTTTTTCTCCCTGCTTAATCTAATGTCGCCCATCATAAATTAATTGTGCAGTTAGTTAATTAATCAGAATTGCTTACTATGCCCTTCACAGCTATAGCACTGGGCAATGTCTAAGTTATAGCACAAGAAAAAAAATAGTATGTTACAAACCCTGTAAAAACGAAAATGAAAGCATACATATCTTTCCTCCCAGACAGTTGATTTCTTGTAGTCTGTCAATAGAGTGTTGCTGGTGTTTTGTAAATTTCTGTTCCACAAAAATGTCGACATTTCCATGTGCTCTGTGAGGAACCTACTCGGAATGTCCTAGGAAGGTTGTGAAGTTAACTGTGCCTTTCTCACTCTTTCGGCGGCATAAGAACAGGGTTCTTTTTTTCATTGCCCATGTGTTTTTTACTGAGCTATGGAAGGGGATAGACAACACAAACAAGCAGAATAAAAAACAGGTACCCCCCTACAGACACAGTGAGTGGTTGGATTTGTGGTTTGATTTAGAAGGAGTGGTGTTCCAACTGGTGGTTTGCCTACAGAAATTGGTTTAGATCTCAGTTTCGCCAGCCCATTCATCCTTCTGGTAATTTAATATTGTGAGAACGTGCATGCCATTTTGATTATTTCAATTAAACACTTTCTACTACAGAAACACAGGTTAGTCGGATTCCAATAAACAGTTTTTGTTCTGGTGTTGCTTCCACGGGCAGTTTGTTATTAGGTGATAAAGGTATTGCAACCAAGAAAATGTTTATGTGCACATTGTGGTCCAGGTGTGTGAGCTTTTATGGCCTACAAGTTGTTGCTGCTCCCAGAACTTTCTGGTTAATCATACCAGAACTAATAAGTCTTAATTTGGCATATTAAAAAACAGTACAACATATTCTACTCCTAATGTTTGCCTAAGGGGGTTACTGACTGTATGCTTGATGTTATGTCCCTGTTAGTAATGTATGGCTAATGAATTGCTAAACATAAATTAGTATGGCTATATACATACTTTTGACTATGTAGTGTAGTTATCAGAGTATTTGAACAATAGCCTCGATTCAGAGACACATTCGTCCAGACTTCCGTAGCTCTCTGTGAAAGTTTTGGTGGGTGTTTGTCATTTATTTGCTTTTTTTCGTCCATTTTCCACTCGCACGAACGTTCGGGAATACGCTTCCGATGAACGGAAGCAAATCGGAACATTTCCGTTAGTTCGGAACATTTTCCAAACAAAATCGGAAATTTTCAGTTCGTTCAGAAAACTTCAGTTGCTGGGATGGGTTTCTGTCTGATTCAGAGAGCTGATTTCCGACGGATCACCACCCTATAAATCCGATCCGATCCACTTACGAGACCTTTGAGGGCTCGGATTGCTATTGTTGAACATGTTTTGCGGCTATGTGGAGGAGTCTGCGCGCCTTTAGCACCAAGGCATTGCATGTATCAGCATGGCCGAGGCCATAAATTGTATAGCAATGCATACCTAAATCAATACATTCCATGTATGCCTTATAGAAGCATTTTAATGCTGACCTTAATTAGTCCTTAGCATGTAAACATTTATTTTCCCACACATCCATATAATTGCTATATTTTTTTAGACTTATGTCCTTTGTGAATTATATTTGGATTGTTGAACTTGAATCTTAATTTGTTGTAGGAGTTATTGTTTTAGTTGGCTATCTTTGCTTTGTGTAATTATTTTATATTTGGTTGCAGGAACTGCAAGATGTGCCACTCGCCCTTGCTCCTGATGCCCGTTCTTTGCCTGCAGAATGCGGGCCAGGGGTTCTCTAATCGGGAACTATGCAAAACCCGGGCCGTGGTGGCGAGGGCCCTCTGGCTTTTGAAGTCCGAAAAAGGCTAAAATATCAATCTAATCTTTTTTTTGGCAAATTTTTAAATTCTTTTTTCCTTTACAACATTCAACCAGAGGTGAAGCTAAGCTCTCTTCTGCCTGAGTCAGACTATCAAAAGGCACCCTCTTATCAAGTAAACTACCTGTACATCAGATATGATTGGTGCACACTGTCGTGTTTTATTTTTAAATACATATAGTCATTGGTGGCTCAGCAGACCTGCAGGGGGTGGGGCCACTGAGCCACTAATAGATAAATGCAGAGAGTGGTTCCCTGATTCCTGCTAAACCACCAATGGCATAGTACATAAATGAAAAAAAAATGTCCAGCAATTGCTGGCACTCCCCCCCCCCCCCCCCCTCCCGTTATCATGTTGGAATACTGCCCTGCAGCCCCTTTTCTGAGAGGATTATGCTCTGCTTCAGTATGTCACAGAACATGTTGGCATTTATGGTTCCCTCAATAAACTGTAGCTCTCCACAGCCATCAGCACTAATGCAGCCCGAACCCATGACACTCCCATCACCATGCTTGACGGTAGGCAGCACAGTATTTGTCTTGTATTTGTATTTGTATTTGTCTCCTCATCTTGTTGCAACCACACACACTTGACACCATCTGAACCATATCGGTTTATCTTGGTCCCAACAGACCACAGGTCCACTCCTGTTTTCACCACTTTTTGACCACCGGGCTCGCCCTCCTGCATCTGGGTGTGGGTGATTGATGCTGTAGTTTCTGTCTTCGGGGGTACAGTCCACTTCCACGTTGTCAGGGCTGGCTGCCCGTACACACTGGCTCAATGAGTAGAAGGAGGGATAGGCCAAGAGCCCCAGCCAATTGAGGCTGAGGTGAGTACATCATGGTTATGGGGCTTCACCCCAAAATGCATTGCTGTTGGGTCAGGGGACCAGGACCACCTTTTTAACATGTAACGTAGAACCTTTACCTACATGGTATTAAAAGCTAAGTTTTATTATACCTAACTATATCTGAATAGAGTTGGACTTGCTTCTTTTGCAGCAGCCCTATCATGCACTGGACCCTAGATTGTTTTTTTTTTTTTTTTGGGGGGGGGGAGCTGTATACTTTATTTGTTAGACTGGGAAGAGGCCAGTGATAAAATCTAAGGAGGACCTTAAACTTATACATATTTGTCTGTTTCTTTCAAGTTTTTATACTGAAAAAATAAAAAGGTCATTGATAAGCATGCAAACAACTCTTTGCTTATTAACGACCCACTCAGCTGCCCTCTTGCTGTACCCAGGATGTGTATGCATTCCCCAACCCACCCAGACGCGGGTCGCGCTTGCGTGCTGGTCACATTGATTCATTCATGAATCCATAGAGCGACGGGCAGGCAGTGCGAGAGTGGTAGCTGCGGGCTGGATGAGGTCAGTCACCTGAGAATCTGCAGCTGCTGATTGGGCATTGCTCATCCTGCAATGCACAGGTGCTAAAGTCCTATCCTTTGGGACTTTCACCTTGCTTTAAATTTTGCTCAAGCAGGGTTGCTCTTTATGCATCACCTTCATTCAAGCCTGATACTGGACAACACTACTCACATTTTCTGCATCCTGGTTTTCAGCTTTCCAGTTTGCTATCCCACGTGGCCACCAGGATGTCCCATGAATGGCAGCCACACAAGTGAACATGGAAGGGGGTAAAAGGGCCATATGGCTTCCTGGGAGAGAATGTACAGTGGTGAATTCCTAATTGGGATGCCTCCCAGGAGAGGAGTCTTATTTTGGGACTGTTGGTTTTCTTTAACATTATGTGATCAAAATAATACCTTACTGTACTCATTCATGTGCTATTGTATCTGGGCTTTGATAATGATACAGTATCTGTCCTTGGAGCATTACTTCCATCATTTAAAGCAGTTTTAGCATGGTAGCTGTATGCAGCTAAAACTATTTTTATAGTTCAAAGACGAAGACCCTCAAACCAAGTTCATGAGAAAGGACAGAAACATTCCTTTGGATGCATCCCACAGGATATCAGCTGGCTCTGTTTTCTATATCTGTCTATATTTGCTTTCTATATTTTCCATAAACCTCCTGGTGTTAGCTTTTAACTTGTTGGGGTGCATATTCATCTATACTGTATAAATATTGCTGTAAAATCTTGACTCATATCTGGGTTTCGCATTATTTTTAAGTTCCATTTCGGTACCGGGAATCCCACTGGGAATCATTTGGAGCGCAGTTGAAGCCCAGAGGCTCTGCTACTTTATTCTAATTCCATTTGAGATATGCAGCAGATGGTGTGTTCATGACCTGAATTATGAATTGTTTCATTTGCTAAGCAATGTAAAAAAAAAAAAAAAAAATACAAGCTAAATGCAAATGTTTAATAAAAATAATAACAGGTGAGCAAAACACTGCTTCTGTGTGCATGCCCTGAAACACATACAAAGCTTCCATATGCATAATGTATATGTCGAGATGGATGCCTGTATTTCATGGGGTGAGTTAGCCGCCATTGGGAAGGCTCTCTTTTCTTTTCAAGCACGTAATTTCCACAATGAGAACACAATGCACATTAAAGTGGACCAACACCCTGACGTTTTTTTTTTTTTTCATTCAAATAATAACCCATGCCATGCCCCAGGACCCGTTAAAGATAATAAAAAAAAAAACTTACCTTCGATGATCCTGCGCAGCGTCTCGTCATTTTTTGTTTCGCGTCACCATCTTTGATTTTCATGTAAGAGGAAGAGATCATTTGACCTCTTCCTCTTGCAATTCTCGTGCATGCGCAGTAGCGCCGCTTAGGTAAAGTAAAGCGATGCTCGCTCCCTTTGCGACCGGCGCTTCACTTTACCTAAGCGGCGCTACTGCGCATGCGCGTTTTTTTTTTTTTTCTTTAGGTGATCACACGCTCTGCAGAGCAGGGGGAAGGCGAAGGGAGTGAAAGTCGGGGATATGCCTGTGATAGGTGAGTTATTGATTTATTTTTCTATTTTTTACTTATGTTTTTTTTTTCAGGAACTAGACCAGGGAGACGTGCACGCTCCCGAGAGAGGACAGAGGCCACGCCCCCCCAATGACGTTGAGAAGAGCAGAAGAAAGTGAAATCACGCGAGTGAGGAGGACAGCTTATCCACGGACAAGGAAGAGGGACAGCATGCAAATGGACGGACAAGCAAGACGGACAGCATGCTAATGAACGGACAAGAGCTGGAGGGCGGGACTTCCGGCCGAGATTTTGGAAGAATACAGGCGCTGCGAGGGACAGAAGGCTGCAAAAGTCATCAAAAGGTAAGTGTCTTTTTATGTTTAACTGTTCAGAGACTTGGGGCCTTATTTATCAAGGGATAGCGCCAGGTAGTGTCTCACTAGCGCCAGGTAGCGCCAGCTATCGGCGGCTACCGACTCCAGAACGCCAGGCTGCGAACACAATCACGCATTTATCATGCTAAATGAGGCTAGCACCGGCGAGAGCGTCAGCTAGCGCGGGATTCATCATGTTGCAGACTTCAGCGAACAGCGCCGCTGCTAATCCCATCACAGCGCCAGGCATGACCTCTCGCTACCTGGCACTCTCCAATGCATTTCAATGGAGCAATCTTTAAATATTCATAATTATTTGATATTAATGTTTTTTTTTTTTTTTTTTTTTTTTAAATGTCAAAAATTCGGTGACCACTTCTGCAATGTTAATTTTTTTTTTCAAGGTAAAAAAAAAAAAAAAAAACATTTGTGCAGAATTGATATTACAGGTCTGATATTAATGTATTCATATTACAAAATGTTTATAAAAACTTGTTTATTATTTTCTACAAAAAATAAGGTTGTTTGGGGGTTAAAAAACTACTTTTAACACATCGCCGCCAGTGCTCTGGGGTTTAAACAAGCATTTTACAGCGCGAGAATTTTTTGAGCGTGATTTGTTAATGAATATGCTGGGAGCCGTTCGCTATGGCCATTCGCTGTCATGCGCTCCCATACAGCGTGGAACCTGTCAAACAGCGACTCCTAACCCCGTAATCAACATTACCGCACACCGACTGAGTCGCTGTCAACAACCGAACAACGGCCAAGCACAGCGAATACTAGCGGGCGCTGTGAAAATACCGCTACTGTCGCTCATCTGTTGCTACCTGGCGCTATTAATAAATCGGCCTCTTGTTGTTTTGGAGGATGTTGGTCCACTTTAAAGCCAATACACAATTGCAATTTCATTTATATTTTGCACATATGTATGCACTATATCTTTTCCATCAGAAATCAGGCAAAAGTGAACCATTGGCCATGAGGCATAGCAGCAGCATAGCAGTCCTAGCAGTTTAATATTGCCCAATTTTGCCCAATTTTGGGCTTTCTATTGCTCACTAACCCATCCAAAATAGAGGTGCCCTAGAGATGAGGATGTTTTTACTTTAAGTCTGCTTTAAGTAACACTCAATACATACTTCCTCAGGAGCATGTGGGTCAGCTTTAAAGATGCCTTGCTGATGTGAGCCAACAATACTGGCAAGGTGCTGCATGACAGTGGCCTGATGAATTGACTACTCAGATGATTCCGTTGGCGGAGCACCGACATGTAGCATTTTGGGATATCACCATCTCTGGCAAGAGAGCCTGCACCTCCAGCCCCAAGGGGGCAATATGGCCAGTTTCTAAATACAGGTACATTAATACCTAGTGCTTATCCAAAAACTATAAGCTGTAATGAAAACTTGTCAGGCCTTTACAGTATTATCATACTGTGTTGATTATATGGGAAATTGGAGTATTTACTCAAATTCATGAAAAATATATAAGTGGAATCTGTATATCATCCATGGGACCTCAACCCTGCACGAAGCTATACTCCCCCTTGCATGCATGGACTTCATCTGACAGAGGACAGGAATCTTCCCACTATGAGGCCAATACCTCTTCCACCACATAAAGGCACTGGTCGCTGCAGTGTTTGATGGGCCTTCCAGTCCATGCTAGACAAATCCAGCAGAAGGCCATATTCACTCCCTCCATTGCAGTAGACTGGCTTTACCTGCATGGTGCAGGATTCAATCTTGGAAACCAGTTTATTCTACCCCACCAGACCAACTACAGAACGGGAGCTGTGTATGTCCCATGCAAGATTCTTAACAACTTAAATTTACAACTTTCCAAAGATCTGTTGCCATGTACTAAATTAAAATGTGTTTCGGTGAACATCCAACATTAATACAGGTTGTGGCCACAGCTCCTGCAGGCAGGTAGATAGTAACATGCCCTATCAGATACAAGGCAAAAGAATTTGAGGTGGTGGACTTTTTGCTGCGGACCTACTGCTGTGCCCAATATTGTAGCAGCATCTGGTCGGTTGCACATAAAATTCCCCCTGCTTCTCATACCCCAGTCTCTACAGACACCACTAGATGGAAGCTCAAGTGACACTAATGGTGTTTGTACCACTGCTGCACTGCTTCATAATGTTTTTGTCTGAAGGGTGTCTATAAGCATAGTAAAGAGGAATACTCATCTTACCCACCTTGCAGCTCAACACACCTGGGCTCATGTTTGACCCTATGTTTAGCCCTGTGCCTGGCTCTTCTAGTTAGGCACATATCTTTGTGTCATCTGCAAAAATAGAGACAGTGCTTTTAATTCCATCTTCTATGTCATTTATAAACCAATTGAATAATAGTGGGCCCAGCACTGAACCCTGGGGTACACCGCTTACAACCGGTAACCATTCAGAGTAGATACCAAAACTATCTGCACACGGTCTGTCTGTCTGTCAACAAGTTTTCTGAAAACTGTATTTTCTAATCCTGAAGACCCCAATTTCCACAATAAGCATCTATGGGGGACAGTGTCAAATGCTTCTGCAAAATCAAGGAAAACTGAATCCAGGACAAAAATCCAGGCTTCTATCAGGTTAGTCTGTAGAGATGAGCGAACTTTTGAAAAATTCGATTAGACTGATTCGCCGAATTTTCCGCCAAAAATCGTTTCGACCCGAATTTATTCGCGACGAATTGCTATTAAAACTGCTATTTCTGAGCCTCCTAGAGCCTCAATAGGGTTGTAAACCATTCTGCCTTGCTGTAACACGCACAGGATGCGTGCTGGGTTAGTTAAATAATACTTTGAAGAAATGTCACATGCAGATCAGAGGCATCGCTAATAGAATCGCAGAGCGGCACAATTGCAGAGAGTTGAAGTGGCATCACTATGAGGGGCAGGAGCCCAAACATTGCTTTAAAGAGACACTGGAGTTGGCAGCAGCAGGAGCCCAAAAATTGGATGAATCACACCCTGGAGTTGCAAGCAGCAGCAGGAGCCCAAACATTGGCTGAAAGAGACACTGGAGTTGGCAGCAGCAGGAGCCCAAAAATTGACTGACACACCCTGGAGTTTCAAGCAGCAGCAGCAGCAGCAGCAGGAGCCCAAACATAGCTTGAAAGAGACACTGGAGTTGGCTGCAGGAGTCCAAAAATTGGATGAATCACACCCTGGAGTTGGTAGCAGCAGCAGCAGCAGGAGCCTGAACATTACTTTAAAGAGACACTGGGGTTGGCTTCAGGAGCCCAAAAATTGGATGATTCACACCCTGGAGTTGGCAGCAGCAGGAGCCCAAACATTACTTTGAAGAGACACTGGAGTTGGCAGCAGGAGCCCAAAGATTGGATGAATCACACCCTGGAGTTGGCAGCAGCAGCAGGAGCCCAAACATTACTTTAAAGAGACACTGGGGTTGGCTTCAGGAGCCCAAAAATTGGATGATTCACACCCTGGAGTTGGCAGCAGCAGCAGCAGGAGCCCAAACATTACTTTAAAGAGACACTGGAGTTGGCAACAGGAGCCCAAAGATTGGATGAATCACACCCTGGAGTTGGCAACAGCAGCAGGAGCCCAAACATTACTTTAAAGAGACACTGGAGTTGGCTTCAGGAGCCCAAAAATTGGATGATTCACACCCTGGAGTTGGCAGCAGCAGCAGCAGGAGCCCAAACATTACTTTAAAGAGACACTGGAGTTGGCAGCAGGAGCCCAAAGATTGGATGAATCACACCCTGGAGTTGGCAGCAGCAGCAGGAGCCCAAACATTACTTTAAAGAGACACTGGGGTTGGCTTCAGGAGCCCAAAAATTGGATGATTCACACCCTGTAGTTGGCAGCAGCAGCAGCAGGAGCCAAAACATTACTTTAAAGAGACACTGGAGTTGGCTTCAGGAGCCCAAAAATTGGATGATTCACACCCTGGAGTTGGCAGCAGCAGCAACAGGAGCCCAAACATTACTTTAAAGAGACACTGGAGTTGGCAGCAGGAGCCCAAAGATTGGATGAATCACACCCTGGAGTTGGCAGCAGCAGCAGGAGCCCAAACATCACTTTAAAGAGACACTGGAGTTGGCTTCAGGAGCCCAAAAATTGGATGATTCACACCCTGTAGTTGGCAGCAGCAGGAGCCCAAACATTACTTTGAAGAGACACTGGAGTTGGCAGCAGGAGCCCAAAGATTGGATGAATCACACCCTGGAGTTGGCAGCAGCAGGAGCCCAAACATTACTTTAAAGAGACACTGGAGTTGGCAGCAGGAGCCCAAAGATTGGATGAATCACACCCTGGAGTTGACAGCAGCAGCAGGAGCCCAAACATTACTTTAAAGAGACACTGGAGTTGGCTTCAGGAGCCCAAAAATTGGATGAATCACACCCTGGAGTTGGCAGCAGCAGCAGCAGGAGCCCAAATATTACTTTAAAGAGACATTGGAGTTGGCTTCAGGAGCCCAAAAATTGGATGATTCACACCCTGGAGTTGGCAGCAGCAGCAGCAGGAGCCCAAACATTACTTTAAAGAGACACTGGAGTTGGCTTCAGGAGCCCAAAAATTGGGTGATTCACACCCTGGAGCTGGCAGCAGCAGCAGCAGGAGCCCAAACATTACTTTAAAGAGACACTGGAGTTGGCAGCAGGAGCCCAGAGATTGGATGAATCACACCCTGGAGTTGGCAGCAGCAGCAGGAGCCCAAACATTACTTTAAAGAGACACTGGGGTTGGCAGCAGGAGCCCAAAAATTGGATGATTCGCACCCTGGAGTTGGCAGCAGCAGCAGCAGGAGCCCAAACATTACTTTGAAGAGACACTGGAGTTGGCAGCAGGAGCCCAAAGATTGGATGAATCACACCCTGGAGTTGGCAGCAGCAGGAGCCCAAACATTACTTTAAAGAGACACTGGAGTTGGCTTCAGGAGCCCAAAAATTGGATGATTCACACCCTGGAGTTGGCAGCAGCAGCAGGAACCCAAACATTACTTTAAAGAGACACTGGAGTTGGCTTCAGGAGCCCAAAAATTGGATGAATCACACCCTGGAGTTGGCAGCAGTAGCAGCAGGAGCCCAAACATTACTTTAAAGAGACACTGGAGTTGGCAGCAGGAGCCCAAAGATTGGATGAATCACACCCTGGAGTTGGCAGCAGCAGCAGGAGCCCAAACATTACTTTAAAGAGACACTGGGGTTGGCTTCAGGAGCCCAAAAATTGGATGAATCACACCCTGGAGTTGGCAGCAGCAGGAGCCCAAACATTACTTTAAAGAGACAATGGGGTTGGCTTCAGGAGCCCAAAAATTGGATGATTCACACCCTGGAGTTGGCAGCAGCAGCAGCAGGAGCCCAAACATTACTTTGAAGAGACACTGGAGTTGGCAGCAGGAGCCCAAAGATTGGATGAATCACACCCTGGAGTTGGCAGCAGCAGGAGCCCAAACATTACTTTAAAGAGACACTGGGGTTGGCTTCAGGAGCCCAAAAATTGGATGAATCACACCCTGGAGTTGGCATCAGCAGGAGCCCAAAAATTGGCCTAAAGACATAAATATGTTTTACACCATTTGGAAAGTGTAAAACAAGGCACCATGCTGAATCTAGTTGCATGCATCAGGCATTGGTGGGTGGAAATCCTGGCTGATCCATCCCTGATTCATTTTGACAAAGGTGAGTCTCTCCACATTTTTAGTTGACAGACGAGTTCTCCTCGCCGTAACTATGGCCCCCGCCGCACTAAACACCCGCTCAGATGGCACGCTACTTGCCGGGCAGGACAGCTTTTCCAGGGCAAACTCTGCTAGTTGCGGCCACAAATCAAGTTTGGCTGCCCAGAAGTCCAGCGGATCCTCAAGGTGTGTTGGCATGGTCATGTCAAAGTATGACATGACCTGCTGGTTCAGGTCTTCCTGCTGCTCATGAGTAGCCTCACTATGCGGGTGTAGAAAGCTACTCATTAGCGACTGAAGACTGAGGCTGCTGCTGATGGAGCTGCTGCTGCTGCTCCTGCCAACCCCCCCAGCGGCCATGGCAGTGGAAGGTGAGCGCAGAGGTCCCCTCGAGTCAGACCTGCGAGAGTATGGACCATGGCGCAGATAGGCATCGGCCAACTGCCTACGTAGAATGTCTTTGTAGTAGTTCAGTTTGTCCTCCCTCTCGGTGGGTTTAAAAAATGCCCCCGTTTTGTGCCGGAAGCGAGGGTCCAATAAGGTGGACAGCCAGAAGACATCCCGCCGACAGATGGAAACAATTCTGGGGTCACTACGCAAGCACGTGAGCATGCTTCGTGCCATTTGCGCAAGTGACTCGGATGGACTACCTGTCTCCATCTCCACTGCATACTGCCACGGTGTGCCCGGGTCCTCTGTCTCGCCTTCCTCAAAAACCTCTAGCTCCTCTGGCTGCTCCTGCTCCTCCTCTCCTGTCCGCTGACTAGATAAACCAGCCATTTCGCCAAGCCTAAACTGTGTTTCGCTGGGCAACTCCTCCTCCTCTTCCTCCTCCTCCTCCAGTTCAGCTCCAACAGGGTTCATGTGGCCGTAAGATGTAAACGCCATGTCTCCAGTGCCATGACCAGCCATGGTTTCCAACATGTGCTGTAGTACATGAAGCAGTGGAATCACGTCGTTCATCCCGTAATCCTGCCGACTGACAAATAAAGTGGCTTCCTCAAAGGGCCTGAGCAAACGGCAGGTGTCACGTATGAGCTGCCACTGGTTGACATTGAAGTTACACAGGGGAGTCCCCCTATCTGCTTGGATCATCAGGAAATCCGTGATGGCTTTTCTCTGTTCATATAATCGGTCCAACATGTGAAGGGTGGAATTCCAACGGGTGGAAACATCGCAAATCAGACTATGTTGGGGGATACCATTCTGACGCTGTAGCTCAAGAAGGGTGTGTTTGGCGGTGTATGAGTGGCTGAAGTGCATGCAAAGTTTCCTTGAAGTTGTTAGGATGTCTTGCAGATGGGGGGAACACTTCAGAAACCGCTTGACAACCAGATTGAAGACGTGAGCCATGCAGGGGGCATGGGTCAGGCTTCCTTGGTGCAGCGCAGACAAAATATTCTTCCCATTGTCGGTTACCATGATTCCCATTTTCAGTTTTCTTGGAGTAAGCCATGTTTGGATTTCCTGATTAATAAATTTAAGCAGTTCCTCCCCTGTGTGACTCCGTTCGCCAAGACAAACCATGTGAAGCACTGCGTGACACCTCCGTGCCCTGCACACATGGTAGACTGGAGGGGCACTGAGACTTGAGCCTACAGTGGAGGGTGAGGAGATGGCGGAGGATGAGGAGGCCGAGTCGCACAGTGTCACAGGCCCAACGAGCAGGGAACGCGGAGGCCGAAGCGGCGTGACCTGTCCAAGTTGCTGCTGCTGCAAAGGGACCACATTCACCCAGTGGGCCGTAAACGACATGTACTGTCCCTGACCGTAGTTACAGCTCCAGACGTCGGCGCTGCCATGCACTTTGCTACACACCGACAGGCTCAAGGACTGGCCCACCTTCTGTTCAACAAAAGTGTGCAGCGCTGGTACTGCCTTCTTGGCAAAGAAATGACGGCTTGGGACTCTCCACCTCAGCTCGGCACAAGCCATCAGTTCTCTGAAAGGTGCAGAGTCCACCACCTGAAAAGGGAGCGACTGCAGCACCAGCAACTTGGACAGGAGCACATTCAGCTTCTGCGCCGTAGGATGAGTGGGCGCATACTGCTGTCTCTTGGACATGGCTTCGCTGTTGGATTGCTGGTGGGATGCATGACTTGGAGGAGGAGGAGCAGAAGCGACAGAGGATGGGTATGACGCACAGCTGCCTTCAGCTGAGGTGCTGGAGCCTTGGCTGGCAGAAATTGGGAGCGGCGTGCCACTTGGTGAGGAAGCAGACTGGACCACCCCTTGGGAGCCTCGGTTCTCCCAGGTCGCTTTATGGTGACGCATCATATGTTGACGCAGGGCCGTGGTGCCAACATTTGGACCCTGGCCACGCTTCACCTTTTGCCTACATATCTTGCATGTGGCCATGTTACCCTCCTGCGGATGCTTCAGGAAAAACTTCCACACTGCCGAGTAGCTACTTTTCCCACCCCCTGGCCTCACTGATTCACTGCTGCTGTTGCCAACTCCAGGAACCCCTGCTCCACTACCTCCCGATAAGGTAGACTGCCACACAGCAGGTGCTCTACCCCGGCCCCGGCCCCGGCCGGCTCCAGCCTTTGGAATTGTGCCCCCATGCTGACTGCTACCACCTTGCTGCCTCAGCTGCTGACTCCGGGGCAACCTGCACCCCTCTTCTCCTGATGATGACGATGAAGCCCCTTCATCACCCGGCTCCCAAGTGCGATCGGCTTCATCGTCATCATAATTATCACCGAGTTGTGGCTGTACATCACTGATGTTCGTGGATTCGTCAACAGTGTCTGGCGCAGGAGCTGGAACGCTCGCAGCACCCACGACACTGTCCACATCACTATTTGTCTGCCTAGCTAAAGAAGCCACCTCCATTTCTTGGCTGGGCAGTAGCTGCTGACTGTCCTCTATCTGATCGTCCTCCTCACTAAAGAGTGGAGCTGAACCCAAAGCATAGGATACTTCGCTGGGGGAGGGAACGGCGTAGGACAGAGGCAATGGGAGGACAGGGACTGCTCTCGATGCATGCCAACTCAGGGTTGTGTCAGAGGAACCTACCGACCCTAGACTGGGGGTCTCAGACGTAAGTTGTGATGATGTTGTTGATGAGCGCGTCAACCAATCTACCACGGCAGATGCGTTACTGGTGGAGACCCGACCGCTAGCAGATACTGGCAGATTAGGTCTCTCAGCGTGACTCCTGCTGCTACTGGCCCCCAGTCTGCTGCGACCTCTGCCTGCGGAATCTTGGCCTCTGCCACTCCTCTTTTCACTTCCAGGCACTTGTCTGCCCGACATAGGCTAACTGGCGTGGTAGTAGGTGATATTTTAAGAACCCCCAGGCAGCAGTGGGTCTATATGAAACAGAATATAATGCACACCAAAAGTGAGCAGTAACACTCAGCCTCCAACAGGCCTGCTTAGTGTAAATAAGAGAGCTGCTTAGTGTAAATAAAGAGGGGTATGGTATGTTACAGAATGGGATGCCCCAACAGGAGTGCACCTGTGAGCAGTAGTACTATGCACAGCAAAAGTGTGTTTATCAGGCCAAATTTCTATTAGAATAAGTGCAAAGGGTTATAGTAGTAAATAGAGGCTGGTGTAGTCACAGAATGGGATGCCCCAACAGCCAGCAGTGCACCTGTGAGCAGTAATACTATGCACAGCAAAAGTGTGTTTATCAGGCCAAATTTCTATTAGAATAAGTGCAAAGGGTTATAGTAGTAAATAGAGGCTGGTGTAGTCACAGAATGGGATGCCCCAACAGCCAGCAGTGCACCTGTGAGCAGTAATACTATGCACAGCAAAAGTGTGTTTATCAGGCCAAATTTCTATTAGAATAAGTGCAAAGGGTTATAGTAGTAAATAGAGGCTTGTGTAGTCACAGAATGGGATGCCCCAACCGGAGTGCACCTGGGAGCAGTACTACTATGCACAGCAAAAGTGTCTTTATCAGGCCAAATGACTTTTAGAATAAGTGCAAAGGGTTATAGTAAATAGAGGCTGGTGTAGTCACAGAATGGGATGCCCCAACAGCCAGCAGTGCACCTGTGAGCAGTAGTACTATGCACAGCAAAAGTGTGTTTATCAGGCCAAATTTCTATTAGAATAAGTGCAAAGGGTTATAGTAGTAAATAGAGGCTGGTGTAGTCACAGAATGGGATGCCCCAACAGCCAGCAGTGCACCTGTGAGCAGTAATACTATGCACAGCAAAAGTGTGTTTATCAGGCCAAATTTCTATTAGAATAAGTGCAAACGGTTATAGTAGTAAATAGAGGCTGGTGTAGTCACTGAATGGGATGCCCCAACAGCCAGCAGTGCACCTGGGAGCAGTAATACTATGCACAGCAAAAGTGTGTTTATCAGGCCAAAATTCTATTAGAATAAGTGCAAAGGGTTATAGTAGTAAATAGAGGCTTGTGTAGTCACAGAATGGGATGCCCCAACAGCCAGCAGTGCACCTGTGAGCAGTAATACTATGCACAGCAAAAGTGTGTTTATCAGGCCAAATTTCTATTAGAATAAGTGCAAAGGGTTATAGTAGTAAATAGAGGCTTGTGTAGTCACAGAATGGGATGCCCCAACAGCCAGCAGTGCACCTGTGAGCAGTAATACTATGCACAGCAAAAGTGTGTTTATCAGGCCAAATTTCTATTAGAATAAGTGCAAAGGGTTATAGTAGTAAATATAGGCTGGTGTAGTCACAGAATGGAATGCCCCAACAGCCAGCAGTGCACCTGGGAGCAGTAATACTATGCACAGCAAAAGTGTGTTTATCAGGCCAAATTTCTATTAGAATAAGTGCAAAGGGTTATAGTAGTAAATAGAGGCTTGTGTAGTCACAGAATGGGATGCCCCAACAGCCAGCAGTGCACCTGTGAGCAGTAATACTATGCACAGCAAAAGTGTGTTTATCAGGCCAAATTTCTATTAGAATAAGTGCAAAGGGTTATAGTAGTAAATAGAGGCTGGTGTAGTCACAGAATGTGATGCCCCAACAGCCAGCAGTGCACCTGGGAGCAGTAATACTATGCACAGCAGAAGTGTGTTTATCAGGCCAAATTTCTATTAGAATAATTGCAAAGGGTTATAGTAGTAAATAGAGGCTGGTGTAGTCACAGAATGGGATGCCCCAACAGCCAGCAGTGCACCTGTGAGCAGTAATACTATGCACAGCAAAAGTGTGTTTATCAGGCCAAATTTCTATTAGAATAAGTGCAAAGGGTTATAGTAGTAAATAGAGGCTTGTGTAGTTACAGAATGGGATGCCCCAACAGCCAGCAGTGCACCTGTGAGCAGTAATACTATGCACAGCAAAAGTGTGTTTATCAGGCCAAATTTCTATTAGAATAAGTGCAAAGGGTTATAGTAGTAAAGAGAGGCTGGTGTAGTCACAGAATGGGATGCCCCAACAGCCAGCAGTGCACCTGGGAGCAGTAATACTATGCACAGCAAAAGTGTGTTTATCAGGCCAAATTTCTATTAGAATAAGTGCAAAGGGTTATAGTAGTAAATAGAGGCTTGTGTAGTCACAGAATGGGATGCCCCAACAGCCAGCAGTGCACCTGTGAGCAGTAATACTATGCACAGCAAAAGTGTGTTTATCAGGCCAAATTTCTATTAGAATAAGTGCAAAGGGTTATAGTAGTAAATAGAGGCTGGTGTAGTCACAGAATGGGATGCCCCAACAGCCAGCAGTGCACCTGTGAGCAGTAATACTATGCACAGCAAAAGTGTGTTTATCAGGCCAAATTTCTATTAGAATAAGTGCAAAGGGTTATAGTAGTAAATAGAGGCTTGTGTAGTCACAGAATGGGATGCCCCAACAGCCAGCAATGCACCTGTGAGCAGTAATACTATGCACAGCAAAAGTGTGTTTATCAGGCCAAATTTCTATTAGAATAAGTGCAAAGGGTTATAGTAGTAAATAGAGGCTGGTGTAGTCACAGAATTGGATGCCCCAACAGCCAGCAGTGCACCTGGGAGCAGTAATACTATGCACAGCAAAAGTGTGTTTATCAGGCCAAAATTCTATTAGAATAAGTGCAAAGGGTTATAGTAGTAAATAGAGGGTTGTGTACTCACAGAATGGGATGCCCCAACAGCCAGCAGTGCACCTGTGAGCAGTAGTACTATGCACAGCAAAAGTGTGTTTATCAGGCCAAATTTCTATTAGAATAAGTGCAAAGGGTTATAGTAGTAAATAGAGGCTGGTGTAGTCACAGAATGGGATGCCCCAACAGCCAGCAGTGCACCTGGGAGCAGTAATACTATGCACAGCAAAAGTGTGTTTATCAGGCCAAATTAGAATAAGTGCAAAGGGTTATAGTAGTAAATAGAGGCTTGTGTAGTCACAGAATGGGATGCCCCAACAGCCAGCAGTGCACCTGTGAGCAGTAATACTATGCACAGCAAAAGTGTGTTTATCAGGCCAAATTTCTATTAGAATAAGTGCAAAGGGTTATAGTAGTAAATAGAGGCTTGTGTAGTCACAGAATGGGATGCCCCAACAGCCAGCAGTGCACCTATGAGCAGTAATACTATGCACAGCAAAAGTGTGTTTATCAGGCCAAATTTCTATTAGAATAAGTGCAAAGGGTCATAGTAGTAAATAGAGGCTTGTGTAGGCACAGAATGGGATGCCCCAACAGCCAGCAGTGTACCTGTGAGCAGTAATACTATGCACAGCAAAAGTGTGTTTATCAGGCCAAATTTCTATTAGAATAAGTGCAAAGGGTTATAGTAGTAAATAGAGGCTTGTGTAGTCACAGAATGGGATGCCCCAACAGCCAGCAGTGCACCTGTGAGCAGTAATACTATGCACAGCAAAAGTGTGTTTATCAGGCCAAATTTCTATTAGAATAAGTGCAAAGGGTTATAGTAGTAAATAGAGGCTTGTGTAGTCACAGAATGGGATGCCCCAACCGGAGTGCACCTGGGAGCAGTACTACTATGCACAGCAAAAGTGTCTTTATCAGGCCAAATGACTTTTAGAATAAGTGCAAAGGGTTATAGTAAATAGAGGCTGGTGTAGTCACAGAATGGGATGCCTCACAGCAGACTTGAGATCCGTTCAGTATATATGCGCAGTAAGTGTATAAGCAGCCTGAAAACGCTAACAAAGCCAGTCAGCCAGCCAGTAACACTCAGGCTGGATGAAAAAAAAAAAATTCTCCCTGTGACTGCCTCCGATTTTTCCTAACTTTCCCTGCTTTTTGCTGACTTTCTGCCTGTCTCCTGCCTGTCCCTGTCTGTCCCTGGCTCTCTGCCTCTCCCTCACTACAGCAGCGTCCTGTCTCTCACTAATGCAATAGAGAAATGAGGAAAAGCAAGATGTCCGCCGACTTAAATAGCGCTGTGACGTCACCGGGCTTGCTGGCTGCTGATAGGCTGCATGTGACTGCCCTAGCTTGCACTGGCGCGGGGTAGATGTCTGGACATGTCCCGTCCGCCATCTTAGAATGCCTGTAATGTAAATGAATGGATGTTAAAGGAAAACTTCGAGCGATCGAAGCACAGGGAAATTCGGATTCGATCCGAATCGAATTTGTCATGAAATTCGGATCGAATCCGGGTTCATCCGGATCGATTCGCTCATCCCTATTAGTCTGGCAGCTTCTGTCCATGCTGGGTGTCACTTATATTATACATAGTTACATATTCCTGTATTTAGTCCCTTAAGATTCTCTCAAGCTATTTTTCCGCAATGGATGTTAAGCTAACAGGTCTGTAATTGCCTAAAGAAGACCTAGAGTCCTTTTTAATAATGGGCACCATGCCTTGCACCTATCCCTTGGTACTATACCAGTTGTTAGTGAGTCTATAAAGATCAAGAACAGTGGTGATGAGATAACTGAGTCATTTAAGACCTCTTGGGTGAAGTCCATTTGGTCCTGGAGTCTTATTCACATTTAAATTAATTAATCTTTCTTGGATGATGATGATGATTGGATGATTTCCATGTCTAGCTTGTTGAGTATTATACTTGGGTTATTATACTTGGGCTATTGCTATCAGTGGCATCTCCTATATTGGCTCCTTGCTCCTCTCTTGTGTACACAAAGCTAAATAATCCATTTAATAGCTCCACCTTCTCTTCATCCATAGTGACCATTTCCCCATTAGCATTAATAAGGGCACCTACCTGTTCTGATTTAGTTCTTTAAATGTATACATTTAAAAAAATGAGGGTTTGTTTTGCTTTCTTTGGCCACATCTCTTTCATGATGTGCTTTTGCCAACTTCTTATTTCTTTCTTACATGTTTTATTCATACTTTTCAAGAGTTACATCTGAGAGCTCAGCCTTGTCATTTTTAAATGCTCTTTTCTTGTTCTTTATTGCTCTTCTAACTGCAGGTGTCAGCCATGAGGGGTTTAATTTTAGCTGTTTATAATTGTTACCCATGAGAATAAATTTTGCAATGTTGGTTTCACAGGTGATTTAAAGCACTCCCATTTGGCATCTGTATCCTTATTCCTGAAAAGATGCTCTCAGTCTATGTCCTGGAGTGCAGCTCTGAGCCTGGGGATATTGACCTAAAATTCAGTGTTTTTGCCTCCCCAGACAGAAAATCTTTTTTACAGTTTATGTTAAATACAACTAAATTGTGGTCACTGTTACCAAGATTTTCTCAGACTGTTACCCTCCCTATCAGGTCATCATCATTTGATATTACCAGATCCAAAAGAGCATCACCCCAGTAGGTGCCTCCATGAATTGATTCATATATTTATCTTGTAGCAGGCTGAGGAATGCTCTCCCCCTTGTAGAAGAAGCAGAACCGTGTCTCCAGTTTTTTCCTGGGTAGTTAAGAGTTCCCTATCAGCACCACTGTACCAGCCTGTGAAGCCCGCACTATCTGCTTATGCAGTTGATCCTCTATTTCCTCAGGTTTATTTGGGGGCCTATGGATTACACCAAATTGTATTTTAACATTGTTTAATATATGCTTTGAATTCTTGCTTTACATAGAGACACACTCCATCCCCTTTCCTATTTGCTCTGTCTTTTCTAAAGAGAGCAAACCCTTGAAGATTGACAGTCCAGTCATGTGTGGAATCCACCCATGTCTTAGCCACACCAATAACATCAATATTTTTCTTCCAGTTCCAGTATCTAGTTTGGCATATTGAGCTTTAGTATTAGCTAAATGAGAAAGTCTGGGGAAGGAATAGGGGGTGTTTCCATTCTTGGTCCACTGAAGGTTGACCTGGTCAGCGGGGTGAATGAGGAAGTGATTTCCTCACTAAGTAGACCAACTCAGCAGGAAGGAGAGTGCTGGAGGGACTGGAGAGTGTAAGGTAGGCTCGTGATATTTATTTTTTAACTTTTTACTTGCCAATCACTTTACCTGTAGTGCCCAATGCCATGCAGCATCTGTCAAGGCAAACAGGATCATGGGGTGCATTATGGAGGCATAGGTGCCCATGACCAGATTATCATTTTACCCCTGTGAAAGTCACTGGTCAGACTCCATATTGAATATTGCGTATAGTTCTGGGCACCAGTGCATAAGAAGGACATATCACAACTGGAGCATTCAAAGGCGGGTAAAGGAATTACTAAATGAAATGCAGGGACTAGAGTACTCTGAAAGTTAGGTATATTTTGTTTGGAAAGGAGATAAGGGGTAATCTAATAACTATGTATAACTTTATCCGAGGTCAATACAAAGCGCTGTCCCACAATCTATTTATACCCCGGAGTTTAACCATAACCTGCAGGCATCCACAACATACGAGGGGATTCTTCGCTGTAAGAGCAGTGAGACTATGGAACTCTCTGCCAGAGGAGGTAGTCATAAAGAATACACTAAAATAGTGTTCAAATATGGCCTGGATGCCTAGTCCACTGGAAGGTGATCTTCTTTACTATACAAGCTGAACTGAATGGACTGATGTCTTTTTCAGCCTTACATACTATGTTACTATTACAAAATACCTCTAATATTTGCATATTGCAATTTTATATACTAAAATAAAGATTCTAATTTTCCATTTAGTTTGTTTTTTCTTTTCATGAGCTAACACGAAAATATCTGCCAAGGACAAAATCAGCTGTACAATCAGCATTACATGTTTCAATTAAAAGTGGAAAATATTTTTGAAGCTGCTTTATTTCTAGGTACGCTGATTCGCTTTGTTGAGTGGAATAATGACACATAAAACTAAATAACAAGGGCTATTTGCACAGATAAGTCATTGTACAACGCGCAATCATAGCTCATGAATGATTTATTTGGATAACATCTGCAGATTGCTGCGGCAATCTGGGGGGGGGGGGGGTCACACAGCGGGGCACCTCCAATCGGGTTCCCCCCGGAGGAAAGGAACAAAACCCAGAGTAGTCAAAAGTTTTGATTATCCTGGGTTTTGGTCCACTTTAAGTCTCTACTGTGTTTCTCCAGTTAACCAGTGCTCCTGATCATCTTCACCATCTGGCTTTTCATCCAGTCTCAGCTCCTGTGTTTCCATATCCTGCTGCACTTGCCTGTCATCTTCATCCTCCAATTTCTATGTAGCTGAGGTTCTTATTTAGGTTCAGACACCTGTACCCTGTACCTTGCCAACCTGATCCTCGGATTTCCCAGTTGTCTGTGTACTCACATTTAGCCCTCGCACTCTCCTTGCCATTGAGCCTTTTACATATAGGAGGTGATTTACTACACTGGCGCCTGTTTGCCAGTTTAGGGCTGGCCGGGCGTATCGTGTGTGGTGTGGAATAACACAACAATCTAAGCTATTTTTCAGGCAACAACTTAACCTTAGGTGGCATTTCGCCGCAGTTAAAATTTGTGGTATTTACTAGCAAACAGGGTGCTCTTTGACATTGAGTGAACTGCGGGGGGGGCAGTTTGCCATTACAAAACCAGAAACTCGGTTAACAGCTTATGGCAGCATGGAATGTCTTAGAATGTATGTGTGGAGTTTCTAGATAGTCTGGGATGGTTCAGATGCCTTCAACAATAGCTACATTAAAACAAAGAATAATGTGAAAGGCATTTTTTTAGTTGCTTCTCCAATACTAGTTATCTGTCTGACAGTCACGTTTGATGTATTTGTGACATATGTCAAAATCACACAGCCATTCTCACCAATTATAACATTGATTCCTATGGGGTTCGCCACTAAAAGCTGCCGCACTGAAAAGCCTTTCGCCAGCATTCGCCCGGCGAAAACTACGCGGCTTAAGTACGGCAAACACAGCCTTGGCCTGGCCGTTTTCAGCATAGTAAATGCGTCAAAGTAGCGTAAGTACAGCAAATGCTTAGTATATCACCCCCATAATGTATTATATTATGGCCCTTATTTAACAAGGGATAGCGCCAGGTAGCGACTGGTGAGCGAACGGTAATGACGGTCACCGCCACGAGAACGCCGGCTTCCCACCACAATCACACATTTATTATGCCGATCCTGCTTAGCGACTGAGCTAGCGCCAGATAGCGACTCATTCATCATTATTCCAGCCTCACCCCACAGCGCCAGCAAGCGACCTTGAACAGCGCCAGGTATGACCTCTCGCTACCTGGCGCTCTCCAATGCATTTCAATGGAACAATCTTTAAAGTGGACCAACACCCAGGATTTTGACTATCCTGGGTCTTGGTCCACTTCGATGGGGCACCCCCAATCGGGGTGCCCTGCTGTGTGAAACCCCCCCCAACCCCCCGAAAAACTCACCTCTCCGCGCTCCCAGCGCCAACGTACAAGCTCTATTCCAGGACGTCTAAGCGGCTGCCGCCGCCGCCGCCGCCTCCCGCGCGTCCCTTTTGACGCGCGCGCCCCCGCGCCGGCCATTCGCAGACGGCCGGCGCGGGCGCGCGCACGCCTGCAGGGGCGCGAGGGAGGCGGCGGCGGCATCAGGTAGGGTTTTTCGGGGGTTTTGGGGGGGTTACACCCCGCGGGACATCCCGATCTCGGATGTCCCGCGGGGTGGGGGGTGATCGGCCCGGGAATCTTATAGATTCCCGGGCCGATCACCCGTGGGTGTTGGTCCACTTTAAATATTCATAATTGTTAATAATTTTTTTTTTTTTTTTTTTTTATGTGAAAATTTCTGTTACCACTTCTGCAATGTTAGATATTATTTTTAAGGTAAGAAAAAAATAAAAAAAAAATTGTGCAGAATTGATATTACAGGTCTGATATTAATGTATTCATATTCCAAAATGTTTTTATAAACTTGTTTTTTTTTGGTTTCCCAAAATATGGTTGTTTGGGGGTTAAAAAACAACTTTTAACCCATCGTCGCCAGCGCTCTGGGGTTTAAACATGCATTTCACAGCGCGAGAATTTTTGGAGCGTGATTTGTTAATGAATATGGTGGGAGCCGGTCGCTATGGCCATTCGCTATCATGCGCTCCCATACAGCGCGGAACCTGTCAAATAGCGACTCATCACCTTGTATTCAACATTACTGCACACCTACTGAGTCGCTATCAACAACCGAACAACGGCCAAGCACAGCGACTACTAGCGGGCGCTGTGAAAATACCGCTACCGCTACCAACACCCACCGGTGATCGGCCCGGGAATCTATAAGATTCCCGGGCCGATCACCTCCCTCCCCGCGGGACATCCGAGATCGGGATGTCCCGCGGGGTGAAACCCCCCCAACACCCCAAACTCCTTACCTTATCTTCGGCGGCGGCCGGCCGCCGCCGCCTCCCTCGCGCCCCTCTAGACGTGCGCGCGCCCGCGCCGGCCGTCTGTGAATGGCCGGCGCGGGGACGCGCGGGAGGCGGCGGCGGAGGAGCCGCTTGTCCGCGGCTTGTCCGTCGGCGCGGGGAGAGGTGAGTTCGGGGGGTTCGGGGGGGTTTCACACAGCGGGGCACCGAAGTGGACCAAGACCCAGGATAGTCAAAATCCTGGGTGTTGGTCCACTTTAACATAGGTCCTAGTTTGTTTTATTTATGTTGGTTATTTATTATTATTTATGTTCCTTCTGCCGTCAACCTTCTATGTTTCTATATTTCTATGTATCTTTCTACATATTAGCTCCTTGTTTACCATTTAGGAACAGATTGACTAACATGAGTTTAGAATATTAGTGTGATACCTGATCAATAGTCATTCAAATCAGTGGCCAGGCCAGAAAATAGCATAAGACCTAATATAATGTAGCTGTCCCTGTGCCATGTTTATTTTACCACCAGAACTATAAATCGAGAAACATACATTCATGCAGCTTAAAATGGTTGATTCCACACCATATTTTACTCCCTTTTTTGGGAGAAAATGCTATTTTATTTTATTTGCACCGCTAAGTATGATGCTGAATTGAGAAAAAAGTATAAAAATATGGTGCTGAATTTGGCCCTACATCTAAAAGTCCAGTCTTCCCCACCCCTACCCCCTGGCCTGTGGCCCTTGGCGCTGAGGCAGGGCAGGGGGAATTCAAGAAAAAAAAAAACAGCTTACCTAGGCCAAATCGTTCGTCGTAAGTGGTGCCCCTGCAGCAAATGCACAGAGGGGGAATAGAGCAGCACCCCCCCCCCTTTTGTGTGTGCTCCTACTCGTCCATTTGCGTAATTAGGTGGGTAGACCTGTGCAATGCAGCTCTATGCAGCCTGTCCTAGACGGTGGTGCTCAGGACTCGAAGCACCAGAACAGTGCACAATCCCATGTGAGGTAAGGAGTTTCTTCTTGTAACCCCCGCTCTGCCTCAGGGCCAAGTAGGGGAGGCAGTGTGAGAGGGGGTTTAGAAGACTAGACTACTACTTTGGTCAGGCCCTGCCACATTAAAGTGGACCAACACCCAGGGGGGATCGGCCCGGGAATCTATAAGATTCCCGGACCGATCAGATCCCTCCCCGCGGGGCATCCGAAATCGGGATGTCCCGCGGGGAGGAACCCCCCAGGAGGCCCACAAACCTTACCTTACCGGCGATCCAACGGCGCATGCGCAAGACGCGGCCGCGTCTCTCGCTTCCCTCTAGCAGGGCGCGCTCCCGCGCCGGCCGTTTTGTTAATGGCCGGCGCAGGCACGCTCCCTGTTAGAGGGAAGCGAGAGACGCAGCCAATGACAGAGCTCTGGTATGCGCGTCCAAGCGGCTTTGGACGCCTATACCAGAGCGGCTCTGAGCGCTGTCATTGGCCGGACGAGGTCACGTGGGAGCGGGGAGAGGTGAGTTTTTGCGGGGTGCCCCACCTAAGTGGACCAACACCCAGGATAGTCAAAATCCTGGGTGTTGGTCCACTTTAAGACCAGCCCGGAGGGCACCAAAAAGAAGAGCCTATGTACAGCATTTTTGTTTCATCTGTATATGCTGTAAGTGCTGTAGGTTAACATAGAGCATAAAAATGCCCTTGCAATATTGCTGGGCATTTGGGAATTTGTACATTTTAATAACAAAGCATCAGAAAATGTCCACGTTCAAGCCTAAGGGGGGTGTTGTTACATTTTATTTAAAGAAAGCGTAATATATTTCTCATACAAAGCAACAAGTAACAGCCCTATGTTTAATGATTCCAGTGACAATTTTTAATATATTGAAGGATCACAAAAATATGAAAAAGAAATGTAAAACCTTCAAGAATAAAATAATTAAAAACATTTTGCGAGTTGAGTTTTGCAAATAGTAAGAAATGTCATTTAATTGCAGCTGCTAATCAATATTCTAAGACAATATTCTAAGATCTAAAATATTAGAAAAAAATGGCCGACATGTTGATTAACATATTATTTCAATCTAAACTTCCAGTCATGTTGTTTTATTATCTGAAACGGACTTTCCAAATAAAATCATAACAGCACAAATTATAATTTCTTACTCATCATATTTCCTTTGGCAGTTTTTCAGGTTCGAAAAGAGAATTCGAACACCCAATAATTTGGATTTATTACACAAAGATCAACCCAGGTATGTGATATTTGACAATTTCATGGGAACCTGTGGAGATTACAACATAATACAAATGTACATTATTGGAATGCAGATACTTGCATCATGTAACAAGTCCTGTCTAGAAATTCATTGCTGTGATCCAGCAAGCATCACACTTTAGTACAACATGACGGCTCTCTTATTGCAAAGAGATGGGCTTGTTCCATTCATTATATAGAATGATGGGGGATGCACCACCACATATGATACAGATAAGCCTGAAACTTTAATATACATACATTCAGTCTTATCTGTTTTGTAGGCACCTGAAACTTACAGGATATGGAGCGTGTGAGACAATCAATATATGGTAGTACAGTGTGAAATGTACTACACAAGTATATTACTATTACAGCCATTTCAATTTAACAAGAGATGTATGGTGATACATTTTATTAATTATGCCAATGCGTAAATTAATCATTTGCTCACACGGGTGTCTGCTTTCATATCAAAGAAATTCAATTACCTCTGACTAACTACTTTCTCTGGTACTAAAATGACCAGTGGTCACCTACTCAAACGTATTCTAAATTAAACTTCAAGAAAACGTTGCTTGATCAATATCTAGTGAACATGGCCATATCACAATGAGCTAAGAAGTCACCTTACTAGCCTACAGTCAAA
The DNA here is from genome assembly GCA_027917425.1 of Gastrophryne carolinensis. NCBI lineage: Eukaryota > Metazoa > Chordata > Amphibia > Anura > Microhylidae > Gastrophryne > Gastrophryne carolinensis. The sequence goes on from CM051239.1 coordinate 254,833,954, forward strand.
TGTACCACACAAGTCCTGTTGTGTTAATGAAGCTTGCATGCACAGCCATCAACTTTAACCAAACTGTTAGAGGGGAAAGCTGGGAGCAACATTCTCTTGTGTCCCAAACCTTCAAAGGTTAGCAAGTCCCCACTCTTTTGCAGTTGATATTTGTTTCGTAATACAATTCTTCAGCATATGTGTTCTTTGTGTTCTTCTGTTTTAGCATCAGTAACCAAGTGGCTAGAGAGACTCTAGTTCTATTTCAGCCACATGAAATGACAGTGAAGCGCTTTGAGATACAGGACATGTTGTGCAGCACAATTCCAAGCAGGAAGACCAAAACACATGCTACCAGAATGACAGTGCAAACCCCAGACCAGGTAGAACTCTTAACAACGCCTCTTCTTTCATGTTCCTCCTCTGTAATATCTTGTGTTAATGTGCCTTGCAATGGTTGCTGCTCCATTGGCATAGTCACTACTGTGAGTGGCTTTTGCTGATTAGCTGGAAGTAACCTGCAGCCTATATCACCAGGCAACAAGGCTCTTTCTTTGACGGGAAGTGGCCACATATAGCATCCATTGCTTGGCAATTTAATAAAGACGGGAGTGTTTTCTGACGTTTGAGGAATGGCAATCACGGCAACAACATCAGGATCATCAGGTAGTTGGGACACCGAGTATCCAGGTGGTAACCTTGTAACACCTCGGCACCAAGGACATCTAAGGTCTTTCTGGCTTGCCCTCATTTGCTGCAGGCAAACTGAACAGCAAGTGTGTTTGCAGTCAAGTAATTTTGGCCTTCTTCGAGGACTGTAATAATTGAAACAAATCTGGCACTCCAACAGGGAATCCTGGGAGAGAGTTTCCATTGTTGGCTTGGCTTTATTCCTTTCTTTTTTCAATCAAGTAAACAAGTAAATCTTGCAGGCTTATAGGGAAGCTTTGCACATGTGAAAAATTAAAGACAGAATCTGCAATCAAGCACAAAAAGCAGAGTTATTATTACAATCCGGGTATATAGTCTCAGAACATTATTAACTATATTTAAGAATTTAGGGAACATTTTTTTTACAGAGGCAGTAAGTAAAGTAAACTCCATTTTTAGATACACTGAATTACTGAAAGAGACAGTGTATTTTTCATTCTGTGAGTGATCCTAATTAGTTTTTGTCACTTGATAATCTTCCAAAACAGAAAATCCATGGGTGTCACCAGAACCAGACTGGCACAAGAAGCTAACATTGAAACAGATAAATACCCTTAACTGAAAGTCTCTCTCTATACTCCAAAATAAACAATGAACCTCTAAAACCTCCAGTGGGGGAGGGCATTCTATACCCTACACCACATAGCGGACAGGCAAGCCTGTTAACCTGGCCTTGTTACTCACATACTTCAGCTTCATCTATCTATCATAGATAGAGAGTGAAGTTCAGGGGGCAGGATTGCCTGGTGCATGCCCACATCGCAAGCCTCCATTGATAGCTGGTGCTCACAGCAGGTCATCATCAATGTAGGTATGTATCGGGCCAGAGCAAACAAACTTTCCAAGCCAGTATGTGTTGTGGGTGTCCCATCGTTGCAGCTTTTAGAGAAGCACCATTCCGTTTGGAGGGTTGGACCTTTTTGCCACAGTTTTTACCCCAGACAAATGGCCCACGTGTTTAATAAACTTAAAGGAGCAGTATCGCGAATTTTTCTTGGTGACTTATATTTAAATGGTACTTGGAATGTAGGTAGGTGTTGGAGTAAGAATTACAAATGTAGAAAAAAATGATGTGTGTGTTGAGCAGCTGGAGACTAATAGCTCATGTTTATGTCTTGTCAGTGTCGGCAGCCGACACTCTTCGCCTGTTCCATGCTGAGGAGAGGGAGATACAAATGTATCAGTTCCACGCTGAGGAGAATGTATCAAAGTATCAGCTGTTCAGTGCTGGCAGCCGTCCAGCATAAGATAACAACATTGCAACATTGCCTGGCCAGAACTTATATATCTAAAACAGAGAGAAAAGCTCTAGAAGTCATTTAGCTGATTTTGACAGTTTTCCCTTCATGTTGGCTGTGCTGCAGAATCTTTCAGTTTACCATTTTCTCTTTCATATTCTTATTTTTCTTTTTTCCATATGATCTTTCTTTCAGCTTTGTGTGTTTTGAGCAAAGCCCAACCCAGGATTTTCACTATCTGGAGTTTTGTTTTGTGCCCCTAAGGGCATCCCGACTTGGGATGCCCTGATATGTGAAATCCCCAAGTTCGCCTGTGAAAACGTACCTTTCCCTGTCCCACAGTGCATGCGCGGGCTCTCATCCAATCAGCTCTGTTTGCACACAGATGGGGAGCCTGAGCAGTAACCTTCCTGTCCGCCCGGCCTGTCTAAATGACTATCTGCGTGAGCGCGCCAGAAAAATGGGGGGATCTGTGGTTATCCAGGGGTCGTTTCACACAGTGGGCATCCTGATTTAGAATGGGGTTTTGTTCCACTTTAATACCTTTAGATTTTCCTGCACAGTTATTCAAAGAAGAATTTCAGTCATTTTCAGTCAGTTTAGTTTATTTTGTATAGATTTTACACATTTGAGTCACCTGGTCTCATAACAAAAGCAGCACCTCACACACACACAGCCGTTACAGTGTCAGCCTCTGAGGTAAAGTGTTGCTAGGAGACCAGTGGGCTAAATGAAGCAGCTCACTAAATACAACCCAGCAGATCCCCCTATTCAGCAAATGGACTGAGCCATTTTAATTATACAATTTAAAAGAGAGGCATATCTTTTTTTCTTTTTCTATCGCCAGATTATTCATACACATGTTATAAGCTATTGTGTGGCTATTTAATTATTTATCTTTTTTAATGCAAATTTCGCGATACTGCTCCTTTAAGAAACACATAGTTTACCTCATAAGTGTGCCCCTTGTGTACATAGTGGCCAGCAAAGTGGAAATTGCTTTGGCTGGCAAAGCGGAGACCTCAGATCCGCTCCCGAGTGAGTGGCACCACTGGCCCATTGAGAGGGCACCCGTGCCAGACCCGCCCCCCCCCCTTCCAACTGGGCATGCACAATCAGCACTTTGAGAGTCAGCGGGAGTGTGCAGCGCTGACCACTCAGGAGCGGATCTGAAGCTTCTGATTTGCTGGCCAAAGTGGTTTCCGCTTTGCTGGCCACTATGCACACAGCGGCTGCCATTATAATGTTATCTATGTGTTTTTAAAGCATATTAAACATGTGGGCCATTAGACTTTTGCAGAAATCTGGTTAGTGCGGATGTGCTATCCAGATACAGACGTTTTAATTTGAAGCTGTTGTTCCGGTTTTAATTGTTGTGGTTAATGCAGATCTGTATCTGTCCGTTACAAAGTACAAACAACAAAATACAGGAAGCAAGCAGGGCATAGCTTGCATTTTTGTAAGCCAATCTTGGCTTTAGCAAACACAGACTCTTAATACGTGGTCTCTAATAGGTGTCACTGCATTGGCACAAAATGTTTCCTATGCTGGCAATTCTGTTTTTAGCCTGGTTATACACGTAGGGTGACTTTTCTATTCTCTACGGCTAAAAAAATGTTCCACATTAGGCAATCTTGAAAATTACCTATTATTTATGCTTAAAATGCCTCAATGACAAATATAAAGAAATAAAGAACAGCATAGCCCTCAGCAGCAGGTAACTGAATGAAAGAAATCAAGCCAGGCAATCCCAACACATTTCATTGAAAATTATAAAATTAACAGATTGGGGCATCAATGAGATTTTCAATGCCTATGCGAGAAATATTTCACAAAATCTCTAAAACAAGGTTAATTAGTAACTTCTCCCCATCTAGGCCGTATTTAGGGTTCACACAACCCTAGACAGTTATTAATCATGCCACCCCCTTACATACAAAATACACTAATTATTTACCACACTGCCTTATGCTTAGTAAAAGAAATAAAATACCCTGATCCCGACATTTGGTTGAACTTGATGGACATATGTCTTTTTCAATTGTATGTAACTATGTAATTACCACCAGAAAGTTAAAAAAAATCTCCACACTACAGGACACCACCATCAACCTAAGCTGGGGAAAGATGCAAAAACTAAAAAGGAAAAAGATAGTTCAGGCTAGATTTCTATTGCAAACTACTTTGAGAGTTCTGCTCTTCAATATATCAGCTGGTTGCCCCTTAGCCCTACACCTTCCCAACTTTGAGTTTCACTGCAAATGTGTACCATGGGCTTATCTGGTAAGTTGGGATAAATAGATGAAGTGGAAGAAATCGAACAGGGTGTATCGGCAAGTCTCCCACTGATACAGCTACCCCCTGCTTAATTACCCACCCATACCTACCAACTTAAACTTATAACAGTTAAACAATATACAGGCAAATGAATCATTTATTGATGCAGATCTGCATGTTGAAACTCAGAGGGGGGCAGAGGAGAACAAGGGGCAGGGGGACAGTCCCTCCAAATCAGGGACACTTGGGAGGTATGCCCATCACCCACCGAAAAAGGCCCTGTGTTCCAGGGGGCCCCCCTGTAAAAGCCATCGCAGGCAGGATCTTTTTTGGTCTCTTTCATGTTTGTTATTCTGTAACACCAATGTATGAAAGGAGCCAATGTAGGGCTAATTTTGAGGATCCTGTACGTTCAGAGTGATCAACAGAATAAACACAAATGGGTTTGTATAGAACTGAATGTTTTCCCATAATAATTCCGGCCGGAGTGTGCTGGTGGTGGCGGCGCATTATTGGTCCACGGCGTCATGAGCATTGATGGGGTGAGCTTTAAGAGGGGTTCGGCACTGAGGACTCCTCACACACCTGGAGAAAGTGACGCGGTGACGTCACGGGTAGCTGGGGGGGGGTTGTCCACGTTAGTCTGCTCTCTTCATGTGAGTGCCTGCTTGTATTTTCTGTTGCTGCATCTATGGTTGGCTCATTCTTTACCTGGTGGGTCCTCACTCTTTGTCTAGGTAGGTTCACACCTCGATTTCCCTTAGGTTATAAGTTTTAGTTAGGATTGTTCACTTTATTATTTTTTGGTGGTTTATATGTTCATTGATGTATTATGGGTACACTTTATGAGATTATTTAATTGATTCTTTATGTATCTTTGGAAAAATATAACATTGGTTTTGCACTTGTATTATAAATTGCATCACTTTTAGTGGTAGGTTTCTATGAATGTCTTTGAATGAATGTTTTTTTTAGGATTTATGTTATTGTGTAGCAGGCCTGTATTTATGGTAGCTGTGGAGGAGAGCCTATGGGTCATCATTTAAAGGTTTTTTGCCCCCCCCCCCTTTTTCCCCCTCCTCTTTATTACTTGTTGTGTTTATATGTTTTTTAATGGTGTTTTAAAGATTGTCCTATAGTACTGTTGTAACATAAATGTAGATACATGAATAAAATTGACTATATTTTACACTTTTGATCATTGTTAGTGGTGCTTCTGTATAAGTAGGGTTTTTTGGGGGGTAATGTGGAACCCCCATCCTTTGTTCCCATAATAAAAACTACTGACACTCTCTTTGGTATTGACATTAGTAGAAAAGAAACAGAATAGAAGTGCTATTGCTGCATTGTGGCGCAGAAAGGAAAAACACAACTTCTTGAGCTGAGGTCAGAGTAAGACACAAGGTCCAATTCCCCTGCTATCAACCTGATAGTTTGCTTTGCCACACAACACAGCTTATATATGTAATGTGCTTCTCCCATATTCTACTCTTATAAGCACCAGAAATATATTTTAAAGAGCAATAAAACTGGAAAGAAACAGAACCGAGAACAAAATGTCACATTCTTGTGCAGTGCATTTCCAGGAATACAAGCAATGGCAAAACACAAAACAAAGGAAGTTCCACATAATTGTGTTATGGTTGTCCTGTTGTCCTAATCAGCTGCCAGAGTCATGTATAACAAAGTAATTGCCTCTTCTTGGAACATGGAAAGTACAATTTGCCACAACTTATATTTAGCTTTAGCAAAGCAGAATGATTTACTTATTTACTTTGCAATATATACACACACACACACATCTATAAAGTGGAATGTAATGTGTGGGCTCTTGTCCAATGAAAGCCATCTGCTGTGACATCAATCAGCAGGAGGCTGGCATTGTTCTAAATGGCTGGTGCAGGAGAACACGCACAACACCGAGAATGCAGGTGAAGCGGCAGCACACGCTCCCACAGCAGCCATTCAGACAGGCTGGGGCCAAAATGTGCACAAGGCCAGGGATGCAGGGGATACAGAAGCACATGCTCCCCATTCAAGTCAATGACGTAGTCACAGCTCTTATTGGATGAGAGCCCGCACGTGCACAGTTGGAACGTGGAAAGTTATTATGTGAGTTAGCGAGTTTTTATGGGAGAACTGGGAGGTTTCACACAGCAAGACATCCCAATTCGGGATGCCCCAGGGGCATGTAAAAACCTGGGAAAGTCATATTTCCGGGTTTTGTTCCGCTTTAAGACATTCAGCTAAAGGTCCAAACCTGGTTAATGTGGCTCAGAAGCCTAAATGCGATTGGTGTCCAAGAACAGACCCGTCTCTTCTTTTTTAAGCCATGATTCAACTGGGAGAAGTATAATATTTAATTAAAAAAAAGAACTGTATTACCAAAACAACAATAGAAGCTATATAATTCAGAAAGATTCCACACCATTTTTCATGTACCACTTTTCCCATTTTAATCATTTTGAGTACTATATAATACAAACCCCCCGAAGATGTAGGTGCAATTTAAAGTGTATGTCCAGTCAAGCCTAAGCCCCTCACCCAGGCCCCTTCCCTGGTGCTAAGGCAGGACGAGTAAAAAAAAAAACCTAAGCAGACACCTGAAATCCAGCAGTGCTCTCCCTGCGTTTCTAGCCCTTGATGTGGCCATCTTGGGAAGGCTACACAGAGCGGCATCCCTCACTCTGTGTGTGTGTATGCCCACCCGCCCATTCACTTGGGGGGGGGGCTAAAGGGGACACAAAGTGATGCACTGAAGAGTGGCAGGAAGCAAAAGAGTAAGAGGAAAATGTTGTATGTGTTATGGAGCGAATGTAAAATTTCACCCCCATAACCAGCGCTAGACACACCACTGGTTGTCTCCCCAATGCTCTGGTTCCAACTGGCAGCTGAGCATGGCCTGTGTCTGGCTGGCGTCCATGCACACCCACTGGAACCAGGACCGTGGGAACATGATCAGCACTGGAAAGTGGACTTCTCATTTACAATTCCTCCATACCACGCACCAATTTTTGCGACATTTCTCTGCCTCCTGCCACCCTTCAGTGCATCATTTCATGTCCCCTGAAGCATTGTAAAACAGGTCATTTCAATGTATTTACAGAATGGTCTTCTGTGGTCAGAGAGATGTGTGAGACCACTGTGACGTGGTTAAAGAAAAATGAACAGCAGCTTACCTTGCCAAGGGTTCCTCCAGCGATGTGAATCCTCTCAGTTCGGTGCCCTGAATAAGGTAATTTACTTTCTTATCTGACCCTCCAGCGCCACCCTGCAAATGTAGGCCACCAATAATAGCTTGAGGAGCTAGTCCAGACCATGCCCCCTCTGTAATGATGGCTTCAATGCCACTCTCAGAGCTGCCATTCAAACCCAGCTAACCACTTCTTCCTCCCCACCCAGCCTCCTCCTAGCAAGAGCTCCAGATCCCAGAACTGCCCCACCTATTATGCTGGTTATTATGCAGCATCACAGCTCCAAGGGCCACACCCACATGCTTCAGAAGAGAAATTGTGAGTTAAAACTGTAAACATTGATATCTCAGCCATTTCTTCTTCAATTTAAAAACAAAAAAAATGGTTACGGCAGTGGCAAACATAGCCTGGCACAATTGGCTAGCAATTGCTTTTGGCTGAAAAATAACTTAAACCCTTTAAACACCAAACCTGTAGATTTCACGTGGTTGCCTCTCAAACCGTTTATCACCAGCCACGTAAAATTCACGGGCCTGGCGTTTCCCTCCTCCCTTAAAAAATAAAGCTCAACTGACCCCTCGATCGATCCGGCCATTTCTTCTCCTCACCCAGGGGCATCCTTCAAGCTTCAGGAGAGTGCCTGAAACAGGGGCACCCCGCGCTTCTGCCGCCGCTGACATCCTTGTTAAAAAAAGGAAATAAAATGACATTTACTCACCTCAGCACGCAATCCCTCCGGTCGGGTCTCAGCAGGCCTTTACCCTCTGATCCCACCGCCCTTCCACCAATCACCGGCATCTGTCATCGGTGATCATCGAGGGACATTGATCGGCGTGGCACATAGGAGCTAAAAATCGGGCGAGTAAAGAAAAAGAATTATAAATGGCATTTTCTCTGGCTGTGTGTGTTTTTTTTCTTACATTTAACCCTTTGTGAACTGGTAAGAGATACATGGGACCCCTATACCAGTTCACAAGGCTTGCCTCCCCAAGGTCCAAGGGGGACTGTTTCTTTAAGTTTTGTGTCGGTGAATGTTTAGTTGGCTAGTGAATATGAACAATACCGCCTTACTGGAGTATATACTAGCTTTAATAAAGCCTGTAAGCACTGGACACACCATGTGTTGTATTTCAAACCTGCAGGTCTAGATAAAAATAAAGGTCTAATTAAAAAAAAAAAAGAGAGATGATGGAAAAAGTAGCCAGATAGAAAAAAAAAATCACGTTTTTCAGAGACGAAAAATTGGCAATAACAAGACATGTTGCAACTTGTGTACTTTCTAGCAGCATCCCTCTTTTGCATATACAAACAATGAGCACAGATATACAGAGCCTTTATTTTATAAGTCATAAATATCAGGTATAACATAAAGCTTTCCAGTGACACCCCTCTTGTACACATGCAAATCATCATCACAGCCTTTATTTTGTGGACTTTAAACAGCCTACAAAATAAAGGCTCTGTGCTGACTGCTTCTAACTGCAGAAGAGGAGTGTCACTGGAAAGCTTTGTATGTTATACCTGGTGTGTATTTAAGTAAATAACTTAAACAGCCTATAAGATTAAATCTGTATCTCTATGCTCACTATTTGTTTATGCAGAAGAGCGGTGTTGCTGGAAAGCTCCAAGAACTCACTAAATAGGATTATACAGTAAACATCTATCTCTATATAGTCAGATTCAGGCAAGTTTTTAGAGCTTTCCAGTGATTTCTGCAGATACAAGCTGACGACATAGGTGTTTACAGCTTGCCCCATGCTGGTTGTCAGAGGCGGCATCTTTTATTCATCAGAACTTTGCCTTCCCTGATAAACCAACTTGCTCTCTTTGGCCGACTACATTTTTAGGGTCGCTTGTTTGAACTTACAGTCTGCCATAGAGATACATGCATAGCTGATGACTGACCCTAGTATGAGAGGTCCAGCACAAGGAAGAGAGTTAGTCGCCTTGGCTTGTTTGAAAATATAAAGCAGCCTGAATAATTGATACCACCCCTGACAGGGAGAGAAATTAGCAGCTACATTAACCCTTTGCCTAGAGTGTCCATTTAAAACAACCTATATCTCTGTATTGTTTAATTTTTGGCCCGCTAATTGTGTATGCCTTTGTAACTGAAAATACTCCAAGATGATGGGAGGAGTATTTCTACTCCTTGGGGGAAAAGTCTAGTGCAAACTCTGCTTGGAGTGCTTAGGGACAGGGGTGGCCAGGCAACAACAAGTGGAGGTTGGGATGATGGGATGCAAAGGAGCATCTTCAGCATGCTGCAGGAAATGGTGACACGGCAATTGGGACAGGCTTCGGGTGAGCTTCTTGCTGCCTGGATTTTCCTTTTTCTTAACATTTTGGCAATATTGCACTTCATAAACACCCCACTGATTTCAAGTGTTCTTATGAGTTACCGGTACATGTATGTGGTTATTTGTTGGCCTAAGAAAAGAAAAGGTCTCAGCTCTTGGGCCTCCACCAGCTGAACCGGCGGGGCGGGTATGAATACTCCGGGCGGCAGGAGGAAGACCGGGAGAGACGGCCGCAAGCAGGCGGCGATGGCAGGGGCTTCAGTAATGGCGGCGCCCAGGCATGCAGCTGAGCCAGGCAGGCGATCTGAGGCAGCTCTGGACGATCCAGCCCGAGAAGATCAGACTGGGGTAAGTGCTGGGGATGACATATCCCTCGATTCAGCGGATAGCTGGCCCAGAACCCCCCCAGCGCACCCCCACACGTGGCCCCGGGCTCCTGCAGCAATCATGAGATCCTCACACAACTGAGAGCCATTGTCAGGGAGGAAGTCACGGAGGTCACAGCCAAACACACTGACCCACTTTTGAAGGAAATCAGAGAGCTAGGCTGTAGAACCGATTCCCTAGAATCCAGGATGGATGATGTCACTACAGTCCTGGAGGAGCAGAGTAATAAAGTAGAGCAGCTCTATGAGGAAATTCTCCTCTTAAAGAATCAAAATGAAGAACTTGAAAATCGTAACAGACGGTCAAACTTACGCTTTAGGGGCATCCCCGAGACCATGGAGGATACTGTGGGAACGGTTACTGCTATTGGAGCTAGATAGGGCGCACAGGGCCCTCACCAAAAGGCCCTCAGAGGGGCACTCCTCGGGACATAATTGTAAAATTCCATTTTTTTCAAACCAAAGAGGCAGTCCTGAAAGCCTCTAGAGAAAAGGCGCCCCTGGTTTTCCAGTCGCATAACTACCAAATATATGCAGACCTTTCCCAGTCCACCATTCTTAAAAGAAGAGCTTTTAGACCGTATCTCCAGATCCTTCAAGCAAGCGGCATTTGCTATAGATGGGGTTTCCCCTTTAAGCTTTCCTTCTCCCAACAGGGAAAACAAGTTCAAGTAGCCTCCATCCCGGAACTCCTTATCAAATTCTGGGCCTTAAAATTCCAGAGTTAGACACGACTCTTCCCTCGCTACCCTCCACCCCCCGGACCCCGAGAACCAGCCAGCGTAACACCGGACAAGCCAGCCCCTCTCCAGGTCCCCACAAGCACACCCAAAGCACCCAGGCGATGAAGAGACTTATTTCCCAAAAATTTCAGCCAGTTTGAGTCTCCGCTCAAGCTACCTCCTTCTCTCAGTAAAGACTCTTTACGCAAGGTGTCTTCACCCAGCTGCTCCAGGATATCTAGCTGGGCCCCTCTTGCGATGTGGTTTGTCTCCGGGAAACCCATTTCACCTCAAGCTCGCCCCCTAAACTAATCAACCATAGATTCTCCTTGCACTTTCAAGCCACCGCCAAACGCAAGCACAGAGGGGTCCTTATAGCCTTCCTCAATGGTACCTCTTTCACTTGTAATAAACAAATATCTGACCCAGAAGGTAGATATTTGCTTATTCAAGGGACTCTCCAGGATGCTGAAGTCACTTTTTTGACACATTATGCTCCTAACATGAAGCAGCTCCCCTTTTTGGCTCACATTTTCTCCCTCTTAAAGTGGACCAACACCCTGAGGTGATCGGCCCAGGAATCTATAAGATTCCCGGGCCGATCACCTCACACACCGCGGGACATCCGAGATCGGGATGTCCCGCGGGGTGTAAACCCCCCAAAACCCCCGAAAAACCTTACCTCTCCAGCCGCTGCTTCCGCCGCCTCACTCGCGCTCCTCTAGACGTGCGCGCGCCCGCGCCGGCCATCTCTGAATGGCCGGCGCGGCCGCGCACACGTCAAGAGTGACGCGCGGGAGGCGCCGACGGGCAAGCTGCTTGTCCGTCGCTGTCAAACAGCTTGTCCGTGGCGGGGAGAGGTAAGTTTTGGGGGCTTTCTGGGGGGTTTCACACAGTGTTGGTCCACTTTAAGAGACCACCATAAGGGAGCGGTGTTTGTATGTGGTGACTCCAATCTAACACTTCAGCCTCACCTGGACAGATCCCTCCCTCCAACAGCCCAAGTTGCCAAAGATGGGGAACACTTCAGAAACCTGTTAGATAGTTACCACCTGCTAGATGTATGGAGATCCCTTCATCCACATGCGAAAGACTTCACCCATTACTCGGTGCCACATAAGATATCCACCAGAATTAATCACATTTTGGCCCCCCCCTCCTTCATATCTTCTATTTCTCAGGCTAAGATTCACACGATCCCCTGGTTGGACCAAGATATGATGGTAATTTCCTGTAACTCCCTGATCATAAAACCAAAACCCTCCTCCTGGTCCGTGAATGACTCTCTCCTTTCCTCTAAATCCTTAGTAGAGGAAGCCTGTAGGGCCGCTTCAATACTTCACTATGAATGAGAACACACAAATTGTCCCATCCATGGTCTGGGGAGCATTTAAATCGGTAATGAGGGGTTACTTCATAGGCCTAGCATCAAAGAAAAAGAAGGAAAGGTCAGCCATGTTACGGACTCTCCAGGACCATTATGAACGAGCCTCCAATGAATTCAAAAGCAACCCAAGCCAGATAAACTTACGTAAACTCGAGCGCTCTAGAACTGAGTTGAACCTCTTACAGGTGGCAGAGGCAGAAGGTAGGTATCGGAGAGCCAAACAGAAATACTATCTATCTGCGAATAGACCTGGTACTCTGCTGGCCACCCAATTGAGATGCCAGAACCAAATCATGAAGCCGGTTAGACTCAAAACTAGTACAGGCACTATAACCAACAACCCCATCAGTATAGTAGAGGAGTTCTCGCAGGGCCTAGCGAATCTCTATGACGCCCCGCAATCCCATGGTGAACAGCAGGTCCGGGATTTCTTTGCGGATATTAAAATGTCTCCGATCTCGGCTACTGATAGCGGTATGGTCGATGAAGATGTCAAAATTGAGGAAGTCCTCAAAGTTATTAAAAATCTTAAAACCAATAAGAGGCCCGGACCTGATGGATTTACTGCCCTCTTTTACAAAAAACTGGCCCCTATCGTCGCCCCTCGCTTAGCGAGAGTTTACAATTATATTAAAAAAGGTAACCCGGTAGACCCAGATATGCTCAGAGCCTCAATTGTCATGATCCCAAAACCTGGTAAAGACCTTCAATCCTGGACAAACTTCAGGCCCATTTCCCTCCTTAATCTAGATTTGAAAATCCTCACCAAAATTGTTGCTAACAGAATAAACGTTTTCTTGGGGGATATTGTACACAAAGATCAGGTGGGCTTTGTACCAAGAAGGCAGGCAGGAGACGGGATCAGACGCATATTGCAGCTTTTGGAGGGTGCCCATTCGCAGAAGCTAGAGTCCTTGTTCCTTTCTCTCGACGTAGAGAAGGCTTTTGACTCGTTGTCCTGGCAATATCTTCAACTAGCCCTCCGAAGGTGGGGATTTGGCTCGGGCCTGTTATCTTGGATCTCGGCTATATATTCTAGTCCGGCGGCTACGGTGAGATACGCTGGATACAGCTCCCAGGATTTCCGGATAAAAAGGAGGACCAGACAGGGATGCCCACTATCTCCCCTCCTGTTCGTACTTGCGCTCGAGCCACTGGCGGAGAGGCTGAGGCAGTGTCATTCTGTACAGGGGATACCCTTTGTGGGAAGAGATCATAAGATATCCCTATTCGCGGATGACATGCTCCTTATGCTTTCCTCCCCCCATGTCTCGGTTCCCAATGCCTTTGCCATTATTGAGAACTTTGGTAAGATTTCAGGCCTTAAACTCAACTCGGCAAAATCCATGGCTCTGGATATTACTTTGTCTGATAGAACGAGACGGCTTCTTTCCCAGAATTTTAACTGGATTTGGGTTCAGAAGCTGCCCTACTTAGGGATAAAACTGACTAGAAATATAGATGCACTCTATAAGGCAAACTACCCCGAACTGTTTAGATCCCTGGACTCTTTGCTGCAATCCTGGCGGTTCCTGAGGCTGTCATGGCTAGGCAGGATTGCTGCCCTAAAAAGATTCTTTATTTTTTTCGTGTTCTCCTGGTGGCAATACCTAGAGGCAAACTGGAATCCCTCCAGAGAAAGATACTCATGTATGCCTGGAACAAATCCAGACCTAGAATCAGTAGGGATACGCTATACTGCAAAAAGGAAGAGGGGGGCTTATCCTTTCCCTCCCTCTTCTACACGCCCCCCGCTATAAGCCTATTTGGGTCCTCAATGACATGGCTAGCTGTGGATGCATCGCACCAACTTCTCTGCTCTGGATACCTAGGACCTCTAGGCCTAGCTCCGTCCCCATTTTCCTAAAATTCTCTTTGACCATCTGGGACTCGACCAGACATATTCTCTCTTCTCCGCACCTCCCGGCCTCCCCCCTACTGGGCAACCCATCGTTTCCCCCAGGTGTTTCCCACCAGCGAAACTTTATATGGTGGACAAGGAAAAATCTCACATTGGCTGAGCATCTCTGTACCCCGTATGGCTTGAAAAGCCTGCAGGATCTATCACCTGAGGCGGACTTCCCCTCGTCGGAGGTTTTCAGATTTATCCAGTTAAAACATTTCATTAGTAAGCTCTTGCAGAACTCCCCCCCCCCCCCCCCTCAGAAGGACAGAATTGGAGCGCGGTGTATTCGGGACCACTTCTTGGGGGTATGATCTCTAGTCTGTACACCTCACTGGTAGCTCCAACCCCCACAAAGAAACATAACTATATGAGGAGGTGGGAGGAGGAGCTGGGAGTGGAGAAAGGCCTGGCAAATGGTTCTGAAGAACACCAGTAAGATATCTTATAACGCCCTCATTCAGGAGAACGCCTATAAAATTTTGTTTAGGTGGTACTATACCCCTGACCGCATCCACAGGTTTTCCCCCTCCTCCTCCCCCCTCTGCTTTAGGGGCTGTCAGGGTGGGGGCTCAATGCTCATATCTGGTGGGAGTGCCCAACAGCTCAGATGATATGGCACAAATGCTATACACTAATCGCTGATATTCTGCAAATTGTGGTACATGGGAACCCTTGGGAAGCCCTTTTTTCGCTTAAGGTAGGTTCCTATACCAAATCGCAGTGGCGTTTGACGCTTCATATTATCTCGGCTGTCAGAGCTACGATTGCAAGAAATTGGAAACTCCCCACCATACCATGGGTGGAGATAAAGGGCAGAATATCTGACATCATGTGCAATGAGAAACTAACAGCCATATCCAGGGATCAATACGACAAATTTTATGACACCTGGCAACCATGGATAGAGCATACTGGCCTTGTCAGGGGAAGCGCTGACCCAACATTCCCGATCTAGCCAAGACCCCCACACAAGGATTCCGCTAGGCGGGTCTTCATCCTACTAAGAGGTATCAATCCTCATTCTAAGCATGGAACCACTCCCCCATACCCCATCTACCCCTACCCAGACCCTTCCCCCTCCCCTGTTA
This sequence comes from Gastrophryne carolinensis, assembly GCA_027917425.1. Lineage (NCBI taxonomy): Eukaryota > Metazoa > Chordata > Amphibia > Anura > Microhylidae > Gastrophryne > Gastrophryne carolinensis. The sequence goes on from CM051239.1 coordinate 254,849,142, forward strand.
CCCTCTTGTGTCTGTTATGTTTTGTTTTTGTTTTTTGTCCTCTCTCTCTTTTTTCATTTATCCCTTCAAAAACTTTATACTACGGTTTAAAGAGTGTATTTTATGCTGTATCGGAGCTGACCCGTAACGTGTTTATTGTTTACATATTAGTATTTCATAAGAAATCTTTAGCTAATCAAAAGTAAAGATTACGGTACTGTCCACTAACCATCCCACTATTCCACTCTGTTTACAGTATCTACTTTATCACGGTATACTCATGATATTGAATGCCATCTCTATTACCAATGTACCTTTCTGTAATGCCTAATATGTAAAACCAAGCTATATTACCCTGTCCATATCATGCTCTATGGCAATTGTATGTACCCATACTGTTTCTACTCTAGGCTAAACCGCAATAAAAACCTTTGTAAAAGAAACGGTCTTAGGGAGTCCCATCCATTAAAAGTTAAAATGTCACACCAGAGTTGCTGTCACCTACCTTGGAAGAAACAATGATGGCGGAGACTAGCAGCTCACTACTCTGCCGGGAAGTCTGGAGTCTAAAGACCAACCTGGTTTTCACTAGAGCCGCTAAAGGTGAGGATAGACTGGGCTGCAGGACAGCTCCAGGTCAGGCAACCAAGGAGTGGGTATTGCAAATCTGGGTAACGGACAGACCAGAGCTAGAGGACGCATGGCCGACCCCACCATGCAGAAAGCATTCCTGGACAGATGGTTCAACCAGCCGGGTCTCTCAAGGCCGTACTATCCGAAGTAGGGATAATGGTGTGCCGAGCCAGACCCGAAACTGGTTCGTCTACCTCGTCTACCTAGCGAAGACCAAACCCTGACCGCCTCATCCAAGAGTACTTGGCGTCCAGGGCCTTAGGAAGATTATATGGTTTCACCCACTCCTTTGCCACTAGCCTGTCGAAATGGGCAAACCTGAGAAAAACCTGACTGACGTTCTGGCGCTTGTAGGGTCCTCCCTTCTTCTGCCTAGGCTGAGGAGTAAAGAGGTGTAGAACCTCCAATATTGCCTCAATAAGCTTCTCAGTCTGATCTGTTGGGTGTAGGGGTCCCTGGCGCATGTGCGGCTTCCGGGATTCTCTCTACTGCCAGACGACACCCCTCCTCCGACCGGACGGAACTAGATCCTAAACCCCTAAACAGGTACTCCACCTGTTTAGGGGCCAGAATCTAGAATCCTCCGAGGATTCCGTCTGATCATGCCTACGCTTCACCTTAGCCTTCCCGTCGAGGCGGGCAGAGACTCGGAGTGCCCCTGCTGACGAGGGCCACTGACCACGCACTCCAACCTAGCCACCCTGTCCGCTATGTGCGAAGGCCCGAGGGGGCATCCTGCTTTGTCAAGTCCGAGCTGAACGATCTGAATGAGGCGTGGAACCTGCCAACTGTGTAAGGCAGCACAGGACAGTAGTGCACCCAGCGCACACGGGTCCCTTGCCCAAGGTCACGTGCACTTGGCACAAGGGACACGCGTCACCACTCTCCATTAAAATACAAAACCCAGATGCCTCTGATGCCTCCGACATAGTAAAATAGCTGCTCTAACTGCTAAGCAATACAGCTGGAGCTCTAGTCCCCACACCCTTCTGCCTGTCGCCTACTGGTCAGACCTGCCTGCACTACCGGAAAAGCAACCTCCCTGCAGCTAAGATCAACCAACCGGCCAAGTATGCAGCAGCTTCCGGACCCTCACTCCGCAACAACATGAACAAATGTCAGTTTCTAAAGGGAATCAGCACAAGTCCAAAGGCTTTGCCCCCAAAAGGGAGCCCTAGCTGATCATGGAAAACCGCGGGGCGGCAGCCACGCTGGATCCAATCCTCAGCCCTGGAGAACAGGGAGGCAGTGAGGGAGCTGTCAAGCAATGATCTGGGGATACAGCTGGGACCTCGGGGCTGAGTACATAATGGCACTGCCTCGTGCTGTTAGTGAGAAGAAGGAGGATGTAGCCACGGCCCTCACAAATGTGCCCCCACCTCCTGTCCACCACTGTAAAGCCTGAGCTGCCAAAGCCATTCCCCCTTACCAAATTTGCCAGTAGACAGGCTGCATGAGCAGTGATGCCACTTAACACCCCCCCCCCCCAAACTCTGGCAGGCAATCTCTAAATGAGCCATGACCACCATGGATGCCAGCAGTAGTAACTGACAGAAACAATGACACCTAGCTCAGGCCCCCCCCCCAGCAGCCATCAGGAAGGCAGACTGCAGCCAGGGTGGGTGGATAACCCAGGGGGTAGGGAACATTGGGAACTGACTTCAGGCATCTAAAGGGAGTCCCTAAGAACGCTGCAGCTGGTGAGGAGCTGGGAGACAGATGGAGTCGAAGCCTCTTCTCCCCCGCTCAACACACGCAATGCCTTTGCTATGCTACCAGACCATGTCCAGTCCTCTCTATAACCTCAGCCAAGTCCATGACCACATCAGGCCTGCTCATGACCACTGCTGCCAACTTACATTCATGTTTCCAATTCCACAAGACTCCTGAACAATGGTACATGGCATTCTGTGGTGACTGTATAGTATAAAGTCACAGACAGAACACACAAAGAATTCTTAATTTGTGTGGCCCAGTATTTCCTAGCCTGGATTACAGGGCACCTTTAGGAGCTCTGGCATTTAGAAAGACACTGTCTGCTCCTGGCATCTCAGGTCAAATTTTAATCCACTTCAAGTGATCATCTGACCCCTTTGGGCTGGCAGTAGAGGTATTTATTATCAGTGATGTGCATATGGCTGGCAGTAATTTACTCTTTAACTACATTTTTGCTTTAATCTCTGCTAGTAAAAAAAAAAAATTGTGATTGCTAATCCTCTTTGGAAATATGCAAGCTGCCAGGCTGCTAAGCTGCTCCTCCAGCTCCAATACTTGAGACTAAAAAGGTCAAAAAACTCGCAACAGCTTATTTGTAGTTTACCAAGTATTAAGTAGGTGTGGCAGCATGTGCCACACAGAGCTGTGCTTTTTCAGTGGCAGCACCCATTTTTTATGAGTGTTGAATTGATAGCAGCAATAGATCTGCTCACTTGCTCTAGTTGAGACATATCATCTAGGACAGTGGTACTCAACTGGCGGACCGGGGTCCGAATGCGGACCTCGGTGCCAAATTTCTGGCCCCCTGCCCTGACAGCCGTGCACTTAGTTGCTTTTGTGTTGCCATGCACAGCGCTGCCCTGTTACAGATTGGCGATGTAGTTGTTTGCCTCCCTGCACCTAGCATTGCAATATGAAGTACTGCATGGACAAGAAGTGGCATTGCAATGTATAATCCACCCCAACCCACCCCAATGCACTGATTTCTATCTATCCAGCCTCCCTGACAGCGCCCCGTCCGGACCTTCGCCTCTCACCAGATGCCTTTAAATGGACCTTTACAAGAAGTGGTTGAGTACCCCTGATCTAGGAATATGTACATTTATATACATTCACCTCAAGTAAAAGCGTCATTTGAGAAAAAGCTATAAACAAACTGTAGAAAGGGTAACGGCAAACACACAGTGCAGTAAACTTATTTCAGTTAGTGCCCTTTCCCTTTACAATTTTATACAGATCTAGCTTTACATACAGTTACAATTCTGGCTTTACTAGAAGGCTCCAGCAGACACTGTGGTTAGGATTAGTGATGGGCTTTGGATACAGGTTGAAGCTAGATTCTGCCCAGATATTGACGATTTTGTCTGACTGGGTCAACTCGACTCCTGAATACCGGCAAGATCCAGGTCAAATTATCTGGCATTCTACCAACCAATGCTGGCATGCCAGCCATCACTACCCAATAACTGGTATAGGGGTTCCTCGGACCCCCCGCTGGGTCAGGGGAATCCATCCTGGTCTGAAGCGCTGGTTTGCTGCTGGCAGGGAGCCACTATTGCAGCCGATCTGCAGACATATGTAGTGGGGGGGGACACTCACCAAGCTAATGCCAAGCTGCTGGGACAGGAAGCTTTTCTACCACAGAGGAGAAACCTCTCCATGTGCCTAAAGACCTCACTGCAGGGGATATGGATGGATCCTTGGGACCTTTTCACCCTCCCCCCCCCCATTTGTATACTGGTTAGAGGTCCAAGTGACATCTATACCAGTTAAGAGGCTGTATAGCTCTTACATTCAGCGTTTGGGAGTACCAAATGCTTGAGATACACAGGCAATGTGACTGAGCTAAGACTAATAATGAGTGCTGGTTTGGTAGCCAAGGAACTCCGGGGCGCATGTTTACCGTGGGGCTGTTTTTGAGCACTGGAGCTCAGCTGCTGAAGGTAAAAAAGGGGAGTGTGTTTTTCTTATAAGGGTTCATTTCAATGGACCCTTTTTGGTCCGATGTTTCTCTTTAATGATAGGTCTTTAGGTCCAATTTGCGCACTCTAATGAGGATGACCCACTCTAAAAAGAAAAGCACCCATTAACTTACCCATGGTATAAACATTTTTAGGATTTTTAGGGGTGCCATTTTATGGCTGTGCACACATGGGAATTTTTCCTCCACATTTAACACATTCGTGCAGGGAGTATGCCCGGAGCAGTGGGCTGCCCTAATTAAAGGCACCCGGGGAACAGTTGAGGGGAAGTGCTCAAGAGACTGCAATCCTCCAGTTGCAAGGCCACATCCTTACCTCTAGTCCACGTGGCCCACCAGTTACCATTGTGTTTCATTGTATTTTAGGAAAGTGCTCGTTGTTTTGAATTAGGGGATCTATAGTCTCTTTTATCGCCCAAGGTGTTATACACAAATGTTCAAGGTCTGTGTTTTTGTACAGCCATCATTACATCTCAGGTAATGGCAGGGGCTAATAAAACATCTAGGCTAGAAGGCCACATCGGCCACAATGGATCCATCTGCCTGTTAGTTGCATGGTGGGTTGTAATCAGCATGCATAGCACCGCATGCAGTCTTATTAGGGTCAGTGTAGTCAAGCAATAAAACCACTGACACTGCTGTGGAAATGATAAGAGCCTTGCTTAATTCGTTATACAACAGGGCGACAGTGTAAACAATCTGTAGACACACCCTGCATCTGTGTCACCTGATTTACTGCACCGCCGCTATTATCCCAGCATGTAGCAGTAATCACTGCTCACCTACTTAGGCCATTACCATCTTGTATTGCAAGCGAAAAGCCAATACGTATATCATGCACTTAGCAGGTTGACAAACTATCTGCCAGAGAGCAAATCTCTTAGAGTAAACCCCTGGCACAGTGAGAGTGCTCTGATCCTTTCAGCTTCACCTGGCCATAGACAAGCAGATCTTTTTCAGACGCTCCCTCAGTTCAGAACACACACATTCTGTGGGGCCTTATTGTTTTTCACTGTAGTTATCAAGGGATTTAGCCACAGGCAGCCACAGACAGTCACCCTGGGGTCATTTACTGCTAACATAACTGATAAGCTACAGTCTTGCAAAATGATCACAACAAAACAGATTTTTTGACAGACTTCTCCAACATCTGTGGCTTATGAACAAATGTCCCCAGGGGTGGCACTTCTGGAGAACATTTTGTTTATCATACTACTTAATGTTTGTGTTCTCTTCTGTCTATATGTGTTATATTCTGACTGTAGACAGCCAGACATAACGTATAGTATCACTGGAGATTTAAACAACACTGACAAATGGGTTTGCTCGACAGACTTGTACAACTCGTTGGTTGTGGTCAGTCACGCTGGAACCAGTAAGCAGTATTGCAGGATTTCAAGCGTCTTCCTTTAGTTGCTGCAATAAGTCACCCCAAAGCTGGATATCCAGGGGTGGGCATGAGCAGACCCCCCGGTTTGACTGCAGATCTATTTTCAGTCTGCACTGCCAAACCCAACAGTCACACCTATTACATAACATTATTATTATGCAAAAAACAACTAGGTGAAAATTATCTTGCCAGACCCAAGATGCAGTTGAAGGCTTTGTACCATCTACACCCAGTTCTAACTGGGTTCATCAATTGCTCAACACAACTTGGGCATGAATCTTCACAGCAGTGAACAAAGGGAAATCCCAAATTGCGATGCCCCTGTAAATCAGCCTTAAACTCAGGTAAGTTATATCTTATTGGTCTGCTTTAGATGCTTTTTTAGTACTTTGGGTTCAGCAGCAGATCTACCACCATGCCCTGAACCCCCAGCTTCTCCATATGTATGTTAGGAGCTTTCTGGTGCTGGCCAGCATGAAAATGGGTGAATTCAAGGAGCCTTAATGGAAATGAGACGCCATTTGCAGCATTGTTACACTACCAGTGATATGTATTTGCCTCTAGCGTAACGTCACTTTACTATTTTACTTATGTTTTAATGTCTAATGCTTTTACTTGTCTCTGAAAAAATGAAGCAAAAATCCCTCAAGCTACAGAATGGAGAATTGGAATTTTGGTCAAAACAACTTGTGAACATACAACTGCTAATTAGTGCCATGATCAATAACCCAGCTTCAGGAAGATTTTTTATTTAAATGGACCAAAACCACACAGTGGTCCTTGCTCCCAGGCACACCTATCGGGGGTGCCCCACTGTGTGAAACCCCCCAGGTCGCCCAAACAAACTCACCTCTCCCTGGTCCTAAGAGGCATGCGTGGCCTCTTGTCTAATCAGCGCTAGCTGAGTTTCTGGGAGTTTCTGGGAGACCTGGGGGGGGGGGGGAGTTCACACAGCAAAGCATCCTGATTCTGGATGCCCCGGGGGGAGGGAATCAAGCAGCCCTAGAATATTATAGGCTCCAGGGATGTTAGGCCATGGGTTTTGGTCCACTTTAAATACCATTGTTTTCTTCAGATTAGCTATTGCCTAGGGTCGGGTCAGCAAGCATGGCTAAAGGCTGCATGCTCCACACAAATCGGAACAGAAGAAGGGTCATTGACACAGGAAAAACTCCCTTCATCTGAGAGTAGCATTGTCTGATGAAAGAGATAACACTGCCCGCCTGGGCCACTGCACCAAGAGGTTGGAGGACGGGTGAGTAAATTAATGCCGAATTCAGGGCCAAGGAAATACTGTGTATGCAGTCTTCAGTTTTTCTTATCCAGGGAACTGCATGGTATATGATTTTTTAGTCCTCTGTTGCCCCCCTCCCCCACGTCTGGCATGGAAGAGCGCAGGGAGTAGTGTGACAGATTTTATAAAAGCAATATAGGGGTGTGGCACAAACAGCTACAAGAACATATAGAAAGACCAAAGACCTCACCAAAAGATGACTCCCAACTCCATACAAAATAATGTACTATTCCAAAACACTAGTATTCAGTTTACCTAACTCCATTCTTTCAACCTAATAAACTAACAAACATTTGCCCTCAAATTGTATATACATAGCAGTACCCCAGACCTCCAAGAGCAGTGACCTAGGTCATTGAGTAACCTAGTTTCCAGGCCAAATGTGGAGTTCTGTTAGATGAAACCACTCCCCTTTGACCCCCTAACTGTCATAAAACATTGAATAAAACATGAAATGAGCCTCCATTAGCAAGGGCAGCTTCAGACACACAGGGCAGAGTGTGGGGTCCTGGCACACACTTATTTTATCAAAAGGACAAAACCTGCCCAAAATAGTTTGAGGGTTAAAGGACCTATAGGATACTAAAATGTATACTATGCCTAGATATTGTACCCACAGACTGCCAAGAGTCATACTGTGGTGGCAAAACATCCCCCTGCCGACGTTACAGCGTGGGAGCATGCAGCTCCATTCACTATGTGCACATGTCTTAGCGTGCCACCTTGGTCTGAGTCAACACTGGTGCCACGGTGGTGCTGGCAGATGTTAGCCTGGAGACCAGAACTTGGCTATATTTTCAAACAGTAATAGACAACTAAACACAACAACAAAAAGACAACTAAAGACTGAAACACCAGAGACACGAAATGCTTTCTTTCTGTATATGATTACATGTGAGCATAAATCTGATCATTAAAACAGAACAAAACCCAGCAGCGGCCGACCTGGAATCTTAAAGATTCCATGGCCTACCACTGTGAAAGATAGATGGACAGCAACAGTGATAGTGTCCCCTGAGCTTATAGGTGCTGGTGCTGTCACTACCTCTTTAACCCCTATAGAATTTACGTCTGTCCAACCAGCCTACATAGGCAGTTATCTAAATGGAAAGCCTAATCTGATGGCCAGAGATGTTGATTATTAGTTATACTATGGGTTTAAATAAATGCCCAGTGTTGGGATTTAAGCAGCATTTAAAATCATGAAGCTCTGTATGATAGGGACAGGAAAAAGCTGCACATTGCAGTGCCACTCGTATCCTATTGGGACCTCTCACTGATGGCATGAGGGTGTAGGTTAGGTTAGTTTAATGTGAGATGTAAACCAGGAACCTCACAGGGCACAGAGTTGCAATAGAGAGTTTAGGTCAGTGTTGATATTCTTTTTGCTGCCTGTGCCCCCCTCTTAAGAGAACGTATCCCCAATTCATGTCTGTGTTAACAAACATGAAGTTATCCGACAGCAAAAGGGTGTCACGGGTACAGGAAGCCCATAGTGTGCTATTTATAGTCTTTCTGCCCTAAAATGGAAAAAACCCAACCAGGCCTGGGTCTGGAATCTAAAAGATTCTAGAGCAAATCAGGATGTCCCACTGTGTGAAACCCCCCAGGTCCCAGCTTATCCGGCGTCTCCCTCGGCAATGGGGAGACAATGGGGAGCAAGAGCATCCCCAGCATCTCTAGGCTAAGGCACGCTACTGTTAGCAGCCATTCAGAAAGGCTGGGGCATAAAGCATGCACGTATCTAGGGATTTCACTTCCTTTTGCAGAGCACAGAGCCGTTTGCTGAGCATTAATATGCACGGCAAACTGCTATGATTGGACAAGAGCCTGTGTCTGCACTGTAGCACACCCGAAAGGTATGTACCAGCCCATCTGGGGGGTTTCACATAGCGGGGCATCCCAATTCAGGATGAGCAAGCGCAAGTAACAAAACCTGGGAAAGAAGAAATTTTGGGTTCTGTTCAGCTTGAATCCCTCCAATTGGGTATGGGGGCAGATATATCAAATAGGCACATTGTAAGCTGAAAAAAACTAAATGTATACACATTACGCCACACAGTACAGCTCCAGCTCCTGTCATGGCTGCTATTCTGCGCTTTTTGTGTCGCAGAACCAACAAAAGCAAGTGCTTAGTGTTGGCAGACCTGGCAGGCCCGACCAAGAGGAAAACAGTACAATGACACTGTGTGAGGATTTGGGCCATGCTGGTGAGTAAGGTGGGGAGGCAGATTCATCAATAGCGCCAGGTAGCGACAGATGAGCGACTGTAGCGTGATTTTTTCAGCGCCAGCCAGTATTCGCTGTGCTTGGCCGGCATTAGCTTGATGACAGCGACTCAGTCGGTGTGCGGTAATGTTGAATACGGGCTGGGGAGTCGCTGTTTCACAGGTCCAGCGTTGTATGTGAGCGCCTGACAACGAATGGCCAGAGCGAACGGCTAGCTTCATATTCATCAAAAAATCACGCTCCGAATGTGCTGTCGCTGTCCATTCCTTGTTTAAACCCCAGAGCGCTGGCGGCGATGTGTATTAACTAGTTTTTAACCCCTAAACAACCATATTTTTTGAATGTAACATTATACATGTTTTTAGAATCATTTTGTTATATGAATACATTAATCTCAGACCTGTTAGATCAATTCTGCACAAATTTTTTTTTTTTTGTTTTTTGACTTAAAAATATATCCTAACATTGCAGAAGTGTTCTCCGATTTTTTGACATTAAAAAAAAAAAAAAAAAAAAATAATCCAAATTAATTATGATTAATTATAGATTGCTCCATTGAAATGCATTGGACATTGCCAGGGAGCGACAGCTCATACCTGGCGCTGTGAGGGAATTTGCAGCGGCGCTGTTCGGTCCAGGCGGCTTCATGATGAATGCCGCGCTAGCCGTCGCTCTCGCCGGCGCTAGCCTCATTTTGCTTGATAAATGCGTCATTGTGACCGCCGCCGGGCGTACTTGAGTCGGTAGTCGCCGTTAGCTGCCGCTACCTGGCGCTCGTCAGACACTACCTGGCGCTATCGCTTGATGAATAAGGGCCTTAGTTCTTTCAAAAGTCTACAGCCCCTTTCTCACCATGAGAACCACAATGAGCAATGAGAGATAGGCCAGACCAACGTTTAACATGAATAGATCATAGAAGACACACAACAATAAAGAACTGGAAACTGTTTTAAATAATGACACGGTTAAGTACTCAGAGGCATCAAACTTGACAAATTAGAGTGTATGCCATTCCCTATGCCTCATAAAATGCTTGCCCCACATGCATGAATGTTACAAGCCAAAGAGGTGAATGGCAGAATTGAACTAAGCCCTGTTGGGAAGAGGGTATACTGTACTGCACTGTAAGCTTCCGAGACAGGTAAGCCCGCACATTTCTCTAACTTCCAGACTCTGCATTAAGTCCATGAACGGTGCCGACATTGCTCAGATTTGGCCACTCTAGCCTGAATAGTATGCCAGTGTTCTGGTTTAGCAGACAACTAGGTAGCCACACCTTAGTGGTCCACAAGCCACATGTGGCTCCCCAGCTACGGATTGGGGGTCCCCTGGTCTACAGGAACCCATGAAATCAACCCGTCTCCAAAATTAAAAAAAAATGCTGACCTAAGAGATTTAAAAAGTAACCTCAGTCACTCATTTCATAAACAGCCTTGTCACAAATTTTTATAATAATAATAATATATCTATATACTTATGTATACTAAAGCATTGTTTAATTAGAATATATATATATATATATATATATACATACACACACACACACACACACACACACACTTCTGTCATTGTTAGTTTAGGTGTGGTTTAGCTGTGATTTAACCCCCACCCGAGGGCAACTTTTTACTGGTACCAACTGTATACACAGATATTTATAAAAAGTAAATTCTATATCAGTCCAATCCCCCCTCCTGCCTCCTATATACACATTAGTCCACATCCAGTGAGCCCAGTCAATGTTACAGCACATTCCTTTAATACGCACACATTAAGTTTAAGGTTATAAAACAATACATGGCTCATTTATGTACATAGGTGGCATCATTAGAAAGCTGGAAAGAAATACATCTTAAACGCTGGGTTACACAGATTAGAATGAATAGAGAGAGAGAGAGAAAGAAAGAAAGAATGCTTCTAAAATGCTTTCCACTCAGTTGCACAACACAAGCACAAGCCATACACTTGACAAATAGGGAAGTAGAACTAAATAAATGAAAGCACAAGATCATTCTGACACTGCAGTAGGTAATGATTGAATCCACAGTGACGGTATATTGGGGGATCTGGTTATTTTGAGGCAACTGTAAAACATAGCTGGACATTATCTCATCCGATCATAACAAGACCAACCAATGAGCATTCTTGCATACAGCTACAGAGAAACCCCCTAGAGGCATGCAACCATGGAGCCAAGCATAGGATTTTTAGCCTCAGGCATACATACACACCTCTGACTGATGCAGACAGAATGAGCGCAGCTACTTCCACCCCAGTGATGTGATCCAGATGTGGCCAGCAGCACAGGATGGCTTTTTCCACATTCCTCGCCAAATCCCACATTCTCCAGCTATGAGATCACGCACAGACGCTCTCTCCCATGCTGTCAGCCTCATATGGAAACACACACTGCTCAGGACACTCCAGACACATTCACCAGTGAGGCTTCTTTGTTTCCAGTGCTCCCAGCCTGGGAGATGATGCAGCAGCAGCAGTGTAGCCATGCAATATGCTGCTGTGGAAGGACAATGCCATTGAAGGTCTGCAGGATCTTACCTGCTTGTATTCCTGGATGATCCTCCCCAGGTTGTAGGGTGGAAACTCCTGACACGGTGTTCAGTTGTGAGCACAAGTAGGAAGCAGGAGCAGGGCTTTGTTGTGCCTGCATTGAAGCACACACACACCACATCCTCCTGACTGGAAGTAAATGACTCCTCATAGAGAGCGCAGCATTAGCAGTAAGGCAGGGCTATGCCAGCTCCAGCTGACCATTAGCATTGGCAGGGTGAAGAGGATATCCTGGAGTACAACACACACACACACAGCTCAGGCAATATGGGGGACAGGAAATAGGAACAACATTACCCCCATTATGGGGGTGACAGGCTGGAAGACACACAAAGAGGAATTCAGACACTAGTCTCTCTAGAAAGCTGCCAGAGCCTGCAAGTGACCAGTGTCCGACAGAGTCCCCCAGAGGAAGCCATGGCAGCCATGCTAGGTGGGAGGGAGGGAGGCACTCACCTGAGGAGGAGGATGGGGGGCTGCTGTGGGCTCCTGTCAGCTCGCAGACTGCTCGTGTCTGGCCTCAGCCCTTCTCCTCAGCTCACACATTAGGCAGAGGAAGGGGTGTAGCTTCTTCTTTCTCCTTCTTCTCAACTTCTGCCAGGGTCAGCGGGGAGCTCTCCCCTCACATGGCGGCGCCCCCCTGCTCGCAGTGTATAGTGTGTATCACTATGTGTATCAGTGCGTGTGTGTGTCAATGTGTGTATCAGTGTATAGTGTGTATCAGTGCGTGTGTGTGTCAATGTGTGTATCAGTGTATAGTGTGTATCACTATGTGTATCAGTGCGTGTGTGTGTCAATGTGTGTATCAGTGCATAGTGTGTATCAGTGTATAGTGTGTAGCAGTGCGTGTGTGTGTATCAGTGTATAGTGTGTATCACTATGTGTATCAGTGCGTGTGTGTATCAGTGTATAGTGTGTATCAAGTGCGTGTGTGTGTGTAACAAAGAGCAGGGGGCGGCAGCACCACACCCCACCACACGCTGGAAATAAAGTGTCTCTCACATTCACACAGCGAGCCTACAGTATGTGCAGCCACAGGCATACCGCCCAAGTGTCCCTGATTTGGAGGGACTGTCCCTCTTTTGAGTCCATGTCCCTCGTTGTTCTTCTCTGTCCTGCTTTGAGGAGTAACATGCACGTCTGCATCAATAATTGATTAATTTGCCTATTTAAAGTGTTAATATTGTTCTAACCAGGGCAGGCATCAGTACTGGGCGTACCAGGGCAGGTCCTGGGGCCCCTGTACCTTGGGAGGGCCCACCTCATTCCCTCTATGCTGGACGCAGGGTTGCGCAATAACCAGGACTAAGGACTGTCAGCCATTCATTTTCTTTCCATTTCTGTCAGTCCTTTTATTCTTTTCTTTCCTTCTACTTAACTTTCTTTCTTTCTATCTATTCTATATGTCTCTTATCTGTTCATTATGCCCTTTCTTTCTAGTATTCCTGTCAGTCCTCCTATTCTTTGTTTCTTTCCTTCTAGTCTTTCTTTTTTTCAATCTATTTATCTCATATCCATCCCTAAATGAGGGGGCGTGGCCTAATTTAACACATGTCCCTCTTTCTCACCCTGAGAAGTTGGTAGGCCACAGGCCTGTCCTCAGGGGCGGACTGGGGTTGGTTAAAAAACGATCCTGGACTTTTTTGGTCACACCGGCCCTGCTGTACTGTGTCCGCCCTGGTATACTTCTTTATATTAAACTCTGACAGGTAACCCTTTTAGCTGGCCCAATCACGCAAGTCGCCAGTGGACAGCGCAGGATCCTGGCAGAGGTAAGGAGTGATTTTTTAATGTAAGCCCCCATCCTGCCTCAGCGTAAAGGGGATATCACTGGACCTTCCACTTTAATGCTCAGTTTGTAGATCCAGCATAGAGTGCACTGCATTTCTGGTTACCTGATGCACTTCCACACCCAGCTTAAATATCTGGGCAACAGATCTAAAAGCTTCCAGGGTGGCTTGTTTTTCCCCAGGGCATCCCAAACCAGGATGCCCCGCTGTGTGACACCCCCCAGAAAGCTGCTATTCACTCACCTCTTCCTTGTTCCAACGGTACCAGTGCAGTGTCAATCATCAAATGGCTATCATGGGGAGAACGCACTCCCATGAGCAACAACAAGAGCCGTCTGCTGAATGACATAGTCACATGATTTGGGATGCCCCTGGGGAAAAGCCAGCAGCCATTCCAGGGCCAGACCACATTGCTTTTTTTCAATTTTCACACAGTGCAGCATCCCAGTTCGGGATGCCCCAGGCAGAGGGAATCAGCCAGCCCAGGAGTCTCATTGGGATGCCTCGCTGTGTGAAAGCACCCAGAACCCCCCTCAGTAAAACTCACCTCTCCTCGGTCCAATGGTGCATGTGTGGGCCCTCGTCCAACCAGAGCCCTTTGCCTTGATGTCCTTCGGCAAAGTGCTCTAATTGAAATGAATGGGGGGAGCGCACGCTGCCATATCCCTGGCTTTTTGCATTCCCCATTTTTAACAATCAAAGCTGACGAAGGGCAAGCGGCTCTGGATGAGAGCCAGCACATGAATCTTTGGAGTCAGGAAAGGTGAATTTTTATGGGTGGTTTTCATACACTGGGGCATCCCAATTGAGGGCATTAAGATTTCAGGCCAGCTGCTGGTTGGTTTTGTTCCGCTGTGTTTTGGTTGTATTCATAGGTAGGTAGGTGGGTGACGGAGTTAGTGGCTAAAAGTAGGTATGTTAGTGAATAGCTAGGTAGGTGGGTGGCTAGGTAAGTGTGGGAGTAGGTAGGTAGTTGGTGGGTAAGTAGGTGACTGAGTAGTTTAGGGGCGGGAGATTGGGATAGCAAGGAAGGGAAGAAAAGGAGCAGCAGTTAAGCAAGCAGTGCAGAGATACACAAAAATGTAGAGACATACCCTGTGTTCTCTCCTATCCCCTCCTATTCCTATCTTCTCCCTTCCCCTCCCCTGCTTCCTCTTGCAGCCCTCCAGTCATAAACCCTCTCACGGTCGCCTCTCCCTTCCTCCCCACTTACTCTTCATCCTGGCTTGTCATCTTGCTGGCAGTCAGCAGTCACATTGCACTGCTTAGCTGAGAGAATTACAGCAACGCTGGGGCGGGATGACGTCGTCCATATTACCAGAAGCAGACATTGGATTTCTCCCGGTATGCCCTACAGCTAGTCCACCCCTACACGCACACACACACACACACACACACACACACACACACACACACACACACACACACACATAGACACAGACACACACACATAGTTGTAGTAATCCACGGGTCTGCCTTTCTGTCCTAGTCTTTAGTTGTCATTTAAAGGCAGTGAGTGGCCTCTTGATCTGTTTTCCATGTTGTCAAGTCCTCTTCTTTTCTGATGGTTCCGAGGCTGCAACTGAAAGGGAGGACCTCCTGGCACCTGGAGGCATTGGGGAATGGCTTCGACCCTCACTTCTGCTCAAGAAGGTGCAGGAGCCCCCACTCTCTCAAGCAAGAATGAGGATCCAAACCATTATCTCTCTGACTCTTGGTGCTGCGTCGGCATGGTGGCCAGTTTGAGGGATTGCGTCACCGTCTCTGGTGATAACTGAGGACTGGTTGACTAGGGCACTACCTTTTTAAATGTTAAGGCTCTTCTTAATGCCCCTTAAATGCCCATTATAGCCTTGACTCTGATCAAAGGGTGAACTAGCACAGTTCGCTGCTTTTTTCCAAAGAGTGGAATAACTGTATATAATATCTGCCCTAGCAAATGTCTAAAATGTGTCGTCCTATCGTCTTGCACTTGTATTAGTGCTTTGTTTTGCGGTGGAGTATCTGCTGGAGAGATGACCTTCATTGTGAAGTATTTGAGGAGTAAAAAAACTTCGTCGAGCACCTGCTGGAGTAATGCTCATTAGGAGCATCTGTTGTAGTAATCCACGGATCTACCTTTCTGTCCTAGTCTTTAGTTGTCACTTGAAGGCAGTGAGTGACCTCTTGATCTGTTTTCCATATTGTCAAGTCCTCTTCTTTTCTGATGGTTCCGAGGCTGCAACTGAAAGGGAGGACCTCCTGGCACCTGGAGGCATTGGGGAATGGCTTCGACCCTCACTTCTGCTCGAGAAGGTGCAGGAGCCCCCACTCTCTCAAGCAAGAATGAGGATCTGAACCATTATTTCTCTGACTCTTGGTACTGGGGCGGCATGGTGGCCAGTTTGAGGGATTGCATCACCGTCTCTGGTGATAACTGTACTGCTTGACTAGGGCACTACCTTTTTAAATGTTAAGGCTCTTCTTAATGCCCCTTAAATGCCCATTATAGCCTTGACTCTGATCAAAGGGTGAACTAGCTCAGTTCGCTGCTTTATTCCAAAGAGTGTAAGTTTATTCTCCTCTACTGGCACACAAGTTAGGACCCACCTTCTAATAGGCCATGCGTGTTAAGGCTGGGTTATTAAAGATCTGAAATATATTTTTCAGTTCACATCTATCCAGCTTCTGAGACATTGCTTCTACTGGCCACAGAAGATTTATGTCCTTCGGATGAGATGGGAGGAATTATGAAAAATATTACCATACGTATAACAGGGTGTATGAACAACTACTTGGTTCATTACTGCATGTTTCTTTCTCCCTGAGGAAATGAAGGTGGATTTCAAACTGGTTGATGTAATAATATGGACGCCCATGCTTTTGCATAAATGGGTAGAGATCTATGTCCAGTTGTGGGTGACTAGTCTCACCCCAATCTGTATTTTTTTAAGATTTAAGTGAAAAAACATTTAATGCATTTGTCTTGTCTGTTTCTTCAGTTAGTTTTGGTGGAACTTGTCTATGTTCCTAATGGGAACATATGTGTTTTTTTTATTTCAGCACCTGAAAGTCACCAGGCCGATAGAAATGTTTGGATCAAGAATCTGCTTGAAACACTGGAGATAAAGCAGAAGTTGGGCCCATTTCACTCAAACAAGCTTTGGAAATGCTCCAATTCTGCCTGGAGTAGACAGACTGTTGGAGAGGTGTAGTGGCCCTTTAAGTTCTGCTTTTGGCTAGAATTAACTATGCCATGTTTAGGGAAAAGCAAATCTCAGACAACCCTGTATATGACAGATGCCTCACCTGCCATTTTGGAGACAACTGATATTTATCTTGCAGCCTAAAAGAATGGAGAAGATTCATTGATTGGCTGAATCTATTTACATATCAAAAGAAGAATGCAAAAACTGTATGCTAAACTTTAGTAAACGCCAACACTCTGGATTGTTACATAAGGTTGCCCTTTAGTGAGGTTGAGTGAACATTGGAATACCTGCTCAGCCTTCAAGCATCTGCGAAGAATGTTTGGCATCAAATGGATTTCACGCTCCAAGTGTTGACCCCAAGGAACACAGGACACCTAAGCTTAGATCATCCCATCATCATAAGTCAAGGACTTTATGTGCTTATTGGGTCTGGAGCTCTGAGAAGGGGCTGGTACCATTTTGATCCTGCCTGTTACTTTGATTAACTTGTGTTACTTGTTTTATTTTCACTTAATAAATCACATAAGACTTATTGGCAGACTGACCCTTCTATCTGACCAGGAACAGGAGGAAGCAAAGATTAAAAGAGTTGCTAAACCCCCAAAAACACTCCAACACAGACAGTTTTAAAGATCTTATGGCAGCTGCTACCTGTGGAATGACCACAGAGTTGCCCACAGTGCTGTTTACTGGGTGGCCACCCTGCTGGATACCCACTATAAGGATAACCTCACTGTCTTGATTCAAGAGCAGGATACAAAAATGAGAAAGTAGAAATGCACTCTGGTGGACGCACTACTGTCAGAGTTCCCAGCTTTGAGGGCTCAGTCGAAGCATGAAGCTAAGGAGAAAGTCACCAACACAGCAGGGGCACCAGCATCACCAGACAAGGGAGGATGAGCATGTGGAACTCCTTGTCTGCCACACTCACCACTAGAGATGAGCGAACCGGTTCGGACGAACCGGAATTCGCTCCGAATTTCAGGAAATATTCGATTCGGCACGAACCCGAATATTTTGTGGTTCGTGCCGATCGAATTTTTCCTGAAATTAAAAAAAAAAAAAATGCCGGCATGGTGGGAGCGGGCCGGCCGGTTCCGCTGTCAGCGGGCCGGTAAAGCCGGCCGGCCCGCTCCCACCATGCCGGCATTTAAAAAAAAAAAAAAAAAAAAAAGCATTTTTGCCGGCATGGTGGGAGCGGGCCGGCCGGCTCCGCTGTCAGCGGAACCGGCCGGCCCGCTCCCACCATGCCGGCATTTAAAAAAAAAGCAAACACTTACCTGCAGGTCCGGAGCGTGGAGGCCGGCGCCGCTCTCAGCTGTCATCTGAGGGCGCGTCCCACCATGCCGGCAAAAATGCTTTTTTTTTTTTTTTTTTTTTTAAATGCCGGCATGGTGGGAGCGGGCCGGCCGGCTTTACCGGCCCGCTGGCTGGCTCCCACCATGCCGGCATTTATGATGGGGAACTTCGTAAAAGTTAGATTCGGCCGAACCCGAATTTCTTTGTGAAATTCGGCGAATCGGCCGAATCTAACTTTTCAAAAGTTCGCTCATCTCTACTCACCACCATTAGATACCGCCCGTAGTAACAGGCAGACTTTGGCACACATAGTGCATGACTATCTGTCGCTTCATCCCCTGGTACTAAGCGATGGGTCCTCATCATTGAATTTCTGGGTCAGTAAATTGGACACGTGGCCAGAGCATACCCTCTATGCCTTGGAGGTGCTGTCTTGCCCCACAGCAGGTGTTCAATCAGAAAGTGTGTTCAGCACTGCAGGGGGTGTCCTCACCGACAAGAGAATCTACCAATCCACAGCCAATCCTTACATTTCTTAAAATGAACCAAGCTTGGATCCCAAGGGACTTGGGTGTGCCACTGCCGGAGTAAGTGATTTTAGTGTTGGTTACCTCCTTCTTCCATGACTCTTCCACATTCCAGTTCAGGATCAGTTTTGGTCCACTTTAAAGAGAGTCTATAACTTCCTCCTTTGGGGCTGTGTGAAACCCTGGGGGGTCACCCAATTCACCTTGCTGATCCTTTGCCGCATCTCTGGGCCTCAGCCACATCCCCACTATACCTTTGGCTGTGTACGCCCACAGCTAAATGGGGGGTCGGGATGCAATCAGGTGAGTGCTGGACTAACAGTGCTAGTCTGTGGGGGATTAAGTTAAGTGCAGCATTTTTTTTTCTTTTGACCGAAGTTTGACTTATCTAGATATTAACCAGGAACAACCATGTAAATCAAAAATGGCGATGTGATGTTCCCTAGAAAAAAACGTTCCTTTGACTCATTGCAGGATGCCTCCAAGTTAGTTAACATTAGAAAGTCTAAAATTAGGCAACATTACTTAGTTACGCTCCGGCACCATGTCCTATGTCCCATGTATACCTCGCAAACAATCTGGGTTGCTGACAGAACAGTGCATGTGCCTCCATTGGCCACCATCATCAAGGGGACACAGAAGATTTTGCCTGATTTCAGAAGTCATAAAGTTATTTAAAGTGGACCATAACAGAATTTTCACTCTCAAGGTGCTCAAGGTGTGAGCATGTAGGCAGACCTAAAGTTTTTTTTTAACTTTAGGTCTGCTTTGACATAAATGCACAGGAAAAGACTGGAATGGGAGACTATTAGCAATGTATACTGTTTTGGGATAAAAACCTGTGTTGACCAAATTTGGTTTTGGGCCACTTTAAGTGAACCACCATCATTTTTGATTATGGGTCTGCTTGAAGGCTACTTTACATCACCACAAATTCTTTATGATTTCCAGGCATTTTGAAAACATCCATTTAAAGTGGACCAAACCCCATGATTTCCACTAGCCCAGCTTTTGGTCTGTCCTTCGGGGAATCTAGATTTGGGATGCCCAGCTGTGTGACATCCTGCCGATCGACCGCTATACATACCTCGCTGGCATTCCCATGGCTCGAGCCACAGCTCTCCTCCAGTAGGCTTCTTCTGCCATGCAAATTGTGCGGCTGGAGAAGCTGAATGGAAGCCTAGCCACGCTAGCAATCGGCTTGCGGCACCCCCTACGCCATACCTCCCAACTTTTTAGAATGGGAAATCGGGACAATATGTAAATTAAGCCACGCCCCCATTTGATTGATTGGTTAGGAGATAGGGTGTAACAGTTACAGGCTTCCAGGGAACGCTGCTTACCACCCGAGGCAGCAGACTTGCTTAGCGGACGACTGCCCCGCCCCCTGCTCGCAGATTGACAGCAGCGATGTCGGATGCCCTCACCCCGGAACGCCAGCTGTAAGTTTTTCCATCCCAACCCCCCCCCCCCCCCGCTCACCCGCACGCCAGGAAGTCTCTTCGCGCCCGCAGGCACCGGGAACTATTCAGATGACACCGGCCTCACAGGGCGGCGCACAACAAGTCCCTTGCCCAGTGTCGTGGCGGCCCAGGGAACACCTCCACGGCGCAGGGCGTCCCGTGACAGCTTTTGACAGTCCGGGACCGCGGTATTTAGGGAAAAAATCGGGACAATCCCGCGAAAATCGGGACAGTTGGGAGGCATGCCCTACGCCAGTCATTAAGTTATGGCCAGCGACGCCGCGCACAGTATTATCAGTTATGTCAGCTGAATCCAGGCAGCAGCATGGCTGAGATGCTGGGAGAGGAAGCTCCAAACTGGCCGCTACCTTTCTTTTCCAATTTGCCAGGCTGTTGGCCCGGTTTAAAGAAGTGCACAAGTTTACACACTGTATCACCGCAAAAATTTGGCAGGCCAGAATTTCGCTGGGTGATTGAGGTGGCCCCACAATCCCGCTGCAGCTATGTGGAAGCACAGAATACTATGGAAATGGATGTGTTGTTGTAGGGAAGTTCTCTTTTACCAGAGAGATGTATTTGTAACAGATATGTCCAGGAAAAACAATTGTGACTTGTCACAGAGCAGCTCCTCTCCCTCAGAGTTGATGATTTGCAGTCCTGCAGTCAAGAAATTAGAGGACACGGCTGGTTTCTATGAGCTGCCGTATGTGTATGTATGTGTCCCGGACCAGGAGATGAGACTTCACGAAAGTCATGCTTATTGATACACTCAGGCTCTGTGTGTATTTAAAAAGGATCTGAGAGGAGCTGCTTTGTAACAAGTCGTCATACACGGATTTTACCGAGCATATCGCTTACAAATAGAGCTCTCTGGTAAAAGAACCTCCTGCACATCCTTTTGTTGGAGTTCTGCTTCTGTGCAAAGCTTAAAGTGGACCCAGGCTGGGTTTGAGGCGCCCTGTGTACGATTTATATGTGCCCCCCAACTCACACACAAATTATGCATACCCTGTCCAGTGGGAATTAAAAAAAAATGAGGCTTACCTTTTCGGTGCTGGCCACCCACTCCCCTGCTGGTCAGTGGCAGCTGCGGGAAGACTGTGCATCCAACCCAGCCATGACTGAGTGCTTAGTCAGCCAATGGGTGCAGCAGCACTACCACACACCGATTGGCTGACTTGGTGCTCAGTACTGCACTTGCTGTGAGCTAGAAGAAGCAGAGGCAAAAACTGGCCTGCCCGGAGAACAGAGGGCAGGTCGTTCGTCACAGTCAGGGTGTCCCCTTCAATGCACTTTCATGCTCTCTCATGCTACCTCACTGTGCTTCACTGAACTGGCACTGGGCAAACCTGATTGACCACGAACTGTCAATGCTGACTGGTTTTGGGCTTGCTGCTAGGTTAAGCATAGGGCTTCCTGAACTAGCATGTGTTGGGGGTGTAAATGGAATAGTAAATGGAATAGCATTCAGGGCTGACCCTGGAGTCATTAAGTAAGGCGATAGATCCACTTTAACCCCACCATTCATTTTGGCAACCCCATAATACAGTTACTCAGGGCCGGCACCAGCGGATTGGGAAGCTGGTCAAATGCCGGGCGGCCCACTAGCAGCTGGCACAAGGTATTTTTTCCAAGTCTTCCTTGACCACATGGAGAGATTATGCTCCACCCCCTGGGAGGAAACAGAAAACAGGAACATAGGTTAAAAGCCCCACCCCTTCCTCCCACCTCAGTTCTTTGTGTTTCCTCCCTGGGAAACCTTGGGACAGAGTGTGCTGATGTTTTTAGTCAATGGCCAGCTTATTGTTTTAATTATTTTCTGACCCTCCATGGTTTGGAGTTAGCCAGCTGCATCAGACCAAGCCAGCGTGGTTCACTGAGCCGGCGCGGGTAGCGTCGGATCAGTAGAAAAGAAGGGACAGCAGCAGCAGCAGCCACGCCAGACTTCCCACGGACCCCACCAACGCTGAAGCAGACGCTGCAGTGCAGGACATCATGTCGGACACTGCCAACGGGGAACCCTGAACACCCTGGCAGACTCTCTTAGTTGGGGAAAAGTGCATCAAACAGAATGGTGTCTGAAACAAGACATATTCAATTTGATCACGAGTGTTTGGGGTCAACCTCAAATAGACCTGTTTGCAAACAAAGAGAATGCCAAATGCAAAATGTTTTTCTCCCTGGTGAGGGAGCAGTAGCAATATATGCACTTGCTCAAAAATGGAACTTTTACCTTGCCTATGCTTTCCCACCCTTCAGAATCCTGCCGCAAGTGATACGGAAGGTGGCCCAGGAGAAAGCAAATGTGATACTCATAGCCCCTTATTGGCCAAGAAGAGTGTGGCTTGCAGAATTAACCAGGATGGCGGTAAAAGTTCCTTGGAAACTGCCGGAAGTTCCAGACATCATACATCAACAGTCGATACTGCATCCGAATTCAACAAGACTTCAAATGACAGCATGGATCCTGAGAGGGCACTACTGTAGCCGTAGAGTGATAGAAACATTGCTACATAGTCATAAGTTAATGACAAGAAAAATTTACGGAAAGGTATGGAAAGCATTTTCTTCTTTTTGTGAAGTTAACAATCTGAAGGAAAAGGATATAGCCTCAGTGCTAGAATTTTTGCAAGAATGATTTGAAAAGGGTCTGGCTGTAAGTACCCTGAAGAGTCAAGCCTCTGCATTATCAGTTTTCATGGAGCGTAAATCTATTATACGTAAGAGACCAGTTGAGTTTAAGGGCTTTCCTACATGGGACTTGTCTATTGTACTGAAAGGCTTATTGGAACCTCTATTTGAACCCCTGGAAGAGGTTTCAGAAAAATGGTTATCCATGAAATTCTGTTTCTTGATAGCAATAACATCTGCAAGAAGGGTGAGTGAACTTCAAGCATTGTCAATTAAAGAACCATATTGTACTATATTGCCAGACAAAGTGATGAGACCCAATCCATTATTTTTACCAAAAATAGCAACTTCGGATAACAGGTTCCAAGAGCTAGTTCTCCCGACACTGCCAGATGCAGTTGGAAAGGAGAAAGATCTTTCGCTGCTTGATGTCAGAAGAGCTCTGATCATCTATTTGGAAAGGTCAAGAGACTGGCGCTTGGTAAGTTAATTCACAGAGGCTGGGTATTTACTGAGTGGAGTGTTGGTGTGTGTGTGGGGGTTAACAGAGTTAATTGTGTGTTTTGGGGGGTTTCACATAGCAGAGCTGCCCAATTCAGGATCCCGCTTTGAGATGCCCCGGGGGCACGGATCAAAACCTTAGAGTCAAATTCCCAGATTTGGTTCCGCTTTAAATATTTATTTAGGATTAGTTTGGTAGAGGTGGTTTTATGGCGCCCTGTCATCTGTTCATAGGGAGGAAGATTGTTCTGTTATAGATGGATTTTTAGTTGTATTGGACTATATATGGCTTTGGCAGTTTACCCTAAAGAGGAACAAAACTTAAGTATTTCACTTTCTTGGGTTTTGTTCCTCTCTGGTAGGGCATGCCAATTTGGGATACCCCGCTGTATGTATCCCCACAAAACCACCTCTTCCTTGTTCCCATGTGGGTCACCCATTCCAGCAGCCCTCGTTCCATTCAGATTTCCTTTGCCATACTGATGTCAGTGCAGCAAGGCGATCAGATTGGAGCGAACGCTACCTGCCGCATTCCTGCTTACCTCTAGCTGTTGGCATTCCATTCAGAAAGGCTTGGCGTGGGTGCGCCCCCCCCCCAGATATTGGGGTCATGGTGCAGCGAGGTAAGTAAATCTAGGGGATTTGACACTGTGGGCATCCCAATTCTTAAAGACACTAGGCCGCTTGGAAAAGTCTGAGCATGCGTGTTGTGAGAGCATGGAATTAGGTAAGATTTGTGGTTATCCAAGGGATGTCACATGCAGGGGCATCCCAACTCAAGTTGCCCTTGTGAAGCAGACCAAAACCCAGCAGGGTGAGAATCCAAAGTTTTGGTATACTTTAAAAGACTCATCTACTTTATATGCAGTACATATATTGGTCGTGTATTTTGCCATGGGATAAAGTAGCTTCCTAGGTTTACTTCTCATCCTCCCCCCACCTGCTACAGCAATATCCAGCTTTTTAACACTTACCCAAGATTAGGTTCCCCGGCACACATGCACATTAGGGTTGATTCAGTGAGACAAAAAAAGACTTTTGTTTTTTTTTTAAATGTTCCCGCTCTCGTATGAGTGTACGAGCGATTTTATGCATGCATCGCAAGCCTTCTGTAAAGTCTTCGTCCGTTCGTATGCCAGTACGAGATGTTACAACGTCGCCTTTCGTTTTTGCCCTTTACGTTTCCCCTTCGATTCTGATTTTCTTTTTCAATAAATAATCGTCCAGACGAAAATCCTTACGATCTTGCGCCTGTGCACTACAAACTTAACTCATTAAAGTGCTCGCCTACATATTTGGGTCACTCATTTCTGCTACAATGCTTAGCTAAATCACTTTGCGTTTTCCTACATCTTCCATGTTTGACCCCTAAAACTGACCCAAACCACTTTGCGCATTCCTACATCTTCCATGTTTGACCCCTAAAACTGACCCAAACCACTTTGCACATTCCTACATCTTCCATGTTTGACCCCTAAAACTGACCCAAACCACTTTGCGCATGCCTACATCTTCCATGTTTGACCCCTAAAACTGACCCAAACCACTTTGCGCATTCCTACATCTTCCATGTTTGACCCCTAAAACTGACCCAAACCACTTAGCGCTTAGGTTCTTCTTCCATTTTAGACCTCTAAAACTCACCCAAACCACTTCACGGTTAGGTTCTTCTTCCATTTTAGACCCCTAAAACTTACCCAAACCACTTTGCGGTTAGGTTCTTCTTCCATTTTAGACCCCTAAAACTTACCCAAAACACTTTGCGGTTAGTTTCTTCTTCCATTTTAGACCCCTAAAACTTACCCAAACCACTTCGCGGTTAGGTTCTTCTTCCATTTTAGACCCCTAAAACTTACCCAAACCACTTTGCGGTTAGGTTCTTCTTCCATTTTAGACCCCTAAAACTTACCCAAACCACTTTGCGGTTAGGTTCTTCTTCCATTTTAGACCCCTAAAACTCACCCAAACCACTTCGCAGTTAGGTTCTTCTTCTATTCCATTTTTATAAAACAATGCTATTTTTGGTTGGCTTTTTTTTTTTAATTTTTGGGTTATAAAATGTACACAATTTTTTGGGGGGTTCAGATAAAACTTTAAAAATGTTTAAAAAATATATTATTTGTAATAAAAACAAATTTAAAACTATATACAAAACAATGGCAGGTCCCAGAACACTAGTCTTCTTCAGTGGTCCCCAACGAGTCACGCAGCTGCTGCACGTCAGCCACCAACTGAAGGACCCTTTGATTCATCGCTTCTACTCTTGCATGTATGGTCCCTGTATCAAAAATCAAAAAATGCATTATTTCCAGACAAATACATGTTTCTCACCTGTGGATGGAATGTTTGTTAGTTGGCAACCTAACTCATGATAAAATATGTCATTATGCTAAGTAAGTAATCTAAGGAAGTGGCCATATGTCATTATGCTAAGTAAGTAATCTAAGAAAGTGGGCATATGTCATTATGCTAAGTAAGTAATCTAAAGAAGTGGGCATATGTCATTATGCTAAGTAAGTAATCTAAGGAAGTAATCTAAGGAAGTGGGCATATGTCATTATGCTAAGTAAGTAATCTAAGGAAGTGGGCATATGTCATTATGCTAAGTAAGTAATCTAAGGAAGTGGGCATATGTCATTATGCTAATGCAGTTGACTATGGCTTTATGTATCTTGGTGATCATGTCAATTACCACATACTCAGAAGAATGACATTACAACTTACTTCGTTGGTGGCCGACGTCTGCGTCGTCGGGGACCACCCTCCGTTCTGGGCCCTGCCACTGCTGTGAAGTTGAGGCTGTAGAGACATGGCAAATAGGGTCACTTATAATGTCTTAGTCAACAGTAAGAAAATGTCAATTTCAATGTGTGTGTCACCCACCTTCTCCATGTGCCTCCTGGGCCTGATCTGCTGCAGACTCCACAGATTCTTCACCCGCTACATCAAAATCTAGAAAAAAAGATTAAGGGAATCAGCTTTGTTTGAAATAGCATGTATGCGTGTGCGGTTACATGAAGAGTCACATACCAGAGGATTCATGCAGCACTGGTCGACCTGTGCGCCTCCGGGTGCATCGGATTCGGTACTCCATTTCCAACACTAGAAAAGAGAAGTATTTCTAAATAAAGGCCTACCTTCTGGATTACTTACAGCTAGCATGCAATCGCTATGTACTTACTTGGAAAATGGAGTCCGAAAAGCGCAGCACCCGGGTCATGTGCAGCCGTTTCAGGTCCGACCAATGCTGCATGATCTGCGTGTGGGTGAAGGTGGTGTCCGTCTGGTGTTGAATCCTGGAAACGATTTCCAGGGCGATGGTCCTCTTCTCAAATTAGTTGGGCAGGTAGTCGTACCTGCGCTCCAGCATCATCTTCAAAACACAAAAGAAACATAGGATTTAGCACAAACTGCATACAAATATCGCTCACAAATCGATCATTTGACTAAATTACCAGACACATTTCTAGGCTAAAACTATCCTTCTAGATGTAATAGACTTGGTTCACACATGTGGGCCCTAACAATTTTCAAACAAAACGTTTCTTCCTGCGCTTCCTAGCTAGGCATGCATTTAGATGGCAAATAAAAGGCATGAAAATACACTTACAAGCATAAGGATCTCTTCTTGTTGGCAGGTGAAGATTGTGGGCGCTATCTTTCTTCTTGTCTGCAGCAGATGCCCCCGCGGTTTCCGGGTTCCGCACAGCCGGACGAATGACCGTACGCACGCGTACGCGAGCACGTAAGCGTCATACCCAGGCATTATTATTTAAAGGGTCCTGGACACACAGCTCATTCTCTTTGAGAGTGTGTGAATCATGCCACCCAAAAAGCCGCAGCAAAAGAGGGCAGCAGCAGCAAACACCCACCGAAGCATGAGGAGGCTTCTGCAGGCCCCACCACTCACTCACAAATGCTTAAAAATAAGGTGCGGGCAACATGCAGTGCTCAGGCCAAGGCACCAACAACCACCAAAGAAAAGGAGGCAGGGGCAAAGAGGAAGCCCCAGGCCAGCAAAAAGACATCTATGCCGGTAACAAAACAACCAAGAGGGTGCAAAGCTCCAGCCCCCCAAGGTCACCATCACCACCCCCACGTGGCCAAACCTCCCATGGCAAGAGGCCAAGACACCGGACCAGAAGCCCAAAAAGCCCAAGGTCGCCATCACCCCAGGCACGTCCCACAACCTCCCAGGGGCATGCAACTCTGAAGGGGCCACAGAGGCAAAGGCCAAGAAGCCCTACTTCATTCAGCACACCCTCTCCTCCTCGGCCACATTTGCCACCGGCACAGGTGGCAAGGCACTCTCCATATGCCACATCTATGCCTGCTAGTTCAGTGGCCACCCAGCCACGTACACCCAGTCCCTATCCAAGTCCTGTCCAATCTCAAGCCAGCCAGCTGTCATGCATTTCACCCCAACACAGCCAGGCCAGAATGTCCCCCGATTTGCCCACAAACAATGAGGAGACAGAACCTCAAGCAACAGGGCGCACATTGCGCCAAGGCCACTTGAGTGGCAGGTTTGGGGAGGCCCAAACTCTGGCATTGGCTAGTGGGCTCACCTTACATTATGATGAACTATATGGGCGCAGATCCAAAGCAACAAGCAAAATGCGGAAAGCAGAAATTTTAGAGGAGCTCACCAGATAAGTCAATGCAGCGGGGGATGAGCTCAAAGATGTGGAGCAGATTCAATGCAAAATATCGGACCTGAAGTATGCAGCACAGAAGAAAGAAAATAAACGGCGAAATTACAGGTACATATCTACGTTGTGGATTTTTCTGCTTCTTGTATTGTCAACATTTTGCTACATTTTCTAAACTATCTTTTTCAGCTTACAAACTGGCGGAGGCTTCCCCACTAAACTTCAATTTACCCAAGCTGAGGAGATGGTGCTGGGCCTGATACATCCCGTGGCCTCTCGGGGCCGACATCCCTACTATTCCAGCAGGTTAGTAATGTTAGTGTGCATGTGAAATGTTTGCAACGTGTAAAATGAGGCTCAAAGGCATATATGAACACATGCCCCTAGGGAGTGCCTTGTAGTGGAGGTTTCATTTTTTCCAGGGTGTGTCATGTCTGTGGAATGTTAATGTTCTAATTTGCTTGGCCATACCTGACCTTTGCGGGTATTTATGGACAGTATTAAAGTATTTATATTAGTAAAGGACTGCCTGTTATGTGAATATAATCAATCAGATCCAACACTTACATCTTTATCTTTAGGCCACTTGGGTTGGAGCTGTGGTTTGGTCTCAAATACTTGATCTTGGGCCAGGGAAAGGTCTACATAGGAAGAATGGCAACCAGCATATTCTTAAGCCAAATGCTATTTGCAAGCTGAGTGTGGGCCCCTAATGACCCTTTAGGGGTGTGTGAAGCCTCAGAACACCCACTACATGCATATTTGTTTTATTTAAGGTGACCAATGTGTATGTATATGTTCATTAATACATCTAACAGATAAGGACATTCATAGTGAAGGACAACTTGGACCATTGGGGGAGTTGCCATTCCTGCTTGGCCACGTGTTTTAGTGAAGCATATGTATTAATAAACATCAACAATGCATAGTTGTGTGTTTACATGCCTTTTTCTTAATCAATGCAGCCCAGCATCATCCCTCAGCTAGTGTGGAAGCCTCAGCCAGTTTGATCACGCCGTTAACTTCCGTGCTGCCTAGGAGCCAGGATCCGATATATACGGTAAGTGTATTTTTCAGAATCTGCAGATGCATGTGAATTAACATGATTAATTTGTCGTTATAAAATATTTAGGGCCCAAACTGAACCTTTTTTTTTCACATTTCCCAACAGACCCACACACTGATGGATGAAATCCAGGAGCTGGAGGAGGATGGCACCTTGATGGGACCTTCACTACAGCCCCCCCTGGAACATAATCTGCAACTGTCCCAACATGTTTCTACACCAAATCCTCTTCAGCAGAGTGAGACTGAGCCTACAGTCCCCAGTGGTAGGTCTGCTGCAGAGGATTTGCCAAGCACATCTGTGGCTGTTGGTCGAACTAGAGGACCATCATCTGCACGCGCCCCAACCCGGGGAATTGGGAGGCGTAGTCAGCTACGTCGCCCAGTTTCCCAGGGGAGGCGCGTGTCGATCATGGAGTCAGCATGGCACCATGAGAGACGGTTATTTCGCCAACAAAATCAAAGAAACAACGAGCAGCATCATGCACAATTAGAGACCTTAAATAATACCTTAAACTCCATGCTGACAGAATTTAGGTCGCCCAACAGCCACATGGCCACCTTATCCACAAATTTTACAGCCATGCTTGAGGAAGTTCGAACTAGCAACACCAACATGGCCACCTTAAGTGCTAATTTCAGTGCCATGCTTGAGGAAGTTTGAACAACCAATAGAAACATGTTGGAACAGTTGCAGATTAGGAATGCCACACATGCCCAGGTGATGGGCCACCTCCAAGGCCCACCACCAGGGTTTTATGGGCATCAAACATTTTAACCCCTATCTGGCCTGTATCTGCTCCACATCTTTGCTCGACATCCCCACTGTATTGACCTGTCTGGTGAGCCCTACCAATATACCCTTTTGGTATGGCTTTGCTTGTATGCTTTGGATTTGCACCCATATAGCTCATTAGAGTGCTGAGATAGCCCACTAGCCAATGCCTGAGCTCAAGCGTCACTGAACCTGCCACTCAAGCTGTTGCGCTGCAGGCTTTGGCCTAATTACATTGCTTCTGGCTCATCCTGTTTGTAGGCATGATTGGGGGACATTCTGCCCTGGCAAACTACTACCTTGAACCCTGGCAGAGATTGGACTGGACTTGGATTTGGACTGGGGCTTCTTGTTTGGGTGGCCCACTGACTTACAGGCGTAGATGTGGCATAGGTATGGCTGCTTTCCACCTGTGCCTGTGGCAAATGTGGCCAAGCAGGAGAGGGTGTGTATGTGTCCCTATTTCTTTGAGCCAAAATATTGACATGCCAATGCTTGCTCCATATGTGTGTGTATTTTCTTTGGGATGTAGTGCCTGGAGTGCATTACTTTCAAACTCCTGCCTGTGGCCAATTGCTAGGTGCCATGATTTGTCACCGTATTTCTCGCCCTATAAGACGCACTTATTTTTCCCCAAAAGTGGGGGGAAAATGTCCGTGCACCTTATCGGGCGAATGTAAAAAAAACTCACCCGTCCCCGGCGCTCCCGCGTTGTCTGCCACACTGCGAGAGGCCGGAGGAGAGGCGGGGGCTCTGTCCCGGCCCCGCTGCTGTGATCGCTGTCTTTTCAGGCAGCGAAGACAGCGGCGGGGCCAGAGACAGAGCCCCTGCCGCTCCTCCATCTGCTGCCTCTTCCAGGCTCAGAGCACACGCGAGCACGAAGGTCCGGGCAGTGGGTGGGTGTGGCCTGCACCTGTGCAGGCCACGCCCACCCACTGCCCAGACCTTCGTGCTCGCATGTGCCCAGGAACAGCAGACGGAGGAGCGGCAGGGGCTCTGTCTCTGGTCCTGCCGCTGTCATCGCTGCCTGAAAAGACAGCGATCGCAGCGGCGGGGCCGGGACAGAGCCAGCTCGTGAATGGGGTGGGTGTGGCCTGCGCCTCTGGAATGAGCCGTTCACCGAAAATTGCAGGCAGCCAAGCATCTTGGTCATACCTGAAATTGCTTGCCCCTTCCTTGTGGTGCGGGCTAACCATGGCTGCAGCTCACTATACAATTTATGGAGGAAAGCGCGATTAAGTCTGGTGAGCTCGAACAGCTCAACGTCATGCATGCCATCGATGTGCATGCGTCGCCGGTTCAATGCCCATTAGCTGAAGTTCCTCATGCTCCACAAAGGCACTAAACTGGTTCATATCTGTTGTTTCCGAGGTCAAAATGGTCCCGTAAAGGGATCGCAAATGAAACAGGTTTATAGGGTGGTGGTCCCTCGGTAATCAGCTCTCTGAAAGAGACGCAAGCCCATACCAATAACGTAAGTTATCTGAAAGAACGAAAAATATCAGATTTTGATTGGAAAATGATCCGAACTAACGCAAATGATACGATTTGCTTTTGTTCATCGAAAGTGCATATACGCATTAGCCCGAACGTTCGTACGAATGAAAAATGACAAACACACACAAAAAAACTTTCACAGACAGCTACGAAAGTCCAGACGAATGTGCCTCTGAATCGAGCCTATTGTGTATACCAGATTTTTCTGAAGCAGTCGGTGAGGAGAGGTGAGTATTTTTTTGCATTTTTTTTTTAATGGATTATCTCTATCTAAAGTTGAACAAAACCCACCAGAGGCCGACCACTGGCCTTCTCGCAGGGCATCCTGAATTGGGATGCTCTGCTGTGTGAAACCCGCCAAGGTGCTAGTAATAACTCACCTTTCCCTGGTTCAATGGCACATGTGCGACTGTCATCTAATCAGAGCCATTTGTCTTTCGCGCTGCCACATGTCCTGCATCCTGATTAAAAGGTAATCAGAGCCCTTTGCCAAGGGATGTAAATACCACTCTCGTGCAATATGTTATAGCCTGAGCATCATGGCTGTGGAGGATCAAACCCACCCTGCCACATCATCTGCCCCACAATACAAACATTGCAGCACCATCTCTTTAAAGTGCACCAAAACCCAGAATTTCCAACTTGGGATGCCCCACTGTACGAAACACAGGTCACCCATAAAAAAACTCACCTTTCCCTGTTCCCAAAGCACATGCAAGGGTGCGAAAGTAGTCGAATGGAGCTGAGTGCATCAATGGTCACAAGCAGGTGTCATGCTCTCTTCACCCGTCTACAAATGCCTTGTTAAAGGTATAGTGTAGAGGATTGGGGATCAGGTAGGTTTTACTCATGGGGGGGGGGGGAATTCACACAGTGTGACATCCCGATTCAGGAAGCTGCAGGGAGAGGGACTCAGGCAGGCGCACCTTATGATCACTTGGTGGTACAGGGAAAGAATGGCTTTTTTTGCAGAGAATAGTGGTGGCTGGGCACCATGTACTGGGGTTTTACGCTAGAAAAAGATGTTGCAGTAGTTGCCTCAATCTGGTTAAAGGCAGAAGAGGCTATTTATGTGGCATTAACGGGGAGGTGGAGGACAAGGTGTCTACAGTGGTGGAATATAGCAAACTAAGAAAACCCATGGGTGCTGTGCTGTGCTGTCCAGAAGTTGGCGTTTTATAAATATTTATAGCTGTTTATGCACCTGGTGCCCAGATTGTTCACATTCTGTGCTTATTTCAATCTCTGAGTGCTGATGTTGCAGACAAGATGAGGTATTAAAAAAATGTCTTATTGGCAGGGGTCCGTAACAGATAGAGCTGATCCATATCACCTGCTAACTTTTGGCTGGA
Organism: Gastrophryne carolinensis; assembly: GCA_027917425.1. Classification (NCBI taxonomy): domain Eukaryota; kingdom Metazoa; phylum Chordata; class Amphibia; order Anura; family Microhylidae; genus Gastrophryne; species Gastrophryne carolinensis. Next base: position 254,881,672 of record CM051239.1, read on the forward strand.
CATTAACAGTCTTTCAAAGAGCCCGTTTCATTTTCCAGAAGGTTGCTGCTGTGGATTTTCTCCTTCCTCCAGTTCACTCTGCTGCACCTTGCCTTTATACCATGTTGGGGCTTATTATGAAAGTCTGCCCTCCCTCCTCCTTCACCTAAATGTCATAGTAAGAGCTGGGAGGTGGCACTCCTCTTCATTCCCCATTCAGACATTGCTCAAAGATGGCTGACCTCACACACTAACCCACCTGTCTTGGATTATCCTACTACTGAAATGTTATGTTTGCACAACAGCATGTAAATTGTTTTAGTCCTCTCCTTCTGTTCATTCTCTTGTCAACATCCACACCAAGGATTGCTCAAACTGTTCTTCAGATTTATCTGTGCTGACTGCATCAGAATGTCTGGGGATCCAGTAAAAGATGAAACCTATTCATTGCTGACTGCAGGAGGAGGAGTGGTGGTTTAAGTTGTCAGGGTTATCAACTATACTTCATCTTGTTTGTGAGGCAGTTGTAATTGACTGCCAACACCACATCTAAGGAATGGCAGGCATGCCTGGCCAGGAACACCCTGTGAGTATTAACACAATTCCTTAAAATTTCATAAATATGTTATTTGACCCTTCCAGTATTGTAAGGACTAAATGTAAGTCCTCGCTAAAACACTTCAATGCTTTCCAATTTAACTCTTGATTTTACTCAACCCACCTTATACCCTCATTCCTCTTCAAATATGGATCAAGTGTTGCCATCTGAAGCAACAGCCATTGGCAAATTTAACAATGCTATGTTCCAGACTAAATGATTTCAGGGTTAGTAGTATGAAGACACATGAAGAAAGGCACCATTTTTTACTTCTGTATGTTGGGAAGAAAACAATCAAAATGGTTCTAAAGAAAGCACAACAAGAAATATTTTTTTCTTAGGCACTGGCCTTCAGCTTAAATCTTTAAAAGCCATGTCAGAAAGTAGGATTACATTGAGGGCAAAAAAAGTTTATTGAGGTTGCCTCTCCTCTGGGAAATCCCATCTTCCAGCTACTACCCTCAGAACGCAGTCTACAAAAAAAAAGCTTCTTTCCAAGGGCCATAAAAGCCATAAACAATTATCTGCTTCAAACTCAGTCATATTAAACAACAGTGACTCTTGATATTGACATTAACTCTGACTTCTTGGTTTGATTTTAACTATATGTTTTCACCCCCTTTCCTATTTTGTCCTTCACTTTCCCATTGCTCTAGTTACCCAAAGCCTCAACTGCCTCTATCCAGGGCGATTTACTTAAATAATGTTATGATGCACTTGGCAAATAAAAGTGATTCTGATTCTGGAGTGGCTAATGACTACAAACCTGCAGCCATTCAAGCAAACATCTTTGAAAGTAAAATGATTTCAAAGGTCAGCCATGTTGGTCAAAATCAGGTACTGAACAGGTTAAACATGAGTTTAGCATGTGCCTGAAGGAGGTATACCAAACCGACCAAGTTAAAGCACAGTTCCACCAATTTAAAGGTTACTTTTAGCACCATGAGTAGGTCATTCTGCAGGCCTTGTTTGAGTCACAGTGGTTGTGGAATGATAGCCCAAGCCCCAGTTTACATTTAGGAATAGATAAGCACCTGCTTCCTAGGGGTTGTCCCAGGACTGAAATGCACAACATGAAGAAAGACACAATCATATTGATATAATATTTTCGAGGCACTTGACAAGACCTGAGACAGTTCATATACACACTAGTAAAGTTAAGGGCAGACACGGTTGTCTACAGAGAAGCAATTTTCTGAGTACATAAACAAGAAGGGTTATACAAACATTTAGCACACAAATTCACACCCATATAGCAGAGGGGGTGTACACAAGTGTACACTCATCTACGTGTCATTTTGAGGACCAAATACACACACACTGAATGCAGACAACACCTGCCAGCAGGCACATGCAAACCTCTAGGGACAATCTTAATAATAATATCAGGCAGGTACATTTATAACATTATTCTTATTCTAGAGGGCAGAAAAAAGCTCCAAGCAACTTACCTCAATCCTCCAAATCTTGCATGCAGGGTGCCCGGAATAGACTTTCTGCAAAATCCCTGGAAGAGGGGGCCATACACAATGTTAAGAATAACCAGACTAAGAGGCTTATGAGCCTCATTTACACTATGTCTATGTGAAGTGGTACTTTTTAAATGGCTTGTTAAACATTACTGTATGTTCTAATTACTTATGGTAGAGGAGTGTTGGAACTAGGGGCTGGCTGGGATGACAAATTAGCCCAGGATTTTACTGACCCCTGGCCAGCCCATGATTTCCTTTCTGAGCTCGGACCCAGTGTACTTCCCAGCCAGACAACAGCTAATGCTATAGCATTCCAGGGACTGATCACGGGCAGGGGTGGATACAGACATTTTTAAAATCACAGTGCTAAAGTCTTTGTATTGTAGAGGCAGAGCATGTGGCAGGGATAGCTATGCCCCCCTTGATGAGGGGTAGCATTACAGAGACAGAACAGGAGCTGGGGTGTCTTGGCTGAGGGAGTACATATAGTCAGGTACGGTGGCGAGCGGCTGGAGAGGCAGTCTATTCCTAGTTGGCATATAGTTTAACATTATTTTTATCCTATTATATTTATGGAGGGCAGGTGACTAAGATAACAAACTTATAGCAGACCTCCAGTCAAAAAGTTTAGTAAATTGCCCCCCTAAACCCCTCCTCACAAAATCAGTGATGTAAGCTGTTCAAGAGAGCCTAGTGGCATTGCAGATGGGGAATAGAAGGCAGATTCCATGCTTGAGAACTGCATGGCAGTGGCCATCTTGCCACAACTCTGACAGCCCTGCTTCTAATAATCTCAACCCCACAATTACAATTACCCTAAATTTCTTTGAAATAATGCTTTAGCTCTAGCCAGAACCATCTGCTGCAAAGACTCATCACTGCTCATAAAGCTTAAAACATTAGGCTCGATTCAGAGAGACAAAAAAAGACTTTCGTTTCTGTGTCGATTTCGTATTATTTTCAAATTTCGCCGCTCTCATATGAGTGTGCGAGCGATTCTATGCATGCATTGAAAACCTTCTGTAAAGTTTCTGTCCGTTCGTATGCCAGAGTACGAGTACGAGGATGTCATTTTCCATCGTGACTTTTCTGTTTCATTTTCTCAGGTTACAACGTAGCCTTTCGTTTTTGCCCTTTTCCCATCGTATCCTCCCACGAATCCGTTACGTTTCCCGATAGATTCTGTTTCCCTTTTTCAATAAATATTCGTCCAGACGGAAATCCTTACGATCTTGCGCCTGCGCACTACAAACTTAACTCATTAAAGTGCTCGCCTACATATTTGCCACCCTCACTTCTACTACAATGTTTAGCTAAATTGCTTAGCACTATCCTCCATCTTCCCTTTTGGACCCTTAAAGTTCACCCCAACCACTTAGCACTATCCTCCATCTTCCCTTTTGGACCCTTAAAGCTCACCCAAACCACTTAGCGCTATCCTCCATCTTCCCTTTTTGACCCTTAAAGCTCACCCCAACCACTTCGCTATCCTCCATCTTCCCTTTTGGACCCTTAAAGCTCACCCCAACCACTTAGCGCTATCCTCCATCTTCCCTTTTGGACCCTTAAAGCTCACCCCAACCACTTAGCACTATCCTCCATCTTCCCTTTTTGACCATTAAAGCTCACCCCAACCACTTAGCACTATCCTCCATCTTCCCTTTTGGACCCTTAAAGCTCACCCAAACCACTTAGCACTATCCTCCATCTTCCCCTTTGGACCCTTAAAGCTCACCCAAACCACTTAGCACTATCCTCCATCTTCCCCTTTGGACCCTTAAAGCTCACCCAAACCACTTAGCACTATCCTCCATCTTCCCTTTTGGACCCTTAAAGCTCACTCAAACCACTTCGCGGTCAGGTTCTTCTTCCATTTTAGACCCCTAAAACTTACCCAAACCACTTCATGTTCATCTGAATCTTCATCTCTAAATATTTATTTCACCCTTCGTTTTGTGTTAATGTATTTGTGTTGAAAACTGACACTTTGTTTTGTTTTTGTTTTTTTTACTTAAAGGCCATTTTTGTGGGCCATTTGTTTTGTTTTTTAAAACATTTGGAAAACCAGTTTAAAAACAACAACATTAAAAATGTAAAATTAAAAAAAAAACTATTTACAAAACTAAAATCAGTGACAGGACCCAGAATACTATTCTTCTTCTGTTGTCCCCAACGAGTCAACCAGCTGCTGCATATCGGCCACCAACTCAAGGACCCTTCGATTCATTTCTTCAACTCTTGCCCGTGTGGTCCCTGTATAAAATTGAGACAAAAACATTATTTGGCGGCAAATACATGTTTCTCACCTGTGGATGGAATGTTTGTTAGTTGCCAACCTAAATAATCACGACATATGTCAGTCTGCTAAGTAATTACTCTAAGGAAGTGGCCAGAGGTCATTCTGGTAAGTAATTACTCTAAGCAAGTGGCCAGAGGTCATTCTGGTAAGTAATTACTCTAAGCAAGTGGGCACAGGTAATTCTGGTAAGTAATTACTCTAAGGAAGTGGGCACAGGTCATTCTGGTAAGTAATTACCCTAAGCAAGTGGGCACAGGTCATTCTGCTAATGCCATTGACTCTGGCTTTATGAATCTGGGTGATCATGTCACTTAACACATACTGCAAAGAATGACATTACAACTTACTTGGTTGGTGGCCGACGGATGCCTCATTGGGGACAACCTTACGTCTTGGGCCCTGCCACTGTTGTGAAGTAGAGCCTGTTGAGACATGGATCAACAGGGTCAGTTATAATGTCTTAGTCAACAGTAATCAAATGTCATTTTCAATGTGTGTGTCACATCACTCACCTTCTCCCTGTGCCTCATGGGTGAGATCTGCTGCAGCCTGCGCATCTTCACCCGCTCCAGAAGCATCTACAAAAACAGATTAAGGGAATCAGCTTGGGTGGAAATTGCATGTATATGTGTGTGCGGTTACATGAAGAGTCACATACCAGAGGCTCCCGCATGCGTCACTGGGTACGACTCCCTGCCCACGCCGTGCCGCCCCTCCTCTGTGGAAAGGTCCAGGGGCTGGTCGGAGGACCCAACAGAGGAGGGGTAGGACCGTCGCACTGGAGATCCACCACCTTCACTTCCAGCTGCAGATTCATGCAGCACTGGTCGGCCTCTGCGCCTCCGGGTGCGGCAAATGCGGTAATCCATTTCCAACACTACCAAAGAAAAGGCATTATAACTAAAGGCCTACCTTCTGTCTCAGATACATCTTGCATGCAATCGCTATGTACTTACTTGGGAAATGGATTCCGAAAAACCTCAGCACCCGGGGCATGTGCAGTCGTTTCAGGTCCGACCAATGCTGCATGATCTGCGTGTGGGTGAAGGTGGTGTCTGTTTGATGTTGGATTTTGCCAATGATCTCCGGGGCGACAGTGCGCTTCTCAAAAGAGTTGGGCAGGTAGTCGTACCTGCGCTCCAGCATGGTCTACAAAACACAAAAAAAAGCAAGGTTTGAGTTAAAACAGCATACAAATATCTGTCAACAATCGATCATTTGACTAAATGACATTAACAGACACATTTGTAGCCTAATACAATCCTTGAAGCTGGCCTCAGTGTTGGTTCGCACGTGTGGGCCCTCACTTTGGTTTGGCACGGAGTTTGATACACTTTTTAAAACAACCGTTTCTTCATGCGCTTCCTTAAGGGCTAGACATGCATTTAGATGGCAAATCAAAGGCATTAAAAGACACTTACAAGCATGATGATCTCTTCTTGTTGGCGGGTGAATATTGTGGGCGCCAACTTGCCTCTTGTCTGCAGCAGATAAATAATGCCCCTGCGGTTTCCGGGTTCCGCACGGCCGTACACACGTGTACACGAACACGTAAACGTCAGACCCCGGCATTAGTATTTAAACGGTCCTGGAGCCACAGCTCATTCTCTTTCAGAGTCTCATAATTATGCCACCCCAAAAAAACCGCTGCAAAGGCCAAAGCAGCCAAGGAAGCCAGCAGGAAAAAGGCAGAGAAGTGAGAGGAGGCTTCAGCAGACCCCACCACTCGCTCAAAAATGCCTAAGGCGAAGCAGCCGGGTACCCGCAGTGGGCAGGCGAAGGCGACCACAAAGGCACCCACAAGCCCAAAAACCAAGGAGCCAGCGCCAAAGAAGAAGGGCCAGCCCAGCAAGCACACAGGTACGGCCCCTAAAAAGCACACCAAGAGGGTGAGAAGCCCCAGCCCCCAAAGGTTACCATCACCCCAGCCACGTGGGAAAAGCTCACAGGCCAAGAGCCCAAGCCACCGAGCCTGAAACCCCAGCAGCCAGAGCTCAGCATCACCCCAGCCACTTGGTAAAAGCTCTCATGCTAAGAGGCCAAGACACCGGGCCTGAAGCCCCAGCAGCCAGAGCTCAGCATCACCCCAGCCACGTGGGAAAAGCTCTCATGCTAAGAGGCCAAGACACCGGGCCCGAAGCCCCAGCAGCCACAGTTCACCATCACCCCACCCACGTGCATCAACCTCCCAGGGCCATGAAAGTGTGAAGGGGCCACAGAGGCACAGGCCAAGAAGCCCAACATCAGCCACCACACCCTCTCCTCCTCGCCCCCATTTGGCACCGGCACAGGTGGAAAGGCAGGCTTAATATGCCACAGCTACGCCTGCTAGTTCAGTGGCCACCCAGGCAAGAACCCCACGTCCATATCCAAGTCCAGTCCAATCAGAAGCCAGCCACCTGTCCTACATTTCTCCCCAACACAGTCAGGCCAGAATGTCCCCCCATTTGCCTGCAAACCATTGATGAGCCAGAACGTCAAGCAACAGGGCACACATTGCGCCGATGCCACTTGAGTGGCAGGTTTGGTGAGGCCCACACTCTGGCATTGGCTAGTGGCCTCACCTTGTATTATGATGAGCTATATGGGCGCAGATCCAAAGCTACAAGCAAGCAGCGCAAAGCCGAGATTTTGGAGGAGCTCACCAGACAGGTCAATGCAGCGGGGGAAGAGCTCAAAAATGTGGAGCAGATACAAAGGAAAATATCGGACCTAAAGTATGCAGCACGGAAGAAAGAAAATAAGCGGCGTAATTACAGGTACATATATACTTTGTGGATTTGGCTTCGTCTTGTATTGGAAACATTTATCTAAATGTGTGCAACTCTCTTTTTCAGCTTACAAACTGGCAGCGGATTCCCCACCAAACTGCAATTTACCCGAGCTGAGGAGATGGTGCTGGGTCTGCTACATCCTGTGGCCTTAGAGGGACACTCGGCCCGACAGGACACGGACATCCCTAATATTCCTGCCGGTTAGTAATGTTACTGTGTATGTGAAACGTGATCTACGTGAAAATTACGCACAAACCCATATATTAACACATGCCCCTAGGGTGTGCCTTGTAGTGGAGGTAACAATTTAAACAGGGTGTGTTATGTGTGGCGACCCATTATTTGCTTGTTTACTCCCTCATAGATTACTTTGGAGAGTCTTGAGGAACACTATTGAGATTAGCAAAGGACTGGCTGTTATGTATTTAGAGTCAATTACATACAACACTACCATCTTTATCTGTAGCCAATTTGGGTTTGAGCTGTGCTTTGCTCAGAAAGACTTGATGTGGGGTGCTTGAACGTTTCACCTAGAAAGAATGTCAAACAACCTAATCTAATGGCAAATGCTATTTGCAAGCTGAGTGGGGTCCCATAATGGCCTTTAAGTGATGTGTGAAGCCTCAGAACAGCCAGTACATGCATGTTTATTTTGGTTAAGGAGACCAATGTGTATGTACTTGTTGACTAATACATCTAACAGATAATGACATTCATAGTCAAGTTTAACTTGGTCCGTTGGGGGAGTTGCCATTCATGCATGGGCCTGTGTTTTAGTGAACCATATGTGTTAATACACATCACCAATGCCTAGTTGTGTGTTAACATGCCTTCTTTTCCCCAATGCAGCCCAGCATCATCCCTCAGCTAGTGGGGAATCCTCTGCCAGTTTTACCATGCCATCTACTTCCGTGCTGCCTCGGACCCAGGATCCGATATATACGGTAAGTGTCTTTTTATGATGTTGCTTATGCATGTGCCTTGCCATGTTTCTTTTTGCGGAATTACATATGTATTCCCCAAACTGAACCTTTTTTATTTACATGTCCCAACAGACCCACTCACTGATGGAGGAAATCCAGGAGCTGTAGGAAGATGGAGCCTTCATTGAACCTTCAGAACACCTCCCCCTGGGACAGAATCTGCAACTGTCCCAACATGTTTCTACACCAAATGCTCAGCAGCAGAGTGAAGCTGGCTGCATGCTGCCAGCCCACCGTGGGCAGCATGCAGAGACTGAGCCAACAGTCCCCAGTGTTAGCTCTGCTGCTGAGGATTTGCCAAGCAGACCTGTGGCTGTTGGTGGACCTAGAGGCACATCATCTGCACGCCCCCCAACCCGGGGAATTGGGAGGCGTAGTCAACTACGTAGCCCAGTTGCCCTGGGGAGGGGCGCGCCGATGATGGAGTCAGCATGGCACCATGAGAGGCGGCTATTTCGCCTCCAAAATCAACGAAACCACGAACATCTTCATGGCCAATTAGAAACCTTAAACAGCACATTAAACTCCATGCTGACTGAATTTAGGTCCAACAACAGCCACATGGCCACCTTATCCAATTATTACAGTGGCATGCTTGAGGAAGTTCGAAATAGCAACAGCCACATGGCCACCTTAACTAACAATCTCAGTGCCATGATGGCTGAATTTCAAACTTCTAATAGAAACATGTTGGAACAGTTGCAGATTCTGAATGCCACACAGGCCCAGGTGAGGGCACACCTCCAAGGGCCCCAACCTGGGTTTTATGGGCATCCCCCATTTTAAGGCCAATTTGGCCTGTATCTGCTCCACATCTTTGATCTACATCCCCACTGTATTGACCTGTCTGGTGAGCCCTACCAATAGACCCTTTTGGTATGGCTTTGCTTGTTTGCTTTGGATTTGCGCCCATATAGCTCATTAGAGTGCTGAGGTAGCCCACTAGCCAATGCCGGAGGTGAAGCCTCAATGAACCTGCCACTCAAGCTGTTGCGCTGCATGCTTGTGGCAAATGACATTTGTCGGCATGATTGGGGGACATTCTGGGCTGGCAAACTACTACCTTGACCCCTGGCTGAGATTGAACTGGACTTGGATTGGGACTGGGGGTTCTTGTTTGGGTGTGACACTGAGTAACAGGTGTAGATGTGGCATAGGTTTGGCTGCTTTACACCTGTGCCTGTGGCAAATGTGGCCAAGCAGGAGAGGGTGTGTCTGTGGGCCTATTTGTTTGCTGCCCAATGTGGACATGGCAATGGTTGTCACCTATGTTTGTAAAATGTTCATTTGTCCTAAACTTTGCACAGGAGTGCCTTACTTTAAAACTCCTGCCTCTGGGCAATTGCTATGTGGCCTGATTTGGCTAAACTTTCATTTGTTTTGCCCATGTATTTTATGCAACTATGGGAGTGACCATCAACTCCAATGTTTGCTTCTGAAATAAACTACATAAAATTGTAATTAACCTGTTGTGGACTAAGTTTTTGCCTTTAAGTTTTGGGGGAATAAAGATGAGTTAAAGTAGGCAGTAACACATTTGTAACATCCCAAAAAATAAAAAAGAAAATCATGTGTGAGGTTGTTTTAAATTATTTCTTTACTGTTTGTAAAAGTAACAAACAAACATACAAACACAAAGGTCCAAAAACACAATTATCCAAGAATAAAGGGACAAAACAAACAAAGGAACAACAAATTAAGCAAAATGTGTCTCAATTAAATTAGACCGCACTGCTTGGGCAGATGCACTCGGTGGGCCACGATAGTCCTCGTCTGGGTCATCGGTGGGTGGAGAGGGTGGCACATCCACTTACCGGGGGACACACTGCAATATAGCAAAATTATGCAACACTCCATAGGCCATTATAATATCTATGACCTTTTTGGGGTCATACTGAAGTGCTCCCCCGGTATGGTCCAAGCATCGGAAGCGGGTCTTCAACAGGCCAAATGCCCTCTCCACCACAGCCCTGGTCTTCCTGTGCGCCCAATTATATGCCTCCTCGGCTGCATTATGGGGCCGGAAGACGGGCGTCAACAGCCACGGAAGGAGTGGATAGCCGAAATCACCTGCCAAAATGTATTATAAAAAACATAAATTACACATTACTCAATAAATGGAATCCCCTAAACGGGCCATCAACATTACTAAGAGCCTAGGTCACATTTGCTACACAGCATGAGCATACATAGTGTACAGGCCCTTTAAAAAATTAACATATATCAAATAGATGTGGGAAAAAATTAAACATCCAAGATGGCGGATGAGGGCCAATCACCCAGACTGCTAACAGGTATTGGTTTAGGACTGTGCTGCTCAGCATTCTTGGATGTCTTAACTTTTCAGGACCCTGTAGCTGCTTGGTGTGAGTACAAACCAGCTCTAACCCGCCCCCTGCACTTTATCCCGCTCTCCTCTACTCAGTAAGTGTAATGCATCTACTCAAAGATGGCACAGACCCTAGGATACATTCAAGGACATAATTGTGTGGAAGATAATTATTACTTTACTCTAAATTCCATTTCTACATTTTGCTAATGCAGGACTAACATTTGGCAAGGCTTTGTTGCTTGAAAAATCTAATGGTTAAGGTGGTGTTTCACAGGTTAACAAGGTGTTCAAATAGGCATAGTTTCATACATGGAACACAAATTAAATTCCTAGCCATACATATCCAAAAAAAAGGACGTTATTGGCGGCAACTAACCAAGGAGCCATCCACCGGAAAATTCCCCAGACTCAAACCGACCGTACAAACCAGATCTTCGAAGAATGTAGGCATCATGGGATGAGCCTGGGAACCCGGCGGGCAGACTAAGGAACCGCATGTCCGGGGCTACCGCTGCTTGGACATTCATTGAGTGGCCAATTTTGCGGTTCCTGGGATAAAAAAGAACAACATAAACATTAAGAACACTAACTAATCACACCCTAGCAAATGCTGTGGCCCAATTAAATTAGCAATAAACAAGTACATAAGTATTTCGTCTTGCCAAAAAACAATATGTATGTTTGAAAAAGGAAAGATTCACTTTCCCGGGTCTATTTCAGGTACACATTAAAAATTTTCCTTGGTGAACACATGTGACATTTATATGCAACTAAATACGGTCCATTGTTCCACAGGGACTCTTTAAAAGGAGGTAATAATTAAAAGGAGGGATACATTAAAATGTTGCCAAACTTACAAGGAGGGATAAATTACAAGGAGGGAATAATTACAAGGAGGGAATAGTTTAAAGTATTAAATAATTCCATGGAGGGATTACTTCCAAGAAGGGAATATTTACAAGTAGGAAAAAATACAAGGAGGGATTAATTGCAAGGAGTGATTATGTAAATGGAGGGATAAATTACACGGAAGGAATAAATAAAATAAGGGAAGTATTTGCAACGATGGATAACCTACAAGGAGGGATATATTACAAGGAGGGACTAATTCGAAGAAGGGACATTTTACAAGGAGGGTATTTTGGAATTTTTAAGGACATAAAAAAAAAAAAGAAAAAGGACGGATTGAACCTGCCTGTAGATATACTCGTCGACTGCCGGAGGGACCAGGGCAACGTGGGTGCAGTCAATGGCACCCATGACGTTGGGCATGTCGGCGATGTTATAAAATGCCAGCTTAATCGCGTTTCTGGCTACCATGTCGTCAGGAAAACAAATATATTTGTGAGTAATGGTAGTCATGCTTTCCAAAAACTTGGATAGCGTGCGGCTTAGCGTAGGCTGGGAGATCCGTTCGCCAAAATTGCAGGCAGCCAAGCATCTTGGTCATACCTGAAATTGCTTGCCCCTTCCTTGTGGTGCGGGCTAACCATGGCCGCAGCTCACTATACAATTTATGGAGGGAAGCGCGATTAAGTCTGGTCAGCTCGAACAACTCAACGTCATGCATCCCATCGATGTGCAGAGTCGTCCATAGATGCTAGTCTCGCGGTCAAAATGGTCCCGTAAGGAGATCGCAAAGGTAACGGATTTATAGGGTGGTGGTCCGAAGGCAATCAGCTCTCTGAAAGAGACGCAAGCCCATAGCAATAACGTAAGTTATTTGAACGAACGAAAAGTATCAACTTTGATTTGGAAAATGACCCGAACTAACGGAAATGTTCAGATTTGCTTTCGTTCATCGAAAGTGCATATACGCATTTGCCCGAACGTTCGTACGAATGAAAAATGAACGAAAAAAACTCAAAAAATGACAAACACCCACAAAAACTTTCACAGACAGCTACAGAAGTGCAGACGAATGTGGCTCTGAATCGAGCCTATTGTGTCAAACATTGTAAACAACTGTTGGAATGTTCTGCAGCAGCTGAGGCCATTGATTAACATTGTAACATTGATACATTGTTACACTCATCCCCTCAAGCAGCTATTGATTCAGTGTGTGAGTGTTGATCTTTTTTCTCTGCCTAGTGTGGATTGCTTACAGCAATATTCCAAACTGCTGACAAGGCAAGACAGCCATCTAAAGAAGGATTTTATCTCCTTCTAACATTCTGTGTAGAAACAGATACAACCTATTTCTGGCTGGTTTGGCTGATCATAACGAAGATCCCAGCACATCTGCACATCAATGCAGCCAGCTGAAGAAGGATTTTATTTCCTTCTAATATTCTGTGTGGAAACAGTTAAAAACTCTCTCTGGCTGGTTGGGCTGATCATAAGGAAGATCCCAGCTCAACTGCAGTGTGTCTGTGTGCTAGCAAATGCTCTCTCCTATCCCCCCATCAGAATGCAGAGTGGCACAGGTGGTCAGAAGACACTTCCTGTCTGCAGGCAGCCTGAGTCTCCAAGGGCTATCATCATGGATGTTTAAAGGCTCAGAAAATGAAGTAGATGCAGGTAGGGTGATTTTTAATGTGGGCAATCTGTATGTACATACAAGATAGGCTCTAATTCAGAGTGAAGGTCTGGTTTAATTGGCCTGCCCATTTGTGGATCCTAGACCTTATTTGGTCTGCCCATTTGTGGATCCTTACATAAGACTAACAAGACTAACATGGCTTTCCCTTAACATACAGTACTTCCATTATAGGAACCAATGCAATACAACATCTGTAAGACTTAGGGTAAAATCTAAATGTTCTACTGCTGTCCTACTTTATCTGTCTCAAGTGTGTTCCTATATCATTCTAAATTATGGTGTCCTGCCCCATGCCATAAAATGTTCCTGACATATGTGACTTGGGGCTCTTGTACTTGTCTGCAGTTAAGTCAGAAATAAAGTATGCTCTGAATGAAATAGATCATGCATTTTGTCACTTCATTTGAAAATCTTCTATATAGATTACTGGGTGTTATTATGGCTGAAAATGGTTAGAGCACATATCACATTTTGACATTTTGAAAATGATTTAGGGGAGTGCTTTTTCATTTACAGCAACGTATTTGAAAATATATCTCCAATTAAATATATTTGTGTAGGATGAGCTAAGATAATTAGGCGGATCATTAGTATTAATGCTTAGAAAACCCTGGTCCCTCAAGGGGTTCATTTGAACTTTTTCTAGAGAAACATCAAAATGTATTGAATACTTCCCACTATTTCATGCTTAGAGGTCGCACCCAGAGGTTTTTTCCCTTCAAAGATGTTTGTTTGAGCTGGAATCTGTTTGGATGGCGGACTGTCAACAAAATAATGAAAGCCATCTGGGAAATTGTGAGATACACTTCACAGACTCTGCATGGTGGCCCTGAAAATATGGAATGTTGTGTAGCGTCTGTCACCAAGAACATTTTCCCAGAAAACAGCATCCCTGCTGAGAGAGAACGCCGGGTCGTTACTTGTAAACTACTTCGAAGATTTCACAGTCATTAGCTTCTTTTGAATATCGTTCATTAGATTTTTCTACTACAATAATGATGTTGTTTGTGACCAGCGCCTATATCTATCCAAGATGTGTAAACTAAATTAATTTAAATGATGGTATTGCATCCATTCATATATATATATATGCTTAGGAACTGCAGCAAGATTTTAACAGGTACCATCAACAACAGCCTTTTGCCATAATCTGCAAAAAGAGTAGCAGAAGTGGGGGATTTTTGGGCAACTTTCAAGTGAACATCTGGCCAAACGAACATCTAGCCCCTGTTCCTGCATCCACAGAGGGGCCAACGCAACACATAGCACTTGGCATCCAAACCCGCCAAAGAGAGCATGGTGTGTGCAGTTCTGCTCCCGCTTTCCAAGCTGCCACACTAAATTTGAGTCACTGCATGCTTAACAAATCAGGGCAGCTGCTGGGAATGCAGGGAGAAGTAGGGGTCCATTTCCCCACCTCTGCTGGGGGTTCAGGTACCCTCCCATTCTTTTTATGCAACTTCGGTGTTTAGACTGATATTGCCTGCCATTATGGTGTGGTTCATATTATAAAATTGCAGACTCTATAGTAGATCTCTGCAAGCTATATTGGGGAGATTTTTAACAATGCTAAGTAAAACAAGGAGAGACTGATACCTGTCATTTTTACAACAATGATGTGAGCCACCATACAGAAGGGAAAAGCCTGATAAAACTATGGCAAGAGAGGATAGAGCACAATTGGTTAACTGACAATAACTACAAATGAAACTCTGCATTTGGGTGTGACACATACTTATGCTGTTTTATTTTGGGTCACTACAGCAGCATTACTGCTGCCGCAGTTATATTTTTTTCTCTGTCTCTGGAAAAAGCCCTGAGAGTGAAACATGTTGAGAAAAAAGAAAAAAATGCTAGTCCTGGTATAAAGGGGCACACTCACCCCAGTCTTTACAGCTAGTCGTGGTATAAGAGGACACGCTCACCCCAGTCTTTACAGTTAGTTGTGGTAAAGGGGACACTCTAACCCCAGTCTTTACAGCTAGTTGTGGTATAAGGGAATACTCTCACCCCATCGTATATAAATGTTGATTTCAATGTTTTAATATATGTATTTATCTGGACTAATACAATATTTTTATTACATCTATATTGTTGATTATTTTTATATTCTACATGCACTAATGGGCATAAGTTGAAGTTAGGGAGAACCACGGAGTAACAGCTCTTTACTCTCTTTTCTTTTGTTTGATATACAAGTACCCAACCCTTCCCTAACAGATTGCCAAAGAACCTTAATCAGTTAATAGATGGAAACAGGCAACTTTCTTCTAAGATGAATTTTGCGGACCCCTGCTTCTGTCTGCCCTCTCAATTTCAATAAATGGAGTTGATATGCTAGGGTGTGTCAAACCTTCTTGATGGATGACACCGGAGCTGCATGGAGAAGCTAAGGGGGGCAAAGGGTAAGAATAGCCGTTTGCATTTTCTTGCTTGGACAGGGACATTTATACATTTTTTTATTAGTAGTCTACTTATAGTAAGTTGTGTCAGGAACCGCTTACCTGATCCCCGTTCCAGCGACGTCTCCAGGCGGCCAGCTGCAGCTGTCACTGTGCGGCGGCCGCGCCGAGCGGCGTCGGCTCGAGCAGCGTCGGCTCGAGCGGCGCCCAGCTCAGCCACGCCCCCCGCTTCCTCCTCCAGGAGACGTGCTCGCGCGCGGCCGCGAGCACGTGTCTGTTATGCCCTCCGGCGGCGCTGTGCGGCGCGCACCCGTCGGAGGATCAATTAAAGGGTTAATGAATCCTAGGGGATTGAGGGCTTCACCCTCTTCTGCTCTGCAGCCAATTACCCTTGGAATCCTATGTGCTCCAATCAGTACACTGCTTCCCTCAGACCTGTTCCTATAAAGGCAATTCCCTCTCAGTTGTGAATTGCCTGTGATAGCGCTCAGAACCCTGTGTTACCTACTCCTGTGAAGTCTAGCCTGTTGCCGATTTGATTGTACGACCATTCTCGATCCTGAATCCTTGTTGCCGACCTCTGCCTGAATTGACGCCTCTCGATCCTGAATCCTTGTTGCCGACCTTTGCCTGAACTGACGCTTCTAGATCCTGATCCCCAGTTGCTGACCTCTGCCTGAACCCCGACTACGTCTTGCCTGACCCCTGGTGCCGCTACGATCTCTGCCTTCCCGTTATCGACCTATTGCCTGTCTCTGGACTTCCGTCACTCACGCTCTTGCTATTGGTTCTCCAGTCCTCCCACATATAAGCTTACACCCTTTGAGCCATTAAGTCCTGGGGGCAACCGATCCCGGGTAGGCGTATCTTGCGTCCCGGCAAGCGGGGGCTCCTACAGGTGAAGCTGGCTGTGGAGATTGGGGGTTGTGAGCTTATTAAGAGGGCTGGAGTTACCCCGAGCGTGACATTATCACAGGCCCGAAAGTGGATGACCTGGTACAGCAGGTGCAAGCTATGGCCACAGCGATCAACCAACTCGCTCAAAGAGTGGCCACTCAGGAATCTCGTCAAGTGCCAACTTCCTCTGTACCACCTCATTTCTCCGAACCTAAGATTCCACTGCCTGAGAAATTTTTTGGAGAACGAGCAAAATTTTCCAATTTCAAGAATGCCTGCGAACTATATTTTAAGTTAAGACCTATCTCCTCTGGCACAGAGGTCCAACGAGTAGGCCTAGTCATTTCCTTGCTTCAAGGAGACCCACAGTCCTGGGCCTTTAGTTTACCGTCCCATGACATTGCTCTACAATCAGTGACTGCCTTCTTCAATGCTATGGGCGTTTTATACGCCGATCCAGATATACAGTCTACCGCAGAGAATAGGCTTCGGGCCTTAAAACAAGGACGGAATTCGGCTGAAGACTACTGTGCTGAATTCCGCCGCTGGGCTATCAAAGCTAGGTGGAACGATCCAGCTTTGTGTAGTCAGTTCAGGGTGGGACTGTCGGATAGCATCAAGGATGCCTTAGTCAATTTTCCCCCGCCAGCGGACCTAGATCAATTAATGCAAGTCTCCATTAAAATAGACCGACGTCTTAGAGAAAGGGCCAGGGAGAGAGTCGGGGCTCCCACGTCCTTTAGACCAGTCCAGAGTCATAGATCCCCCGGTTCCCCGTGGAGAAAATACCTCATCATCTTCCCAGGAAGAACCTATGCAATTAGGGAGAACCCGCTTATCCCAAGAGGAGAAACAGCGGAGGCGATCCGAGGGGTTATGCCTGTATTGCGGGAATTCTGGTCATTTTGCAGGGTCCTGTCCCAACAAGGGGAAACCGGCGGAAAACTTCCGCACCCAGACCAGGTAGAGAGTACTGATCTGGGTGAGTCAGTTTGTAACTCTCGCCAGAATAAGATGCTTGTACCTATTGATTTGTTTTGGGGGTCCTCTAAGCAGACAGTTTCCGCCTTCATAGACAGTGGTGCGGCTGGAAACTTTTTGGACAGGAGCATGATCTCCACCTTAGGGATCCCTGTAGTTCCCCTTGAAAGATCCCTACAAGTTTTAGCTATCAATGGAAAGGCAATCCAGGGAGGTCCTATAAATACCAAGACCCCACCTCTCAGACTAATTGTCGGCTCTTCTCACTCTGAATTCTTAGAATTCTTTATTTTTGATTGTCAGGAAACTCCGGTGGTTTTGGGATACCCCTGGTTGCAACTCCATAACCCGGTGTTAGATTGGCGGGCTGGGGAGTTGGTCAAGTGGAGTGACCACTGTAAAGGTCACTGTTTTAATACAGGCCTCAGAAGCGTTCAAGTCTTACCACAGGAATTACCTCAGCCATACGCTGATTGGATCGATGTATTCTCTGAACGCTCTGCTGATACTCTTCCTCCACATCGGTCCTATGACTGCCCCATTGACTTGCTGCCTGGCACAATTCCCCCGAGGGGAAAGATTTATAACCTTACCCTGCCCGAGGAGCAAGCAATGAGGGAGTATATTACCGAAAATCTTAGGAAAGGATTTATCCGTCCCTCTACCTCGCCTGCTGGGGCCGGGTTCTTTTTTGTAGAGAAAAAAGATGGTGGCTTGAGACCGTGCATAGATTATCGAGCCTTGAATAAGATCACTGTAAAAAACCGATACCCCTTACCCTTGATTGGGGATCTGTTCAATCAAGTCACAGGAGCTCGAATTTTCTCCAAATTGGATTTGAGAGGGGCTTACAATCTGATTCGCATCCGACAGGGGGACGAGTGGAAAACTGCATTTAATGTGAAGGATGGGCACTATGAGTACCTGGTCATGCCCTTCGGTCTTTGTAATGCGCCAGCCGTTTTCCAAGATTTTGTTAATGATATATTCAGGGAATATCTCGGTAGATTTGTAGTCATCTACTTGGATGATATTCTCATTTTTTCTAATTCTTTACCGGAGCACAGACACCATGTTAAGTTGGTGCTACAAAAATTAAGAGAGAACAACTTATTTGCTAAACTGTCTAAGTGTGTGTTTGAAGTCACTACAGTTCCCTTCCTAGGGTATGTTATTACCAACCAGGGTTTGGAGATGGACGCGGGGAAGGTTTCAGCAGTTCAGGATTGGGTCCAACCCAAAACTTTAAAGGAATTGCAACGTTTTCTAGGTTTTGCAAATTTTTATCGGCGTTTCATAAAAGGCTTTTCCCATGTTGTTGCACCCCTTACCAACCTTACCCGCAAGGGGGCTTTTACTGCTAACTGGTCCCCATCTGCCTGTGAGGCCTTTCTAACCTTGAAACGGGCCTTTACTTCGGCACCTGTCTTAGTGCATCCAGATATTCATAAAGCTTTTATTATTGAAGTGGATGCTTCTGAGCTGGGAGTGGGTGCAGTTTTGTCACAATATTCTGGTAACCCTGAGCGTCTCCATCCATGCGCTTATTTTTCGCGTAAATTCAGTACCGCGGAACAAAATTATGATGTTGGCAATAGGGAACTATCAGCTATTAAACTGGCATTTGATGAATGGCGACACTGGTTGGAGGGTTCATTACATCCTATAACTGTGTATACCGATCATAAAAATCTCGAATACATAGGTTCTGCCAAGAGGCTGAACTCTCGTCAGGCACGTTGGGCATTATTTTTCTCGCGCTTCAATTTTATTGTTACTTTCAAGCCGGGTGTAAAAAATACTAAAGCTGATGCTCTATCTCGCATGTTCGGTGAATGTAAGGATCGGGGTGATTCTGGTGAACCAATTTTACCCACAGGTTGTGTGGTGGGGGCGTTACTTCCTGATCTCTCCAATACCTTGGCGCCGTTTCAAGATGAATCTCCTAGTGATGTACCCTTGGGGTGCCAGTTTGTTCCGCCGCACCTGCGTTCGGATGTAATTCGCGAATTTCACGATGCCAAAACTGCTGGTCATTTGGGAAACCGTAAGACGTTTATGCTTGCCCGTCGTCATGTATGGTGGCCTACCATGAGACGCGATATCACTGCCTTTATCGACGCTTGTGCTATTTGTGCTCGAAGTAAAGGAGTTCACAAGGCTCCTAGTGGCAGTTTGGTTCCTCTTGAAATTCCTGCTGAGCCATGGACCCATATTTCTATGGATTTTATTGTAGATTTGCCTCTCTCACATGGTAATACTGTCATTTGGGTGGTCGTAGATCGTTTCAGTAAGATGGCACATTTCGTTCCTTTGGCCAAACTTCCTTCTGCACCTGAGCTTTCGCGGCTGTTTACTTCGCATATTTTTCGTATTCATGGTATTCCGTCCAATATAGTCTCTGATCGGGGTGTTCAATTTACTTCCCGTTTTTGGAAACACTTCTGTTCGCGGTTGGGAATACAGATCTCTCTTTCTTCTGCCTACCATCCCCAGACTAATGGGCAGACGGAAAGAACTAATCAAACTTTGGAACAATACTTAAGGTGTTATGTTTCTGATGCCCAAGAACAATGGGCGGAATTTATTGATTTCGCCGAGTTTGCTTACAATAACGCGCCTAGTGAGAGTACCAAGGTATCTCCTTTTTATTGTAACTTAGGGAAAAATCCTAGAGCTTCTTCCCTTTCAGGGTCACCTTCCAATCTGCCGGCGTTGGAGGAGTGGCTTCAAGAACGGAAGAATATCTGGACACACGTTCAGGAGATTCTTAAGACCACTGGTTTGAGGTATAAGAAATTTGCCGACCGCCGCAGATCACAGGAACCTACTCTTCGAGTAGGCGATCTAGTTTGGGTCTCCACTAAAAATATTGCGCTCCGTCAGCCATCTAGCAAATTAGGTCCAAAATTTATTGGTCCTTTTCCAATCGTCAAGAAGTTGAATAATGTGTCTTTTAAAGTTCAACTCCCGCCAACTATGAAAATACCTAATTCCTTTCACGTTTCACTGTTAAAACCGGCGAAGAATGCTCCTCTTGCTGGTCCTGCACCAATTCTTCTTAATAATGAGCCCGAGTATGAAGTGAATAAGATCTTGGATTCACGTAAAGTGCGTAATTCTTTACAGTATTTGGTGGATTGGGTTGGCTATGGTCCGGAGGAAAGATGCTGGGTGGCAGCGAGGAATGTTCATGCCAAGGCTCTTGTAAGAAGGTTCCATCGTGACAATCCAGGGAAACCGGGTGAGGGTCCGGAGGCCCCTCGTGAAGGGGGGGGTAGTGTCAGGAACCGCTTACCTGATCCCCGTTCCAGCGACGTCTCCAGGCGGCCAGCTGCAGCTGTCACTGTGCGGCGGCCGCGCCGAGCGGCGTCGGCTCGAGCAGCGTCGGCTCGAGCGGCGCCCAGCTCAGCCACGCCCCCCGCTTCCTCCTCCAGGAGACGTGCTCGCGCGCGGCCGCGAGCACGTGTCTGTTATGCCCTCCGGCGGCGCTGTGCGGCGCGCACCCGTCGGAGGATCAATTAAAGGGTTAATGAATCCTAGGGGATTGAGGGCTTCGCCCTCTTCTGCTCTGCAGCCAATTACCCTTGGAATCCTATGTGCTCCAATCAGTACACTGCTTCCCTCAGACCTGTTCCTATAAAGGCAATTCCCTCTCAGTTGTGAATTGCCTGTGATAGCGCTCAGAACCCTGTGTTACCTACTCCTGTGAAGTCTAGCCTGTTGCCGATTTGATTGTACGACCATTCTCGATCCTGAATCCTTGTTGCCGACCTCTGCCTGAATTGACGCCTCTCGATCCTGAATCCTTGTTGCCGACCTTTGTCTGAACTGACGCTTCTAGATCCTGATCCCCAGTTGCTGACCTCTGCCTGAACCCCGACTACGTCTTGCCTGACCCCTGGTGCCGCTACGATCTCTGCCTTCCCGTTATCGACCTATTGCCTGTCTCTGGACTTCCGTCACTCACGCTCTTGCTATTGGTTCTCCAGTCCTCCCACATATAAGCTTACATCCTTTGAGCCATTAAGTCCTGGGGGCAACCGATCCCGGGTAGGCGTATCTTGCGTCCCGGCAAGCGGGGGCTCCTACAGGTGAAGCTGGCTGTGGAGATTGGGGGTTGTGAGCTTATTAAGAGGGCTGGAGTTACCCCGAGCGTGACAAGTTGTAGGTGAAACACCAAGAAATTGCTCCAATCAGATTAATCTTGATTAACTGGGCAACTGCTCCATTTTCTCCGGTATGCTTTGCACCAGGCTTGAAAAATCTTGCCTTGTGACTTCAACTAATAAGATGAGCTTTTTGTACCATTTATTGTGTGAAATCCTGTGAAAATTGTGTGTTTCCCCCTCTCCTGATTTAGAATACCATTTTATTTCAGCTAGTTTGCGTTTTTTGGAGTTTTCCCTTTTTTTTCCTGAAAACTGAAACAAAAATTCACTCCAAAAGTGAAAACTCATTTTTTTTTTTGGCGAAATCAGGTTTTTCTCAGATGAAAGATCTCACCAGCTGCCAGCATCACAAGCTGATGCCGGAGACGCTAGAGCTGGCATGATTTTTTAACAAGGAAAATGATTGCATTATTTTTTTTTACATTTTTTTCATTGAATACAATTTTTTTAAAAGCAATTTTACAATTAAAAAAAATGTCCCCCCCCCAAAAGGCAACCAGCCTAGGCACCAGACATAAAGGCTTGTAACCCAGGGCTCAGAGGCCGTGCCGGCCGACCCGGCAACCTACAAGCCCTTCTGCTTGGGTTGCCATGGAAGAACCCCATGCCTAAATCAATGGGCACTGGGTCCTTCTGCACCCCTGCTTTCCCAAATAGTGGTGTGGGTAATTGGGCGGGTTACCAGCATGTCACTCACTGATGCCAGCAGATGACATGCCTGCTCACTAACGCTTACCAGTTCACCCCAAGTCAGTAAAAAACACACACCAAACCGGTCTGCCGGGGTGTATGTGTCCCACGGAAGGTCTTCTTCATCCTCAGGGCTCTTCAGTGCCCCTCTGTCAGCTTCTTTGGGCAGCGCCAAGTGCCAGTAGTGATGCCGGGCACCCCATCCTGGAAATGAGGGAGACAAAAGATCCCCCCTTCCTTTGACCTTGCTACCCAGTGAGGGTAATTATTTTTGGCCGGGGGGAGCTACCTTTTATACTGAGGGTTGGAGCCTCTCTGGGATCCCCCCCATCACTACATACATCACAGGAGGCGTCCTATGGTGTGTAGGTCACATCGGGTACATTTCACAATCTCTCTATATAAAAGGCCGCTCACTGCAGCTCATTATCGAGTATCGTGGAACCAGTGTTCCTCTCCTTCCAAAATGCCGGCAGAGTGTCAATAGACACCCCGCCGGCATAAATTAAAGTGATTCATTGCAGGACAAAGGACTGGTGAAGGTATATATAAGTTATTGAAGATTTTTTAAACTGTCTTGTGTATTTTTAAACACTTTTACTTTGAACTGATAAGGGGTCCTATAGACTCCTATACTAGTTCAATGGCCATTATCCGCACCACCAATGGTGGTGTGGATGAGCCCAGAAGCCCATAGCATGGGCCGGTGCTGGGCGTTAAAATTAAGAAAAATTGTCACTGTTAAAAGAAATATGGCTTTCTTTATAACATAAGTGATTTTTTAAAGCATTGATAATTCATTCCCTTTCTAATGTACAAACCACTACTGCTGTTTAGGTGGAATCAAAGACAAATTTACTTACTGGGGTCAATTCAATATTATCAATTACAAGAAGAAATCTATTTGTGAGGCATGGCATCATCACTTATAGACATGGACATTAGATTATATAGCTAAAGTCATATGCCTTTGTGATTAATGATCTCTGTTTAACCTACTATTGATTGGCCGCAATGCTGATGCAACAACTAATATAGCATTTTAATTTACAGTTGATATCAGTTAACTGACAAAAAAAATTGTAGTCTTAAATAGACCAGTAAAAATTATAATTTAATATATGTAGGCACTGAAATATGTTTTAATCCATGATATACGTACAGTATATTATTTTAAGCAGACCAAAACCCAGGAATGTGCCTCTCCAGGTTTTGGTCCACTTTACAGTCTCAATTTGGAATGCCCAGCCATTTAAAAACCCCAAGGGCTTGATTCATCAAGCAACCAAGTTCATCAGAAATGTGTTTTTTTTCTATTGCGCTTTTTTTTTTCACTTCAAAAACATCCAATACATATGGATGGATTGTATAGGACCACACTGGCTCAACATTGGTGCACCTTATGCAGAGGCTATCTCATAGTTACTAGTGAGTGGCTGTCCAATACAGCCTCACATCCGGTAACGCCATACTGCCTGATTGTTTGGGGCTACACAAAAGTTGCGTCCTCAGAGTCTTGCTCGTTTCTTTTTCCAAATGAATCTCATAAAGGCACTACTTATGTCTCGAAAGAACTGCATCGGGATACGAATTGGGAGAGCCTGGAACAAGAACAACAGTTCTGCCCATGCCCATCCACGAAAATGTTGGGTGGTCCCACTTTGCTAGATCTGCCTTGATTCTCCGTGCCAGCGGCCAGAAATGCAAGTCTAGGATATTCGATAGCTGGCTTGGCAGCTGCGTGTCGAGATAGGTAATCGAGGCCTTCGCCTACTTGAATGGGAACGATTGCTGCATATTTCTGGCTACTTCCCTGGGAAGGGAGATATTCAAGGCCTCTGATTTATTGAAATTTATTTTAAGATAGGAGAGTCTCCCATATACCTCGAACTCCCTCATTAGTACCGGGAGTGTCACTGAGGGGCATGTGATGAAGAATAGGAGGTCATCTGCGTAAGCCGCCACCTTGTGCGCACCATCAACCGTGTCAACCCCTCGTATGTCAGCATTGTCTCTGACTCTGCAGAGGAACGGCTCCAATGAAAGGGCAAAAAGCAAGGGGAACAGGGGGCACCCTTGCCGGGTCCCGTTACGGATGAGTACCGGTTTGGAGTGGTGGCCATTTATCCTAATCTTGGCTGATGGAGTGGTGTAAAGAGCCTCAATAAGGGTTCTCATCCTATCACCCAGGCCTATATGTTTAAGGGTTTCCCGCAGAAAAGGCCAACTCACCCTAAGAAAGGCCGTCTCCTCATCTGTAGAAAGGAGCATAGCGGGGGCCGTGGTAGTTTTAGCTCTATGAATCACATTAATGGCACGCACCACATTATCTCTGGCTTCCCTGTCCAACACGAATCCCGTCTGGTCGAGGTGTACCACCTGTTCCACCACTGGGGGGTCAATTTGGAATGCCCAGCCATTTAAAAACCCCAAGGGCTTGATTCAGCAAGCAACCAAGTTCATCAGAAATGTGTTTTTTTTCTATTGCGCTTTT
The DNA here is from genome assembly GCA_027917425.1 of Gastrophryne carolinensis. Taxonomy (NCBI): domain Eukaryota; kingdom Metazoa; phylum Chordata; class Amphibia; order Anura; family Microhylidae; genus Gastrophryne; species Gastrophryne carolinensis. The sequence continues at coordinate 254,906,287 of CM051239.1, forward strand.
TTTTTTCACTTCAAAAACATCCAATACATATGGATGGATTGTATAGGACCACACTGGCTCAACATTGGTGCACCTTATGCAGAGGCTATCTCATAGTTACTAGTGAGTGGCTGTCCAATACAGCCTCACATCCGGTAACGCCATACTGCCTGATTGTTTGGGGCTACACAAAAGTTGCGTCCTCAGTCTTGCTCGTTTCTTTTTCCAAATGAATCTCATAAAGGCACTACTTATGTCTCGAAAGAACTGCATCGGGATACGAATTGGGAGAGCCTGGAACAAGAACAACAGTTTGGGGAGTATAGACCTCATCTGTAGAAAGGAGCATAGCGGGGGCCGTGGTGGTTTTAGCTCTATGAATCACATTAATGGCACGCACCACATTATCTCTGGCTTCCCTGTCCAACACGAATCCCGTCTGGTCGAGGTGTACCACCTGTGCCACCACTGGGGCCAGTCTGGTAGATAGAATTTTAGCATACAGTTTCAGATCCGTGTTGAGTAGGGAGATAGGGCGGTAACTCTTGCAAGAAAGTGGGTCCTTTCCCGGTTTATGAAGAACTGAGATTTACCTCCATTTTAAACAAGTTAAACCACATTTTTTTAGATCATAATACCTTTTATGGCCTATGCAAAGGTGTCTGGACTCTCCTAATGTTCGTATTGTTTTAAAAAATCAGAAATTTTACTAGGAGCCTGATTTATCAAGCGTCAGCACCAGTCTGCTAGTTAATGTGATCTAATTTATCACTAGTGCCATATAGTTCTCGATGTTAATTCTGCACTAGTTTGTAGTGGCACAGTAGATTAATAAAAATCACAATGGGTAGAACTGTATTGAATTGTTTATGCTTAAAAATTGTACGCACATTAATTTGTACAGAACATGCATTGTGACTTGTCAGTAATGTAAACGCTGGACTTAGATGTTGCCAAATGTCATTTTATTTTTGCAGTAAAATATATTATGTCTGCTTTTTTGTTTTACCAATGTGTAATTTGGAGCTCAACAACTAAAACACAGCCTAAAAGCACTGTAAAGTTTGTCCCTGTTGTCCCCAGCAGTGATATCCTGTGACTTTGATGATGGAATGTCAACCAGCACCTGCTACATACAGCACCAATCTTTTCAGCATGTCAGTAATTAATAAATATGGTATGTGCAGCGCCTAAAGGATGGTGGTACAAAGTGGCATTCACTGGCGCTGTTATAACCGGCATAAGGGTCCAACAGGCACAGACACAAGCTGGCCAATACCTATTGCCCCAATCCAAGCTTATTATTTTTGAACAAACCTTCTGTAAAATAACAGTGCTAATATTTAAATAGATGCTGGTGCTCAAAAACGAAAAGTGTGCCTGCAAAATGACGCAGTTCTTAAATTAGGCCCTCAATCTAAAAAACATAAATCTCTAGTGTTTTAGATGTCCCTAGAGCAGGGGTTCCCAGCAGGTAGTAGTAACACTGGTGGTATTTGAGATCCTATCAAGTGGTACTTGCCAATGTTGCAGACTGACCTCCAACTTGATCTGCTACCTTCTATTCCATAACTATACCTCACAAATATGTTGGGGTCTTTTTGTGTGTTTCATGCAATCTGCAATTTTTTGTGTTTTTTCCATGGTTTCTAGTTGAGTGACGTTCATATGTACCATCCAGGTGGTACTTGAGATAATTGGAAAATAGAAAGTGGTACTTGATGAAAAAAGGGTTGGAAACCCCTGCCCAAGAAGATATATGAAGCCATATGTTCACTAGACTGGAAACTGAACATAGCTAGGCTTATATACTAACTTGTTTTGCTTGAATAATCGAAAGTATTTTAGCCCAAAATAGTGCAGAGTTGGAATTCCCCAAATCTGAGCACCAATAATGTCAGTTGAAAAAAATCAGGATGTCTGTTCTGGAGTTTGGAAAGCTCCTACTGTAGGCAAAAGCATCAGGGAAACATTGTGCTAAGCAGGGAGTTGAAGGTGTTGGATTCTGGGCCTGTGCAGATATGAGTGATGAGAAATATTCCTGTTTGGCAGATGAAGTGGCAGTCCTGAGTTCCTGAAAGGCTTGTTTGTATAACTGGAAGTTCTCCTTGGTTTTGGATTTTCTCCATAGCCGTTCTGCAACTGGAAAATGACGCTTAAATCTTGTAGTATTGGTATTTTGCCAGGGTAGTCTTTTCTGGGTTGAGGTTGGCCATAGATTAGCGGAGCAACAGTGAAAGGCAGATGTTAGTGTATTATGGTAGTGTGAAGCTGCAGTGTGTCTACATTGGTGTGTGGAGGGGTTGCAGAGAGTAAGAGATATTGAAGGTCTAGGTTTCTGAGGTTCCTCTGCAGAATAGCAGAATTGTGTGCAGAGGGGGTAGTGGTGAGGGAAGTGGGGATGAAGAGAGGCTGGATACAGAGCAGAGGTAAGTGAATGAGTAAGTCAAGCATGCGTCCGTCTTTGTAGGTACTTCAATTTCCAGAGCAGGAAAGAGAGGCCCATGTATGATTTTGGACTCATAAACTCGTATTTATCATCCAAGCTTCCAGGCCAACCTGTGCTTTTAAGTTCGTTTCGGTGACACTCCACCCCTAGTATTTCTGCATAAATGTCCCCACTTTGTCAGCAAAATGTCAGTAAAACGTATTGTTTCCAATAGAGGCCTACCCGTTTCTCTTTTGCACTGCAGCCTATGCTGTAACTTTCATCCCTAGCCCCTATAGTGAAGAGAATAAAAGAAGAAATATTACCTAAGCATATATTACCTAAGCACTGGGAAATAAGTATTGAACAAGGACATGGACTGTGGGCATCTGTGGTTTGATTCATTTGCATCTGTGAATTGAATCTGTTGTCACCAACATCTGGTGAGATTTTCTATAGCGCCTTTAGAAATATATTTAATCAGAAAATTGGATTTCAACTGCCGTATATTGTATATTGTGTTTTTTCATAAGGTTAGATTTAATGACAAATCTACTAAAAGTTATGGACTGGTTCACAGATATAAACTGAGTTAATAGAAAGATCAGAATGCTCCAAGGAACTGTGCAAAAGTTATTTTCCCATATTATTGTAAGGAAACTGTCCCAGAGGTCAACCCTAATTGCTCTGTGTAAAAGCATAATGATATTAGTAATAAAACTGACTATTCTTGGAAAATATAAAATAAAAATGAAAGGGCATATAAGTGCAGATGAAGGAGTAAATACTTACTGGGGAAATAGAATGTGCTATAAAATGTTCTACTTCATAACTTTCAGTGAATCTTATTTTTCACTTCTGAAAATCCCAGAGACAGAATTAACATTTTTTTCTGTACAGTTATCTAGAGAGTGCTAAAATTGCATTTTCTGACAGGCTGTGTTATAGGTTTGACAAGTACGACTTTTCATCTGCTTTCAAATATGTAGTTCTCTTGACATTATAAATGTACCCTTATGTTCCTGGCAGTCCTTGGCTGTCACTTGCTGTCTGTGAATTCCCTAAATATAAAATGGCTTCCTTATTTTTTTAATTGTGGATGTAAACAAGGAGGCAAACCGAGGTGGTAGGTGGTAGAGGTTGCATATCTAAGCTGACCAATTGGGAAGATTTCCAAAAATCAGCTATTTCTATGTGTCTGCATGAATACATAGATGTAAGATGCACAGATAGACAAATGCAGAAGAAGACATTTTTTCAGAAAGTAATTGATTCACCAGCTTTTGTTTTCTGCTGCATCCACTGTTTAACCCTTTGAGTGCCGGCCTACCGAGATTTTTTGTCACAATCTGTTGCCAGACGACTTTTCACGTTTTTGCGCTACACGTGTGCAACCTTGATTTTTGAAGGGATTTCCAGGGATTTCGATGAAAATTATATATTGTTTTTTTCAGCAGAGTCTGGGCTTCAACATGAAATGTCTTGTTTGGCCTTTTTTTAGTGTATTCTCAATACTTTTGGGTGAAATATGTGCAAAAAAATGAAAAAAACCATTTTTTTACAATTTGTAGTGTTTTTTTTGTAATAAAAAATGTAAGTTTGTTAATAAAATATTATTGCGTGTGAAAGCCCTATTTCTCCCGGTTACAATGGTACCACATATGTATAGGTATACCCCTTTTCCTGAAACAGCAGTTTAGGGGATTCCAGATAGGATACAACTATGCAATATGATTGCATAGTTGTAAGGGGTTAATAAAAAAAAAATGACATAGGGTTCCCCCTCCCAGGGGGGGGGGGACCTCATTTCTTTTTTGGAATTCTAAGGGTTAAAAACCCTTAAAATCCCAAAAGTAAATATGACATAGGGTCCCCCTTACCCAGCATTACTGACCCGGACCAGCTATGGGGGCTTGTAGAACAGGGCGCAGGGGCCAGCGTTGGTGGCCCCTGGCCCTGCAGGCTACTAGCCCACATAGCCACGTGGCCCGGGCCCTTCTGCCCCCCCCCTGGCCGTTGGGGAGGCAGGTAATGGGGGGCTGGGGGTTATGGCAAGTCACCCGCTTGCCGCAGGTGACCTGCCATACCCAGAGCCTTGTGAACTGGTATAAGGGGTCTCATGGACCCCTTACCAGTTCACAAAGGGTTAAGTTAAAAAAAAGACACCAGACAAGTTCTTTATTATTCTTTTTTCACTTATACTTACCTCCCATCCAGTGTCCCACGCTGCTGCAGATGACAGTTGTCGGTAGTGATCAGAGCAGGGAGGGTGGCAGGCAGGGAGATCAGAGCCACCCTCCCTGCTCCGATCGCTGCTGACAACTGACAGATCGGAGCTTGGGTGCCAGTAACCCGAGGAGCGGGATGACGTCACCAAGTGGGCGGAGTTAGGGGCGGGGCTAGGGACTGGGCCAGCGCCGGCCGAAGAGGATGGTGATGGCCTGTTTCTGGGCCCTCACAAGCAGCGTGGAAAGCCCAGGGGGGGGATCGGAGCCCCCCCTAGTGAAGAGAAGACCCGGGGAGAGCCATCGCGCTGCCAGGTGAGTAAATGTCATTTACTTTTTTTTTTTTTTCAGATGTCGGCGCCGGCGGGGGGGGGGGCCTATTACGGGCCCCCTCCTGAAGATCAGAGGCCTGGGGGTAGAAATCTAACAGCGGATTCTTGTACAGAATCGCTGGCCCTTTCAAATGAGGGGTAAGGTAAGTCTGTATGTTTTTTACTTTTTGTTTTATGGGCCTCTAAAGTCAGCTACGTGACTCTCACGTAGCTGGCACTTAACGGTTGGAGAGGCAGCTACGTGAGAGTCACGTAGCTGGCACTAGAAGGGTTAAAGCGAGTGATGGTTCTAACCAAATGAAAGGCATTCTGTGCCCTCTTACAATTGATGCAGATTTTGACATGTTCCCACCGGCACTGGCCTTCCCCCTGTGTGAAATCCCTCCGATTGTCAGTTTTCAGCTCACCTTTCCCTAGTCCAACTGTGTATGCACAGACTCTCGTCCAATCAGAGCCATTTGCCATGTCTATGTCATTCGGCAAACTATGTATGCCAATGGAGATGTCCCTTTTGAAGTCTATTAGAGCACAGGGCATTAGGAGTCCTGCAGGCAGCAAGTGTATGTTTATCTGCTTCCTGTCCGCTGGTCCTCCATTGCACTTCCTCTCACACACACATATTTTATTGATAGGATGCACCAATACCCCCCCCCCCCCTGTTGAGGGAAAGGTACTTCTCATAGAGTGATAAATACGGTTTCACTGGGTAGTCTACTGAAACATGTCAACATGCCATTTCAATAGCTACAGAATGATTGTAAATATAAATATATGGCTTGTCTTACATTCAAGAGATTAATTTAGCTAGTTAAAGTGGACCAACACCCTCCCTGGTGAGAGTGTTGGTGGCCACTGCATCACTATATGACAGGCTGGGGGGGAATCCAGAATGTAGCCCCCTGTCGCAAAGAACCTCCCAGGATGCCTGTAAATCTCACCTTAACTTTGCTTCTTCTGCCGGGAATCCGGCACTTGGTTGTCTGTCTGTCACGTGGGCAGTGATGTTCCGGCCACTGAATGTCCTGCTCATGTGAGGGCTGGGCAACAAATCGCGGTGCTGAATTCCAGTTGGAGGAGCAAGGTTAAGTTGAGATTTATGGGCATCGTGGAAGGGCTCTACTCAAGGCCAGAAAAGCAGCCACTTGAGCAAAACAGAGGCACAAGAATTATAGAAACCTGGAAACAGCATGCTGATAATTAAATAACAGGAATGGGGGGCGCAATTCTAATATGCATGTTTATTTTACATTCCAGAAGAAGAAAACAAGGGAGTTTTCCTTTAAATATTTTACAGGTGGCTGAGTGATTCGGTTTGGTAGGATGTTGCTTTAGCTAAGTTAGTACCTCTCTTTTGCTTTTCCATATCCAGAACTCTAATTAATACACATTAAAGCATTAACCATCTTTATTTCTGAATGCATCTTTTTCTCTGATATCTCACTCCAAAAGCTCTGTCAAAGAGTTCACCTCTAAACTTCCTTTGTCTTTTTTGCCCTTCACCTGTTTGTCTAGCATACATTTATAAGCCACATGAGGTTTGTTCTCTGAAGAGATATCATATTTGTGCTGATACATACGTATCCCTAGTCAACCCCCCCCCCATACCCCACAGGCCAAGAAAACCCAGGCTGATGTTCTAGTCCATTGTTATAGCCTCAGAATGACTGCGGCAGACCATAACCAACCCCTGCCACATTATATCTCCCCTACAATATTAAAGCTTAGAACTGGCCATATTTCCCTCTGCCCATGATCTGTCCCTGTAATGCTATAGCCTGTCTCCATAGTCACCCCCACTCCCCTGTACCCCACAGACCAAGAAAACCCCAGCCCATGTTCTAGTTCAATGTTATAGCCTCAGAATTATGACTAGGGGACCATACCCACCCCTGCCACATTATATCTTTCCTACAGTATTAAAGCTTAGGATTTGCCATATTTTCCACTGCGCATGATCTTCCCCTGCAATGCTATGTGTGAGTGATATATGTGTTGCAACCTGTTTTTTTTAACCAAGCAGGTTATATATCCAGATTAAATTCCTATTTATAAGAATTACATTGCATTAGCTGGTATAGGTGAGGTTTGTGAATATTAATTACAAATAATGTGGTAGAATGTCTATAAGAGCCTGGTAAATTGAATTTTGAAGCAGCCAGCCCTGGAATTATTCTTTTTATCTGGGGAAAAGCCAGCGGCTGGCCCTGGAATCATTTTGATTCCAGGCCGGCTGCTGGTGGGTTTTGTTCCGCTTTAAGCCCAAACCTTTTCAAATGTAAGTTTCAGACACATTTTCAACAATAGCATTATCATAGTAAAATATCTAAGAGTTTCTTTAAAATACCTTTGTATTCAGCATTTTCTAATCAGAAATCATCTGGTATTTTAAATGTTTACTTTAAATTATTAAATTAAAATAATTAATTACTACTATATATTTCATTGTGTGACTGTGGGGCACTATAATAATTACCGGTAGTTACATTTTTAAATAAAATGTAAAAATAATAAACTCTACTTCTACCATTATGTTTTTAGTAACATATGTGTAGATTGTGTAGACGTGCAGCAAGCTATTCCTAGTGTGATGACCTTTAAACACCTTGATAAGTCATGTACACAGGAGTGCATTTGTCACAGTGAACGGCTTAGCTTTATATGTCAAGGTCTTCAATAAAAGAGTTTTTTATAAAGTGAACTTTGAAATCTACTAGCTTAAATGATTTTTTTTCAAGACAGTTACATATTCCCATAGCAATACTTTCCAAATAAAAGGCACATGATATCTAAATCCCAAAGGGTATGTAGAGTCATGAACTCTTCAAACACTACAAATCCAGATGATTCATGATCTCTCCAGTCAGTTCACATAGGGTGTATAACTAATTTTAAAAAGTTTGTTCCTTTAATGAAAGAGGTCTTTAAATGTAGGTAATACATTACACGGTGGCTAAGGTTCACCCTCTCACTACACGCCAAATGCCAAAACATTATATATTGATGAGACCTAGGGTCTAATTTATGATGTGCACCATTATGCATCTTTCTGGAGGCTCTAGCGCCAATTTGGAGCTTCTCTGTGGACTACAAATGGCGCTAGAAGTCGCAGCGGCAAATGCTAACTAATTTGCTTTGATTGTTTCAATAGGTATTGTCCAGCCTGACTGCCGATTAGGCAAAGAGGGTGGGAGCAGCTCCATCAATATTATTTATACAAAATTATCAACATTATTATTCAGGGCCTGGGAACCAATTTACCGCCCAGTTTAATCCTCTCATCATCTAAGTATTAAGCACCAAACATGTCTAGCTATGTGGAAAGACAGAGATTTGGTTGCACATATCTGCAGATACATGTGGAAGCCACACTGCCCCGGCAAGGCACTGTGTTTAGTGTGGTCCCTACTCTTATTTTTGAGTCCCCAAAGTTGGGCCATGCAATGCAGCCAGAGCTACTCACCTGGGAAGCTGCCAGCCTCCCTTTAGAACACTCCACAGGGCAGTGTGGCCCTGTGTGGCCCTAAAACACTTGTTGGGGCAGTGTGGCTTCCACATGTATCTGCATTATATATGCAACCAAATCTCTGTCTTTCCACACAGCTAGACATGTTTGTTGCTTGATATTTAGATGATGAGAGGGTTAAACTGGACGGTAAATTAGTTCCCAGGCCCTGAATAATAATAATTTTGTATAAATAATAGTGATTGAGCTGCTCCCACCCCCTTTATTCATCTGACTGCCGATTATCCCAGCGCCAGTGAGCGCCACTTTGTACCACCATTTTTCCGGCCCTGCACATCTTATTTATGATTTTTTTTTCCTCCTTGAAATCTTTGGCGCTGTATTTTTCCAGTGCTAGTCAGCATTTCATCATTGCAGTTACAAGAAATCACTGCACTTTACAGTGCGTTTAAGCTACATTTTAGTTGTTGTTGTCCAGATTACAAATTTTACAAACTTTAAAGTGTGTTTAGACAGAGAGGTAGCTAAGCTTTTTGTCACCCGGGGCTAAGATTCAAAACGGCGCCCCCTCCCCTTTCACGCCAGCCAATTTTGGAGAATAGGAGTAAAAATAGTCATCTTGTCCCTGTGGCATCCAGGAACGGTTGCATGCCAGAAGATAATCTAGGACCTGCCATGGTTTCTGACCAGGCACCGGACATTTCTCTCGAGTGTATGTGCCAGGCCCACTCCTGGCTCAGACTGTGGCTTCATCTCAGGCCAGAAGTGCGAGGGACCCAATAGGGGTTGTTTCAATTGGCTAAGCTTGTTCAATTCCCAGAACAGTACTAATTGTCCTTCTGCACAAATATGATCTTCCTGAAAATGATTTTGTTGCTAGGTGTTGCTAGAGGATAAGGTGACATATGCTATGAACATGGTATTTTAAAGGAGGGACCAGGAATCAGAGAAATTAAATATAATATTTGTCCTCATTTTCCTTAGACTAACCAAAAATCTAAAATACTTTTGGTCCGGTTAAATATGTCCTGGTGGCATCCCAATTAGGGATGTCCCGCAATGTAAAACTTTAAGGACCCTTCACAGACTCAACTGCATAGTCACCTACTTTCAGGATCCCACGGTGATCAAATGGGGAACTGAGCAGAGCGCCAAACAGATTCTGCTTGATAAATGTAAAATTGCGTGCCGTGTCCGGCGTTCACCAGTCGCTACCTGTCGCTACCTCTCATTAACCAGCCACTACCTGACGCTATCCCTTCTTAAATAAGGGCCTTAGTCTCAAATTGGTCCTGGAGTACCGTATATACTCGAGTATAGGCCGACCCGAATATAAGCCGAGGCACCTAATTTTACCACAAAAAACTGGAAAAGTTATTGACTCGAGTATAAGCCTAGGGTGCTCAAACTGCTGCCACTGCTCAAACTGCTGCCACTGCTAAAACTGCTGCCGGCTGCTCAAACTGCTGCCACTGCTCAAACTGCTGCCGGCTGCTCAATGCACATGCACAACACTTGCCATCTTCCTCCATAGTGATCAATCAGAGAGGGGATGGTGTTTGGGCCCCTGCAGAACACTGCCATCTTCCTGCATAGTGATCATCAGACAGAGGATAGAATCTGTGTAGAAACCCTGTAGAACAGGGGATGATGGCATCTGGGCCCATGTAGAACACTGTCATCTTCCTCCATGGTGACATATGCTGATCATCTCAGGGACAGATCAGAGGGATGGGTCACAGATAAATGCCACACACAGAGGTAAATGACGGATCGGGGTAGAGGTGACGGATGACAATGCCTCCTCCCTGCAGAGGGGCCCCGGTGTCCCTCCCAGCAGCATTAACGGACAGCCACCATTTTGAGAGGCTGAAGAGAAGATGAAGGGAGGGAGGAGGCAGCAGCCACATCGCCAGGACCAGGCCTGAGCCGCCCGCCGCGTCCTTCTCCGCCCCCAGCCCGTGCGCATAGAGAGGAGGGCGGGCACTTACCGGAGGGCGCATCCGAGCACACAGCGGGGAGGATGGTGAGGCGTGCTAAGGCCCCTAAGGATGGCTGTCTCCGTGGCCACAGGCCGTCACTCCGAGACGCTACTCAGCGCCGGCCTCTCTCCCGCCTGTCCCTTCCTCCGGGCAGCCGCCCCCGCCGCGCTGTCAACGAAACAGAGCTCAGTGGCGCGGCCGGCAGGTGGGGCTGCGCGGGGTGGCAGGCGCGGGTGCGCGGGCACGCGCGCGCACCTTAGAGGGAACAGTGGTTGTGACTCGAGTATAAGCCGAGGCGGCTTTTTTCAGCCCAAAAAGTGGGCTGAAAAACTCGGCTTATACTCGAGTATATACGGTATTTTAGATTTCAGGGCCAGCCTTGGGGCTGAAAGGTCTGCTTTAAAGAAACCAGGGCCTAATTTTGGAAATCACATGGATCCTCACCTCAATCTGGACATATACTCACCTTGATGACAATCATATGGTGCATGCAAGGGGTGTGGCCACATTGCCTGCTTCCCTCTGGCTGATGCATGTACCTACGCCAGGTGGCTAGGGTACATTCAGCTGAAGAGAAACACCTAGCACCCCATTCAGGTTTACTAAGATGCTTTTATTTCAGAGTGCCATAGTAAAGCTGAATGGAGCATGGGCCACTGATTGGTATATGTGCCCAATGGGACTGCCGGAGATGCTGGCCACTGAGCTAGTGCCTGAGGGAGGGAGATAGATAAGGCTGCATCCCACACACTGATCAGTGGCACTATGTGTTTCACACCAGCTGCCCCTGTTTAATCTCTCTAAGGGCTTGAGCCCCCCTGACCCGCTGCACCCAGGACACATGCCCCATCTTCCCCCCCATCTATGCCCCTAGATTAGGCTGCGTTTTAGTTGTTGTTGTCCAAATTACACATTGGTAAGCAAAAGAAGGTCCGGACCCCTTAGCAGTTCACTCCAAGTAAAAAAAAAAACACATACATAAACAAAGTTTCAAATTCTAAATTGGACTACTTACCAGTCAGCATATCCTCCTCTGGTACATTGGGGGGGTTCAGTATCTTGTGCCCGGTCTCCACTGCATCTTTAGGGCTCTTTGCAAGGCGTCATCTTCTGAAGCCACCGGCGCCTAAAAAGATCAGCGGCGGTGGCTTCAGAAGATGACGCCACCATTTGGTTGACGGGGGGGACATGTACCCCTCATTCTGTCCCAGCTGCCAGTCAGGAGTACTAGATTTTAGGCCGGGCTCAGGCTTTTATACCTTAGAGGTGAAGCCTGAGGATGCCCCCATATTACCAACTATGTCACTGAAGGAGAGGAGTAGCAATGTCACATGGGGAGATTACAGAAAGGCTCCACCTCACTAGTATAAAAGCCTTCTACCCCTGCCTAACTGTCACTAAAAACCTTGCCGGGTCAGAGGAACATGTTGTGTGTTTTTTCAGCTACTGTTGGTGAACTGGTAAGGGGTGCGGGGGACCTCTATAACAGTTCACAGGGTCACATGGCCGTACCCCACCCAATTACCAGCACCCCTTTGGGGTACCGTGGAAGCTGGAGAGCTTGGTGCCCAACAGGTATAGGCTTGGGGATCTTCCAGGGGTCCCGGATCGAAGGACATGGGGGCTGGTATATCAGCAGGGCCAGAGGCCAGATGGGGATCTCTGGGCCCTGGGTTACCAGACCTAGGGTTGGAGGAGGACACTTTTCTTCAAATATGTTTTATTTTTACCTAAAAAAAAAAATGAAAAACGGTTTCAAATGCCCTTATCCTTCTGAAAAAATTCTGGCATTTGTGGCATGAAAAAAAATATATGTCGGTTAGGGAAGCTGGCATTTTTCACCTGCTCTGATTAGGTGAGAAATGCTTGCACACAAAAACTTGATCTTGCCCAAAAGTCAAAGTTTAAGCACTCCCTAAACAAGAGTTTACAATTTTGAGTGAATTTTCATGTGATTTCTCGCATAAAAAGAAAAATCTTACTCCAAAAAGTCAGCTGAAGGCAGGGAAGATTGGCGAGAATGGGATTTACTCGCCTGAAACTGCTCTGAATTGACTCTTTGTGAGGGTTGAAGGGTTACCCATTGGTTTGTTTGCTGAGCACATGGTATTTATGTCTGTAATTAGTATTTCACAATGTTTCCATGTTGCCTTTAAGAAAGGGGCTCCTTTAAGACCCTGCTTCCATTTACATGTTTGTACATTTTTTGGTGAACTTGTGTGGTGGTATATTGGTTTTGGATTTGACTGGTTTGTGAACCTTCCAGAAAGTGCAATATATTGGGTGACCTGTACAATAGGCCTGATTCAGAGCCTCCACTAAACCGTGTCGTATATGGGCCATTTTGTGTATAATACAATTTTTTCCTGTATGCATATGAGCGTACGCATTGTTCAGAGCCTCCATAGGAAGCCTTCTGTTTACTGTTCGTAGCTGCGTACGCCAACGAGGATGACATTTTCTGCCTCTTGTTGCGTTCTTTACAGGACGAGGCTACCGTATACGTTATCCCGTAAACATCTTTCCGTGTCCCATGAGATTCTGCATGCATCTTTCTCCCAATATACGTCCAAACTGCATTTTTGAGGGAATCTGCTGTGTTTGCATGCATGTACGCATGCGCCCAGCTATTAACCGCATTCATGTCCCCGTCTCAACTATTCTCTTACTCACTTCTGCTTCCATACTTACCTCAACTCACTCGAGGTTCCACTTTAGATGTTCTCCCGTCCTTCATGCTTACCTTAACTCACTCGCGGTTCCTCTTTTTATGTTCTCCCGTGCTTATTGCTTACCTTAACTCACTCGCGGTTCCTCTTTAGATGTTCTCCGGTCCTTCATGCTTACCTTAACTCACTCGCGGTTCCTTTTTTTATGTTCTCCCGTCCTTCATGCTTACCTTAACTCACTCGCGGTTCCTCTTTTTATGGTCTCCCGTCCTTCATGCTTACGTTAACTCACTTGCGGTTCCTCTTTTTTTGTTCTCCCGTCCTTCATGCTTACCTTAACTCACTTGCGGTTCCTCTTTTTATGTTCTCCCGTCCTTCATGCTTACCTTAACTCACTCGCGGTTCCTCTTTTTATGTTCTCCCGTCCTTCATGCTTACCTTAACTCACTCGAGGTTCCTCTTTTTATGTTCTCCTGTCCTTCATGCTTACCTTAACTCACTCGCGGTTCCTCTTTTTATGTTCTCCCGTCCTTCATGCTTACCTTAACTCACTCACGGTTCCTCTTTTTATGTTCTCCAATCCTTCATGCTTACCTTAACTCACTCGTGTTTGCTCTTTTTATGTGCTCCTGTGCTTAATGCTTACCTTAACTCACTCGCAGTTCCTCTTTTTATGTTCTCCCGTGCTTAATGCTTACCTTAACTCACTCGCGGTTCTACTTTAGATGTTCTCTAGTCCTTCATGCTTACCTAATGTTCTTCATTCTCTTATTAATTTGGGGATCTTTCTTGATATTTTCTGCAGTATGTGATTTTTTGCCTGCGCTAAGGGTTAAAAAGTCTTTTGCTTAACATATAAGAAATACGAAACATGGGTCAATTTAAATACATTTTTTTTTTTTTTAATTATTATAAAAAAAAAATGTTAGGTTTAGGTAAAAATCTCAACATTTGCGTTTTTTAAACTAGATTTTTTTTTATATAAAACATTTTAAAATTTCTTAAAAAAACAAACATACAAATGTGGCAGCCACCAGGAATTTAGTCTTCACTGGCCCCCATTGAAGCAGCCAGCTCCTGGATGTCACTTACCAGCCGATACACCGTCGCGGTCAGCTGTTGGAGTCTCCTGTGGTGTTCCTGTGTAAAGGAAGCAATGATTATTTGTAGGCAAATAAATGTTTGCTACCTGTGGAATGAAATATTATTAACCTTCCAGCAAAGGCATGAGCCATAATTCATTATGCTAACGTATTAGGCTAAGGTAGAGGCCATAGTTCATTATGCTAATGTATTAGGCTAGGGTAGAGGCCATAAGTCATTATGCTAATGGATTATGAAAGGCATGAGGCTATAGGTCATTATGCTAAGGGATTATGAAAGGCATGAGGCCATAGGTCATTATGCTAAGGGATTAGCCCAAACTTTTTACCTGTGAACGAAGCTATGTTATAGGTAATTAAATAAGTAGTCGGAAAACTTACCAGGCTGGTGGGCGACCTGGGCTTGGGGGACCAGCATTCTCTCTGGAGCCTGCCACTGACCCAGATCTGAGACTGTAGAGGAAGGAAAAATATGTTTACTTGTAATGTCAGATTAGGTCAAGGCAACATTGGTTTCATAATGTTTGTGTGACAATACCCACCTTCGCCATGCACCTCAGGGGCGTAATCTGGTGGCCTCTCCAAAGGGCGCTCTCCACCCGCTACATTGACATCTAAAAGAATAGAAGCAGGGAATGAGTGTGTGTTGACAGTGAATGTACCTGTGTGTGCTTCAGTCAGACAACCATACCGGAGTCTAGTGGTTCCGGCATCTGGTACGACTCCCTGGTGATTGCCCCTCCTCTGTAGCAAGGTCTAGTAGCTGCTCGGAGCTGCCTACAGAGGAGGGGGAGGACCTTGGCTTTGGAGATGCACCACCCTCACTAGGCCCAGATCCATCCCGCACTGGCCGGACTGCTCGCCGCCGGGTGGGTCAGATTCGAAAATCCCATTTGCTCACTAGAAGAGAATACCATTCATAAGCAGAGGCCTAAATATGGACTTTTGGTTAGCTTACAAGTAATAGTCATGTACTTACTTGGGAAATGCTGAGCCTCTTCCATCTTTTTAGGTCCGACCAGTGTTGGATGATCTGGGTAAAGGTGAAGGTGGTACAGCTGTCGGCTGCAATTTTGGCCACGATCTCCAGGGCCAATGTCCTCTTCTGGAAGTCATTCGCCAGGTAGTCATACCTGGCCTCCATCATCATCTGAAAGATAAAAGGGAAACACATTTGATTAGTCAAAACATCATAATGTGATCACAATCACAGTTACAGCAGGTTGCTAACTTACAGTCCACATAACATTTCTAGTGTTCCGCTATCCTTCTAGCTGCCATTTTGTTGTTGCGCACATGTGCTCACTAACTTTTGGTTGGGACGCCGTTTAAATTCAAATTGTGCCCCCCACTGTTAGGGCCTGCACTGGCTAATTGCATGTGCATGCATTTCACCTGCAAATCAATGTCCTGAACCCACACTTACCATCATAATGGTATCCTGTTGCTCGCGGGTGAAGAGCGTGGGTGCCATTTTGATTGCCTTGCTCAATAGATATGTTGCGCCCCATCGGTTTCCGGGATGTGCACGTCCGTACGCACGCTTACGTGAAAGCATCATACACAGTCATAAGTATTTAAAGGGTACTTGGAGAAACAGCTGAGTGGCACAGATATTGCTATGCCAGCAAAGAAAGCTAGCCGCAAAACCCCCAAATCCTCTGAGCGCCATGAGCGTTGTGCCGAACAGCATGAAAAAACCTCTGCGACGCCTGCAACTAGGTCCCACAAAACCACTGACCACTCGCATTCCACCAGAAAATCCAGTCGCCACAATAAGGATCCAGTGGAACACACTCCAGCCACCTCCAAATCTGCCACATCGCGGAAGGCAAAGGAAACATCCTCAAGCAAGAATGCTCCCCGGCCCACAACATCCCAAACACAAAGGATCACTACTAGTAAGGGAAAGGGTAAGCCTCCTCCTAGGAGCGCTAGCCCCCCAACCACACCCTCTCCTGCTCCTTCCCAATGTCAGGACTCTAACGTGGAGAGCCCTGAGTCACCGTGCAGCTCCTCGCCAGTAACTTCTTTGGCCAGCCTGCCGATGACACCCAGTCCCCAAGCAAGTCCAGCCCAATCCATGTTGAGTGAAATATCTGCCTAATTAATGCCTGCAATTCACCCAAGAACGTCACCCAATATTCCTCCCACCCATGAAGAGCCATCCAGGGCAACATTAAGGCGAAACCTACGGCGTGGCACATTGAGCGGACGCTTTAGTGTGCCCCAAAGCATTGTGTTGGCAAGTGGGGTTTCTGAGCACTTTCATGAGCTGTATGGCAGAAATTCTAAAGCCACCACCAAGGTACGCAAGAACCAAATCTGGGAGGAGATCACCAGACAGGTCAACTGTGTGGGGACCGAAAGGAAAGGTGTAGAACAGATTCAGCGGAAGTTTTCAGACCTCAAATATGCAGTGAGACAGAAGAGGAATAGGCAAAGGCAGCACGGGTACATATGGGTGTGGGATTTGGGGGGGCGGGGGTTGTGGGTGTGGCCCACCTTGTAATTAATTTGTACTATTTTATTTGAAGGTTGCAAACAGGAGGAGGATTCCCTACTAAACTGCAGTACACAGCAGCTGAGGAGCTTGTCCTTGGACGTATCCACCCATCTGCACTACAGGACTTATCCGGGGCACTAGGCACAGACAACTATGAATTTCAAAAAGGTATGAATTTTTATGATTCTTAATTTACATTTGTCTTTGAGATTAGTAAAAACAAAGCCACAACACACACAGACCAGAAGCTAGATGGAACCGGGGGGGGTTCCGCTCACAAGGTACAGCAGTTCAGGGTTGCGGGAAAGGGTGTATGTTAAATCGGGGGTGGGGGCCATGGTGAAACTTTGGTCCGGGTGCATTAAAGCCTAGCTAATCCGATGTTTCCCCAAGTTAGCTTTTTGTGTTAACTTGCCTATACTGTTACATTACAGCTCCTCAGAATATTCCAGCGAATGCCCACTGCAACCACGTCCCGGCAGCCAATCCAAACATATTCTACACAGGACCAGCAGAATCTGGTAAGTGTAATGTTCAAGAACTGGTGATGCAGGTGAATTAAGATGACTACTTGGGCAAACATCTATTGGGGCAAATATCTTACACAGTTTGTTTTCAATATCCCTACAGACACCACCCATAATGGATGCAATCCACCATCTGGAGGAGGAGGAGAACATTAACCTGGCCCCACTAATGCCTACCCAGCCACATCAGGTCTCACTGCCCCAGCAGCAGCCACCAACAAATCCTCTGCAGCAGACTCTAACACGCCCTCTGCTGGCAGCCCACCATGGCCAGCAGCAAGAGACAGAAACAACTGTCCCACATGCTAGCTCTGCTGCAGAGGGTTTGCCTACTACATCTGCTCTGGTTGCTAGGCCTAGAGCTCCGGCATCTGCACGCGCCCCAACCCGGGGAAGTGGAGGACGCCCTCAGGCACGTGGCCATGTCAGCCAGATGAGGCGTGTGCAGATACTAGAGACAGCATGGCGGAATGACAGCCGCAACTTTCGGGCAGTGAACCTAAGATTAAAGTGGACCAACACCCTCCAAAACAACATGTCTCTGATCAGTTAAACATAAAAAGACACTTACCTTTTGATAACTTTTGCAGCCTTCTGTCCCTCCCAGCTCCTGTATTCTTCAAAAATCTCCACCGGAAGTCCCGCCCTCCAGCTCTTGTCCGGTTATTTGCATGCTGTCCATCTTGCTTGTCCGTTCATTTGCATGCTGTCCCTCTTCCTCGTCCGTGGATAAGCTTTCCTCCTCACTCGCACGATTTCAGTTTCTCTTCTGCTCTTCTCTACGTCATCGGGGGACGCATGTGCAGTAGCGCTGATTTAGGTCAGGTGAAGCGCCGCTCGCTACCGATGCAAGTGCCGCTTCACCTACCTACTGCGCATGCGCGAGATTTGCTTTAGGAAGAGGTCAAACGATCTCTTCCTTTTACAACCAAATCCAAGATGGCGGGGAGTGAAATTAGTTAAGGTATGCATGAACTAATTTATTTCAGACATACATGGAAATAATTAGGTATGCATGAAAATGATTGCTTGAGATATAAAATTGAAGATACGGAAAAACAATTATTTAAGCAAACTCATAATGTTGACCTAAACCACAAACCTAAATAGATATTCCTCATCGGCCGGAGGAACTAACACAACATGTGTGCAATCGCACCCATGACGTTGGGCATGTCGGCTATATTTAAAAAGCCCAACATAACCACATTCCAGGCTACCATGTAGTCGGGAAAATAGATGTAATTTTGACACAGGGTAGCCATGCCATCCAAAAACTTGGTTAGTGTGCGGCTCAGCGTAGGCTGGGACATCCCCACGGAGAGGGCACCCAGCCTCTGGAACGAGCCGTTCGCCAAAAATTGCAGGCAGCCAAACATATTGGTCATACCGGCAATTGCATGCCCCTTCCTCGTGGTGCGGGCTAACCATGGCCGCAACTCACTATACAAATTATGGAGGGAAACGCGGTTAAGGCGGGTGAGCTCAAACAGCTCAACGTCATGCATGATATCGATGTCCATGCGTGCGCGGTGTGATCTGGCTTCTGCCATGGCAATGCACAGTATGCCGTTCAGCTGCAGGCGCTCATACTCCTCCACGTCCTCCTCAAACATCTTAACAGCTTGTTTTTACCTACAAAATGACCCCGTAAGTTGAGCGGAAGCAAACCCGTTTTATTGAGTGGTTTGTCATCGGCAATCAAGGCTCAGAATCACCCACCAGCCCATACACGTAAGTTGCCCGAAATAACGGCAAATTGACGATAAACATACGTTTTTCGAAAACGCGTATACGCGTTAGCGTACACGCATATTCGCATGAAAAAAGTAACGTAGAAGCCGAAAAAGCATGTAAAAACTCACAAAAAATACACAGACACATGCGAAAGTGCACGTGAAAGCGGCTCTGGATCAGAGCTAATGTGATTAGCATTTTATCTTGTTACTATTCCAGAGAGAGAGAGGAAAGACACACACACACACTATACATATATGTACTTTAAATTATTATACTTTCAAAAATGTGTACATTAGTAACTGAAATGTGACTAATTTCTGCATTCTCTCACAAATAAATTGTCTCACTATATAAATATGTTTACATATAAAGGGTAAGTCAAAAAGAATAGTACAAAAAGAAAACATACCATAAACTGCTACAGTATAATGAATTTACTTCACAAATACCAATACAAGGGTCGATTCATGGTCGTACGCGAAGTTTTTTGGAGCGCCAAGTCTGATTCATGGTCGTCAAAATGGGATGCGCCAATTTGCGCACCAGTGTTCGCTAATTTGCACCTGCAATATGGGAGGCCATCGGGAGCCGTTAAAGCAAAACAAAACCCCCCAAAAGAACACTATTTTGCTACCCCCCCCAGGTACATTACCATTTGGATGTTTTCGGCCTCAATGCTGCTTGGCATTCCCGTTACAGCAATTTTAATTTCTGTTCTCCCCAGCTATGCCATTGTATGCCTTTGGCTTCTGACACAATATCATAGTTCTACACTAACTATTTAAGCCCCCTTTTCTCCCCTCCTCACAATGTCATGCTGGGAGCAATTAGTAGCTATTGAAAATAGTGCTAGGAAGATAAGGAAGGAAGATAAGATAAGTATTTTCATCCAATTTATTACAGGACACTAAAGGGGGTGGATACATTTTTTTTTTTTTAAATTAACTTTTTATTGGTTGTTCCACTTTAAGCTCTTAGCCAGACAAATGCACATGGGGCACTTTGCGCTTCAAAACAGCAGATTTTCCTTGCGGAATGCGCAAATTGGTGTAAGAAGAGACAGGCGTGCCTGGCGTGCACACTCGTGCAGAATCGTTTGCACTCCATCTGAATCAACCCTATAATGTGAAAGTGTAACCTACCAATTTGCATTCGGCACAACTGAGAAGTTAGCCATTTTCAAAATGCTCACTAGAGCTACTGTTCTTCAAAATGGCAGCATCTGCACATCAAAAAAGCCTGTTGTGTAAAATACACAAAAAGCACAAAAAAGAAGCACCTCGCATCATACTTTGCAGGGTGAGTCCAACAGTTTGAAGAGTCATGCTGCATGGGCAAAACAACTGGAACGGCCATTTGTCAACAATGAAATGGTGGAAAACATTTTTACGAAGTCTCATGATTCTGCAGTCTGGGCCTTATGCGTACATGGTTTGCCTTGCTATCCTCTGGAGTTTAGAAAAGTGTTTTTTCCCCCCGGGAATCCCATAATGCCAATAGTACAGGGAAATCAACACAAATGAATACAATTATTGGTACTTATTGTTAGACCAAACAAGGTCATACTTTTAGTAAAGCCAAAAAGAGGTTGCTATAGAAACAGGAATTGCTGTTGACCAAAATGGCAAGAATTTCCACAAAGTGGTGTTATTTAAACAGGCATGTTAAGAAAGTGTTAATTTAGTGAATTGATGACCATGTGTAGCTTCAGAGGTTTACAGTACAATAAGAGATCAGTAAATTAGAGATAATTTGAGGAATGGTGTATAATATCTCTTAAGGAGTTTATTTCCATCATTTTCTGCCGCTAAAAACAGGCTTGTGTTATATAATAGTCATAACAATTTAGATGTGGCAAAGCAAGCGTATAGAGGAAAGCTGCTGCAGTATACCTGAAGAATCATAAATGGCCATTTTAAAAGCTCATCATGCCAAACATCTGCTAAGCTTTATATGGGCTTGTAACACTTTTATGAAGCGTTTATTATGGAAATACACTTATCTCCGGATTTTTAAAAAAAAACACCATCCTTATAAAACTCAATTTACTGAAATTTGGCAATGGTAAAGATAAATTATGCATACAAAGTTAAAATACTGTAATGGAATTAAGCTAATAATAATTGTAAATGCCCAGTGTACTGCATTTCTGATACCGATGCAGTTAGGACCACATCAATGCTGAATCGTTTTCCAACCATAAAGTGACCAGATGTCCCACTTTCAATGGGAAAGTCTGACCTTGAGGAATTTTGTCCTACTTGAGGGGCACTTTAATAACCTAATTTATTGGCATTATGGAAAAGACTGTCCCACAAAATCTGGACGTCTGGTCAGTTTACAACAGGGGCTCTGCTCTAGTTCATTGGCTGAATAGCCATAGTGGAAAGTACAGATTGTCTGATCGTTAGATTAATCACCAACACCCCTTACAGACCAGAACATTGGATGCAGGGGTGGTCAGTAAGTTATAAAACACCATAGCCAGGTGGAGGAGCTTCGCGGAACAATAGTGCGTATAGGATTTTTACATTTTTTTCCTGGACAATGACGTCAATCAATACTGGTTGCTAATTTAAATAAATAAAATAAAGCACCAGATACTTCTCCAGGTAATGTCACCAGTGTCAGACTTGGGTATCTGGGGCTTACCGGAAGAACTGAGTATGGGAGCAACCCCACACTGGTTTATATCCTGGTCCCATGAACAGAAACATTCCAAATGGTATTGACACAAATTAGCTATACATAGCTCATGTTATGGTGATAAATGCATTCAAACTGGCCACAGGGTTTCCCTAGTAACTCTTTGGCCAGTCCAAACATGCGGTCACTCCACATTCCACACTTACCAGTCTCACACCACCCCAGACTGACAGACTGCGGCATCTGTAGTCTGTTTAATTCACAGGACCAGAGGAAAGAAACTGTTAGAAAGTCTGTGGCTCCTGAGTTACAGGTTGGGGACTGGTGTTAGGATTAGTGGTTAGGCTTTTTTAAGATGAGAACTATTCTAGCTGAAGAAGAGACTTACCAATCCGCCATTCTCATGCTGCTCACGCACTTCATCTTGTGGGTCACCCTAGCTCTGCTTCTTGCTTGTCTAACAATAGGGGATACCAATAGGCCCAGAGTGGGGACATCACTTCCATAAATGTCTCATCAGGTTGTTGTGTTGTACCATTTGTCTTGTAGTCTTGTGTCTGCTATTTTGTTTGTTTTGTTGTCAACCTCTGCCACAGTTCCTGACTGTTCTGTCACCAATCAATGACCACTACAACACATCTTGACCACATTCTGCATGCCACCTCTCCACAACCTAAGTTTGGATCTTGATGATCTTGACATCCTGCCAGCGTCATCATTTATCGTGCCCTTTTTTTTTGCACATTGAATGACTCCTGAGCATGAATTTGTTTAACCCAAGGGTATTAAAATAGAAGTTTTCATAATTTGTCTGGAGTGAACTGCTGAACTTTCTTTCGCTTTGAAATAAAATCACTGGAGGACCTTATCAAGTTTGTTACTGTGCAAGGACCTGAGCAGACATACTTTGAACTGAATTTGAAGTGTGTCATTAGAATAAATCAAGCCACAGTTATTTTCAAAAGTGAAATGCTAATGCAGTGTCAAGGGCCTCCAAAAGCTTATCTATACTACACAAGCTGCTCCCCATAAACAATAATTATAAACAGAGTTATCCTAAATGCTTAAGAGGCAAAATAATAACCTTTATATGACCCCCAGGTCTAACAGTACTTCTGATCTGATGAACTATCCAGAAGGTCGGGAGGGGTTTATTTAGTCAGGCATGCAAGAAAATATTAGGAAAGTAATGATATATTCCTAAGCTTCACATATGAGGAATCTATAAACAATCATTTAATTTAATTTTGGGAAGTATTCATATTTTTACAGTAAATATTGTGCCAGTTAGGTTAAATAATAACATAATGTACTGTACAATAAAGACAGGTTGACATTTTTTATAATCTAGCATATGGTGTTTAACTGATGATCAGCCTAAATAGACCTGTGCTTATAAATTATAGCCGTGCATTTGATGTTTAAACATCTTGTTGATATTGCACATTTAAAGATTGCTGAATACCATTCATTTATCTTCTCCATATGTGACTGTCTGTTTTTAACGCTGTTGAGATAGACCTGTTCAAAAAAAAAAAGATTAAACTGCAAACATCGCCATAAGACTGAAAGCCAACTAGACCAACATATATAATTAGCTGTAGTTTATCTCCCAGCAGTAAGGAGTTTGCAGGTGTAGGAGCATGCAGATGTTCTGTAGGGTTTTTGATTGTGTGTACTGATTTGGCTAGGCATTTTATATTAACCCATTTAGGTTTAATCTGTGAAAGGTACCAATATACAGATTAAGTGATCAGTAGCCCATGTATGAAAATAATATAGAGGCTGATTCACTACTAACGCCAGGTATTGTCAGATAAACGTCTGTATAGTGGCGCTTAGAGCGACCACTAGTAGACATTGTAAGTGGGTATCGGGCGCTGTAACAGAGTGCCTCGGTCGCTCTAGTAACCTGGACGGCAATGATGAATGTGATGTATGTTGGGCACTGTAACAATAGTATAGCGCTGCAGCGAGCGAGAGGTAGCGCCAGCTCGGTGCATACGGCACTCGCGCTGCACACCATATTTAACAAAACACTAGACACTAGACACATACACACATACAGCGCCCAGCTTTAGAGCGCCAGACTCTGTGTGATAAAGTCTGTTTTTGAACACATATACATCAGTAACAAAGCGAAAAAACACACAGAATGATATTGTTTTAACACTGGGAAAATAAATACAATTCTGCATAAAAATATAAAAAGTACAAAAAAATTATAAAAGTGTTTGTTTGCAGCCAGGAGAGGTCACACAATGATTTGAGCAAAAAAAAAATTGAAATTGCCAAGCATGCTATTTATACACAACTAATGAAGCCCCACTGAAATGTATGTGGGAGCGATACAGAGCGACAGGTACTACATGGCGCTCCTGAGCCTAGAGCGCCGGAGCTATACGCTGAGCCGCCTGTATTAATACATGTGACGCTACATGGCGCAGTAGCTTTTTCACATAGCTTTACTCATCAAACAAGAATGAATATCCTTGACAGATTTTCCAGTATACATAGAAAAATAAATGCATTCAATATGCAGAGCAAGCCGAACGGACTGGATCACAACCTGGCGGAAAAAAGAAATGGCATGAACACATGATATCATAGTAAGACAATAGGCAGCATCATAGAAATAGAAATAAAAAAAAAACAGAAAAGAAACAATTCTTGGGACATGAAAATGGCAGGTCTATTACCTGCTCCTCTTCCCACCTTCCCTGATAGTCTTGATGTTCTCTTCCATTCAGTTAACAAAGATTTGTTTTATAAGCCTACAATTTCTTCACTTCCAGAACCCCGGGCCCATAACAGGGGAAGCAACCTATAATAAATATTATATATAGCCTCCCTCTTTCTTCTCACCAAAACAGAAAGGGGGAGGTGCAAATATGGAGGACTGAACAATCCCGGAAACCAGCAGCACAACAATATGCTACAAAAATATAAATATATTATGCTGTATCAACACACAAAATCACAAAAGACAATATTAAAAACAAGGGATTCACCTCATAAAACACTGCACCTTAATGCTATATATTAATGGCCTGATTTATTATGCACTTCTGCCAGACAATGCCACATCAGTGCAAATTAGAGTAGTATAAAATATAATATATTTATATCTATTTTTTCACTGGTGAATGTTGCTGCACTGCAAGAAACACATTTACTCAAACATTAGTGGTGCAGCACCATACTGAAAAAAATATATGTTATGCTTTGCGCTACTCATAAATTATTTGCAATTAATTATGGCATTGTCTGGCAGGAGTGCTTGAAAAACCAGTACCTAAATGTACTATACCTTTGTGTTCTTAATACTTAATAATGATTTATGAACCATTTGTTTTACCTTACATATAATAATAATTATGATTTTGTGTATATATATAGAGAGAGAGAGAGAGATAGAGAGAGAGAGAGAGAGAGAAAGAGATGTAGCTTTCTTTAAAGTGGACCATCACCCTCCGGTGATGATCGGCCTGGGAATCTATAAGATCGGGGGTGCCCCACCGAAGTGGACCAAGACCCAGGATAGTCAAAATCCTGGGTGTTGGTCCACTTTAAATCTCAGCTTGGTGCAGAGGTGTAGCTAGGGGAGAGCAGGGAGGCACTTGTCCCAGGTGTAGAAGGTCAGGGGGATGCCAGAAAGCCTAGCTACTCCTCTGGCTTGGTGCATCCTGCTATCTTGAAATCATAAGCACTTTTCAGTGACTTCTTTGTGAGATATCACAATTGGCTGCACTGTGATGTGTTGGTTAATGATTGCTACATATATATATATATATATATATATATACACATATATATATATATGTTCTGTGAATGGTGTGGTACACTTTGTTGTTAGCATTTGTTGTATATGTAGCCCTCATGCACTAGGGTGTCCGGCGAGTGACGGCAGGGAACAAGTTCTTCTGGGCCCAGGGTGATCAGCGTGTGTGTTGTGAGTAGGTAAGGGTTAGAGTTGCGGGAAGGGTTAGTACTCACTGTTGCCGCTTGGAAAGATGTACAGCAGGCCAGTAGATGAAAGCAGAGTTCCTCTTTATTTAATCCAAAAGCAAACAGCAAACACGAAACAAATACATGTCCATCCAGTTACAGTTCTGGTTCTGTCCATAGTCAGGTACAATTATAAAGCATTGTTTCCCATATAGAAATATGTCCTTGGCTGGATCTCTCCCTTCTCTCTCTGTTAGAGTCGGTTTTCCTGCTCCTTTACAATTCAAGATGGTGAATCACACTGGCTTTGGGTTGGGGGCTTCCCTTTATCCCTTCTCACTACCTTCCAGAACCTTCTATCACATGTTCGGACACATGTCCGACACCTGAGGTTATAGCAACCAACCTTCTAACCAATCACTACCTTTCTAGTTATAACTATGTTACTAGTCTATCTCCTGTTATGACTAACAACCCTTCTGACCTCACCTTCTAGAATAATCCCCATTATAGCATATGGCCTAATGTTAGTCTATGGCCTAAACCCACTACTGCCATCTTGAGTCTATTTTGATTATGGCACTCCCAATGCACTTCCATGGGTAGAAACCACAAAATAGCTTATTATATGGTTAACTCTATTTAAATAATTCTTATTAGTTAATTAACATGTTCCTAGTTATATCCAGGCCCCTACAAATGTGGACATTGGCCTGGGTTTACAGTTTATACTTATATTTCCTTTATAACTGTAATTAGCAAGGCCTTGTGATTTTGGATATCTTCCTGACCTGATTTAGCGCTATATTTATTGTATAACATTGAGGAGCAGTGTGTTTTTTTTGGAGGGAATACCTTGTTTCTAGCATTGCCATCTGTGAATTTATTTAGGTGTTGATAACGATAATCAATGTAAAATTTTTGTACTATATTGTTGTGCTACTGGTTTCTGGGGATTGTTCAGCCATTTATATTTGCACCTCCCCCTATCTCTTTTTTGGGAGGGGAACTATCCATAACACTTTTTTCAAGCTGATAATATGTCTCATATCAATATGTGTTAGTATACCTATCGATAGGTGTTCATACCGATAGGTGAGAGTATACCATATGTGTTTGTTTCTAACACGACAGGATGAAAAGGCTCATGAGGCACTCGGAGAGTTAACTCACCTGGTGCAGGAGCATCATAAATGTGCTCGACCACACTAAAGAAGATTCAGCTATATTTTTCCCCTATATTTAGCTAGCAAAAATGTACAAATGAGACCCTTCTGGTTAAAGATTCCCCACAACTACAGGACGAAAAGGATTATAAGGTGCTCGGAGGGTAATCATCCTGGCACAGGAGCATATGAAATGTGCTTGGTATAAAGGAAGAATATCTAATCATATTTTCCCTTTTGGATAAAGTTTTTCCCCAACCATAGGTTTGATGCTTAGACTAACATTACACAAGAGGACTAAAATATATTTACAACAAAGATCTGGGGGATTTAACCTAATGTGGTGTATAAACACCATCTCTTATGCAACAAATAAATGTGCCTTAATATTGGTCAGAAATTACCCTCTTTAATATGCAGCAGTGAAGCAGTGTGAATCCGGCTCCCCTACCCCTAAACTAGAGAAAGAGGCTGCCTGGGTATTCACCTCTTACGGGATCAGTAGCTGACTAAGGGCTAGTCTGTCTTGTGTGTCCAGCGTCTGTACAGTAATGTGCTGGGCCACTGGCCGCCTTTTTGCAGCGCTGCTCTTTTTTCACTACTATTTATTGATGAGGGTATAATTTAAATTGTAACACAGTGATAGATTGCAGGTTTATATATTTACTTACAAAAATCATTTTTTCATATATGCTTTCAAATATTCATATATGCACATATTTTATGTATATTGAGGAGTACATATATTATTGTGAAGATGTGGTGGGGCCTCGGTTTATGACCATAATTTGTTTTTTACCCCTTGGTATCGCTTGTATTTGTTATATGTGTTTTTAAACTTGTGCTAAATAAATGTATAATTTACTTAACAATTTAACAGTGCGTCAATCCCATATTTATTTGTGGTACAGACTGGGTTCACAAATACTATATCGGCCTGAATCAAAGCCCCTCTGGCCCTATAAAAAACGTACTCTTCAGGTTCAAAATTACGCCCTCTTTTTCTGTCCTCAGGAACCGCCATACACGCTAACGATGGAGCCCTTTGACAAGTTCTGTGAAGAATACCAGCATCTGTAGCAGCAGGGGCTGTTAACCAGTTACCATCCAGAGCTTAGACATACCCACAGTTGCCTGGATATCGTTCAGATGTTCGATCAGCAGATGTTCGAACTGACCCAACTAAATAGCTTTTCTCTTGAGAAGCTTTACTCAGAGCTGCAGTTACGGTTGGCCTCCACCACAAGAAAGGGGCATGCAATTGGAGGTATGACCAAATTGGTTGTCTGCCTTCAATTTTTAGAGAATGGCTCCTTCCACTGTCAGCTGGCTTGTCCCAACCTTCGCTGAGCCGTGCCCTGACTAAATTTCTCGATGGCATGACTGTCCTGCAGGAAAATACATCCCTTTTCCTGATAGCATGGTAGCCTGTGGTGAGGTTGAGTTTTTTCAACATGTCAGGTGTCATGGGCGCCATCGACTGCACGCACGTGGCCCTTGTTCCCCCAACTGCTCAGGAGTATATACCGTATTTGCCGGCGTATAAGACGACTTTCTGCCCCTGAAAAACCTGCCTTCAAGTGGGGGGGTCGTCTTATACGCCGGGTGCACGGCACAACACTGTTGCCTGCGGAGCCGCTAGGATTCCGGGGCGGCCGGGAGGGAAGGCAGCACGCAAGCCGGAGACGAGAAGCAGCGGGCGGGGCCGGCGGCCGGGTGGAGGGGAAGGCAGGGCGGGGTCCGAGGCCATGACGGAGGCAGCGGGCGGGGCCATCGGCCAGGATGGAAGACAGCGGGCGGGGCGGTCGGCAGCGTTCCCTCTAAGACGGCGGGCGGGAGGAAAGACAGCAGGTGAGTGATGTATGGATGAGCAGCCGGCTCAGCTATCTGCTTCAATTGCAGGAGGCTGAGCGGCGCTCAGTTAAGTTCTGCAGTGCACTGCTTAATATCCTCTGGGCAGCAACAAGAAGGACTATGCATTAGTTTGGCCCTGCATAGTTCTGTTTGCAGCTGCCCAGCGGATATAAAACAGTGCATGAAGCAGGATGTTTATGATTGTGCGTCGCTCAGCCTCCTGGGATAGTTGCAGATGACTGAGCGCGCCTTTTATTGCCAGTCAGCTTTTCCCTGGGGCATCCTGAATCGGGATGCCCCCACTGTGTGAAACCCCCCCACCCGGGAACCTGTAAAAACCCACCTTTCCCTGCCTCAACTCTATTTTCTTAGCTCTGTCCCATCCCATCTCTGTTCCCAGCTTTGTCCCATGACTCCCATCCCATCTCTCTATTCCCAGCTCTGCCCCATCCCATCTCTCTATTCCCAGCTCTGTCCCATCCCATCTCTCTTTTCCCAGCTCTGTGCCATCCCATCTCTCTATTCCCAGCTCTGTCCCATCCCATCTCTCTATTATCCCATCTCTGCTAACATGCTCAGGTTGTTTTTTTGGTTGTTGTTTATTTGGTTTTTGTTTATTTGGTGTGTGGAAGGTGTGCGGAAGAGGGAGTAGTCTTATACTTATATATATATAACTAATTCTATATTTTGAGTGGAAATGCTGGGGGGTCGTCTTATACGCCGGCAAATACGGTATTTCAATATGTTTAGGGTCACTATTGTTGCACCTTCTTGCCCCCTCTTCTGTATTTATACTACGTTTGCCTCAGCTTCCTTGTGTCCTTGTTGTGCCTTTGTAATTTTGAGAGTGGCAAGTTGAGTGGCGGTTGGCTTCTGGGTAAGTGTGTCTATGCTTCTCTTGGCTCTGTGTGTTTATTGTTAGCATTACATTTCCACAATTTTATCCCTTGTAAAGGTATTTGCCATTTTTTGTTGTGTTGCTACTTTGTTGTAGATGCCTACCGCTGCACTTGAGCTGTTGTGGAGCCGACTTTGGTCTAATAAAGTTGTGGCTTTACTGTCCGGATCACACAGGGGGCGCCCTCTAATACAAGCCTGACAAGGTTGTTCAAATCATCATGGCCTGTATTGACCTCCAAAATTTTGTCCTAACAGACAGGGTGTCGGCATATGTAGAGGTGCCAACCCCTTATGCAGCTCCTGAGATACATGGCCTACTGTATTCTGGTACCCCGAGCCGTACTGCCCAATATGTTTGCCAGTATTTAGTGGACAACTTTTTTTCTTTATTTGTGTTGATGTATTTGTGTAGTTTGCCTTGTTATTGTTTAACCCCTTTTCTGTTTTGGTATGTACAATTAAAACAGCCAAAACAAGTGGATGTTGATGTCTTTCATTTAGGGGATATATCTACAATGTACCCCTCAATGGGGGGGCTCAAGGGCAACACAGTACCCAAAATTCAGAAAAATAAATGTTTGCCCTTGGGACTGTGACACAGCCAGGTGGTCAAACCACCATCCAGCAGGACTTCCAGCTGGGCGTCATTAAACAGGCCACTCAGCTTGCCCCCTGGGGAGTTTGCAACCAATCTAGTTGGCCAATGCTGGGGTCTGCTGGGTGGTGTGTTGGGTGGACGGGGAGCCACTGTGGGCACTACCAGGGCCAGAAGGGCTGGATTGCAGGCTACTGGCTGGGGAGCCAGCAGGCCCAGCTGCAGTTCCACTGCCGCGCCTTTTGCTCTGCCGTTAGCTTTGCAGGGGGCTCTGCTGTGGTGGGCTATTCCGAGAACCCAAGGAGCTCTGGGTGTGGGTCTCCCACTGCTGCTGGGATTGCATGCGGGAGGAATGGTGTTGCATTGGGCTTGGGCTACAGTACCTGGGCCGGGTGCTGTGGCTAATTTGGCCATGCCTGTGTTTCTGGCTCTGGGGGCTCTGTTGGCACCTATGGTGTGGAATAATGAGCACCTAAGTCAGCAGTGGCAAGAAAATCTGAGCTTCAGATTTGTTCGTTTATACCTAATTGAGTGGGAAATTGTGGTGGAAACAATTTGGTTTATTTAACAGGCCATCACAGACGCCAGCAACTCTTAGACTACATGGGTGTATGGACGCAAGCACACTTCCATGGTCCACCAGGGAACGTTGGCACTTGCACACCTCACCACAGGGGTGTGTCATACAGACAACATCCCGGGATCCAACACAGCACCCACCGTGTTCACCCGTGAGCAGCAGGAGGAAATTATGATGGTAAGTCAAACTTCTATGCCAATCGTCTACACATGTGTGCTACATTACACTCCTGCCAAAGTGCCAACAGGTGACAGTGGCTGCAAAATACAAGCGAAGGCACATGGCGCCACAGTAATGGCAGAGGACTGGCCTTTCAACATTACAGGCCCACAGTACTTTGCTGCCACTGTCACATGGACCAATGTGGCATGTTTGTATGCGACGCAGGGATGCCTAAGTGATTTATGTTTGTTGTTACTGGTCGCAGTCAGTGAGCCGTATCCGACAGTGGAACTGTAGTGGTGAGTTTGGTGCGCCTTTAGGCATAAGTGCGTCTGCGCTTGTAATATGCTACTACTGTGGAATGGGAGAGCTGGCTTCACCTTGTTGCTGGCTGCGGTCAGTGAGTCCTATCCCACAGTAGAAGTGTAGTGGTGAGTTAGGCACGCTGAGTTAGGTGTGTCTTTTGGCGTCTGTGCTTGCAATTCCCTAGCATATACGAGGCTTGGGTGCTTGCACTGTCCCAGAAAATTACTTAATGTGCATGTGGAGCTAAAGGAGACCACAACAGAGGAAATCAGTTAACTATGCACATATGTTTGTTCTTTGCAGACTTTCACACATGAAAAGAGGACGTTGGCAGAGGAAGTGGCAGCCATGTGAGTGGAAAGGGAGTGTCACCTTACACCTTCACACAAATAATGCAGCACTGGTCAGACCTCAAACAGCAAAAGTGTCCCTCGGTGCGGAGGTTCTACAGCCAGATCTTCCCAGGTAAGTAGATGTGCAACAGAGAAGGTGAGCTCTCAGGGTTATGAGTGACATGTTTTACAAAATTATATTTTCTTTTGTAGCTGGGGAGTTCTGACTGCGGATCAAGCCCGTCCAGAGGCAAGGGGTCAGACTAGTGGGACCCAGAAGGGTGTGGGTGTAAGGTGGTGGCCCCGAATCCTGCTAACATCCTTCTCCTCCTCTGAATCAGCACCACCACCAGCCATGAAGCCTGCTGAAGATGAGGGTGTCTTGGGCTTGGAGTCGCCCACAGCTCCTGCACACTCCAGTAGGCCAATACCCCAAAAAACACAGGTTGTGCTACAAGTCTAATAACATGTTTGCTAAGTGTTGGCGTGTTGTGCTTCTCTGTACCTACAGATTCATCAGAGGGTGAGTACGTGGCAATGGGGCCATCTGATACGCAAGACTCAGGTGGGTGTCAAGCCAGTGAAGCAGAACAATAACCAAGCATCACACAAACAAAACATGCCCATAAATTCTAACTCAGGTTCTTTCCCTCTACAGACCCTGAATAAGGGATGGTGCCACGGAGGAGGGTGGCCCCCTAAAAGTATGCGTCAACCAGTTTGGGTAAGTATGTAAAAATGTGCATGCATGTACAGGCACACATGTGGAAAGACAAGTGGTAATGTATATTTTTGTCTCTTTGCAGGTGCGATGTTGGTCCCAACAAAAATACAATTTAAATATTAGTAAATTAAAAAAAATAAAAACAATAAAAACATTTTTAATAAAACAAGAGTTATAAAGTTAAAAGTTTATAAAAGTTATATGCTGCGTGGTAGCGTTTTTCTATGCAACTACATAAGAAAGATGCAAACCAAACAAACAGCAGTGTAAAACAACACACCAAAACAAAAGCTGGCTGTAGGAGGTGAGTAACAGTGAGTAGAAGCAGACGACATGGCAACCAAGGTACAAAGGTAAGTATGTAGAAGGACATGCAGACTACATGGGATGCCCTAGATGCTAGCAGGGGGGACAAAGGTAAGTATGTGCAAGGACAGGCAGACAACCATGGGTACACTTTAAGAAATGGCTAACGTCTTATTTAACACTAGCGCCGAAAAGGTTGCAGCACCAGATGCCCTGGTTGAAGCAGTGTAGGTGTACTGTAGCTCAATATCACATACAGCACAATGGGCAGAACTGGATTGAAATGTTTTATGCTTATAATTAATATTACACACATTTATTTGTACAGAACTTGCATTGGGACTTGTCAATAATTTAAATGTAGGGCCTAGATGTCACAAAATGTGTTTTTCGAAGGGATTATTAAAAGATTTTAATGGCTTCTTTTGCTTAACAATGGGAAACAACAACTAAAATGCAACCTAAATGTACTGTCCCCAGCAGTGATTTCTTGTAACTGTAATGATGAAATGCTGACAATCGCTGTGAAAATACAGCACCAAAGATTTCAAGGAGGGAAACAAACATAAATATAATGTGAGCGCCAGAAAGATGGCAGTACAAAGTGGTGCTCATTGGCACTGGGATAATTGGTGGGCAGGTCCATCAGGGGCTGACATAGGCTGGCCAATACCTAGTGCAACTATCAGAGCTGACAATAGCACTTTAGTTAGAATTCTGTGCAGCGACTTCTAGCGCCAATGTAGTCTACAGCAAGGGGCCAGATAAGACAAAAATCTTGGCGCTACGGAATTGGCGCTATAGCCACAAAGCAGATGCTAAATGGCACACATCATAAATAAGGCCCAATATTCAAAGCTGGAGCTCATCATCACTCATGGACATGGGTGTGCTTTACAAGAAATGTAACATTATACCTAAACTAGTCTTGCGTTAGTCTTACCATATCTGCTTTTGCCTTTTTATTATATATAAAGTTTAGTTTTTCATCAGGTAGCACAAAAGAATGCAGAGGGTTGTATTTCACCAAAAGAAAGAATGCACAGTTGTCAGCAACATTGGATTAAATCAGCTATTTTAAAAGGAAGCATTACTATTGACTACAAGGTCTAAACTGTGAAACTGGTTTTCTTCAGTAGTGTTCTTCCAATGTTTCTAGAAAATTGTAATACTATGTACCACAAGACCTCACAATGTATTTTGAAATGTTTTTAGGTTTAGGGTACTTTTGAGGTCAGGGTTATGGCAAAATTATTTTGTTTTTTGCACCCTACTGTTCATGCTTTGTTTTTTCCTCATTTGCTGTACCTGTCTCTCAGAAGTAGGTATAAGAGGTATAAGCATGCATACCAAATGTGTTAAACCTCCTGGCAAAGTTAGTTTTAATAAAGAGGAGGACCCTCAAAAGCATGTTACATTGTTAAATAGAAAAGTAAGTTTAAAGAGCCTTTTTAAGAAATCCTGACGTTGACTTTACTTCCTATTTACTCTGGCCTTCAAGGCTTGGCTTTGGTTTAGGAAAGTGTCCTTAGCCCAGTTTCACACATTTATATTCTAAAAAATGTTCACCCACTTACATTGGGAGATGAGCTGAGTGATGGCTTTTTCACTCAAATACTGCAGCAACAGGGATCCTGGCAGGAAGGGTACCTCCGTAGGTTAATGGGCCTTCTTGTGCCGAAATTGTCTAGGCTCTTTGATCATATTCATTGGGCAGGAGGCATTGACTCCCTTCTGTATGCCCAGGATCAGGATTAGGGGCAGGTGATTGGAAAAGCATTAAAGAAATTAAACATGGGGTACTGTCACATTAAGGAAATGTTAAAAGACCACATGAACAGTAACCAGTTATTTTATAGGATTGGCCTAAAATTAGTAATCAACTATGTAGCATGCTGCCAGTGCATTTTTGGATGTATTTAAAAATAATACAATTATGTACTGGCTATGCTTTTAAGAGATAACAATACATTATTGTGGCTTCATGGATTTGGAGGTAATGTGATGGCTTCATACTACACTGTTGTCAAGTAGCCTGCCTAATTTGTCATTTACACAGAGCTGAACAACAATTACTGATTTTGTATAATGCCAACACAAAAAAAAGAATTGTGACTGTGATTTAGCACTGACAGCTGTCCAACTATCCCTGTATAATCTAGTAAGTGACAATACTGACTTCTACCCCCCCCCCCCACACACACACCTATCTTGCTATTAGTTTAATAATAGAAATATATATCTTATCCTAACATTATCTGTAGTGTGCTGTTTATTTTCTCTATTGTCTTCCTCTGTCTGACTGAGCTCTAGGACCAATTTGTCTCTACTTCTTCATCCCCGGTAAATAGCAGCAGCATTTCCTGGCTGGGCCCCTATAGTGTCTATGGGTCTTCATCAGTGACCACACCACCAGTATACACTCTCATGGTTGGCAGGCCAGCACCTCCATCAGAATTCCTTTTCCAAAGGCTACCTGCAAGGTATATAGAGAAGCCTGCCTGGTTGCCGCCCAAGGTCAGGTTATTCTCCACTTTCATGTTTTATTTTACCCTAAATGTTTGGGTGTGTTACCCACCCAAATGTAAGGAACTGAAGACTAAATCTGATTTGTTCTGAATCAGTGTTCTCATCTGTAGTTAGAAGCAGCAGAAGCTGTATTTGGAGGCTTTTTCATCATGCATGCATTAGCAGTAAAAGTGTAAAGTGAAGTCTAGGGAACTAAAAAACACTTTTTAGGCACTTATAATAAAGTAAAATAGTTATAATAAATGTATAATAAGCAAGGACAGCTTGTATTGCTCTGTTTCACTTCAAATGCCATTAGGTATCAAACTAGGTTACCTCACTACTTTATTCAAAAGCATTTATT
This sequence comes from Gastrophryne carolinensis, assembly GCA_027917425.1. NCBI lineage: Eukaryota > Metazoa > Chordata > Amphibia > Anura > Microhylidae > Gastrophryne > Gastrophryne carolinensis. The sequence goes on from CM051239.1 coordinate 254,941,632, forward strand.
TGATAAAGATAAAATATGGGCCTAGAGAGGCATCATTTTAGTTGAGTTTAGCAGGTTGTCAGGAAAAACATATATAAGATAATATAACAATCAGCATATAACCTATATTGCACATATCTAAGAAAAACTCAGCATACAAGTCTATACTTAGATTCTAAAAGCTTGTAAAGGAGAAGGAGGAAGTCCCTCCCTCCCACCAGCTTTGATCTTTAAACATTAACCCCCCTCACTAACTCTACTTCGAGCAATCCACTTTCATGGACCCTTGAGTAGTTGGTCTTCATATGAGGAAAACAAAAAGAAAATTACTGAACTTAAACTGAGTCATTCCATTAGCCATTTCCATTTTAATTTTTTTCTCATAATCCCCATTATTATCTGATCACTTGTCTCAAATTATACAAGTTATTATTTTGTTCAAAGCAAATGAGCGTTTTTTATAATTTGACATGTCTACCTACTTACTTTTCTGAAATCCTCTTAAAAAAAATGAATAAAGCAATTTTAGTCTCTAATGGTAGGTATGATAGATCCTAATTTCTTCAATAACACCTTCCTGGCTGTTATTTCAACATCTATGTACTTCAATGTCAATGGTACAAAGGAGGATGTCAAATTCATCCTCAAACCCCAATGTTCTTCCTTGCTTGGCTGTACTTAGGGAAGAAGTACTAAGGTTGTCAGTTTGAACATGATAAAATGCTCCTAGAAAATAGCTTCAATCAGCAATGCTTGTAATTTGCATGGGAATATAGATACTATCCATAGAAAAAACAGTAAAAGCTGGATGGTTTGTATTCTTTTGCAATCCATAGCATATATTGCATTTAAAAGGTCTCCTGAAACATCAAAACCATGTTCCATTTGCCTTAGGATGGACCTAGAAAGTAGTAACAAATGCCTTTTTGAAACACCTACCAATGTACCTCAGCTCTGCTCTTATCGGACTATTTAGAAACTAGTTGGGCCGACAAGGCACTCCATTTGTTGGGTTTTCTCTGTTATAGAGATAGCCTAAATGCACTTTTGAAGATCAAATTCCTACCAAAGCAATCACAGTCATATTGCAGTTAGTAGTATACCATGGAAAAGAGAAAAGGACCTCCATGTATTACCAAACAACCACCCAGTTTAAAAACAACAGGTTCTCTTAAGCAGCGTCCCACTCTCAGGCTCCCTGTCAGCTAAATTCAAGGCTCTGTGAGCACTTCCTTCTCTAAAACCAGGCTTCGCTCCCAATCCTTCAGCTCTGCCTTATTCCCCCTGACAACATGTTTTGCTTGCGGCGACACCTTGAGAAACTTGAAGCTGCAAGCAAGACGTTTTGTAAGGACAATAAAAATACTTTTGAAATTGCAATAGCAAAGTCATTTGTTTTATATTATTGTAATATTGTATGTCTTGAGGACTATTTTTGATGTTGAGCTCCAATATATATATATATATATATATATATATATATATATATCACAACAGACCACAACAATTGAGGTCAATAGGGTTGATTCAGAGACACATTCGCATGCACTTTCGCATGTGTCTGTGTATTTTTTTTTGAATGTTTGCCTTGTTTTTTTGGTTTTTACGTTACTTTTTCCATGCGTATGTTCGTTCACGTTAACGCGTATATGCGCTTTCGATAGACAGATCGAAATCGGATAATTTGCGTTAGTTCTGATAAGTTATGGATCGAAATTGGATAATTTGCGTTAGTTCTGATAAGTTACATTATTGTGATGGGCTTGCGTCTGATTCTGAGACCTGATTGCCGATGGAAATCCACCCTATAAAACAGTTTCATTTCCGCTCCACTTACGGGACCATTTTTGACTCGGATTGATCATGTTTTGCGGCTATGTGGAGGAGTATGAGCGCCTTCAGCTCACTGGCATTACATGTATCAGCATGGCTGAGGCCAGATTGCACTGGAGACACATGAACATCGATCATCGAGCTGTCTGAGCTGACCCAACTCAATCGCGTTTCCCTCCATAAAATGTATAGCGAGCTGCGGCCATGGTTAGCCCGCACCACGAGGAAGGGGCAAGCAATTTCAGGTATGACCAAGATGCTTGGCTGCCTGCAATTTTTGGCAAACGGCTCGTTCTAGAGGCTGGGTGCCCTCTCCGTGGGGATGTCCCAGCCTACGCTGACCCACGCGCTATCCAAGTTTCTGGATGGCATGGCTACCCTTAGGCCCAAATATATTTTCTTTCCCAACGACATGGTAGCCCGCGATTAAGTCGGGATTTTATAATATCGCCGACATGCCCAATGTCATGGGTGCGATCGATTGCACCCACGTTGCATTGGTCCCTCCCACAGCCAATGAGTACATCTATAGGTAAGTTAATTATGTCATTTTGTTATATTGTTTAGCCAAACTTAATTTTATCTATCTATTTATCGCTCCTTCTGAAGTGTCCCTTTGAACCAGTTTCCAATGCATACCTTAATCCCTCCTTCTGAAGTGTCCCTTTGAACCAGTTTCCAATGGATACCTTAATCCCTCCCTCTCAAGTGTCCCTTTGAACCAGTTTCCAATGCATACCTTAATCCCTCCTTCTCAAGTGTCCCTTTGAACCAGTTTCCAATGCATACCTTAATCCCTCCTTCTCAAGTGTCCCTTTGAACCAGTTTCCAATGCATACCTTCATCAATACTTTTCATGTAGGCCTTAAAAAAGCATTTTAATGCGAGTCCTTAGCATGTTCAACTTTATTTTCTAACACATCCATATAATATTTGTTTTTTAAACTACTTATGTCCTTTGTTATTTATTTTGGGATTGTTTTTTTATTCAGGAACCGCAAGATGGGCCACTCGCGGAACATTCAAGCAGTGGTTGGCCTGGACATGCGATTCCTCAGTATCCTTGCAGGATATCCAGGCTTGTCCCATGATGCGTATATATTGAGGAGCTCTGGCTTATTTCGTCTGTTTGAGTCTGGAGAATTATCTGGTGGATGGCTCCTGGGTGGATTGCTCGAATTCCATCATTCCCTTTTCACTGTATGGCTATGAATATAGTTTATGACCCATGTCTTAGTCTATGGCTGTTTTTATCCCTTGATGACATGTTAAACAATAATGTTGCTTAGAATGTGTAATTTATGTTAGTATTTTGTTATTCTTTCAGGGGATTCTGGATATCTGCTGATGCCTTGGCTCCTGACACCTGTTCTTCGCCCGCAGAATGCGGCCCAGGAGTCCTATAATCGGGCCCACTGGAAGACCCGGGCCATAGTGGAGAGGGCCTTTGGACTGCTGAAGTCCCAATTCCGTTGTTTGGACCATACAGGGGGGTACTGCAGTATGACCCCAACAAGGTTATCCAAATAATCTTAGCATGCTGCATGCTGGATAATTTTGCCCTGATGCAGCATGCCCCTGTTACGTCGATATGGCCCCTCTCCACCCAAGCAGGAGCCAGATGAGCTATATGATGGCAATCTGTCCGTGCCCATGTTATTGCTTCTTATTTTTCTTAAGATTTGTTTAGTGTGTTTATGTTTTGTCTGTTTGCTATATTTGTTGCCTATGTAAAGGCCTTTTTTTTGGTTTAACAATGTTGTAATGCCTTAATTACAAAACATTTTACACATGAGTTGAGCGTAATGCAGTTTATTTTCTCATGTTTGTGATTACAAACCTTCATTAATGTAAAAACAACACAAACATGAATGCATCAACTTAGGCCAGAACAGCTAAAGTCAAATTCAATACATTTTCAGGAAATAGGTCAAATTTAGGGTGAAGGTCACTCGCAGACTCCATGGACATACATTTTCCAACATAAGTATAAATTGGGCCAGACTCCTGGCCCCTAGCAATTGTCTACATCCAGGAGTTCTAAGGTAACTGACTCCAGGCCGAAGTTTACCCGCCCACCAACATCAAGATCCATAGGGAGCACCACTTTCAAGGGGAATAGTTGGCCAGGAATACATAGGGCCACATACACACCATCTCCTGCTTGTAATTTATCCAACCTATGACAGCCAGACCCCATGGCAGTCCAGTCCAATCTTTGCCATGGCCAAATGTTGATTTTTTCCAGCCAAGAATGTCCCCCAATATTGCCAACAAACAGGATGAGGCAACCAGCATTTCCTTAGGCCCAAGCCTGCTGCGTGGGATCTTGAGCGGCCGCTTCACTGAGGCTTAAGCTCAGCCATTGGCTACTGGGGTATGTGAGCACTCTAATGAGCTATATGGGCGAATTCCAAAACAAACCAGCAAATCCATAAACCACCCAATCTTGGTTGCGCTCACCACACAGGTAAATAGAGTTGGGATGTAGAGGAAAGATGTTTAGCAGATCCAGGTTAAATGATTAATATTGATGTTGCCCATAATAAGGTTGTGGTGGGCATGTGTGGCATTCATAATGTGCCACTGCTCCAGCATCTGTCTGTTGCTAGTTCTAAATTCATCTAGCATGGCAGTGAAGTTTGTATTTAAGGTGGCCATTTGTTCTGCCATCTGTCTGTTTAAAGTGGACCAACACCCAGGATTTTGACTATCCTGGGTTTTGGTCCACTTCGGCGGGGCCCCCCCGATCGGGGGGTGCCCTGCTGTGTGAAACCCCCCAGAAACCCCAAAAAACTCACCTCTCAAGGCTCCCACGTGAACGCCGCAGCCAATCCCCGCCAACGTCCAGACGGGGATCAGGAACGTCCAAGCCGCTTCCGCCTCCCGCGCGTCACTCTCGGCGCGCACGCGCCCCCGCCGACCATTCACAGAGGGCCGGCGCGGGCGCGCGCACGTCTGGAGGGGCGCGCGGGAGGCGGCGGCGGCGGATCAGGTAAGATGTTTTTGGAGTTTCTGGGGGGTTTCCGGGCCGATCACCCCTGGGTGTTGGTCCTCTTTAAGGTGGCCATTTGTTCTGCCATCTGGCTGTTGTTCATCCTAAATTCAGTCAGCTTGGTGCTGAATGTAGTATTGAAGTTCTCTAGTTGTGCAGTAATATGCTCTGTTGTTCTTTGAGTCACCTGCCTATAGTAATGGCTGTCATGGCGCCATGCTGACTCGGAACGGCACGCGCCTCCCCTGGGAAACTGGTCGAGGTTGTTGACTGCGTCTTCCAATTCCATGGGTTTGAGCGCCTGCAGATGCTGGATGTCTAGGGCGAGCAACAGACCAAATGTACTAGGCAAAACCTCTGCAGCAGAGCTAGCACTGGGGACTGTAGGCTCAGTCTCAGACTGCTGCCCACAATGGGCTGGCAGCATGCATCCAGCTTCACTCTGCTGCAGAGGATTTGGTGCAGTAGGATGCTGGGGCAGTGGCAGATTAGGTTCCAGGGGGGTCATTTGCGAAGGTCCAATCCATCTGGCATCCTCCTCCTCCATATGCTGGATTACATCCATTAGTGGGAAAGTCTGTTGGGTCATGTGAAAAAGTGTGTCAGACTTTTGTCTAAATATCTTTGGGAACAATTAGTCAAGTGCATTCACATGCATCACCAGTTTCAGCAAAGTACACTTACCCTATATATCTGGACCTGTGTCCTAGGCAGCAAGGAAGTAGATGGCGTGCTCAAAATGGAGGAGGCTTCCACACTTCCAGAGGCAGGATGCTGTGCTGTGGTAAAAAGTAAAAGGCACGTAAACACACAACCATCCCTGGATGAGCCTGATGAGTACATATGCTTTACAACACATGTGGGCAAGCAGGAATTACCACTCCCCCAATGGTTAAAGTTGACCTTCATAATGATTCAGAGTCTATCTTACATGTATGACTCACCCTGTACCTACAGATTGGTCATCTTAAAGAATAAAAACATGCATGTATTGCATGTTAGGAGGCTTTACACATCCAAAATGGCGCCTTAGGGGCCAACAGTCAGCTTGCAAATAGCATTTGGCTTCTGAGTATGCTGCTGTGCATTCTTGCAATGTTGACCTTTCCCTGACCCCAGCTCAAGTTTGTCTGAACAAAGCACAGCTAGAACCCCAGTGGTAGAAAGACAAAGAAGTAAGTGTTGTCAATTATTGACTATATTCACATCACATGCAGTGCTTTGGTAAGATAAATTGTTTAATATTTTCCAGAAATAATGTAAAAGGTCGTGTATGGACTGAAAACCTTTCTAAGGACCATGAACTACTGCACCCTGGGAGAGTGTCCATCATTGAGCCCATTCCTCAGCTATAAAAACCCGCCTACAACAGTAACCTCCCCTCAAAGCCACTCCCTAGGGGCCTGTGTTCAGATCTGCTTGTGGGCCTCATTTGCAAAGTTTACAATAGCTCACATTAAAACAATCATTACTAACCTGCAGAAATGTCCTGGGTGTCCTTGTCGTGTCTGCCAGAGAGGCCCTGTAATGCTACGGGGTGATTCAAAGCCAGGACTATTTCTTCAGCTCTGGTGTATTGTAATTTTGTGGGGAAGCCTCCACCTGTTTGCAAGCTTAAAATAAGATTCTCAAAATTATTTGGCATTGTGGTCATTACAACAAGCTGGAAAATGCAAACATCAAATATGTACCTATGTAAGTATGTCAGATATTTTTATCTGGATCTGCTCCACATCTTTCCTCTCATCCCCCGCTGCATTCACCTATCTGGTGAGCTCTTCCCAGATTTGTTTTTTTCTTCTTTGCTGGTTGCTTTGGAATTGCGCCCCAAATAGCTCATCAAAATGCAGTGTAAGCCCACTTGCCAAGGCTAGGGTTTGTGCCTCACCAAACCGCCCGCTCAAGTGGCCTCGCCACAAAGTTCGGCCTAATGGTTTTTCTTCTGGCTCTTCTCTGGTTGGTGGCTGTCATGCCCAGGGCATGATTATAGAATAAACATACGTATTATGAGTGTATATATGTGTGTGTATATTTGAATTTGGATCTTAGCTGACGAGCAGCTTTCCCCCCCCCCCGCTCCACCCGTGTGCCATAAAACACCCTCCTATATGACAACAGGGCCATGCAGCGTCTACATTCCAACTTAATTAAGACTCTGTTTGTGATACTTCCTTGTTTGAAGTCAGATCTCTTTGAAGTGCCAGGGTGTTGTCTTTTGCTCTGGCCATATACCGGCAATCAGATAAGGGGACCTGGGGAATAGAATCAACCCCTCCCCCACCCTTAGGAATTCCATGGAGATGGGAGATGTCCTGTAAGCCGTTTTCCCTCCAAATTCTGGCTAACAAAAGCCGAGAGGACACATGCTTGGGGCATTACAAGCTAAGGACCTGGGATCATAACATCGTCCCAAGCAACAAGCGACCACTGAAAAGGACTGTGTAAGAACTTGTCATTTGCTATATACTCTTCTGTATTTTTTGTATGTCATTTTATTGTTGTAAATCACCTCCAGCACTGTGATACCTTTTATCAGATTAAATGTTTAATTAATCAGCTCTAGTCTTTGACCTCTAAATATATGAGCTCACCTTCCTGAGGGAAGCTCTGGTGATACACGTTTATTAGGGTTAATTGATGACTTGCTGAGACTAGTAGTTCCTGTCTGGAGGTCTAGTGGCGTGTTAACCCTTGTACCATCACACTCTGTCTGGCGTATTGGCTGGGCTGATAGAGCGTGATTGTGACAGTGGCAATTCAGGGGACATTCTTGACTTGGTGTGTGGGGAAGAATAGGCCGTCACGTCGCAGGAAAAATAATGGACTGGCCTGGCATTAGGACTGGGGGTCATTGGCTGGGTGACCACAGAACTTGCAGCCTTGAATGTGGCATAGGTCTCGCTTGTTTCCATGTGTGCCGGTGGCAAATGTGAGTGAACAAGAGAGGGTGTGCTTGGGGGGCTCTGGCTTCTCGCCCTCTGTTTCTTTTTTCCCTTGGAAATTGTCCTCCCTTTCTCTTTGGATGTGGTAGGGCGGGGAGCAGGAGAGGGTGTTCTTGGGGGGCTTGGGATTCTTGCCCTCTTCTTACTTTTCCCCTTGGACGTTGTGCTCCCTTGCACTTTGGATGTGGTTGCGCGGGGAGCCTTCTTCCTGGAGGAAGGTTCTAAACTTTTGCGGGTGCTGGAAGTTTTTGATGGGCCTGGAGTTGGGGCCAGTGTAGCCTTGTGGTGGCCACTTTTGCTCTGCGTTTCAGGCACCTTTGAAGTCGATTTGTGTGACCGAGTGCTCGGTCTGGAGGATGATGTGTCCTCATGCCGCTCCGCTCCATAATGACATATGGCCTCTTCCTTTAATAAATTCCTTAGCATTATGACATATGGCCTCTTCCTTTAATAAATTCCTTAGCATAATGACATATGGCCTCATGAGTTAGATTAAAACATAATAATCATTCCATCCACAGCTGTGAAACATGTATTTGCAGAACAATAATTTTCTTCTCTTTTTTTTATAGACACCGCACAGGCGAGATTAGCCCAACTCACTGCGACGGTGTTTCGGCTGGTGAGTGATATACAGGAGCTCAGAGCTTTGATGGGGACCACAGATGAAGATTAATTCTCTGGGGCCTGCCATGGATTTGTAAATAGTTTTTAAAAATGAAACAATTTTAATATTTTAAAATGTTTTTTAAAAAATGTTACCGTTTTTATAAAAACAAAAAAAAGTTGTTAAATTAAAACATAATTCAAGGTGCGCAAAGGGAAGAAGAATATAGAAACCGCAATGGAATTGAGGTAAGCATTAAGGGTGCAAAGGGAAGAAGAATATAGAAACCGCGATACAATTGAGGTAAGCATCAGGGGCGCAAAGGGAAGAAGAATATAGAAACCGCGATGGAATTGAGGTAAGCATTAGGTGCACAAAGTGAAGAAGAATGAAACCGTGATGGAATTGAGGTAAGCGTTAGGTACGTAAAGTGAAGAAGAATGAAACCGTGATGGAATTAAGGTAAGCATTAGGTGCGCAAAGGGAAGAAGAATATAGAAACCGTGATGGAATTGAGGTAAGCATTAAGGGCGCAAAGGGAAGAAGAATATAGAAACCGCGATGGAATTGAGGTAAGCATTGTATCAGAAGTGAGTGATAAAAAAATTGAGACGAGCACATGAATGAGTTATTTTGTTGTGCGCATGCGTAAGGTGCGTAAAGATTTCCGTCTGGACGTTTATTTATAGAAAAAGGAATTCAGAATCTAACAGGAAACTTAAATCATTCGTTGGAGGTGACGTTGGAAAAAGCAAAAAAACGGAAGCCTACGTTGTTTCCTAAGTAACGTAAATGAAAAACGAAAGCTGAAAAATGACATTCTCGTTGGCGTACGCAGCGACGAACACTTTACAGAAGGCTTCCGATGCATGCTTAGAATCACTTGTACACTCATACGCAAGCGGAACCAAAACGAAAAAAAGACAGATCGACACAAAAACGAAATTCATTTTATGTCTCTCTGAATCAACCCCATAGTCTTTTATATATCGAAATAAATTTACACCACACCAAAGGGCTTACATGCCCTGTAATTAGGGTAATTAGAGTTAAACGGATTAAAAAAAAAAAATATATATATATATATATATATATATATATATATATATAGAGAGAGAGAGAGAGAGAGAGAGAGAGAGAGAGAGAGAGACAGAAATATAAGTACTTAACATGTCACCAAAGCGCTTCTGACATAAAATGACAGATGGCAGTAACAAACAATAGAATCTACAAAAAGCAATGATGGAATCGCGGTGCAAATATATATGGAAAGTCATGACATCAGCTGAACTCAGTTATTCAAAAGCAATCATGCCACTTTCAGCTGGTTCAACTAATGGACTATAAAATGGTGTCTCATTACCAAGGTACCACACAAGAAACACCTCATGATCAGTAAACCAGTGAGCTCTCTAAGGTCCTTTGCAGCCTTATTGTTACAAAATATCCGGATAACACTGGTTGCAGAAGAATTTTTAAATGACTGAAGAATTCAGTGAGCACTTGTGGCCATAACCTAAAAACGGAAACAACATAATTTCACCATAAACTGGCATCAGAAGAGAATCAGAAGAGTTGTCCAATAGACAAGGAACACCCGTGGGGAGCTAAAGAAAGACCTTGAAACTGCAGATACAATTGTTTTAAAGTAAACAAAAAGTAATGCTCTCAACCTCCATGGCCTTTGGCATGGTGTGGTCACCATGTAAGACTCTATTGCTGAAGAAAAAGCATGTTGAAGCGTGTTTAATGTTTGCTCAATAACATTCAGACAAGCCTGTGAAATTCTGAGAAAATATAGTCTGGTCAAACCGACCAAAATTGAACTATTTGGATGCCATAATATAAATCATGTTTGTAGGTCAAAAGGCAGCACTGCATATCACTCAAAAACACCATACCAACAGTGAGGTTTGGAGGTGGGATCATCATATTGCGGGGCCATTTTTCAGCATACAGCACTGGCACACTTCATATAATTGAAGGGTGGATGAATAGACAAATGTCCTGGGACATTCTTGATAATATAAACGGTGCGGTCATCGACCAGGATGATGAAGATGAAACAAGGGTGGACATTTCAGCAAGACAATCATCTCAACTGGTTTCAGAGGAAGAAAATAAAGCTTGAACTGAATCCAGTGTAAAATCTATGAAAGAAGTTCATGGAAGGATCCCACTAAACCATCAGGATTTGTAGAGTGTTTGTGTAGAAGGCCAAAATCACACCGGAGCAATGTATGTGACTAGTTTCTCTATACAGGAGGCATCTTGAAGCTGTTATCACCAACAAAGGCTATGCAGTATTAAATACATTTCAGCATGCATGATCAATACTTTCTCCCTGTGTCATTTCTCATTATTACACATAGCTTCTTAATGGACATCTATAGTGTTTGGATGGGTTGTTACCGACATCTGGTGAGAATTTCATGTCAATAACACCTTTAGAAATGTATTTACTTACAAAATGGGTGACATGGTTAGTACTTATTTCAATATATATATATATATATATATATATATATATATATATATATATATATTCATTAAGCTGAAGAGCTCAGCTCAACTAACTGGGTTATCTCAGCACAGATGCCATTGAAAAGATCCAAAGATTTAATAATTACATTAAGTAGGATATATATATATATATATATATATATATATATATATCATCCAGTGTTTAACATAACTAAAGTAATGCTAGCAATTTTAGAAAAAAAAACAGTCCCATAGCTAATTACAGTATAAAAGAAATAAAAGAAACATATAATACCCATTTATGAAGCAGGAAACTGAGATGTGCTCAGGCTACTCCCAGTCCCTAGCTATGCAACTGCTTCTAGGTAGATTATAAATATAAATATGAAGGGAGAATCTGTTTTGCCAACTGCCTGAAACTGGGATCCCTGTTATACTGTAAATATGACCTATTGCAGTCAGTATTTTTCGCCCTATAAGACGCACCTAGGATTTGGGGGAGGAAAATAAGAAAAAAAATATTTTAAACCAAAAACGTACCATTACAGACAGTGTGGCATTCCCCTATCCCATTCCCATAGGCCGTGTGGGATGCCCCCATTCCATAGACAGTGTAGCATGCCCCCATCCCATTCCCCGTATACCCAGTGTGGCATCCCCCATCCCATTCTCCATATAGGCAGTGTGACATTCTCCCCCACTCCCATTCCCCATATACCCAGTGTGGCATCCCCCCTCCCATTCCCATATAGGCAGCGTGCACCCCATTATCATAAGCAGTGTGGCATTCCCCCCTCCTATTCCCTATATAGGCAATGTGCCCCCCCCATTCCCATAGGCAGTGTGGCATCCCCCTCCCCTATTATCATAGGCTGTGTGGCATCCCCCTCCCCCCATTCCCATTGGCTTTGTGGCATCCCCCTCCCCCCAAGTCTTAAAGGAGCCACAGCACTCAACCCTGTCAGCCTGCAGGCCAGCCCACAATCTGTCTCTAAACTTGGTTAAAAACAGAGGACTCTGTCACACACATCTGCAGAAGTATGCTTAAGCTGCACCACTATGCCAAAGTGCCTCTGTGGGGTGCAGTCCTAACTCTAATCTCTGAGAGCCCATCTGGGACATACAGTGCAATAGATAAATTGGGAGCAGGCTTACCTGAGGTTGCCCTAAACCTCTCAAGTGCAAGCCATGGGGTGGAAGGGTCAAAGACCTTGCAATACAGCCTAGACCCCACACACCATGTGCTTGCACAAATTCAAAAGAAACAAAGGGGGGGTGGCAGCCGCTCAACCATTTTATAACTAACCTGGGAGGTGCACGTTAGCAGGGCAATTAGTACACACAAGTCTTAAAGGAGCCACAGCACTCAACCCTGTCAGCCTGCAGGCCAGCCCACAATCTGTCTCTAAACTTGGTTAAAAACAGAGGACTCTGTCACACACATCTGCAGAAGTATGCTTAAGCTGCACCACTATGCCAAAGTGCCTCTGTGGGGTGCAGTCCTAACTCTAATCTCTGAGAGCCCATCTGGGACATACAGTGCAATAGATAAATTGGGAGCAGGCTTACCTGAGGTTGCCCTAAACCTCTCAAGTGCAAGCCATGGGGTGGAAGGGTCAAAGACCTTGCAATACAGCCTAGACCCCACACACCATGTGCTTGCACAAATTCAAAAGAAACAAAGGGGGGGTGGCAGCCGCTCAACCATTTTATAACTAACCTGGGAGGTGCACGTTAGCAGGGCAATTAGTACACACAAGTCTTAAAGGAGCCACAGCACTCAACCCTGTCAGCCTGCAGGCCAGCCCACAATCTGTCTCTAAACTTGGTTAAAAACAGAGGACTCTGTCACACACATCTGCAGAAGTATGCTTAAGCTGCACCAATACGCCAAAGTGCCTCTGTGGGGTGCAGTCCTAACTCTAATCTCTGAGAGCCCATCTGGGTGCCACACTGCCCCCATTCCCATAGGCAGTGTGGCACCCCCCTCCCCCCATTCCCATTGGCAGTGTGGCATCCCCCTCCCCACATTCCCATAGGCAGTGTGGCATTCCCTCCCCCCATTCCCATTGGCAGTGTGGCATCCCCCTCCCCCTATTCCCATTGGCAGTGTGGCATCACCCTCCCCCCATTCCCATAGGCAGTGTGGCATCCCCCTCCCCCATTATCCCCCCATTAGTATAGGCTGTGTGGCATCCCCCTCTCCCCCCATTAGTATAGGCTGTGTGGCATCCCCCTGTCCCCTCATTAGTATAGGCTGTGTGGCATCCCCCTGTCCCCTCATTAGTATAGGCTGTGTGGCATCCCCCTCTCCCCCCATTAGTATAGTCAGTGCGGCATCCCCCTCCCTCCATTAGTATAGGCTGTGTGGCATCCCCCTCTCCCCCCATTAGTATAGGCTGTGTGGCATCCTCCTCTCCCCCCATTAGTATAGTCAGTGCGGCATCCCCCTCCCCCCATTAGTATAGGCTGTGTGGCAGCCCCCTCTCCCCCCATTAGTATAGTCAGTGCGGCATCCCCCTCCCCCCATTAGTATAGTCAGTGCGACATCCCCCTCCCCCCATTAGTATAGTCAGTGTGGCATCCCCCATCCCATTCTCCATATAGGCAGTGTGACATTCTCCCCCACTCCCATTCCCCATATACCCAGTGTGGCATCCCCCCTCCCATTCCCATATAGGCAGCGTGCACCCCATTATCATAAGCAGTGTGGCATTCCCCCCTCCTATTCCCTATATAGGCAATGTGCCCCCCCCCATTCCCATAGGCAGTGTGGCATCCCCCTCCCCTATTATCATAGGCTGTGTGGCATCCCCCTCCCCCCATTCCCATTGGCTTTGTGGCATCCCCCTCCCCCCAAGTCTTAAAGGAGCCACAGCACTCAACCCTGTCAGCCTGCAGGCCAGCCCACAATCTGTCTCTAAACTTGGTTAAAAACAGAGGACTCTGTCACACACATCTGCAGAAGTATGCTTAAGCTGCACCACTATGCCAAAGTGCCTCTGTGGGGTGCAGTCCTAACTCTAATCTCTGAGAGCCCATCTGGGACATACAGTGCAATAGATAAATTGGGAGCAGGCTTACCTGAGGTTGCCCTAAACCTCTCAAGTGCAAGCCATGGGGTGGAAGGGTCAAAGACCTTGCAATACAGCCTAGACCCCACACACCATGTGCTTGCACAAATTCAAAAGAAACAAAGGGGGGGTGGCAGCCGCTCAACCATTTTATAACTAACCTGGGAGGTGCACGTTAGCAGGGCAATTAGTACACACAAGTCTTAAAGGAGCCACAGCACTCAACCCTGTCAGCCTGCAGGCCAGCCCACAATCTGTCTCTAAACTTGGTTAAAAACAGAGGACTCTGTCACACACATCTGCAGAAGTATGCTTAAGCTGCACCAATACGCCAAAGTGCCTCTGTGGGGTGCAGTCCTAACTCTAATCTCTTAGAGCCCATCTGGGTGCCACACTGCCCCCATTCCCATAGGCAGTGTGGCACCCCCCTCCCCCCATTCCCATTGGCAGTGTGGCATCCCCCTCCCCACATTCCCATAGGCAGTGTGGCATTCCCTCCCCCCATTCCCATTGGCAGTGTGGCATCCCCCTCCCCCTATTCCCATTGGCAGTGTGGCATCACCCTCCCCCCATTCCCATAGGCAGTGTGGCATCCCCCTCCCCCATTATCCCCCCATTAGTATAGGCTGTGTGGCATCCCCCTCTCCCCCCATTAGTATAGGCTGTGTGGCATCCCCCTGTCCCCTCATTAGTATAGGCTGTGTGGCATCCCCCTGTCCCCTCATTAGTATAGGCTGTGTGGCATCCCCCTCTCCCCCCATTAGTATAGTCAGTGCGGCATCCCCCTCCCCCCATTAGTATAGGCTGTGTGGCATCCCCCTCTCCCCCCATTAGTATAGGCTGTGTGGCATCCTCCTCTCCCCCCATTAGTATAGTCAGTGCGGCATCCCCCTCCCCCCATTAGTATAGGCTGTGTGGCAGCCCCCTCTCCCCCCATTAGTATAGTCAGTGCGGCATCCCCCTCCCCCCATTAGTATAGTCAGTGCGACATCCCCCTCCCCCCATTAGTATAGTCAGTGTGGCATCCCCCTCCCCCCATTAGTATAGTCAGTGCGGCATCCCCCTCCCCCCATTAGTATAGTCAGTGCGGCATCCCCCTCCCCCCATTAGTATAGTCAGTGCGACATCCCCCTCCCCCCATTAGTATAGTCAGTGCGACATCCCCCTCCCCCCATTAGTATAGTCAGTGTGGCATCCCCCTCCCCCCATTAGTATAGTCAGTGCGGCATCCCCCTCCCCCCATTAGTATAGTCAGTGCGGCATCCCCCTCCCCCCATTAGTATAGTCAGTGCGACATCCCCCTCCCCCCATTCCCATTGGCAGTGTGGCATCCCCCTCCCCACATTCCCATAGGCAGTGTGGCATTCCCTCCCCCCATTCCCATTGGCAGTGTGGCATCCCCCTCCCCCTATTCCCATTGGCAGTGTGGTATCACCCTCCCCCCATTCCCATAGGCAGTGTGGCATCCCCCTCCCCCATTATCCCCCCATTAGTATAGGCTGTGTGGCATCCCCCTCTCCCCCCATTAGTATAGGCTGTGTGGCATCCCCCTGTCCCCTCATTAGTATAGGCTGTGTGGCATCCCCCTGTCCCCTCATTAGTATAGGCTGTGTGGCATCCCCCTCTCCCCCCATTAGTATAGTCAGTGCGGCATCCCCCTCCCCCCATTAGTATAGGCTGTGTGGCATCCCCCTCTCCCCCCATTAGTATAGGCTGTGTGGCATCCTCCTCTCCCCCCATTAGTATAGTCAGTGCGGCATCCCCCTCCCCCCATTAGTATAGGCTGTGTGGCAGCCCCCTCTCCCCCCATTAGTATAGTCAGTGCGGCATCCCCCTCCCCCCATTAGTATAGTCAGTGCGACATCCCCCTCCCCCCATTAGTATAGTCAGTGTGGCATCCCCCTCCCCCCATTAGTATAGTCAGTGCGGCATCCCCCTCCCCCCATTAGTATAGTCAGTGCGGCATCCCCCTCCCCCCATTAGTATAGTCAGTGCAGCATCCCCCTCCCCCCATTAGTATAGTCAGTGCGACATCCCCCTCCCCCCATTAGTATAGTCAGTGTGGCATCCCCCTCCCCCCATTAGTATAGTCAGTGCGGCATCCCCCTCCACCATTAGTATAGTCAGTGCAGCATCCCCCCTCCCCCCATTACTATAGGCAGGGCAGTATAAGTAGAAAATAAAAAAAAGTAAAACTCACCTGTCCGCTGACACCACTCTGCTGACAAGCGACCGGCTCCGTGAATCGGGTGGGCGTGGCCTGCGCCGCGTCAGCATCGGCCGTAAGAAGCTGTGTCCCGGCCCGCCGCTGAGATCGCTGTCTTTTCAGGCAGTGAAAGCAGCGGCGGGGCCGGGACACAGCCCGCCGCTCCTCTGGCACACGGAGATTTTTCCCCCACTTCCCCCCCGGTAACTGTAGTGTTAACATTAAACACAAATGTTACAGATTTTGTTCCTATAGAAATAGTTCTGTTTTGCTGTATGTAGAAGAATGATCCAGCAAGCACTGAGTAAATATAGATATGGTATTTCGAACCCAGCAAGATGATTACTATTCAGAGCATCAGAGCAGCTGATGTTTGTTTACTTGCCAAGTGTCTTATCTGGAAAAGCAGTAACATCTTTAAAATAATGCAATAGAATTATGAAGTGTTTGGCTAAAATGATCACCGTGTTGACAACCATATTTGTCTCTTTTTGAAATTAGTATTTTCAAGAAAAATTAGACTGCATACTTATGCATAGCTAATTTGTTAAATGGATAGGAAATGGATGGGATGTCTGCAATTAATGTATGTTTTTTAGGACAACTTTTTAAGGAAAAGATGAAGAATTTTATGGTTAGATTAATGCAGATTTATTAGGTGTCCAAAGAGGATTGGGATATAATGTTGGCAATAGTAATTGTTAGACAAAGCTAGTAAAATTCTCCTTAGAATAGTAAAATGTAAATGTAGTAAAATAGTAAATGTTTTAAGTTGCAAAGAGAGTCCCAGGTCTCCATTATGTAAACTTGCCTTAAAATATCTCATGAAAATAAGCATTGTCTGCTGTTTTTTAAAAAAATAAGGTATGAGATAAATAAGGGTGTAATTCAGTCAAAGACAACTGTGAAATCTATCAACGTATTATTTTATGTTAATTTGCATTTTAAAAGTAAATTTTAGGTTTGAACCAAAGTAAATCTCTTAACTGCCATAGATTCAAAGTTTTAGACAATTCCTGGCATATGTGCATGTAAAATAAAGCTTTTTCATTTGGCTTCTTTCATATCTCTTTCAAAGGGACTATAAACCCCACATTTTTTAAAAAACAGGCACCTACCTCCTCTCCTCCCCAGAAACTCATGGCTGGTCAGCCGCTTCGAAACCTCCTGGTTTCCGACAACAAGGGCACAGCCAGCATAAGTTTCAGAATTCCTTGGGCCACAAACAATGCTTGCTGTAGGATGTCACTGTGCTGTGGTATTGCTCTCCTATTGGTATAGAGACTATAAACGGGTATATTAATTGGTACAGAGAGTATATAATAGCAGTGTGGAAAGTACACCTCCCAGATGCTGCCTAAGAACTGTGTACTATCTCTTAAGAAACTCCTGGTACACCATCCTGTATTGCAGGATATTCCCCAAAGGTTCAGGATCTCATAGAGAATGTCGTGTTGGTCTGGTTTAAGTCATTTTTGACTGTTTGCCCGCTTTAAGTATTTAGTAAGAGTAAGAGATTTGAAAAATATTTACCCCATCAGTTCTGATAAATGGTTAAAACCAAAGTAATTACTCACAGGGCCTTACCTAAAATGTGCTTGAAAAAAGTAGCCTCCAGCCCCTTGTCCAGAGGCACCGGGATTTTCTCACCTTTGCTAGCAAATTTATATATGGGATGGTGGGGGGCTCATGCTATATACATGGGAATAGCAATCCCTATAGTGGTCTTTTACGTGCCTATTATAGATACATAGATGACTTGGTTGTTCTATGACAGGGCTCTGAGAGTGACTTCACTCATTTGGCCAATGTTAGAATGATAACCTTAATTTTCAGTTTACCTCACAGTTCCACATCACAGAAATCGACTTTTTGGATGTGAAATTGAAGACTGACGCCCAGACTAAGTAAATTATTACATCTACATACAGAAAGAGCACGGCAGGGAATAGTATTTTGTTGGCCCGTAGTTTTCATCCTCCCTAAACAATAAGATATATCCCAGTGGGGGAGATGACAAAACGTAATTGCACACTGGATGATACCTGGAAGTTTCAAGGATAGAAGATTTAAAATTAGATGCTATGCTGAATGGACCCTAAAATAGCAGGAGAAATTGTAGACAAGATGCCACAAACCCTTCCACCGCCTACATGGACTTCATCCCTGAACATTAACGACGTGTCCGAGACTAGAAAAGTTGTATTTAGTACACCATATAAGTATCTAAGATAATAAAAAAAAACATTTGCCACTTCTGTCACTTGGCCCACAATTGAAGACCCTACTCATGGGGTAAGGTGAGTAGAAGAGCTCCTGGCCTAGGCAGCATTTTCTTCGAAATCTACAACACAGACCTGGTTAGTCACTACAGGTTTCTACCCACGTGGTGCAGCCCGATATGGTACATGTGACTTTATTGACAAGGGGCACATAAAAAATAAAGGATCTGGTGACCTGCAACTCTGTTGGTGTGGTTTATGTCATTTCCTGTTCCAGATATGAAATTTAAGATGTAGGTAGATATAGATCTAATGAACATCTATATGGTATTGGCAGGCCCAACTAACAAATCTATCTAATGTATCTAAACATTGTAATAATGTCCATAGTGGATCTAGGGAGGATCTAAAAATGAAGGCCATTGAGAAGGTGAAATTAGGTGTTTGGGCGGAGATTACAACAAAAAATTACTAGGGCGAGAGGTATCCTTGATTTTTAAAATGGATACGAGGCTCCCAGATGGTCTGAATCATAAATGGTACATCTGTTATATCACTGACTGATGATCAGCTATTAAGGTTTTTATATTTAATCTTTATTTTCTAGCATTTCAATAATTGGGAACATTAAAATCCGTTATGTCCTATCTGTGTTTTGGGGTGCAGCAATAATTGTGTATACATAGTGAAATTTTTTAGACATTTTTTTCTGGTGTTTTTCAATTCTATATTAGTTTGTCATGTGATTGCCTAGTAATTAAGATATTGTATAATTACCTGTTTATATCTAATTCATGCAAGTATGACATTTTACCAATAGCATTTACTATTTTTGTCAGTACATTATTGAATTGTAATGTTTGTGTGTATTGTTGCCACCAATATATTTGATTTAAACTTTTCGGGGCATCATCCTTATATTTTATTGGCCTTCATTTTCTGGTAGTCCTTGTAGTTCTGCTGCCCTTTCCATGTTTCCTCCCCTTTTAGTTGGGGAGGTGATTTAGGTAAGGACAGAACACCCAGCCAGGTACGCGGCCCATCATTTTCGTCTTTTGGAACGCATGGTTGTCTGTGTATTCCACTTGCGGCTCACCTTGACTGAGAGCCGGAAGCATGTGCTCTTCATTGTGGACATGCTCCTTCCGGGTCACAGCGGACTTAGCGTGATAGAGAGATGGAAATATGTGCGTTCCATTGTGGGCTCTTTTATTCCTGGTTTCAGTGGCCATTGTATTGATGTCAAGAAAGGCCGGTGAGATGCTTACTGATTTAATTTATTGATTATTTGTAACATATATACTGGGGCAATATGTTCATCTATGATTAAGGACCTGTTTGACATGCGAAATGCGTAGGATGACACACCTGCTTCACTCAGGTCTCAGTCTGCTGTTGTTTTATATCCGACTTGTATGGAAATTGCACACACTTGCTGCTGATGTTTTTTTAACTAGGTTGAAAAAATGTTGAGATTTTAGGATGTTGCCGGCAATCTTTTGGCTTTTGGAACTTCAGTAGGAGCTGGTGGTGCTCCAGCCAGGCTATATATATATATATATATATATATATATATTATATATATTTATAGCTGAAGCGTGCAGTTGAAAGCAGTCTTAAAGGTGTTTTTGTGCTGTTTGTCTAGTAGTGGGGGTGTAAGCTTTAAGAGCTTGAAATATTATATTCAACGTTTACAAAAGTGGTATACCCTGCGGGCAAGAAAAAAATAGGTACAGATTGAATAACAAACATAAAGTTAGATTTTGGGATCTCAAAACTGAAGTGTAATATCCAGAATTGATTTCCCCTGCTTTTCCCCAGGCATACAACATAAAGTAAACATTTCATGGGCCAGAAAAGGAAATCTTCGAGCAAGTAGAAACCAGCTTTATTAATAAGAAATATGTTTTATGAACTATCATCTAACCTTCCATCTTTTAAAAAAAAACAGTGGCTATGATTAGCTTTCAGTGTGTGGTGGATTGCTAAATCACTGTATATTCTTGACAGTGACATTTAAAACTACCTTAAACTAAACCAATAGTAGTGATATCATTTTATGGTTGTTATATTTTTCCCCATACTCTTTTGTTCCTGCTAAATAAACATTCTGATCCGGAGCTCAGGAATACCTTTTATCTGATAAATAAGCATTATTTTAGATTTTAGATTTTAGAACAATGGATTAACACCCTCAGCTCTCTACTCTGCCCCTCCCCCGGTCACTCCCCTAATGCATTTAATCTGGGGAGTACATAGGTTTCACAGGGCACCATAGCAAAAATCATGGTGGGCCCCCAAAACCCATGACACACTGACTAAAATCTAAATGACTCCAGGGCCAGTGGAAAGCCCTCCCCAGGGCTATCCTAATTTGAAAAGCTCCACTAGTTCAAATGTGGGCCTCCAGCGGGATCTCATGCACCACTCCACCTCATGTGCACACCCTCGCCGGGATTTTGTGCACAGCTGCAAAGGCCCAGATTTTAGAACAATGGATTAACACCCTCAGCTCTCTACTCTGCCCCTCCCCCGGTCACTCCCCTAATGCATTTAATCTGGGGAGTACATAGGTTTCACAGGGCACCATAGCAAAAATCATGGTGGGCCCCCAAAACCCATGACACACTGACTAAAATCTAAATGACTCCAGGGCCTGTGGAAAGCCCTCCCCAGGGCTATCCTAATTTGAAAAGCTCCACTAGTTCAAATGTGGGCCTCCAGCGGGATCTCATGCACCACTCCACCTCATGTGCACACCCTCGCCGGGATTTTGTGCACAGCTGCAAAGGCCCAGATTTTAGAACAATGGATTAACACCCTCAGCTCTCTACTCTGCCCCTCCCCCGGTCACTCCCCTAATGCATTTAATCTGGGGAGTACATAGGTTTCACAGGGCACCATAGCAAAAATCATGGTGGGCCCCCAAAACCCATGACACACTGACTAAAATCTAAATGACTCCAGGGCCTGTGGAAAGCCCTCCCCAGGGCTATCCTAATTTGAAAAGCTCCACTAGTTCAAATGTGGGCCTCCAGCGGGATCTCATGCACCACTCCACCTCATGTGCACACCCTCGCCGGGATTTTGTGCACAGCTGGAGAGAGGTGGCAAAAGGTCAGTATATTCAGCATTGTTTAACATGCATTTATCAATGTTAATGGACCTTGGGTCAGAATAAGACTTTGGTTTATCCTGGGGGGTCATACACATAGGCGCAAATAAGACCCAGAACAGGTGTGTGGTTCAAGGGGAATATTAAGTAGTATGGGGCCTGAATTATTGACAGTGGGGCCCAGTGAGGTCCATTTCTTTCCAGAGAAGTGTTGGTGCACTGTCTGCAGGGGGCACCAGAGGCAAGAGCTGCAGGTTCCACGGGAAATAAGATGTCAGCACCGTGTTTCCTTGACTGCTCTATGCACACAGCGCTGGGGGTAAACAATGTGTTGGGATCTTCGTTCCACCCTGTAGAACCTGCATCTCTGGCCCCTGCTGCTTCCAGCCTACAGCGCGCCAAAACTGCATACTGGCGTTAGCGCTAGTCTGACACTTTTTCCCTAGGTGCTGCAAGGTGGGAGGGAGGCAGCTTGCATGGGCCGCCTTCTCCCATGGGGCCAGTAGCAGCTGCTTTCCCTGCCTCTATGACAGGGGTGTCAAACTCATTTTCACCCAAGTCCATACGAGCATTCGGGTTGCCTTCAAAGGGTCGGTTAATAACAAACACAAAATAAAATGCAAACACAAACATTCAAATTCATGGTTACAGACACATAATTAATTTGCTCAGGACAGATTTAGACGCTGAATTATACAGTATTGCCCAAGACAGCCACAGAATTATTTTTTCTCAAGACAACCCCAAACATTTTTTTACAAGACAGCCACAGAATGTTTTTGGCCAGGACAGCCATATAAGTATTTTGCCCAGGGCAAATGCTGAATTATTTTGCCCAGGCCACATGCATATGCTGATTTTTTTTTTACCAGGCCAGCACTACAATGATTTTTCCCACTCTACCTGGCAATAACCCCTACAGTGGCTATTGAGTGGTTTAGGTGGACACCTCTTGTGTGGTGAGAGCTGGTTACACATATACACAGAACAGTTGCAGACGCTACTCTCTTTTCCCCCAGAACATTAAAAAGACACACAACAGCAATTTTGTTAGGCACCACATCGGGGTCAGGATTGGAGGTGGTATTGTGCTCCACAATGGAAAGCCACATACCAGCGTTATAAGAACAGTGCCATTAAAATTATGAGAAAAATATATAAAAAAACTATAATAATAACCACATAACACACTTTTATGTCATCAGCAAATTTGTTTTCCCAACCAATCCTATCTATCTAATCTACAGTATTTTCATTCTTAGTATCTAGTAACAATTAATCATGTGTGAAATAACAAAAAGCAACATTTATGGAAAAAAATATAGACTTAAGTGATTTAAGGTACATTTTATTTCTGTTAAAAGCAGTTTCTGCAGCAGTATATGCTGTCTGTGAAAGTAACTCATTGTTTGACATCAAATCTACAAAGCAAGTGAAATGCTGTGATATGGCATCTGGCAGCTGTAAGAAAATGGGTAATTCATTTAAATCTCTGTAAATCTGGAGCCCTAGGATCACACCTCCAGGATCATTAAACACTGTGCAACACTGAATGACCTTCTGAGAGCTTAACCTGTACTGTACAAAGTATTCATACCTTGCTTGATCAAATATTGCCCATGTCTGTATTTTAGGGCATAGTTTAATTCCCTCTAAAACATAAGTGTAAGTTGATTTTGAATTCACCATTGTGTAAAGCCCTAGCCTGTATTTTCACCTTGAGAATCGATCCCAGGGCACATGCGCGGGCCTCCCGTGCTTCTCTAGCTGATGTGCGCACCCATCTTCAGCACATCTGAGTGGCTTGTGGAGGTTGCATACAGCAGAGGCAACTCTAGGGGGGGGGGGGGCGTAGATTCGCCTATAGTAAAAACAAGTCCTGTTGCTGGTGCTTTAATACCCCCCATGAGTGCCCTCTCCAATACCACTAAAAGATGTAGAGAGGGGAGAGGACACAAGGCAGCCAGAGCATCTCCTATCAGCAGGACCAGCTTTGCCTGCCTCCACTGCCCCACCAGCTGATAAGCCAGTAAGAAATATATGGCCAACTGTAACTCATTTAACACCTTGAACCCTCAACCCCTCCTCACTCACAAACACTGTCTGCATGTCACCCCTCACCCCTAGCACCCTCTTTCCCCACCACTAGGATTGACACCTGGTCGGTATCTTCTTTTTTACTTTACTGGCCACATGCCTGATGGTGCCAGTATTTGTTTTTTTACTGGTAACTGAGGATGGGAATGCAAATACTATTACTAGTAAAAAGGCAAATCCTGTCACCGCCAGTCCAGTGGGCTGTAAAGTAAAAATAAAACTACCGGCCAGGTGGCAACCCTACCCCCCACACACTAAAACACACACTTCATTCAGTGTGTAGTACAGCTTTAAGTTCAGTTGAATGTGGCACTAAGAGAAATTTTGCCAGCATACTGGAGGAGAGATTCCCTGGGGACAACACCAAATCAGCATGGAACAGCCTGAAAGGCATTACCAAGCACAAGAGCCCTCCCCTCTCAATTACCCCGGTAAATGTGTAGCAGAAGAACCCAAAGAGGTTCCAGGAGGCAGCAGCACCAGTAAGTGAGAAATCACCAAGCCTCAACCCTGGCTGTATCACCAAGTCCAAGCCTCGCTCAACCTGAGGTCAATGTAGAGTAAAGGGTAGTGTTGGCTGAACCCCCCAAGGTACAGGTTCGGCAAGTTCAGATAAACTTTGAGTAAAATCAAACTTTAGGGGGTGATTCTGCCTCTGAGGGGCCCCTCTGTCCCCCACTTCTCACCCACCCAGGCAGAACAGAGGCTGTCTGTCAAGGGACCCTAGAGACAGAATCGAGGCTGTATAAAAAAAACAATTGGGATGGGGGTGTGTGAGAGGGGGTGGAAGGGTGTACTATAGAAAGCGTCTGTAACTTATCTGAACCCCACCATTTGGTCCCTGGTTGGTGGTGCATGACCATTGAATACCTAATGCTGTCATACCTGAAGGAAGTAACTCTTTATCACTGGTACCCATTTCTGTTTGCTTATAGACTGAACAGATCAGCAGAGGATATTGTGAATTTTGCCCTCAAATACACAATATGGAACTTCCTGAACCTAATGTGTGAAAATAACATCCATCTCATCCAGCATTAGAACATCGAGAACAGCTGCACCACAGGGCTGTGCTTTGTCACCTCTTTTGTAACTGGAAAAAAATCCTTAATTTTGACCTCACAGCCAAGAAGGTCCAGCAAAGACTCTGCCAGCTGAGGAAATATGGCTTACCATGCAGAGTGTTAACAACATTATACCTTGCAATTACAGAGGCAGGGGCCTACATAGCCCTGCTGAGGCCCCATAGCAGGGGGGAGTGAGTAGGTTGTCTTTTCTAAGCAAAATACTTTAGGCTTCACTATTATTATTATTATTTTATGCAGGTAAATGCTGCCAACTTTATTTCCAATATTAAGTGTTTGTATTATGAACATTGCATTATTCATCTTCTTTGTCAACAAAGGCTAATAACATGGATCAAACAATTAAGCTAATGCAGGCGAATTACAGAGATTAGAAGATTGAAGGCTTATACATAGGCCAGGTAGTCAGTTGAGTGTAGCATTTATTATTACCATAATGTTAGAAAAAAATTATAAGCACAACATTTAAAATACATAACTAAAAGCAATCACTTTATTAGGGTATCATTAAAAGTACATCAAAACAATGATAAACAAACAAGATCCCAACTCTCCCTTTAAACTGTAATCAGGTCCAAGAAAATGATTAACGTATTTTTCGCCCTATAAGACGCACCTGCCCATAAGACGCACCTAGGATTTGGGGGAGAAAAATAAGAAAAAAAATATTTTAAACCAAAAACGCACCATTACAGACAGTGTGGCATTCCCCTTTCCCATTGGCCGTGTGGGATGCCCCCATTCCATAGACAGTGTAGCATGCCCCCATCCCATTCCCCGTATACCCAGTGTGGCATCCCCCTCCCATTCCCTATATAGGCAGTGTGGCATTCCTCCCCCCTCCCATTCCCATATAGGCAGTGTACACCCCATTATCATAAGCAGTGTGGCATTCCCCCCTCCTATTCTCCATATAGGCAGTGTGCCCCCCCATTCCTATTGGCTGTGTGGCATCCCCCTCCCCCCATTAGTATAGGCTGTGTGGCATCCCCCTCTCCCCCCATAGGCTGTGTGGCATCCCCCTCTCCCCCCATAGGCTGTGTGGCATCCCCCTCTCCCCCCATAGGCTGTGGCATTCCCCCTCCCCCCCCATTAGTATAGGCTGTGTGGCATCCCCCTCTTCCCTTGTATAGGCTGTGTGGCATCCCCCTCTCCCCACATTTGTATAGGCTGTGTGGCATCCCCCTCTCCCCCCATAGGCTGTGTGGCATCCCCCTCTCCCCCATAGGCTGTGTGGCATCCCCCTCTCCCCCCATAGGCTGTGTGGCATTCCCCTCCCCCCCATTAGTATAGGCTGTGTGGCATCCCCCTCTCCCCCATAAGCTGTGTGGCATCCCCCTCTCCCCCCATAGGCTGTGTGGCACCCCCCTCTCCCCCATAGGCTGTGTGGCATCCCTCTCTCCCCCCATAGGCTGTGTGGCACCCCCTCTCCCCCATAGGCTGTGTGGCATCCCCTCTCCCCCCCATAGGCTGTGTGGCATTCCCCCTCCCCCCCATTAGTATAGGCTGTGTGGCATCCCCCTCTCCCCCCATAGGCTGTGTGGAATCTCCCCCCTCCCCCCCAATTCCCATAGGCTGTGTGGCATCCCCCTTTCCCCCAAGTCGGCTTAAGTAAAAAAAAGAAAAAAAAAAGTTAAACTCACCTCTCCACTGACACCGCTCCGCTGAGCGGTCGGCTCAGTGAATGGGGTGGGCTTGGCCTGCGCCGCGTCAGCCCAGGCCACGCCCACCCCATTCACGGAGCTGGCCGTAAGAAGCAGCGGCGGGCTCTGTCCCGGCCCCGCCGCTGTGATCGCTGTCTTTTACCCTGACCTGGGTGCTCGCATGTGCCCCAGGTGGAAGAAGCAGCAGATGGAGGAGCGGCGGAGGCACTGTCTCTGGCCCCGCCGCTGTCATCGCTGCCGGTAAAAGACAGAGCCCCCGCCGCTCCTCTGGGCTCCCGCAGTGTGACAGGCAATGCGGGAGCGCCGGGAACGGGTGAGATTTTTTTTTTTATTTAATTTTTTTTTCTTTTTTTTTTCTTTTTTTTTTCATTTTTTTTTCATTTTTTTTCATTTTTTTTTCATTTTTTTTTTACATTCGCCCGATAAGGCGCACAGACATTTTTCCCCCACTACCAAAAAAATGCCCCTAACTATTAATAATATAAATAAATTAAAAAAAAACAGCTGTGTGGACTTTATAAATACCTTATAATCTGTGTTTATATAGGACATGAATAACACATAATACATCTATCTACAATAACAATGAATTCATAAGTGAGATTAATACAAAAAGACTAAGGGCCTTATTTAAGAAGGGATAGCGCCAGGTAGTGGCTGGTTAATGACAGGTAGCGGCAGGTAGCGACTGGTCAACGCCGGACACGGCACGCAATTACACATTTATCAAGCAGAATCTGTTTAGCGACTGGGATAGCGCCATGTAGCGTCTGATTCATCATTTTCACAGCCTCAGCAAACAGCGCCGGCGTTCAGCCTTGTACAGCGCCAGGTATGACCTCTCGCTACCTGACACTCTCCCATACATTTCAATGGACAATCCTTTTCTTCTCTTTAACCCTTTCGCTGCCAGCCTACCTGCAGCATTTGCCACTCCCTGTTGCCAGACGATGTTTCACCATTTTGCGCTACACATATTCAACTGTCATTTTTGAAGGGATTTCCAGGGATTTCCCAGGAAAATTATATATTGTTTTTTTCAACAGAGTCTGGGCTTTAACATGAAATGTCTTGTTTGTATTTTTTAGGTGTATTCTCAATTTTTTTGGGTGAAATGTGTGAAAAAAAATAAAAAAAAAACATTTTTTTACAATTTGTAGAGTTTTTTTGTAATAAAAAATGTAAGTTTGTCAATAAAATCTTATTGCGTGAGAAACCCCAATTTCTCCCGGTTACAGCGATACCACATATGTATAGGTAGACACCCTTTCCTGCCCAGAAGCCTTTTATAGCTGCTGGATGACAAATGGTTAATTAAAAAAAAAAATGACATAGGGTCCCCCTTCCCGGGGAGGGGGACCCCATTTTTTTTTGGATTTTGAAGGGTTAAAAAAAAAATGACGTGGGGTCCCCCTTACCCAAAGTAACCAGCCCGGGACCAGCTATGGGGGCTTGTAGGCACAGAGTGGGGGGGCCAGCTTTGGTGGCCCCCCCACCCTGCAGCCTACGAGCCCACATAGCCTATGTGGGCCCGGGCTCTTCTGCCCCCCCCTGGCCGTTGGGGAGGCAGGTAATGGGGGTGCGGGGGTTAATGGCAAGCCACCCGCTAGGGCAGGTGACTTGCCACCCCCCCAGCCTTGTGAACTGGTATAAGGGGTCTCATGGACCCCTTACCAGCTCACAAAGGGTTAATGTGAAAAAAAAACACCACACAATAATAAAAAGTATTTTATTAGAAAAAAAAAAAATTTTTTTTTACTGTACTTACCTTCGATTGCAAGCTCTTGTCCCTCGCCGCTCAGCTGACAGATGCCGGTGATCGGCATCCAGAGAAGGAGAAGGCAGGAGATCAGAGGATCTCCTGTCACCTCCTTCCCCTGTGCCGATCACCGGCATCTGAGAAGCTGAGAAGGCTGAAGCCTGAGATCGGGGCCGGGATGACTTCATAAGCCCCGCCCCCAAGGGGGCGGGGCTTAGAGGCATGATGGCGGCCGCCATCGTGAAGAAGAGAGGAGAGAGCCTCCCAGGCTCTCTCCTGAAGATCGGTAAGTCCTGGGGGGGGATCGGAGGCCCCCCAGGTGAAGAGGAGGGACAGCGGGAGCCAGCGCACACACAGGTAAGTGAATGTCATTTTTATTTTTTATTTTTTTTACAGTTAGAAGCTGCTGCTGCAGAAGCGGGGGGGGGCGGCCTATTCCGGGGGCTCTCCTGGAGCCATCCGACCCCCCACGGGGGATCGGATGGCACCAAATTAAAGAGGAGACCCGGCCGGATCCAACAAGGGGTCAGGTGAGTATTTGTTGTTTTTACTTTTTAAACTACAAGCGAGGAAAGTCAAGCACGTAACACCTACGGGCTTGGCACTTAAGGCCCAGCCAAGCCAGCACGTAGGTGTTACGTGCTTGGCAACAAAAGGGTTAAACAGGGTTTATGTTGGGGTTTTTTTTTTGGAAAAAAAATCTCAATATTGTGACCTCTTCTGGCATTGAAAATGCAGTTTTTACACAAATTTTTCATTTTTTATATATTTCTGCAGAAATGACAATACAGGTCTGGCATTAATGTGTTCATGTTACAATGTTATTAGAATGTAATTCCATATGTTTTCGCTTTGTTACTAGTGGATAGATGCTGAAAAAAAAACTTTAAACACACAGCCTCCGGCACTCTGGGCTTCAAAGAAGCATTTTTCAGCGCCAAAGTTTTGTGAGGCTGTTTTTATAATGAATATGTTGTGAGTCGGTCGCACTGACCAGTCGCTAACATGTGCTCCCATGCACTGTACTGGTCAAATAGCGACTCACAATGTATTCATCATTACTGCACAGTGACTGAGTCGCTAAGATTTAGCGACCCACGGCTGAGCACAGTGACTACTAGCGGGCACTCTGAAAATACTTTACAAGTCATCCAGCGCCTTTTCCTTTACTTTACAAGTCATGCAGCGCCTTTCCCAATAGGAAATGTTGAATTCACACATACATCCAGTGGGATAAATAACAAAACATGTGGAGCAAAAGAAAACAGCAATTCTGGCTTGTGTGATCTATTACTGTATAGATCTCTTTATTAGTTAATTGTATTTTTTTTAATTACTGTTTAAATAAACATTTCACAAGTCATCAGCTGACTTTCCTAATAGTGGGATGCAGGGCTGGATTAAGTGTGGTGGAGGCCCCACATACAGTCATTTTTTTCTTTTAAAATAATAAATAATAGTCCAGCCAATTAATTGATGGTTGTCTGGCCCCCACCTTCTTAATAGAATGTCAGATCGAGTCCCTTGTGTGGGTGCGTGCTGCTCGGGAACTCCTGCTTTGCCATTCTGGATGGGGGGGGTAGTCACCCAGATGGTCCAGCAGAAAACTTAAGCAGAAGCCTTATGTACAGTGAGCGGCCATCGATTGATAGCTCTGCACCCACACTGCGTTGCTGATGGCGGCTTTGCTGCTCCAGACTCTCCGTCCTGCCTTGTGGTGGATTTGGCTGCCCAGGTGCGGGGGGCCCTACTGCCGCTGATAGCTTTCTTGCTGGCCCTGCAGCCCCTCAAACCAAAGGCTGAAAAGCCTCCTGGACTAGACCATAACCCAAAGGTTGGTGGAGGCCCCCTTTGCAGGGCAATTGGTGGAGGCCCCGGGGTGCGAGCCCCTTGCGCCCCTCTCATAATCCGGCCCAGGCGGGATGAATAACAAAACATGTGAAGCAAAAGAAAACGGCATGTCCAGTTGCCTTGATCTATTACTAAATGCATATCTAGCATTACATGGATGAATGCGATCCGTTGCATAAGTGCATTAAAAAACAATTGTCACAAATGCACAGAGATATATTACATGGGGACGTCACCTGATCCTTCTGAAGCCGTGAGAAAACAAATGCACTATTTGGTATAAAGACGCTTTCAGAGATTTACGATTTTCAGCTGGAAAATTTGAGCGGATTTTTCCAGAAATGTTTGTTTACTAAAGCCATTTTTGTATGGAAAAGTAAATTTTTCACCCACATTTTCTACTGGGTGAATTTAATGAGTCAGCTTTGTTGAAGCACTCAAAATTACTTAAAGCGGACCTTCACTCTGAATAACAGTCTATCTTATATGTTTCCCACACCCTGTACATACAGATTGGCCACATTAAAAATCATCCTACCTGCATCTACTGCATGTTATGAGCCTTTAAACATCCAAGATGGCGGCTTATGGAAGCCGCCATCTTATCAGGCAGCCTGCAAACAGGAAGTGCCTCCTGACTGTGCTGCTCTGCATTCTGGGACTGCTGACCTTTACCTGACCCCAGCTCTGCTCTGTCTGAGCAAAGCACAGCTATAACCCACCCCCCTGTACCTTATCCCACTCTCCTCTCCTCAGTAAGTATGATGCTTCTGAGTCAAGATGGCGGCGCCCGTATCCTAAATTCCTGAACAGAGTTGCAGCCCATTGGGGGAAAGAATAATAAGTGACTAAAAACGTAAAATATATTAATTTTAGATGCTGGGGAACCGTTTTTTGAGTTTGGGCTTTTCATTAAATCACGCTGAAGGTCTGGTTTAAGGGCCTGATTTATTGAGCACTTCTGACAAAACTATTACAGTGCAAATTAGAGTAGTGAAACATTTTTCAGCATGTTGCTGCACTGCTAATGTGTTAGTAAACGACGTGCTTCTTGTAGTGCAGCAACATGCACAAGTGTAAAAAAAAAAAACATTTTGTTATATTTTTTACGGGCAGACTGATTCATTACTAACGTCAGATAGCGACATATGAGCGTCTGTAGTGAGGATTTCAGAGCGACCGCTAGTAGTCGCTGTGCTCGGCCATGTTTCTTTGTTTCAGAGCGCCTCAGTCGCTGGCCGGCATTGATGAATATGATGTGTGAGTCACAGTACTACGCTGTATGGGAGCGAAAGGTAGCGCCAGCTCAGTGACTGACTCACACCACATTCATAAAAAAAACAGCCTCAAACATCGCCGGCGCTCAAAATCATGTATTTGTAGCCCCCAGCGCCAGAGGCTTTGTGATTAAAGTCTGTTTTTGAACATGTATCCACTAGTAACAAAGCGAAGACATATGGCATTACATTGTTATTACATTGTAACATGAACACTTTAATACCAGACATGTAAGGACAATTCTGCATAAAAATATTATTAATCCAAAAAGTTTTCAAAAATGTCATTTTCTTGCCCAGGATACATGTCAGAAAGTTTTGAAAATTAAAACAAAAAAAAAAAATTGGTATCAGGAAAGAAATTTAAGGATCGTCCATAGAAATGTATGGGAGAGCGCCACGTAGCGAGAGGTAACATGTGGTGCTCTGCAAGGCAGAACGCCGGCGCTGTATGCTAAGCGATTCATTAATAGCGGCAGGTAGCGACAGTTGAGCGACTGTAGCGGCATTTTCAGAGCGCCCGCTAGTAGTCGCTGTGCTTGGCCGTTGTTCGGTAGTTGATAGCGACTCAGTCGGTTTGCCGTAATGTTGAATATTGGGTGAGGAGTCGCTATTTGACAGGTTCCGCGATGTATGGGTGCGCATGATAGCGACTGGTTATAGCGACCGGCTCCCACCATATTCATTAACAAATCACGCTCAAAAAATTCTCGCGCTGTAAAATGCATGTTTAAACCCCAGAGCGCTGGCGGCGATGGGTTAAAAGTAGTTTTTTAACCCCCAAACAACCATATTTTTGGAAACCCAAAAAAACAAGTTTTTAAAATAATTTTGTAATATGAATTCATTAATATCAGACCTGTAATATCAATTCTGCACAATTTTTTTATTTTTTTTACCTTAAAAAAATTATCTAAAATGGCAGAAGTGGTCACCGAATTTTTCACATTTAAAAAAAAAAAAAAAAAAAAAAACATTAACAATTAATTATGAATATTTAAAGATTGTTCCATTGAAATGCATTGGAGCGCGCCAGGTAGCGAGAGGTCATACCTGTCGCTGTTCAAGGTCAGACGCTGGCGCTGTGGGCTGAGGCTGGAATAATGATGAATGAGTGGCTATCTGGCGCTATCTCAGTCGCTAAGCAGGATTGGCTAGATAAATGTGTGATTGTGGTGGGGAGCTGGCGTTCTCGTGGCGGGGCCCGTCATTACCGGCCGCTCACCAGTCGCTACCTGTCGCTATTCCTTCGTAAATAAGGGCCCAAATTTCTTAAGTTGTCTGAGAAAAAATAAAGCTTTTTTTCTTGGTTAAGGTAATACCATTTATTTGCATACTTTCAGAGGGTCCGGGGTCAGGCTCCCCCGGGTGTTTGTTTTAGATCCCTGACTGAGACCACACCTTTTGTATAGATTATTACAATTTAATTAATATTAAAATACAGTACATAATTTATGCATATTTATATACAAATTGTGCTCCAAAATTTCATAACATTGAAGGTTCCCAATCCATTAACTGTTGTTCTACAGAATACCTTTCAGGTGGGCAGACATGTTTCGCCTTATGTCAAGGCTTTATCAATGCCCTATTTACCTGAAAAATGAGAATATACATAAAAGGGAGAGATCAGATTATTTGGAACCACTCTATGTTACACAATGTATCATATCTCATATTCTACTAAATTCATCAATTAGTGCTTTCATTTAAATTCATCATGCTTAATATATATGAGGAAAGATGCAGACTAGGTTACCTTATTGAGAGGTTTCTTTTTGTG
Source organism: Gastrophryne carolinensis (assembly GCA_027917425.1). Classification (NCBI taxonomy): domain Eukaryota; kingdom Metazoa; phylum Chordata; class Amphibia; order Anura; family Microhylidae; genus Gastrophryne; species Gastrophryne carolinensis. Next base: position 254,974,605 of record CM051239.1, read on the forward strand.
TATTCTAGTGGGAAGCTGTGTACAGGAGTTTTTTCCAAGAAATGTCTGATGCATATATCCTTTTGGGAACGGCGTGCACCATATTGGTCTATTTTAGATGTGCTGGCCCTTTAAGGGAAATTGGTCCGCAGTGTAGTACTCGTTCATTCAATGGTGTTTTACCACTACCTTCAATAGATTTTATGGTTTAGTTAGTCCTATCGGCCTTTTATATTAACCAGTGAGTTATACCCTTATTCATGAGTCCTACCTGAGTTCCCTGGATTCTGTGATTCCTTAGAATTCCTTTGATGGCCTCGCACGCTTAACCTGTGGCACTATAAATACAAAGATGTGCCAGTATTACTACATCCGAATTTTATCCTTATTATTGTACACTATTTACAATTTTGGACATTCTGTCAAGATTTTTTGTGAAATAAAGCTAGTAACAGTTCTATTAGGCATTATTTGCAGGGGTGACATAAGAAGGGTTATTGACCATTTATATATAGGTTAAGCGTGCGAGGCCATCAAAGGAATTCTTTTTTTTTTTTATTTCAATATTTTTATTTGAACAAGAAAAAGAGCGATACAGGCACGGCCGTCAGCGGCCCAACAATAGTGCAAAAGCCATCCCGCGCAGGGGAGGCCAGTATAACGAAGCGTATAAGATGACAGCAATAAATTGAAGTAGGAACAGATTCTTTTTAACAGAACTGTAATATATATATATATGTAGCAGAATTGCCGCATCAGAATTTAATGTCATTAAACTATCAACTGGACAGCGTCCGTTTACATTGATTCCTTTATTCTCGCCGCCTCCCAGGTCTGGGAAGCCATATTTAGCAGACGCATTCACTCTCCCGCCGCGACCCACCCCCCCCCATCAAAGGAATTCTAAGGAATCACAGAATCCAGGGAACTCAGGTAGGGCTCATGAATAAGGGTATAACTCACTGGTTAATATAAAAGGCCGATAGGACTAACTAAACCATAAAATCTATTGAAGGTAGTGGTAAAACACCATTGAATGAACGAGTACTACACTGCGGACCAATTTCCCTTAAAGGGCCAGCACATCTAAAATAGACCAATATGGTGCACGCCGTTCCCAAAAGGATATATGCATCAGACATTTCTTGGAAAAAACTCCTGTACACAGCTTCCCACTAGAATACACAAAAAGAAACCTCTCAATAAGGTAACCTAGTCTGCATCTTTCCTCATATATATTAAGCATGATGAATTTAAATGAAAGCACTAATTGATGAATTTAGTAGAATATGAGATATGATACATTGTGTAACATAGAGTGGTTCCAAATAATCTGATCTCTCCCTTTTATGTATATTCTCATTTTTCAGGTAAATAGGGCATTGATAAAGCCTTGACATAAGGCGAAACATGTCTGCCCACCTGAAAGGTATTCTGTAGAACAACAGTTAATGGATTGGGAACCTTCAATGTTATGAAATTTTGGAGCACAATTTGTATATAAATATGCATAAATTATGTACTGTATTTTAATATTAATTAAATTGTAATAATCTATACAAAAGGTGTGGTCTCAGTCAGGGATCTAAAACAAACACCCGGGGGAGCCTGACCCCGGACCCTCTGAAAGTATGCAATTAAGTTGATCCTGACCAAGTACCCACTAAAAGAACACAACAGAGGGGAAAATTTTAAGGGTCACACAGATGGGGAAACCCAACAGAAACGTAGTTCAGATTAGGCAAAGGACGTAGATCCTGAGTGTGTACCCCCCCTCACCTTTTCCCAAGACCCCTTGTTACATCTTGTTCCCCCTCTCTTTCACCGAAAATTAAACCAAAAGACACGGATTACAGCTGAATGGTCCTTCAGTTTAGCCCTTCCTTTAGTGCCTCTTTTCAATAAAAACTGGGTGAATTAGAAAACTATATCAACATGACCCAATTAGGATACACGGATTGGGATAAAATGGTCAAAAAATTAACTCAATGCAAATTAGAACATAAGGACTTGTTAGAACAACAGGAATGGACACAGTTTACATTCAATAAACTATACAAATTGCTAACTAAAAAATCCAAAATGTGGTGGGACATACATTACCTACAAGAATATTTAGATCAAGGAATAGTCCCAAAAGGCCTTAGGATCTGCTTGTTCCCACAGGTTGCAACCCCAGATGACGCCTTTAAGCGACAATGGGAAGCAGTACTTCAAGATTGTTCTCTCCAATTAATAAAACTCCTAATCTCTCATCATTTACAACATTTAGAGGTGATTAGTGAACAAATCAAAGAAACAATTAACAGCTTTGATGAAAAACAAAAGGATGACAAATTCCATCAAAGAGATTCAAATATTCACGAGGCTATCGAAAGATTAAATAAACAACTGATCGAGGTAAAGGAACAGAAGCTGATTAGAGATAGGTTGGCTTATAAACAAAAGGAGGCCTACATATGGCCAGACTCGGGGACACAATTTAGAGGAAGGAGAAATTATCCGGGCCGCTTCTCTAGTGCCTCAGACACATCTTCATCAAGAGAGCGCCAAAGTGGGGATAAACGCGGAACTGGGGGAATATACCGTAGAAACAATACCCCTATTGACAAAGACAGTAGATCAAAGAGGGGCCCACCCCAGAGGGACATAGTATTACCGAATAGAGATGAAGGTCTAAAACATATCTTCAAACGTAAAATAGAGGATAGGAGTGACAATAAAGGAGAATCCAGTGACACCACTATCTCACGAAGGGATTTTTTAGAAGGAAGCACAACAAATGCAGAAATGCACGGAGGAAGGCAGCCCGACAACGCACATGTAAGCCCAGTACAACCCCCGAAAAAACTGACCCTATTCCCAGACCCCCAACACAAACAATAGAAGGACAAACAGTGAACAATGAATTGAAACAGAATATAATTAATTTATCTAGCTACACACTTACAGAAGACCAATGTGAATTACTACAACTAGGCCTTAATTATTGTCCGGCCAAACAGTTGGATATCTTTGAAACGGTCAAGGACCTCCACCTGTTTTCTCGAAAAATCCTCTGCAGATATCAGTTTATGTCGAAAGAAGAGGCACACACAGAAGTAGAGAATCTAACAGAAGAGCAGCTTGAAAAGGATATGATAGACCTAGCACAGGAGGTAGCAGGCCATATTGTGATAGAACAAAAAGAGGCCAAATTTAAGAAACCGTCTACCTATTATCCTCCATTAGGACTTAATCACAATGTTGCAACATTTATGAATATGGTAACATCAGACTTAGAAAAGATAGGCAACTCGAAGAAACATCCTTCAAATCTCGATGAAAATTTATTGAAGGCTTTAAAACAATTGGAAGATAATCACCAAATAGTAATAAAGCCTGCCGATAAGGGGGGAAACATAGTGGTCATGTCAACAGAACAGTACGAGGCCATGTGCATGCGCATATTAAACAACAAAGAATGGTACGCCAGGGCCTCCACGTCCAGACTCACCAGAGATGCCCAGGAATATCATCATCTCATCAGCCAGGCATTGGAACAAGGGTGATTGATGCCCGCGCGGCTGGTTTTCTGGAGTCCCCATGCCCGACAATACCCACCTTTTATGCACTGCCTAAAGTGCATAAATCTATGAGTCGACCCCCAGGACGGCCCATAGTGTCGGGCATGGGGGCCTTAACCCAGAACGCCAGCCGTTACGTGGACCATCACTTACAACCTCTGGTGATGAGCTTGCCCTCATACGTAAAAGACACGGGCCATATAGTCCGTGTACTGGACGATATTTGGGTAAGTCCTGAGGCTCTCTTGGTGACTCTGGACGTGGAGGCCCTGTATTCTAGTATCCCTCACAAGAAGGGGCTGCAGGCGGTCGAAAACTTTTTAAACGAATTAGACCTAGAAAAACACAACCATAATCTCTTCCTGCTTCGGCTCCTCAACTTCATCCTCACCCACAACCTCTTCTTATTCAAAAACCAGCTGTACCATCAGATACAAGGTACAGCGATGGGGACAACATGTGCCCCATCGTTTGCTAACTTGTATCTAGGCTGGTGGGAGAGGGGGTTGTGGGCGGAGGACCAGATGGCCAAGTACCTGTGCCATGTTTCGGCATGGCACAGGTACATCGATGATATCTTGGTCATCTGGGAGGGGCCGAAGCAGGAACTGGATGAATTTGTGTCACTGTTAAATCATAACACAGTTAACTTGAAATTCACATGTGATTACGACCAATATAATGTGACTTTTTTAGATATCACAATTAGCAAAGACCCGTTGGGTCACATCACAACCACATTATATAGAAAGAGTTCAGCAGCAAATACAACTCTGAGAGCATCTAGCTCCCACCCGTTCCATCTTCTTAAAAGCATCCCCTACGGGGAGTATTTGCGCGCTCGGCGCAACTGTAGCACTCTGGAAACATTCCAGGATGAGGCTAGGAACATACGGGATAGGCTGACTAAAAGAGGATATAACCAAACTGTCTTAAAAGCAGCATATAAAAAAGCAGCTAAGATAGACAGGCAGACACTGTTATACAGACCTAGAAGAACAAAAACCCAACAAGGTCCTGCTCTCATCCTTACTTACAACCAATCACAAACTCAAATACGACAAATTCTAAAAAAACACTGGCAGATCCTTTTAAACGATCCATACCTCAAAAGGTTTTTACCAAAGGTGCCAAAAATTACATTTAGACGATCACAAAATATCAGAGATCGCTTAGTCCATAGCCACCATAATACAAATATTAAAGACCACTGCTGTAAGCAAAAGGGAACTTATCGATGTGGAGGGTGCAGTATGTGCCGCTATATCAACATAGGCCCAACGATAATGATCCCCAGCAATGGGATGTATAAGGCCAAACATTATGTGAATTGCCAGACCAAAAATGTGGTCTACCTCTTAACCTGTGGATGTGGGAGATTCTACATAGGAAAGACTAACCACCAGTTAAAGTGTAGAATTTATGAACATCAATATAGTATAAAATGTGGAAATAAAAAACTACCAGTAGCACGTCATTTTGTATTACATCACAATAGTGATCCCGGATCTCTGAAAGTATACGGACTAGACCGTATACACACATCCCAAAGAGGAGGCAATATAGAAAAAATAACGGTACAAAGGGAAACCAAATGGATATATCAACTGAAGGCCGCACAATATCCAGGGCTGAACGATACCCTAAGTTTCGCCTCATACATATAGAATTACAGGTAGACATGAATATCCAGGTAGATAGAAGAGGGGAACAATAGGGAAAGGGAAAGAGAGGAATAGTGCAAGGAGAAAGGTAGATAAGTTAGTACATATATTAGTGGGAACATGTATAATGTATAAACAAAGATAAAATAAATAACGAAAGAAGTTAATGAATGATTGACAAATGCGTGTATATTAGAGTTACTAATGTTATGGAGAACTATGTAAACAAGAAATGTCTGAAAATATATCTGTGGGCATCCAAAGTTCACTAGGGGCATTGATTGGAGACAGAAACAGGCTCCCCCAGTTTATATCAAGACACTAACAGCGTGATATGATGCTGGTACCACATGGCGAGGGGTGTTATATTAACTCCTCAGATAATCATTTGAACCAAAGACCCCAAAATGTCATAGGCCATTATCTCTTCAATATAAAGAAAACAGGGGAGAGACATTAAAAGGTCAAAGTTGACAGTGCCACAGTGATACTCATACTGAAAAAATTTCAATAAAAAGGAGCAGGTAATAGGCAGCACCAGTAGGGCTAAACAGGGGACGAACATATTCAGATATTTAAATATAGCCCCTGCGAGACCATCGATAAGACAATATTCCAAATTCACACATATTGAATACATGTGCAAATTAGATACATTTATACCACATGAGAGCATGTATAGACTATCATCTAAGTATATAGATACCATATGGGAACTTATGCCCTCATAGTATAGGGTAATACAGTGAATTAATTTTAAGTAATAATCCTTAACTTGATATGTAAATATAGGAAATGAATAGTATAGTGAATGAAGTTTAAGTAACAACTCTTAATTTGACACATGAACATAGGACAATCAGAGCATAACAAAAGAGCAATAATGTTAATTTAATAGAATTCAGTAATGGATGTTTTTGGCAGGGCAGGTATGAACATCAATATAGTTATCCTACAGCACTTTGCCAATGAATTGCCCCTGTTCAAACAGAGGTCTCCAAGAAAATGGAGCCTCAGGCGATGGGAGGTTTCCGTTACAATGGAGCCTCAAGCCTAACAGCCCCAACTGGCCGGTGACGCGTCGGGCTCTATCGGGTGGTTATCCCGGAAGAGCCAGGTGTGCGTTCCGGGCTCTGGAGCGCACGACGTCATATCCGGCGTCGCACACCGCGCTCGGAGCCCGGGACGCACACACAAAAACGCGTCACCGGAGGAGCGCAGAACATTCCTGACCGTCGGACGGGTGACACGCGTGACGGCGTTCCTCTCACTCTCAAGGGGATTAGTCTCTTTATCCCCTGGCGCTCCTGGCTGCAAGGTAACCTGCATTTATTACACCTAAGGAATCTTCACGTCTCTCCCTTCTCATATAAATGGTCAATAACCCTTCTTATGTCACCCCTGCAAATAATGCCTAATAGAACTGTTACTAGCTTTATTTCACAAAAAATCTTGACAGAATGTCCAAAATTGTAAATAGTGTACAATAATAAGGATAAAATTCGGATGTAGTAATACTGGCACATCTTTGTATTTATAGTGCCACAGATTAAGCGTGCGAGGCCATCAAAGGAATTCTAAGGAATCACAGAATCCAGGGAACTCAGGTAGGACTCATGAATAAGGGTATAACTCACTGGTTAATATAAAAGGCCGATAGGACTAACTAAACCATAAAATCTATTGAAGGTAGTGGTAAAACACCATTGAATGAACGAGTACTACACTGCGGACCAATTTCCCTTAAAGGGCCAGCACATCTAAAATAGACCAATATGGTGCACGCCGTTCCCAAAAGGATATATGCATCAGACATTTCTTGGAAAAAACTCCTGTACACAGCTTCCCACTAGAATACACAAAAAGAAACCTCTCAATAAGGTAACCTAGTCTGCATCTTTCCTCATATATATTAAGCATGATGAATTTAAATGAAAGCACTAATTGATGAATTTAGTAGAATATGAGATATGATACATTGTGTAACATAGAGTGGTTCCAAATAATCTGATCTCTCCCTTTTATGTATATTCTCATTTTTCAGGTAAATAGGGCATTGATAAAGCCTTGACATAAGGCGAAACATGTCTGCCCACCTGAAAGGTATTCTGTAGAACAACAGTTAATGGATTGGGAACCTTCAATGTTATGAAATTTTGGAGCACAATTTGTATATAAATATGCATAAATTATGTACTGTATTTTAATATTAATTAAATTGTAATAATCTATACAAAAGGTGTGGTCTCAGTCAGGGATCTAAAACAAACACCCGGGGGAGCCTGACCCCGGACCCTCTGAAAGTATGCAATTAAGTTGATCCTGACCAAGTACCCACTAAAAGAACACAACAGAGGGGAAAATTTTAAGGGTCACACAGATGGGGAAACCCAACAGAAACGTAATACCATTTATTGACTAACTCAATAAGGTTACGGTATTACCCTAACCTTGGATTTCCTGCTTACAACGATTGCTAACACGGTACAACAACTTACTGAAGCTTTTTGCTTGAAACTAATAAGTTTACTTGTCCCCTTTTAGATCCTGGGAAATGGTTGTGTGTAGGAATCTGGTATTTGCTACCCTTTCCTCAATAACTCCAATTTTTTTTGTTTTATTAAAAATAATTACTTTTAATGATGACTTGTAATTAATATTTTTATCTTAAAAAAAGCACTATTGCACTGAAAAAAATGTTTGTAGTGTGTTCTTAAATATTGCTTTTTTTATCTTAGTAAATCACTTCAGTATGTCTTACCCTGAAGAAGTGGTGGTGACACAGTTTCTGTTTATTGTATTATTGACCATACACATTTGTTTATTAGTACAGCTGAGTATTTTTGCCCTTTATTATAATCACTATATATTGCAATAGACTCTTTAAAATGAGGGTTTGGGCAGCTCATTATTTATACAGGTTTATATAAAATGTCAGAGGACTTGCAAATGATTTACTAAGTAGCCCATTGTTTCTGCGTATGTATTGTACTAAATTTGTATATATTTTGTATGCCATATTTATATTTAATAACATAATTCTTTTAGTCTTTATTAGTACTGTCTGGATTGTGTGGGTTTAATACAGAGGGTGGGGTAGGGTTTGGATGGCTCTTTTTGTTTTATTACTTTGTTTTTCTTCTTAAAGTGGACCAACACCCACGGGTGATCGGCCCGGGAATCTATAAGATTCCCGGGCCGATCACCCCCCACCCCGCGGGACATCCGAGATCGGGATGTCCCGCGGGGTGTAACCCCCCCAAAACCCCCGAAAAACCCTACCTGATCTTCGGCGGCGGCCGGCCGCCGCCGCCTCCCTCGCGCCCCTGCAGGCGTGCGCGCGCCCGCGCCGGCCGTCTGCGAATGGCCGGCGTGGGCGCGCGCGCGTCAAAAGGGACGCGCGGGAGGCGGCGGCGGCGGCAGCCGCTTAGACGTCCTGGAATAGAGCTTGTACGTTGGCGCTGGGAGCGCGGAGAGGTGAGTTTTTCGGGGGGTTGGGGGGGGTTTCACACAGCGGGGCACCCCGATCGGGGGTGCCCCATCGAAGTGGACCAAGACCCAGGATAGTCAAAATCCTGGGTGTTGGTCCACTTTAAAGCAGACCAACACCCAGGGGGGATCGGGCCGGGAATCTATAAGATTCCCGGGCCGATCAGATCCCTCCCCGCGGGGCATCCGAAATCGGGATGTCACGCGGGGTGAAACCCCCCAGGAAGCCCACAATCTTACCTTTTCCACGTCCCAGTGGCGCATGCGCGTCAGCCGCCGCCGCCTCCCGCACGTCCCTCTAGCAGGGCGTGCTCCCGCGCTGACCGTTTGTGAATGGCCGGCGCAGGTGCGCTCCCTGTAAGAGGGACGCGCTCTGCTTGTCCGGCGCTGCCTCTCGCTTGTCTGGCGGCGGGGATTGGCTGCAGTGGTCACGTGGGAGCGGGATGAGGTGAGTTTTCGGGGCTTTCTGGGGGGTTTCACACAGCGGGGCACCCCCGATCGGGGTGCCCCACCGAAGTGGACCAAAACCCAGGATAGTCAAAATCCTGGGTGTTGGTCCACTTTAAATAGACACCTTCTACCATTGAATGGGTCCAGGAGATAGCAAATATTAGGAGAATTGAATGAGAGAAAGGAGGCATACATCAGGACTTGGGTTATGGCCAACCCAGAATTAAACCCCCTCCTCTGATGACATAGCAGTTCCTGGCACCCCCTCAGCCCCGCTGCACGTTGTTTGCCTCTTATCCCATCTCTCTGCTTCTAGGCTGCCCCATACGCACCTCCCCTGTTAGCCCCCTCCCTGCCAATCAATGAGACACTGAAAAGGTGAAGATTTATGTCATTTATTGATTGAGTAAAGATTCACCCCACACATACCATTTTCTTCTTTGTACCTTAAAAAAACAATAATCAAGAATAAATGACCATTTCTGTTTGATTTGCCGCACCTCAGGTCCCGCTTCATGTGTGGCCACAGGCTTTCACTAATGTTTCCATGCCAAACCATGCCCCCCACAGTCAGTCACAGGGGCTTGACCTGACCATGCCCTCTCCATTCACTACAATGGAGGAGCCGTGTCAGGCTCTATTGCAATCAATAGAGAGGGTGTGATTGATGACAATCAGAAACCTGGCACGCCATCAATCCCAACCCCATGTTTAGGCCCCCAACAGCACGGGAGTGAGGGCTTGCAGCCCGGGCTCAGATCTAACAATCAGGTGAGTTACTGATCGCTGGACTAGCACTGATCAGCCCCGGCTGACAAAAGGTAAGTGCTCCTTTTGTTTTTTTGCCCACTGAATTACTTTAAGTTGTAGTTGACTAAAGAGTAGACTTGTTGTCTAATGCCGCCTATGCCACTCACTTCTTTGTATTTTGTATTAAAGCAGTTAATAGATTAAAAAATAAGTCCAGGGTCACAAGAGACTACCAGACTGGAAAATATGCTTGGTTTAGGAATGTAATAGGAAACCGTTTTGATCTTTGCTCTCAAGACCAATGTGGAAAAACAATTACAGTTCATTACTTTACCATGCTGATTCTATGATGGGTTAAAATTGCTACTTTGCTGCGTTCACCACAGCTTGTCTATTCTCTTTTCCATTAGTTGCCAGTCAGCACCTAACCAATGACCCGTATTGCTATTCTGAATGCAAGCAACTGTTTTCAGTTATAAATAGCCCGAAAAAAAAAAAAATCCAAAGGAGGCAACACTGGCCTGCGAATGGTTTTAGCCTAACTGTACATTTGCTGAAGGTGGTAAAACCACCCCCCGACAACCACTCTACTTTTTCTTTACTAAAAAAGGGGACTGGTATATTTAATTGTGAAATTATGTATTTATCTGTGGTTTCATATATGCAAACATTTTAAAGAAAAAATCAACCACTAGGGAGAAATTCATTCACGTGCAAAACTTGTAATTGACGTACTTACTTGAATGTTCGGTCCTTGTTGGCCCCCAAGGCTCCTCATTTCTGACATTCAGCAATCCAATAGAAATCCCTCATTAGAGGGAATGGAAGTCATGCAGGTTAGCATACAGTATGCAAATCTTGTGAGTTTAAGGTCTATGCTTGGCAGATTTTTTTCAGAGTGTTTTATTGCTTTCTTTATTAATACATATTAGTGAGCAAGAGATTCCTAGTCAGCAAGGGTGCCACACTATTAAGCTCCCCGGACTCAGCTTTTTTGACTGAATGCCAAGCCTGGATGAATTATATATTACCTTTTATATTTATTACGTATATGTATGATGTATATGTTGTAAGCGGGCAAACAATCAGGTGACGGACAACGGATATGAACGGCAAAAAACGGCTTTTATTCAGCAAAGTTCAGTAGATAGTCCAAAAGATTGCAGCATAAATGCAGTAAGCAAAAAGGGTTACTTCACCAACCAAATAGTCCTGGGCTGGGTACTCCAGCATGCTGATCAATTCCAGTCCACTTTACAGGGCGTATCAGTCCTCTGCTCAATGTCCAGTGCTATCCTTCACCACGGTGCAGCTCAGCCTGGGCTCACTCCAACAGGCTGGTCATAGACAAAGGAAAGGCCGTGTGCTCTCTTCTTATACAGGCTTCTCCTGTAATCAGCGTGCACACTTGTGGAGGACCCTAGAACATGTAACAACCCGTTAGGGAATTGGGGAAGTGACCTGGGTCCTGAAAACCCGGCCCGGATTGTGCTTTATACAGCCAAGTAGGGGAGAAATAGACATTTTGATACAATTTACCACATATCCCCCCCCTCTTCTTCAGACCCACGGTCTGACAACCTTCAGCGGCCATACAGTGGGTTTGGGACACAGCGACTACATTCCCCGGCTTATGTTCCGCTTTAAAGTTCACTTTTTCAGCCAGGGGTACAATTCTCCGCACTCGGTCACCCTGATTACAGGCCCTCACCCTGGTCGGCCTATTACATAATGTGTTTAAAGTCTTTTGCCCTCTCACAGCGCTCCACACACCTCTCAGGGGAACTTGTTTACTCACTGGTCTGCCGGACTTGTCAGGGGCATCCCGAAGTTGGTCCTCAGTCGCGACAAATCATTCCACGATGTTAACTAGCTGCTCAGCAGTCTGTGCAGCCCATTGCTGTAGCTTCGGCGGCAGTGCCCGAACAAAATGGTACACTACGACTTTTTCGACGATCTGCGCAGGGGTCAAACGTTCTGGCTCCAACCACTTTTGGACCAGATGAATTAGGTCATACATCTGCGATCGGGCAGGTTTATCAACAGAAAAAGTCCAGTTGTGTACTCACCTTGCCCGAACCGCTGGCGTGACTCCCAGGCGAGCAAGGATCTCCATTTTTAGCTTGGCATAGTCCCGCACATCCTGCTCCCTGAGATCAAAATATGCTTTTTGCGGCTCACCTGACAGAAACGGTGCAATCACGTCAGCCCATTCCGTGACTGGCAGCTGCTCTCTCTCAGCCATGCGCTCAGCCATGCGCTCAAACACCGTGAGGTAGGCCTCCACATCATCCTCATGGGTCAGCTTTTGTAAAACCCGCTGAACGGTTCTTGTTGCCCCCTCCGTCTCAACCGGGCTTCTCTCCGGTTGTGAAACTTTGGCACCAACAGTCTCTCTAAGTGCGGCCATCTGTTCAATCAACAGGCGATTTGTCTCCTGCTGGTTAGCCACGGTCTGCTGCTGCATTTGGAACTGTTGTGCCAGGGCCTGCTGCTGTTGTGCCAGGGCCTGCTGCTGTTGTGCCAGGGCCTGCTGCTGTTGTGCCAGGGCCTGCTGCTGGGCTTGCTGCTGTTGTGCCAGGGCCTGCTCCTGCCGGAGGTCAGCTTGTATAAGGTGTTTTATCACCTCCTCCACTTGCCTTTGTTGAGACATCTTGATTGCTGCCTTCTCCAACGACAACCAAAATGCAGTGCGTTTTGTCACTCCGTTGCCCCTAGCAACAGTCACTGTGCCCGCATCCTCCACCAATTGTAAGCGGGCAAACAATCAGCAGTGACGGACAACGGATTTGAACGGCAAAAACGTCTTTTATTCAGCAAAGTTCAGTAGATAGTCCAAAAGATTGCAGCATAAATGCAGTAAGCAAAAAGGGTTACTTCACCAACCAAATAGTCCTGGGCTGGGTACTCCAGCAAGCTGATCAATTCCAGTCCACTTTACAGGGTGTATCAGTCCTCTGCTCAATGTCCAGTGCTATCCTTCACCACGGTGCAGCTCAGCCTGGGCTCACTCCAACAGGCTGGTCATAGACAAAGGAAAGGCCGTGTGCTCTCTTCTTATACAGGCTTCTCCTGTAATCAGCGTGCACACTTGTGGAGGGCCTTAGAACATGTAACAACCCGTTAGGGAATTGGGGAAGTGACCTGGGTCCTGAAAACCCGGCCCGGATTGTGCTTTATACAGCCAAGCAGGGGAGAAATAGACATTTTGATACAATTTACCACAATGTATTACTTGTCTCCTAATAAATTCATAATAAACTCCTTCATGTGTATGTACTGCCTCTTTTTGCAGTAAATTCCTTGTACTTTAACTTGTCAAATAAAAATTGCTTGATTATGAAATTCCTAAACACCATAATTACAATTAAAAATAAAAAAAAAGCTTTATCGATGGTCAAACCTACAACTGGTGATTGTGATATATAGTGAAACAAATTGCCTGTATGAAATAAGAATTAAATCACACATGGGTTTTTGTACCCAGTAGAACCCTAGACCTCATCTATGCCGAACAGGTTCTAAGTCCAAGGGGGTTATTTAAGAAGGGATAGCGTCAGGTAGTGGCTGGTTAATGAGAGGTAGCGTCAGGTATTGACTGGTGAACGCCGGACACGGCACGCAATTACACATTTATCAAGCAGAATCTGTTTAGCGACTGGGGTAACGCCATGTAGCGTCCGATTCATCATTATCACAGCCTCAGCGAACAGCACCGGGGTTCAGCCTTGCAGAGCGCAAGGTATTACCTCTCGCTACCTGTCGCTCCCCCATACATTTTAATGGACGATCCTTTTCTTCTCTTTAAATGGGGTTTTTATTTAATTTTTTTTAAATCTCAAATAATGTTGTGACCTCTTCTGGCATTGAAAATGCATTTTTTTCAAAAAATTTTCATTTTTCATATATTTCTGCAGAAATGACATTACAGGTCTGGCATTAAAGTGTTCATGTTACAATGTTGTAACAATGTAATTCCATATGTTTTCGCTTTGTTACTAGTGGATAGATGCCGAAAAACAGACTTTAAACACACCGCTTCCTGCGCTCTGGGCTTCAGAGAAGCATTTTACAGCGCCTGAGTTTGGTGAGGCTGTTTTTTTGCTGAATATGGTGTGAGTCGGTTGCTATGAACAGTCCCTACCATGCGCTCCCATACAGCGCTGTACTGGTCAAATAGCAACTCCTCACAATGTATTCATCATTGCTGCGGCCGAGCACAGTGACTACTAGCGGGCACTCTGCTACAGACGCTCATCTGTCGCTACCTGGCGTTAGTGATGAATCAGCCTGCAAGTTTTATCCAATGACAATACAATCAGTAGATACATAACCTGTTTCAGACTATTAAATCTTCAGCAACATTTAATGAAAAGCTCAAACCTTTAAAAAACTACCAGCATCTAAAATGTATATATTGTAGGTTTTTATTCACTTATTATTCTTTCCCCAACTGGGCTGCAACTCTGTTCAGGACTCCACCACCTTGCCACAGAAGTATCACATACTGAGGACAGGAGAGGGGGCAAAAGTACAGGGGGGAAGGGTTATAGCTGTGCTTTGCACAGACAGAGCAGAGCCGGGGTCAGGAAAAGGAAAGCAATCCTAGAATGCAGAGTGGCACAATCAGAAGACACTTCCTCTTCCATGGGCCACAATCTTGGATGTTTAAAGGCTCATAAAACGCAGTAGATGCAGGTAGAATGATTTATATTGGGGGTAATCTGTATGTACAGGGTGTGGGAAACATATAAGATATGTTCTTATTCAGGGTGAAGGTCAGGTTTAACTTGACTTAACTTTAATCTGCATTTTTTTGTAAAATTGTAAAATCAAACCATGCAATGGCAATATGAAGGAAGCAAGGATCTCACCTGTAACCTGTCCCATGTGCCTCACCTCCATTTCCTGCAGAGCCTTGTAGATGCTGTAGTAGGTCAAATGTTTGCCCTCATTCCAATTCCATTCCTTTCCAACCATGTGCACACAGCTAACCCTGTCTCTTAACACTCCCCACCTGAGCAAGCCCGGTAAGCCACAGTGGTCATACTTACCTGCCCCCCCCCCCCCCCCCCCACCAAGGGCCGCACATATTTAGATTATACAGGTACCACAGCAGCTGCAGAAACTATTGGCCATAGTCCTTCCTGGATGACTTATTTGCTAAAACAAATCATTTACCTATCATATTAGATGCACAGCATTTCTCCTAAAGGAAACTCTGATGCAATATTGCCGCTGTTGCAGAGTTGCCCCCTTAAGAAGTGAACATGTAGGTCAAGTGCATCCCCCTTATAGCTAGATCAGAAATGCTGACATTTTCAAAAATATAAGTTAAAATCACTTTGAAGAATATAAGGTTAAATGTACAACTCCACTGAGGCATAGAAGCAAGGTGAACGCTCGGCTGTCGGATGCAATGCTTACCCTTTATTTCAGCATTCTGGCTTCCCAGCGCATTGCTCCATCAGAGCTTCTAGAAGAATAAGGGTTACAAACCTCAGAGCTTTCCTGTAATATTAATCTCACTCATGACAATGGCACAAAGCGGTCAGAGGTCCCTATACATAGTGCTGCCACCTCCGAGTGATTGATGGCTAGGCTGAGCGTCACTGACACGCACTGCCTCTCTGGTATAAACAGCATCCTTAGTGCTGGGGATGCTAAATATTCAGATTTATTTAAATGCCAAGATTTCATTAAATCACATTATCTCCATCATTTCTTTCTGGCAAAAATAGAAAAATATTTGACAAAATGATATTTGGGCCACAGGGCCACAGGGTGCTGTTTATTTCCAAACTTGATATAAAATCCTTAAAATGGACCAAAACCCATCGCGATCAGCCCAAGTCGATCAATTCCCTCCCCCCCGTGGCATCCAAAATCTGTGTAAAACCCCCCAGGTCACCTTGTGTTCCGGTCCAATGGCGCATACGCGAGCCACGGCCACATCCCCGCTAACCCTCTAGCAGGCATTTGAGGACGGCCGGCACAGGCACTGGAATGGGAATTGAAGCAAGGTTGTTTTTACTGTTTTATAAACTAGCTCATTAAAAGTTTGATTCGGACAAACCCTGATTTCTTGGGGAAATTTGCCTGAACCGAACTCTAAAAAGGTTTGCTCAGCTCTATTTGGAAGCTTTAATTACCTTGCTGCCTTGCTTGGAATTGCTGCTGCAGAGACAGGAATGGTGCATGGCTAAACTCTTACAAAGGAGGTCATGCTCATGTTTAATATTAGGCTTTTTAACATTTTAACTCCCACCATGATGCCCAAAAAATTCAGATTCGTGCTGAATCGATTTTTCCCTGAAGTTTGGAGCGAACTCCGGTTCTGATGAATCGCTTCCCTCATTTCTACCTCCAAAGTTGTGTTGCAGTGAAGGGTTTCTGCATCTTTATGGCAAGATAAGCCAGAATGAATATGTCAGCTTTAGCCAAGTTACAATATTCACAAAAGATACTATTTGAAATTAAAGTTTTAAATAATCTTTTATAGAAACGGAACAAACATTCCAGACTTCATATCATTGTGTGTAAATCATAACCACAGACCAGACACTCAGGGGATAGATATACGAGGAAACCGCTGAATGCCTTTTATAGGAAGTCTTTTATATTAGATTGATTTGTATTGTAGACTTATGGCTGGATCATTTAATACCATTCTGCTGCTCTCGTGCTGTGGACTCTATATTAATAAAAATGCAAGATGAAGGAATAACACTTCTGCAGTGGTATAAATATTTTTTATTGCAGTATTTCAAATATTTCATCTTACAATGATAGGAGTTGACCAGATTGAAAGAACCAGAATTTCATACAGGCAGTATGTATCATAGTCAAATGTTACTTCCTGGTTACATAAGCTCTTATTGCTGTCTGACTATAGGTAGTGATGGGCTTCTTCCTGATTTGCCCCATCCCAGATGCCTGCAAGGTCCAGGTCATATTATCCGGCAGGCAACCTGCCATTGCTGGCACCACTACCCTGTAAACTGATACAGTGTTTCGGTCCACTTTATAGTGTGTGAAACACATGGGATTGGTTCAAACCTTTCCTCACTCTACAGTACCATGGCATATGTCTGGGCTCTCCTCCAATCAGAATAGATTTCTGTACATATTAATGTCTGGCATTTCATTGCGACATTCCCAATGGCTGCTCCCTCCAGTTGCACACGCCCACCACCAGCCCTTCAGAAATGCTGCTGGGGGTGTGTCCCCTAGATGCAGTGGTGCTAGGGATACCACTGGAGGGCTGCACACACACTGTGGGGGCGAGAAATTAGGTAATATTCAAATCTAATCCAGGGTTTTTACACAGGGAGATGGCCCTGGAGAGGGCTTTCTTCCTGCCCTGGAATATTTTAAACTCTTGAGCCAGGGGATTAGGGTTTGGTCCTCTTTAAAAAGAAAAGTCCAGTTTTGTGACCCCAGACCATATGTGCCCTCAGACACAAGACCCATTTAACTGCCATCCGCTCCCGCTCATCTCCTCACATGCCTCAGTATGGAGCACTCCTTTCAACTTTAATGTGTGCCTCTGTACACATATGCTGCATAAGGACGCTGTGATTAAATTGCAAAAGAAAAAATATAAAATTATTTATTAGGGACAGTCCATTCAAAGAATAAAAAACATTAAGGGATTAAGGGCCCATTTACACTGTCCATTTATACTGCATTGCAATAGAAATGCACAAGCGCAGCACATCGCAGTGCAGTACACTTTTGTGCCACTATTTTGAGGCAAGCCGCAGCACAACCTTCCCCCACTTTTTCCATGAATCATGCATGGTCAGTCACTGTAAAGCAGGGGCAGCTATAAGAAATGTTGTTCTTGGTGAGCAGGGATGCTGCAGGACTCAATTTTGGGACCCGGTAGGTTTTATTCCACTGTCCCCTGCAGACGATTGCTCCTAGTGCTGTGCTGGATGTGCTGTGCTTATCTGATCAGTGAAGTCAAGCGCTGTGCGGATCAATGGTCAGGCCCATCTGCATTTTGATAGGAGCCGCCCCCTGCAGGCAATCACCATCAGCTGACATGCCTTCTCTATTGACTGCAATGGCTGGGGGAGTGTCAAGATCTGGCACACCCTCATGATTGCAGTTAATGTACAGGACATGATATGACTGATAGCAGTCACAGAAAAGCTGACACCACTAGCTTGAAAAAGATAACAATAGCTGTTTAAATGTGTAAAGTGATATTTCTATGTATCCATATATGACAGTATTTCCAGAGTTAGCGTAAATAAGATAGCGTTATAAATATTTGGATTTTAAAAAATGCCCCGGTCAATCACCCACATTTGTGCAGGTGACAACCCCCAATAATATTCTCCTTTCTCACCTATATATTAAGGCTTAGCCATCCCAACACTTATTTGCTCCCAGGAATTAGTAGCACAAAGGATGTAACCTGTGGCTGCAAAGCTCATTGTACCACCAAAAGAGGAGGAGCATAGAGTCTAAACAGGATAAGGTTGGTAGCAGATGGTCAGACCACAGAAGCACCACAACCAGAGGGACAAGCAGAAGAGAAGTGTGAATTCAAGCTGAGCACAACAGGGTGTAGCCAAGAAATGAGTAGGGGAAAAGATGTGGTTTGGCAGGTAAGGGTTATTTCTGGTGTGAGCTGGGAGAGTTGAAAAAATGTAAAGTTAGTGGCTTGCGCATGCGCCGTTGGACTGGGAAGCATGGTAAGTGTATGGGGCGACCTGGGGGGTTTCACAAAGGGGAGTATCCCGATTTTGGATGCCCCAGGGGGAGGATATCGATCAAATTTGGTCCACTTTAAAATATTTGGGCAAGGCCCTTGGCTCTAGGATGCCACATAATCATCAGCATAATGAGCCAGATCTGTAAGACAGGCATTCTTCCTCTCTCCCAGTGTTCACGGTCTGATTATTATCACCAGCTTAGCTCTATTATTGGTGGTCTAAGGAATTCAGGGGTTGTGCCGCTAATCTTTGCCTTGTTTCTACTTTGAGGAGCAGCTGTGTTCTGGCAGGAAGGGAGAGGGCAGCCATGATGAGGTGAGCTGCTCATAACTTTAATGAATGAGGTCAATATATATTAATAGGTAGTCTTTTACAGTTTAGAATCCCTGTTAGCTTTAAACAGATGAAGGCTCCACGTTGAACGTCTGCCTCCAGCAGATGACCTATATAGGCCCGGTCATTATGAAAGACACTTACACTGACAGATGTTTTCATTCAGCCTGTCAGGTCTGTGGCTTTGTGACTCAGAACAGGATGGCTGCTTCAACTTAGTTGGTGGTAATGCCACCAACCGATGTCTTTTTATAAAGGTGACATGTCCCTCTGCATGCAGCCGAAGGTAATCTCTGCATGATATTTATCAAAATGGCTTAGCACAATGTATTATTTCTTAATCGCCTATCGTGATCCGAGCTGGCATACGAAGAGGAGAAATCTCCAGTGGAGCATGGTATTAATGTAAAAATACACTCTTTATTCTTGTAGGCATTTTTCATGCTTCAAAAGACAGACATAACATATTACATAAAGTGTAAGGTTAAGTAAATCTAAATGTCAAACTAGGGAGGCCATACAGCATATTAGAATGAACAGAGCAACATACAATGTGCATTGAATCTCAGAAGCAGGTGATTTGTTATCTCTGTACTTCTGCAGCACTGACAGGCAGAAATGGAATTTCTGGGATGAAACAGGTTGTTTCTAGCAAGCAAACCTAGGTATTCTTCATAAATACTGTATGTACATTTCTACAGGTCAAATATTGGTGGTATCATTAGTGGCTGATTAATTAATACATTCTGTCCTGTTCTCCTTAAAGAGTAGTCTTCCTGTCAGTCTTATGATTGCTCCTCTGCTCTTCAAGTGACCCTATTCCCCAGTTCACCCCCAAGTCAAGCTGAATGACAGGCTTCAATAAACCACGAGAACGGCATTTGGTTTCTTCCGTCAGCATAGAGAAACTTAAATATGTTTCCAATAATGATATGACCAGGAACTGTTTTCCATGACTGTTTTAAACTAAACTTTAATCTAATAAATTCTGGGCGGGTGTTGGCATGGGGAAGTGTGCGGGCTTACTGTTTTGGAGCTTCCCATCTCAATTTCCGACAGTGAGGTTGGGTGATCGAGTAGACTGACACACATCACCACCAGAGGTACGGAAGGATGTGCCTAGTTCCTCCTCTGGCAGTGTCATATATTACAGGGAATGATTAGGCAGGAATCCCCCTCAAAAAAACTTTGTGTCTATGGAGGATGGGAGATGTGCTGCACATTTGTTTCTGATAATTTTACTATCACTAACTACATTAAAACTAATTTTTATGGAACAATTCTGGAGTGCTGGAAATCCATTGCTTTTCCTCGATTTCCCAAGACTGCTGGAGTCTATACTGAGTGAATACAAATAAAAATACCTTGTGACTTCTGATACCATTGCACCATAATATCCCACAACAACGACAATAAATACAGCTAGTCTAGCACTTATGGAAATTACTCCTTTGAAGTTGCCCACCAATATGTAAAAGTGGTCCTTAGACTGAAATAGAAGCGGTCCAAAGAAAAAAGCCCAGCCTTCACATAGCTCCAGTTAGAGGTACATGGACAGAATACAGGAAATCTGCAGTCTTGTTAACCACAATTCTTAAGCACATCCAATGCTATATATATATATATATATATATATATATATATATATATATATATATTATACACACACACATTAAAGGGATACAGCAGGCAATGAGATACAGTAATGTTTTACTTTCTCTTTCTGACACACAGAAGTTGAGTAGGTGTGACCATGCAGAGCAAAGAGAATGTAATGCCTTGCTTGTGCACAAGCTGAGAAGGAGCTGGGGGGCATCCTTTGGTCACAGGAGACAAAGGATTTTTAAAGCAAAGCCCAGGGGGAGGGGAAGAAATCAGACACCGTAAATCTTGTACCAAGCTGCACGGAAGGACCAAAGACAGCTTAACATTCACATAAGAGGTGAGGAGGCTGTAAAATGTATTAACCCCTTGGAAAGTCCCTTTAAAGTGATTCAGCAGAGCAGCTAAATAAAAAAAAAAAAAGGTTACTTACCTTTTGTCCTGTACAGCTGATTGGTGCTATTCCAGCAATCTGACCTCATCGCTGGATCTGAGCCCCCGCTAAAGCACATTCCACACCGTCCTGGTCCAATACACGGGGTGAACTTTGATGGCGGGTTGGGAGTGTGCCGAGGACACATGCCCCCTCCAATGTAGTTATGGGCACACCCCTGTGACTGATGGCCTTGCAAGGACCAGTGAATGGAGTTCAGGGTCTGGGCGATACCATAGAAACTAGGGAATGGAGTTTAGGCCCTGGGGAGATACGGAAAGAGAGCATGCGGCTAGGCTCAGATCCAGCGATCAGGTGAATTACTGAGCACCAGATCAGCACCCATTAGCTGTACGGGACAAAAGGTAAGTACCCTTTTGTTTTTTTATTTAGCTGACCAATGATTTTAAAGTGAAAGTCCAAGCAGGCCTTAGCTCAGGGCTGCTATAAGGGCATGGGGTTCCCTTGTTTTTCCTTTCCCCTAATCCGTTGGCACAGATCATCCTCCCACAGCCCCTGAACCTGAAGCTTGGTGCTGCACCTCTGGATTCTGGTTGACTGGAGGTGTAAAGCTGTGTGTGAAGCTCAGCCAAGATGTTCATAGAGAATAATTGATGCCTCAGTCTGAGCTTACTCCTGCAAATGCAATGAAGCCTAGACATGGGAAGTGTATTAACTAGCTTCAAACACTGGGCGGCGGGAGGATGATTTACATTGTGGGACCGATTGAAAGGTATGTAGGGGAGTCACATGCCTGTATGGCATTCCCGACCTGAAGTCAGATTGGAAAGTCCACAAAATGAATATACCGTATATACTCGAGTATAAGCCGAGTTTTTCAGCCCACTTTTTGGGCTGAAAAAAGCAGCATCGGCTTATACTCGAGTCAGTAATCTGACTTACCTGAGCGAGGGGGCGGAGGAAGCGGCAGAAGAGCCTCCGAGGCGGCAGAAGAGCCGCCGAGGCTTCAGAACTCGGCGGGGAGATCAGTACACCCAGCGCGAGGTGGGTGTACCAAGATGGCGGCCTGGGCCTCAGTGACGTGGCGGCGCGGAGCGCGCCAGCCGCCATCTTGGTACACCCACCTCGCGCTGGGTGTACTGATCTCCCCGCCGAGTTCTGAAGCCTCCGAGGCGGCTCTTCTGCCCCGCGTCCAGGGGCGCAGCTATAGGGGTCGCCATTGCGACTGGCGACTGGCCGCGTCCCATGCCATCGTCCCGCGCCGTCCTCACTCTGTCCCGCACCGTCGCCTTGGCTGGAAGGAGCCTCGCTGAAGATTGTGCAGGAGCTGAACTGGTGAGTGTGTGTGTTGTGTGCATTGTATGTGTGCTGTGTTGTGTGCTGTGTGTTGTGTGTGCCTTGTGTGTGTATGTGTGCTGTATTGTGTGCTGTGTTGTGTTTGTGTGTGTGTTGTGTGTGCTGTGTGTATGTTGTGTGTGTGCTGTGTTACACCTGAATGGCTGTAATGAGGGATGCCCCTAACTGGCTGTAACAAGGGATGCCCCTCACTGTATTATTATTATTTATTTTTATTTAATTCTTAGGTGATGGCTGGGGGCGTGGTCAGGGGTGATTCCTCAAATCAACTCCAATTCCAATTGAAAAAAGCCGCCTCGGCTTATACTCGGGTCAATAACTTTTTCCAGGTTTTTGTGGTAAAATTAGGTGCCTCGGCTTATATTCGGGTCGGCTTATACTCGAGTATATATGGTAGAAACAATACCACGAGGTGTCCTCGTAAAATAAAAGCATTAGCTTTCCTCCAGATACATTTCTGGACCCCTAAACCAGGGGTACTCAACCTTTTGACACGCGCAAGCCACTTTAATGATTTGGAACCTAGTCGCAGGCCACAATAAATAGGTTCAGAATTTGTTCATTTGGAATAGCAGAATGAAGATTTTCTACAACAATCAGAATAGTCACAGTCTCCACAAACTCCAGTTGTATGTCACACCACTACACTCTACATTCATTTATAACAATCCCCACATTGTTACATATGCACAGTTGTTACATACACTAACAATGCACATACCAGTTGGCTTACCTCTCTGAATAATACCATTTTGTGAGTACTCACCTGAAAAATGGATATTGTTGGTGTGCCACACACCCCGCTTCACTTTTAATATTCTTCACGATTGGGTTACTCACCGCCAGGTGTCGCTGTGCAGAGAGGAAGTCTTGTAACGAGCCCCCTTCCGGCCTATATATACCTGGTACCTCCCATTTATCACCAGTGTATTAAAAAGCAGAAAGACAAGGTACCAGTAAATTAACGGGAACCTCAAAAATAAATCAATATAAATAAAAGCTTCACCATATAAAGGATTCGGAATACCGAAAAGGGTGGGAGTGAAGCGGGGTGTGTGGCACACCAACAATATCCATTTTTCAGGTGAGTACTCACAAAATGGTATTATTCTTGGTGTGCCACACACCCCGCTTCACTTTTAATATTCTTCACGATTGGGACATCCAAAAGCAGTGTCCACAAGGGATGGGCATCTCAAGGCCAGGTGAAGCATAACTTAAATGACTGCAGTCTGCAGAACTTTGCGGCCAAAAACAGCATCCGCTGAGGCTCGCACATCAACTTTGTAAAACTTAGAAAAAGTATGAACAGAAGACCAAGTGGCGGCCTTACAAACTTGTTCAACAGAAGCTTGGTGCTGAAAAGCCCAAGACGCCCCAATTGCGCGAGTAGAATGAGCAGTGATACGAAAAGGGGGAACTTTCCCCTTAGCAGAATAGGCCGCAGTAACGGCCTGACGTATCCATTTGCTAATGGCAGATTTGGCTGGTGCCAAACCCTTCTTAGGCCCACAGGGCACAACAAAAAAGGCATCCGTCTTACAAAAAGGAGACGTGATAATCAAGTAGTACTTAACACAGCGTACTACATCCAAACAATGCAAAACCCTCTCTTTGTCATTCTTAGGATTAGGACACAAGGAGGGAAGAACAATATCCTGATTCAAATGAAAAGCAGAAACAACCTTAGGAAGAAAGTCTGGCTTGAACCGAAAGACCACTTTATCCTGATGCCTCTCAAAGTAGGGCGCCTGGATAGACAAGGTCGCCAACTCTGAGACACGCCAGACCGAAGTGATCGCTACCAAGAAGACAATCTTCTGAGTCAGGGTAGACAAAGCAATATCTTGCAAAGGCTCAAAAGGAGGAGCCTGAAGAGCAGACAGAACCAAATTCAAATGCCAAACCGGGAGTAATGGTTTCCTGGGAGGCCGCACATGCGTAACCCCCTGGAAAAAAGTTTTAACTAAAGGCTGAAGCGCAAAACGCTTCTGAAAAAAAGATAGATAAGGCAGAAACTTGCCCTTTCAACGTACTTAGCCGAAGACCAGAGTCCAGCCCTGATTGTAAAAACTCCAGAATCCTGGAGACCGAAAAGACCCTACAAGGAAAAGATCTCATCTCACACCAAGCGATATAGGCTTTCCAAGTCCTATAGTAGATGATAGAAGAAGACCTCTTCCGGGCACTGATCAGAGTCTTAACGACTGAGTCAGAAAGACCCTCCTCCTTCAAGATGGAGGTTTCAGCAGCCAGGCAGTCAAACCCAGCGCTGGTAAATTGGGGTAACACAACCGACCCTGAGTGAGCAGATCGGGCCGAAGAGGCAGAACGAACTGGTCCACTGCCAGCCGAACGATGTCTGCGAACCACACTCGCCTTGGCCACCTTGGGGCCACGAGAACGGCGGACACCCTTTCCAGAGCCAACTTCCGAACCACCCTGCCCAGCATGGGTATCGGAGGAAACAGGTATAGAAATCCCAGATCCCCCCAGCTCAGGGACATGGCGTCCACTGCCAGAGCCAGAGGATCCCGGGAGAGCGACATGAAGTTCGGGAGCCTGTGATTGTGACGAGAGGCAAACAGGTCCATCTCCGGTGTCCCCCATCAGTGACACAGTGAGCGAAAAACCTGAGGATGGAGAGCCCATTCTCCCAGACGGGGAGAGCCCCTGCTCAACCGGTCCGCTTCCTGGTTCTCCACTCCTGGAATGTATACCGCTGAGAGACAAGGAACATGGGCCTCTGCCCAGGTCAGGATCAGGGACACCTCTCTGAGAGCACTCAGACTGCGAGTCCCTCCCTGATGATTGATATAAGCAACCGCTGTTCGATTGTCTGAACGCACCTGGACCGGAAGGCCCAGAACGTGTTGAGTCAGGAGAGCCCGACGGATGGCTCTCAGTTCTAGAACATTGATGGGTAAGTGGGCCTCTTGAGGTCCCCACTGCCCCTGGAACTGAAGCTCCTTCCAGAATCCGCCCCATCCCGACAGACTGGCGTCCGTGGTGACAATTTCCCAAAGAGGGGCCAGGAAAGACCTGCCCTTCACGAGATTGGTCGAGACCAACCACCACTGGAGGGACTGCCGGACCTGGGAGGACAACTGGAAGGGCTGATCCAGCGACCGAGGCTGCCGGTCCCAAGACACCAACAGATAAAGCTGAAGCGTCCTCGTGTGAAATTGAGCAAAAGGAACTGCCTCGAAGGAGGCAACCATCAACCCTACCAGCCTCATCCCCAGACGGATGGACGGCCAAGGATTGGAAAGTTGGACCCGAGCCAACTCCTGAATCAGATGAATCTTGGACTGGGGGAGAAACACTCTGTGTTGATGAGAGTCCAACTGCATCCCCAGAAAGGACACCACCCTGGCCGGAGCGAGGGAGGACTTGGAGAAGTTGATCACCCAACCAAAGCTTTCTAGCGTGGAGACCACCATCCTGGTGTCTGTCTCCGATTGATTGAGTGACGGAGCCATGACAAGAAGGTCGTCCAAATAAGGCACGACACGAATGCCCCGAGATCTGAAAATGGCCATGACCCCTGCCAGCACCTTGGTGAACACTCTTGGAGCTGAGGTAAGGCCAAACGGAAGTGCCACGAATTGATAATGCTGATTTTCTATCACGAATCGAAGAAAACGTTGATGAGCGTGGCCGATGGGAACATGAAGATAAGCATCCTTGATGTCTATGGAAGTCATGAAGTCCCCCTGCCGAAGGGAACCCACGGCCGTACGCAAGGTTTCCATGCGAAACTTCTGAAAACGGATGAACTTGTTGAGTAATTTCAGGTCCAGGACGGGACGAACTGACCCGTCTTTCTTGGGGACTAGAAACCGAGGCCCATCTCTAAGCGCGGTACCGGCCGGATGACCGCCATTTCTAACAGATTCTTTACCGACGCCAGGAGCCCCTGTGCGGCCAAAGGATCGATGGGCACCCGAGACCGAAAGAACCGTGAAGGAGGGCGAGACTCGAATTCCAGCTTGTAACCGGACGACACTACCTCCCGGATCCATCTGTCCGGAATCTCCTGGTCCCAAACCTGGGAGAAGCGTCGTAATCGTCCCCCCACCCGCACGGGTGAGGGCAGCCCCTCATTGCTGAGCGGGTTTACCAGCAGGTTTGGGCTTGGTGCCCCAGAACTGAGCGGGACGGCCACGGCCCCTCCCCCGAGTCCAACCTGCACCTCTGGTAGCGGAAAAGGAAGCCCCCCTACCCGCTCTGAATCTCCGAAATGAAGGCCTACCAGAACTTGCCCCCCGAAAGGGACGACAAGGCCTCTTGCGTTGCGGCATTTTACCACCTTTTGCAACTGAATCAATCTTTTCACCAAACAGTCGCAAGCCCAAAAAGGGGAGAGCTGTGAGCACCTTTTTAGAAGCTGAGTCCGCCGACCACTGGCGTAGCCACACTGACCGACGAATAGCCACCAGCATTGCCGCTGTCCTGCTACTCATAGCCAGCGCATCGTCCTGAGCGGACAGAACATAGGAAACAAAAGACTCACACTGCTTAAGAGCAGTAAACTCCTTACAAGTGGGATCAAGATCCACACACAGATCCTGAATAACAGATCTAACCGCCAACAGAAGAAGCGCCGAAGCACACACCGGTCGCATCGTAGATCCAGCATTAATAAAACCATGGCGAGCATACTGGTCAATCCGACGATCCTCACTATCCTTAAGGGTAGTGGTCTCAGAAGACTGCACCATAGCCGTGCTGGAGAGCCCTAGCACAGGAGTATCGACGTCAGGAGGGACGGACCAAAGCTTCACCAATTCTGGCGGAAAAGGATAACGTTTTTCCCAACTGGAAGGGATTCCAGTTAACCGCGTGGGATGTTCCCATTCCTTAAGCACCACCCTCTCAAAGTGATGTTGTCTGGGAAAAACCAAACGCGGCTGAGGCACATTAAACAACTGACCCTTTGGCAGGGTGACAGCCTCAGGCGGATCTAAATTCAAAATTTCAAACATTTGAGCCAGAATGGAGGAGGTGTCAAGGGAAACCCCCGCCGACAAATCGCCAATGGCATCAGCCTCAAGCTGATCTGCAGGCTCATCTGACTCCAGCAGGAATTCTCCCTCCTCGTCCAGGGAGCAATCGGACCATTCCACAGGCTCACATACCTCATCCTGTGAAGCCGGAGGTACCGGAGTCAGGTGCTTCCGTTTCGCAGTGGCCTTTAACCCTGCTTTAACGGAAACTATTTTCTCGAGGTTGGCCAACCGTGCCGCCACCTCGGATTGCGAATCCCCACTCTTGACAATGTCACGCGGGGTCCGGAACAGAGAGGGAGGGGTAGGGGATGATGGAAGTTGCGAAGGGCCAGCAGCCGGAGCAACGGACTGACGCGCAATACTCTGCTTTGCACAAGGAATGCATACAAAAACATCATCAGCTGGGAGCGGAGTCCCACATCCTCCGCACACCCTAGATGGCCCAGAAGAACCATTTCCGGTAATATCGGAAGCCCCCATATGGTGATTTATGGTATTTGCTAAATTTTGGGTTTAAGGCATAAGCCACCCGGGATGCCCCTTTTTGTAAATGTCCCGGAAGGGAGGATTTAATTTATAATAAAGATCCCCTTAATAATCTTTGTATTGTATAAATAAAAAATATATTATTACTATTTTTTAAATATATATATGTATATATATATATATATATATATATATATATATATATATAAATATGTCCCAATTTAGAAAAGAAGGACTAGCCAGGTAATATAGAACCGGGAGGCCGCTTTATTGAGGGATTCCCAGGATCTGTGGGGGAAGAAAACCAACAGTAAGATCCCCTGACAACAAATGGCAACATGCAAAACAATACACATGCACAGCACCAAAGTGCTTATAAATAAGCAAAAGAAATGTGCCCTCTATTATTCCTCCTTTTCTTAACATATATATAAATAAATACATCCTCTTTAATATTTCCCCCTTTTTATAAAAGTCAGCCATAATAAAAAATAGACTGCCCCACGCAAGGTGAGGCTGCTTACCTGAGTAAGGCTGAAACGCCTAGCAACCAGTAGTATAGCAGGGAAAATGGCAGCGATGTTCAGTGATGCAACAGCAGCAGCCTGAAGCGACAACCGCAGCAGCAACAGCAGCAGCAGCGGTAAATAGTAACAGTAGTAGGCAGCAGTAGCAAGCGCAAGTGGCGGTAGCGGCAATAGCAACCAGAGGCATATGCGGCCGAGAGCCCCGCACGTGTCTTCCTCATAACGGGAAGGAAGTGTGGCTGGGGCCGGCCGCATGACGCCGCCGACGCCACCACGCCCCCAGCTCCGACGTCATCCGGGCCCCGCCCCCTTCAAAGTCCAAACAGTGCGGCCCGCCAGACGGCGGCCGCAAAACAAGAGGCAAAACTAAGGGGGGAGGGGGGGAACTAGAGTCCCTATGCAGCAGCGCTGCCCAAGCTGATAACGCGGGCCGCCAAACGGCGGCCGTTCACAGAGGAGACCAGGGGAGAGGGGAGAGGGGGGAGGGAGGCTGTAACTACCAAGAAAGGCGCAGGCAGCCATAAGCCAGCCTGCCACAGTGCAGCCTGCCCCGGCCTTAAAGCTGACCCAAATTCTGGCCATGCCGGCCAGCAGCTGCTAGAGAGACCTGCCAGAGGACAAAAATAAGCTCTATAAGGAGGATTAGTCAGGCAAAGTGCACTCTTGCGGTGCAGCCTGACAAGTGCAAATAAGTAAAACACACATGAAATATAGATACACAGTGAAACACACATGCAAATACACATCCCTCTACCCCCCCCCCCAATAGTGAAGGGAGAAGGGACCGCAACGGGAGAGTAAGGGGCTAAGGGGACCCTCGGGACAGGGGCATCCCACTTCCGGATCACCATGCCGGATAGCCGCATTGCCCCCAAAAGAGGGGGTCGAGTGGAGGAGATAAGCTCCTAGGCACCTATAGTGCCGTCTACCAATTGCCCAGTGAGCAGCCTAGGCTGGGAGGCTTCCATTCAACCACAAAACAATCAAAAACCGGGCAGAAATAGACCAAAGGGGGTGCCGGGGTAAGACCCCGGCTACCTGCAAGCAGGAGACTTCATTCTTCTGTCTTGTCGTCATGCAGAGAGAAAAACACTGGTGATAAATGGGAGGTACCAGGTATATATAGGCCGGAAGGGGGCTCGTTACAAGACTTCCTCTCTGCACAGCGTCACCTGGCGGTGAGTAACCCAATCATGAAGCGGGGTGTGTGGCATATAAGGGAATATAAGGGTTTTGTAAGGTCCTTACCTGCTCCCCGGCGTCTGTCCCGCTGCGCCTCTTCCCGGCGGCGTCTGGCTCCGGTCTTCCGGCGGCCGCCTCCACCTCCCGCACTGAGGCTTCGGCTGGGGTCGGCAGCGTCACGGGGGCTCTCTCCGCGTCTCCTCTCCTCTCGGGGAGCGCGCCCGGCCAGTCAAGTGCTCGCGCGCGTGAGCACGTTCTATATATACCCCCCGGCGCCGCTGCTCCCAGCGCATTCGCCAGGGGCAAGTTTAAATGGACCAGTCAGGTCCCTAACCTGGGTGGGGATGAACCCAGGGACTGGGCAGTCTGACTGGCCAGGGCGGTCCAGTCCCTGGGGCTGCTCCTATAGGAGAGTTTGATTCTAGTCGCACCAATCACCCACAGTTTACATCAAACACCACATTCCCCTTCCCATTGGTCAGTTCCCCTTTAAATACGTTCCTGTCCTTTCCACCAGTGCCCGTTATAGCCATTATTAGCTTGGGTGTGCTGTTGGATTTGCGTTAGTGTGTTGTGATCCGGCTCTGTCTTTGAACATTCCCGCCCGCTGCCCGCACCGACCATCTGACTGTCTGACCTTGTCTCTGCCTTACCCCTTTGATACCGCGCTTTGGTGACCACCCGGCTTTTGACCCCTGCCTGTCTCGACCATTCTCTGTCTAACCCCTTGGATACTGTGCCCTGTGACCACCCGGCTTTTACCCCTGCTCCTCTCGACCATTCTTGCCTAACCTGCTGGACTCAACGTTTTGGACTCAGCCCGCTTGAACTTCCGAATTGGGATACCTTGCCGTTTACCTATCTTCACCATAAGCCAGCAATCTTTGCGCCAGTAAGTCCTGGGGGCAACCGAGTCTGGAGAGGCATAACCCGTGTCTCCAGCAAGCGGGGGCTTGTCTATAGGCACAAGAGGCGGTGGAGATTGGGGATTGCTTGGCTTATGAAAGAAGAGTGTCCGGCGATCCCTGACAGGTTTATTATTTATAGCCCTCCCCCTTTAAGTCCCGCATCTTAACCATGTTCTAAAACTCAACTTATCTACTCTCCCACCAATGCTAAGCATACAAATATTATAGAAAAACTATTTTACCAAATTAGTTGACAGCGTCTTTACCCAGGGGCGTAGTCGTACAATCAATGTTGGTGACACGTTCCTCCAAACAACCGCTGCCACCTCTATTTGCCAATGTGCCCCTCCTATATCAGTTCTATTTACTCTTCCCGCTTTCCCCACAGCAGGTCAGGGGCCACATCAGATGGCTCTGAGGGCCACTTGTGGTCCCCAGGCCACAGGTTGAGCTCATGTGCCCTAGACATTTGCTATAATGGTAGAGTCTGAATATAACTCAAATATTTACTAATTAGTAAATGAATATTGTTGGTGGACTTCCAAAATGTAATTAAATGCTTTAATTAGAAGTTTAACTTGTAATATAGACAAGTTAACATTTCAAGGTCACTAAGTTTAATCTCCTAATTGTACCACACACGTGGTCTCTGTAGTTTACTCTATAATTATTGTGAAAACAATAATCTAGTATAACAAATCTATTTGGCATAAGGACATGTTTGCTATGTAATGAGAACAATATTTTTTCATAATCACAGCGCAAGATATTACCAGACCACACAACATTCCTATTGGTTATCCATTTCTATTTTGCCTCTAGGTCAGATATTAGATAACAATCCAAAACTAATGGTGAATAGTAGGAAGACTGGCTTTATACTCAACAAATCCTTTATGTCTACTTACCCTGGGCAACCAACTCTGACACCTTATTCACATTAAAAGTCTCATTGAATACAGACGAACTGAGTTTATTTATTTAGTTAATAAGTTAGATTAAATATTCAGAAAGTGACCTCTGTGACAATCCCTATTTCTATTACTGACAGTAATCCAATTAATCCAATATATGGATATTGGATCCTCTGCAAAAGTCCCTTCAGGTCTGGATCCTCAATACTTACCCACTGAAAAGATCTAGCCCAAGAATCAATGTGCAGCCCCTTCTTGCTGGAAATGCAGAGCCATGGCCGAAACATAACCACCTGCAACATCACATTGAATAGATTTTGCAACTCTATTCACTGTGTACAGAAGGGGTGTGTCACACACTGCTATAGTCAGAAGTAGCATGGTCATACATTAAACCTGGATCTTCCAAAATGTGTAAGTACTGAAAATTCATACCAAAAACATGTGCTGTGGGAAAAATGGTCATTATGACTGGTTTGTTTGGTTTTTGCTTACAGTGGGTATTTAATCTTGTAACCCTCGTTAAGTTCTGAGATATTAAAATGTAAAAATGTATGCATTTTTTCCATATTAGATTAATCAATGAGCTTTCTATGGGGTATCCATAGAACCTTCTGTTTTTTTTTTCTTTAACATTAATTAAAATGATTTTTGTCCTTTTAAAATTCATGTCTATCAAGCTTTTGGATGCGCACTCCCTTTGTGGGGTTGCTGTGTGAACCATATTACATCATTTTGATACAAGAGAACCACTGTAACATAGGAAACATAGCATTTCATTAATACTAGGTGGCACAAAAAATACCTAAATGCTTTAAAATATATAAGTAAACCAAAAGGATCCCTTTAACCAAAACAGAAGATTCAGTACTAGTCACTATCAATCAGTTTGGCAATCAGATAATTGAAGCATTATGGCACATGGGCAAAAGGAGGGTTGTCAGCCCTCCTCTCAGGCTGAAGCATAGGGGATGTATTTCCCATTAATAGACAGGATCCTGTGTGAGCAATAAAAGATGGTCCTCAATGCCTGGTTTTATGGTGTTTATTAAGTAGTGTACATAATAGTAATGGTAAAGGTATAGTCCTGTAAGGGGGAGGATGTTGGAGATACAATACTTTGCAACAGGTTATGCTTGTGATTAGTGACTTTTGCTAGATTTACTGCAGTTTAAAGCTATGACACTAGATGCGCAGTGCCCAATGCTTAACTGTAGAGTCTCAACTGTAGAGTTAGCCACCATGTAAGGTGACATACTCTAGTAAAGCCAGTTCCTGTTATACCACTAATGTCTATCTTGATTATGACTCACACTCTGCAACAGGTTATGGGCCCAGTGGCCGAATGATGCCCTAGAGAACAGATAAAGCCCAGTGACCAGATGCGGCCCAGACAGAGCAAAGCCCGGGACGGGAGACAGCGCGGCCGGCGAGGAGATTGACATAAGGAAGGTTTCCAGAGACAT
Source organism: Gastrophryne carolinensis (assembly GCA_027917425.1). Taxonomy (NCBI): domain Eukaryota; kingdom Metazoa; phylum Chordata; class Amphibia; order Anura; family Microhylidae; genus Gastrophryne; species Gastrophryne carolinensis. Next base: position 255,007,412 of record CM051239.1, read on the forward strand.
CTCCTGTATACAAGTAAGACTGTTCTTATATATAAAGAGGGAAAATGGCCAGCTGCTCAGAGCCTTTACTCTCAGTGACCAAGCTAAACAATGACAATTATCAGCTATTGAAATGCTATTATCCAGTGGAAAGTGGAAATGCTATTATCCAGAGACGACTTGTGGGAGGTTATCACTGCAGAGAGGCCCCAGGATAATAATCAGGACTGAGACAGGAAAAACAGGCACGGGCCACCATAAGCTTACTAGTGGAAGATGGTCAGCTTATTCACATACGCAGTGACAATACAGCGAAAGGCTGGGATGTACTGGAAAGACTGCATGAGAGATCTAGCTTAAGCAGCAAGTTGTTTCTGCTGAGGAAACTTTACAAAATGAGGCTTAGCAGACAGCAGGACATACAAGACCACATAAATGCCATGCTGGAAGTGCTTGCACAACTCAGATGAGTTGTTATATATATATATATAACAGACAGTCACGCAGCAGCCATTTTGTTGTGCAGCTTGCCTGATACATACACTGCACTGATTAATGTGCTGGACACAAGGCCTGAGACAGATCTGACACTAGTATTTGTGACCAGGCTCATAGATGAATATCAGCAAAGAAAGGAGCTTGTGCATGACTCCACAGAAACTGACACCAGAACCGCTCTTAAAGCTCAGGACACATAAAGAGAGCCTGTTCTATATGGAAAGCAGAGCAAATGAGACAGCGTCCTTTTTACACTAAACAGAAGGTCAAAGCCACAATCTCTGATCCATGTGAAGGGAACTGGAATGCCACATTTAAAGTGACAAGCACCCATATATTCCAAGGCTGGTGACTTGGGAGCAACCCGTCACATGACAAGTGATAGAGGCTTTTTCACAGAACTTTATCTGAATAACAAAGGGACTATTTACCTTGCAGATGGACATAAAATACATGCAGAGGGATATGTGCATGGAACCCTTATATGCCCCAATAATGCGGGGACACAATTTAGCATTTAGCATACCAGTGAAAGATGTGCTTTATGTTCCTGAACTTGAAGGAGGACTCTTATCTGTGAAGCGTCTGACAGCCAAAGGTGACAAGTGTCATATCCTGGACAGCAAGCAGACCATAGCGAGTGCCAAGCTGAATGACCATCTGTATCACCTCAACATAGTGAATGAAAAGGTGAGACTATGCACTCATAAGCACAATGACTGACATATGGCACAGGCATTTAGGTCACAGACACCCAGAATTCATACAACAAAAGAGGAATCTGACAAAGGATCTGACAATATCCCCTTGTCCAGTTGCCCAGACATATCTCAGCTTTCAGAGGGGGAAATCAGTAAATGGATAAAGGCTGAAAAGGAAGAGCTAAAATTCATGCATGACACTAAAACATGGACAGTCACAGAACTACCACCTGGAGGGAAAGCCATAGGTTGTAAATGGACTTTTAAAGTGAAGCACAATGCAGATGGCACAGTGGAGCGATACAAAGCAAGACTCGTAGCCAAGGGATATTCTCAAAAATATGGAGGGGACTATGATGAGACTTTTGCTCCAGTAGTTAATCATGCTACAATAAGGACGTTGTTGACAGTAGCCGCCACTAGGAAAATGCAAGTGGAACACTTTAATGTGAAAACAGCGTTTCTACATGGCGAGTTATCAAAAGACATGGAGCAACCACCAGGGATCAAAGATGAACAAAGGCCAGACCTGTTATGCAAATCTCAGAGGAGTATATACGGTCTAAAGCAAGCCACCAGAGCATGGAATATGAAAATAAATGAAGAGCTTAAACATGAGGACTTTCAGAGGAGTAAAGCAGACCGCTGCTTATACACGAAGAAATTTGCAAACAGATCAATCTATGTTCTTATTTTTGTGGACCATAAGCTTATTTGTTTTGAGCAAGAAGAGTATGAAGCAGAAATACTGCAAACCCTAAATCAGCGCTTTGAGACCAAGAAATTTCCCGAACAGGGACTTTTTGAGTTACTTTATTGCCCTACTGAGGATATAATAGCAGATATCCCTGACAGCTGACCCTGACAGCTGAAAGATACTCAAAGCTTACAAAGAAGATGGGTTTCATAGACTGAGCAAGGCAGCCACCCAGAAACAGCCACACTGACTGGTTTGCACTTCTGAGATACCTCCACCCAGTTGATCCACTACATAAGGATAAAGGTATGTAGGTAACTCCACTCATCCTAGCAGACTAATAAAATGCCATTTATTGACTCTTATCTTCATAGCCACATACTAAACGTATGTGCACAACTGCTACAAAGCACAATAGATGGACAATAGCACAACCTACCATGGTGACAACCGCCAGGGATGTAAGGTAACTCCTCTGCTTATACTACTTAATACTATACCCTAATGCCTTGTCATCCAACAACATAAACTGATAAACAATCAGACATACTACTTCTTTGTCCAGGTATAACCCCCTAGCAGTTTAAACCCTGTGCAGTTTTTACTACTCACCTGACACCTTCCAATGTAAGTAAACTACATACATTTAACCTTCATCTACAATGCTCAGTCGCATCAATTTCTTTTACGCTAATTTTATTACAACATAGATCATGTGACACTAAAACTGAGCGATACAACAGGAAGATTGGTTCTGGACCCTCTGATGACGCAGCGATAAGGCAAGATGCGTTAGGGTTTTGTTCACTATTTCAAACTTGCAACCTGAACCTCGAGTGAAGTTAACTAGGGAAACAAGGGACTACCCATACCTAACTTAGACTGCTCTATTAATTAGTAATCATTTTCTGTGCATCCTACTCCTTTGGTGCATCACCCAGTTACCCCACACATGGGTAACCTAATCAAAACCTAAATTTTGATTCCTGTGTGGGCAGACCATATCATATGTATAGTATAGACCATTAGCCATTACATCCATAAAGCCGCCAGGCCTGCTGCAGCTTCCAGTGTCAATATATAACTGGCATAATATATGGCTGGTTGCATCCCTACCTAAGGAAGAGTTATAATTGACTGTTTTATTCAATAATCATTTATTGTAATTTCAGTCAGGGCCTTTGTTGTCTTATAATTGACTCATTGTAAATAAATGCTTATAACCATGACATATTAGAATAATTGATATTTACTGCCTTTTTTATTCTTGTGCCATTCTGGGAAAATTATTTAGAAATATTTAATTATGCTTAAGCTCTGAAACTTATTTGGAAATAAAATGAATGGCTTTTATGTGCATTCAATAGCAAGTATTTGCAGACTGTAGGCATTAAAAACATTCTATAAAGGAGAAACAGGAAGTAAAGATACAAGATCATTTACCAGGTATTTTTTTACAATCACCCCCCTTAAAGTGGACCAAAACCCACTGCGACAGATTCCCTTCCCCACGGGGCAGCCAAAATCGGGATGCCCCGCTGTGTTAAACCCCCCAGGTTACCCCATACATTTAGCTTCCTGGTCCAAAGGCGCATGTGTGAACCGTGCCTTCTAGCAGGGCACGTGCCTGCACCAGGCTATTGTGAATGGCCCGCGCGCGCACGCTTCCTGTTAAGAGGGATGCGGCTGCCAGTGCGCTTGGAGCCGCTGGTCTTAGATGTAGGCTTAGACAATGTGAGCACTCTCATTGGGCGAGTGGGAGCGCATGTGCAGTAGGACCGGGATGAGGTGAGTTACCTTCGGCTATCGGGTGCCCCGGGGGAAAGGACCAAAACCCAGGATAGTCTAAATCCTGTGTTTTGGTCCACTTTAAGGACTTCTAGATGTTTGGGTTTTCAGACTATGAATCCAAAAGATCTCCCATTAAAGGGACAGTCCAGTCCAATCACCTGAAATTGGTTGCCAGGGGCAATGTATTTTATTCAGCAATGCTTTCCATTTCCTGAAAGGGCCCCACCTACTTACCTCGTTATGCAGAATCCTCTCACTTGTCAGTCACACTCAGCGCCTGAGAGCTGCATGAGGTCAGAAGGGAAAGAGTTCACTGTATACTTATTTTGCTATTGTCTGTGACAATTATACCCTGAAAGAGAAACTAAAGTCAAGTCAGCAAATGCTTACCACTTCCAAGTTCACTGTATGACTGCCAATCATGTGACTACCATTTACCAATCGGGCTTGCTAAGTGGTCTTGCATATCAAGCCTGAATAGTTGCAGTTGGTCACAATTCGCTGCCATTTATACGAGTGGATGAGGAAGAGATAAGCATTGGCTGACTTGACTTTAGTTCCTATTTAGCTGTAGGTAAATAGAGTAAAAGTGCTTAGAGGGAATGGGAGAAGATTTGGGAAATTACATTAAAGTTCTTAAGTAGGTACATTTTGACTGATTACAAGGGATACAAGGTTTTTAGAAGTCTTATAAAATAGTGTTGGTTCTAAATATAAATTAAAGAGGAACAGCACCCTGGAATTTCACTTTTCTGGATGTTCTTTTCTGGTGAGCGACCGGTAATGACGGGCACCGCCACGAGTATGCCGGCTCCCCACCACAATCACACATTTATCAAGCCGATCCTGCTTAGCGACTGAGATAGCGCCAGATAGCCACTCATTCATCATTATTCCAGCCTCAGCCCACAGCGCCAGTGTCCGACCTTGAACAGTGACAGGTATGACCTCTCGCTACCTGGCGCTCTCCAATGCATTTCAATGGAACAATCTTTAAATATTAATAATTGTTATTAATGTTTTTTTTTTTCAATGTGAAAAATTCTGTGACCACTTCTGCCATGTTAGATAATTTTTTTAAGGTAAAAAAATTGTGCAGAATTGATATTACAGGTCTGATATTATTGTATTTCATATTACAAAATTCTTTACAAATTTTTTTTTTTTTGTTTCCAAAAATATGGTGGTTTGGGGGTTAAAAAACTACTTTTAACACATCGCCACCAGCGCTCTGGGGTTTAAACATGCATTTCACAACGCTTGAATTTTTGGAGCGGGATTTTTTGATGAATATGGTGGGAGCCGGTCACTCTGACCAGTTGCTATCATGCGCACCCAAACCTGTCAAATAGCGACTCCTCACCCAATATTCAACATTACTGCACACCGACTGAGTCGCTATCAACAACCGCACAACGGCCCTAGTACCTTAATGACTCTAGCTATATGTTTGGGACTGTTGTCCTAACCCTAAACTTGCAGGACCCCTTTCATGCTGTTGCCTGCAGACTCTTTACTGTACTGTTCTCCAGTCCTTCAAGGAACAAACTGATTTTTGCTGCAGCCAAATATTTAACATTTTTCTCACTAGTCCAAAACACCTGCTGCCACCCCCACCTTATTTTCTTTGTTTTTGTGCATAGTTGAGTCACTCCTATTTCTGAGTGGATGCCACTGCTGCACCAAGTTTTTTTGGCCAACCACCATGTCTATGGTTCCCAACATTGCCAGTTTCTTTGTGTTTCTTCAAAGGAGCTTGAACTGCACATGAAACTCTGCCCCGCTTTATCATCTTTGTATGGGAGAGATGCAGTATCTGATGCAGTATACCCAGTATGTTATATTGCTGTGCTTAGTCTTGCCATGGTATATGACCTTTCCACAGCCTCGCCTTTGTAGCAGAGTTTGCCTGTTTTTTACCCAGCTTTAAGCCTCTTGCACAGCAGTTATTCTTTAAGTTAATCAACCTACATATATATTTAATTATCAATATCATCTGTTTGGCATGATTGGTTAACCATATACCTGAGTATAATCCTACAAAATTCCTGGCTTTGTGCAAGTGTACCTAGAATTGATGCTGTTTTGAAGGGTGGTCACACCATATATTGATTTGATTTAGATTTTTCTTCTGCTCATTCATTTTGCGTTTTGTTAATGAATACAAATTTACAGCTGCTATTTTTTTATACTTTGCAGCATTTTTCCCACACCTGCCTAAAGCTGTTGTACAGTAGTGTATAATTATGAAACTTGCCTATTAAAACATTCCATCCGTTCCATACGTACAGCTTGTTGGGATCAATCCTTAATTAAAACTCAAAAATGTCTGAAATAAAGAATACGCTTTGACCCTTAACACCTTTCCCACTGTTAGTTTCAAAATTGTACTTATACCTTGATATCATTTTTTATTTTGTATAGTACATAGTCTTGTGGACAACCCTCATATTCTTGTTCAGCTATAAATTGCATTCCTGGGTAATTTACAGAACTCTAAGGCTTTTACTGTTGAAACATTGTGTTTGTAATAATGTGTTTTCATATTCTAGAGACCTCTATTATGAAAACCTGATGAAAAGAAAAAGACCAGAAGACTTGCCAAGGAACTTGAGGTCAGCATGTCTGTACTGCAGAAGCACAATTCCTATTTCCAACCAAGAGGAGCCTAATGTTGCCTAATAATGGATATTGAGTAATCTCAACCAATTCAGATCACAACAAAAGCTTTTCAGCCTGAAATAAACTACAATTTATATGTACATTCATTTGCTGCTTTGTGTTTTATAAGTACTGTGGTCTTTGTAAATTGAAAAGCCCTTTACACATTCACAAATATTGCAATTTAAATTAGAGACATCAAATAATAATTATCAAGCCATTCCTGCATTGTCTAATTTGTAAAGAGGCTGCAGAATAATAAGAACATCAAAAAAGGTGGTGTTACCCTAAATACCAATTATGGAGGCATCACTGGTTTCTATATTTTAAGGGACTGTAAAGCCAATGGCAAAAAAAAGTCAGGCTTCAAAGTTTGCTCCCCTTTCAATTTTACTCCCCGGGGACCATGTAAAAAGTGGTCAAACAGCTACTATATCCATTGATGCTCTTGGCACAAGTTAGCATGGCAAGTTTCAGTGGCCCTGCAGCTGGCCACCCTTGATCCCAGACCATCCACTTGGTTTGGAGTTCAAGAAAGGCTGTGCTGGCTGCTCTTTGCAGGCTGTAGTCAGCTTGTCAGAATAGAGACCTTCACATCCCTCATCAGTTCCCCAGGCCTGGCTCTCAAACCCAGTATGTCTCAGCAGCCACTTGGTAAGAAGAGGGGGAAGTTGTCAGACTCCTGAAGAAGCCATGGGCCTCTGAAGCTCTCACTGCGTATGTCATTAGTCAAACTCTGCAACGTGGACTTCCTAGGGGGTCCCATCTCTCCTGGGACAGTCTTCACCTCAGTTGCATGTTCCCATGCAGCAGCTACTTCCTCTTGATTGTCCTCTCTGAGAAAAAGCCACTGGAAACCCCTGACTGGATGTGATAGAATAGACAAGGCTGCTGGACCCTCAGACCCTCGTCGGCTTCCTGGGACCTGGTCTCCTGCATTCCGTCTGTCCTGACAGCTAATTGAAGGAGGTGAGCGGTCAGATGTCAGGGGTCCCTGACCAGGACCGGCACCAGGGTTTTGTGGGTCCCTGGGCGACAAAGTGTGAGTGGGCCCCTTGAGTCACTGCACACGCTCCACTGTGTGAAACTTCCTGGGATCGCCTGTGTGTACTGAGTGTACTCACATATTAAAATGGACCAAAGCTCGATATTCTGACTATCCCGGGCTTTTGATGCACCCTGATTTAGGATGCCCTGCTGTGTGAAAACCCCCTGGTCCACTTGTAAAACCTACTTGACCCCCAATCCAACAGCAGATGTGCACGCGTGCAGCCAATAAGTGCACTCAGCCCTGTTCAGCTTCTCTTAGCCTATAAAAGGTCTTGTCGGCTAATGGTGGCCGATGGCAGCTTCCCTGCTAGCCTCGAGCTGGGGGTGTGCTTGTGCTGGCCATACACAAATGCCTGGCACAGGCACGCACCTGGCTTAAGGTATAGCAAAATGCGGCCACGACCTGCACATGTGCCATTGAATTGGGTGTGAAGTATATTTTACTGGCGATCGGGGGGGGGGGGGGGGTCACGCAGCATGGCATCCCAAATAATGATGTCCCAAGAAGAGGGAATCAGGTGGCCCTGGAATCTGTATTTGGTCCACTGGTGCACAGCATAGATCTCTGTTTGCCCATAGAGAGCGGAGAGCTGACGGCATCCCCAGTTTCCCTTGGCTGACATGTGCGCTCTCACACCTAGCGTCCTAGTGTGCATCAGTTGAGGACAGCTGTGTGATCCCGGCAACGTGAATATACAGGTGATCCCTGAGGGTGTTACACAGCAGGATGCCCCAGGGATAGGAAATCGGCACATTGTCCCACATAGATGATTGTTTCTCTATAATATGCAGAGCACCAGTAAATCCCATCCCATGCTTTCTGTGGGGAAACCCTGCCAAGATACTTGAGGGGGTTAGGGGAGTGCCTTCTGTGGGGAGCCTGTCTGGATACTTGGGGAGGGGGAAGGGAAGCACTTTCTTTGGTGGCTGTTTGATTGCTTGGGGAGATAGGGGCCCAGCCTGGGATGCAATGGATCACTTTGTGGGGGGTCGGGGTGTCCAAGCAGACTCAACATATGCTCAACCAACCACCCTCTCGCTATTCCTGGACACTGGCCAGGGGGCACTGAGCAGCAGTCCCCACCTGCTGAGTGCCGACCCCCCCCCCCCCCCCCCGACAGGTTAGCAATTTAAAATCATTTTCTATGGCTGCGGGGCGCCGATGAGGACTGCAGAGAGCGCAAGCAAAAAGCGCGCTGTGTCCTCAGAGGCTGGTCGGCTCCCGTCTGTATGATTTGCGCTGGTCTCTGCACAATGACATAGGTTGTCATGTGACACAGAGACCAGAGTGACTCGTACAGAGGGGAGCTGGGCAGCCTCTGAGGATACAGTGTGCTTTCTGCAGTCCTCATCGGCGCCCCGCAACCACCGCAGCCATAGATAAGGTCTCACTGGCGGGTGACAGTGGGCCCTATTAAGGCGCCAGGGCCCTTGGCACTTGCCCAACTTTGCCGGGTCCTAGCACCGGCCCTGTCCCTGACACTTCCCTTGCACGGGACAGAGGGGTCACTGCAGTCACAGGTAGTATTAATTCCTCCCCCACTTCCACCAAGTTTCTAGTCAAGACTGATTAACCTGGACCTCTGACAACCTGGTTGTGGAGAAACCCTGCAACATGGACTTAGGAGTCCCACCTCTCCTGGAGCAGCCCTTACCTCGGCTGCAGGGCTGCAGGGTTCCCCACATAGCAGCTGCTTGCTCCCAGCTAGCAGGCAGGTGAATCACATTAGTTACATCAACAATAGAGGCATACATTGCATTGCAGTCAGTGGCCACATACTGAGACACTAGCTGCCCCAAGTATTTCCCTAGCAAAGCACTGGCAGGAATATTTGAGGATACCACCACCTCCCGCACACTATGTCCAGCACCCCAGCCCCAAAACACCTTTGCATTGGGCAGCAGTGTTTTAAATCCCTCAATACCGGAGACCGCAAGGGTCTTCCCATGTACAAAATAGAGTGGGGATAACGCTCTGTGTCAGTGTCCAGAAGTCCCATGGCCATGGCAGGGACAGACTGTAAGTTGTCAAGGTACCTCACCCCTACCAACACATAGAACTGTGGATAGTTTTAGGGCTGGACCCTGCTGGGGTTGGGGACACATGGCCTTGAAATGTCCCATTAGATTAAACAGGTGACACAGTTGGGACACCCCCCCCCCCCCTTGTGCGGAGAGGAAAGCATGGGCAGAAACCATGGAGTTATGGGCAGGAGCATTGGACACGGCTTCGTCCTTCTCTAGCTGGCTCCAAGTTTCCGGGCCTCTAGAGTCCTAGTGTTGAAGTACTCATCGGCAAGGATCACTGTATCAGAGGTTCCCCTTGACTTCTGGTCACAAAGATACTGCTGTAGATCCTCTGGGCAGTCCCACACAAACTGTTCTTATGCGATAAGCTCCTTCAGCTGCTAAACAGTGATGAGCTCCAAACTGGTAGTAAATTAGTTGACTGCTCTCTGTAGGACCTGCATGTGATGGATGTGCTGCCCAGAGGTGCATCTGTAATGAGGCCATGTGAGGTGACCGCCTCAGGCGGCAATTGACCCGATTTTGTATTTAATTTTCTTTTCACTCTTCCTCATTAGTTGTTCAGTGGAGATTGCGCTACCACGGCAAGCTGTCATATTCTCAAGTCAGTTATTGGTGGCCTCAGCAACACAGCCCCTGCTCCACTCCCTACTACCCTCATTTCTCTGTTAAGAAGTGGAAATTTGTCTTTCTATGGTTCGCCTCCGGCTGCAGAAAGGCAATTTTTCTGGTAGGACTCAGGTTCGGGTCAGGCTGCACTGGCAGACCAGAGTGCTTGATTTCCTCATAGCTCAGGAGCTCAAGATGGGTAGATACCTCCAGATTTTCAAGGCCTTACCCACTGGTCCTCAGGCAGACGATACTTATGATAAACCATTTCAAACAACAACAGGAAAGTGTCCAAGTCCCCACCTTTGTCCAGCAGGGGGAAGTCTTCCGCACGTAGCTTTGGGATCCAATTATCAGGGGAATCTTGTTTTGCTCTTGCTCGTGACATTCTGCAGCTTCAGTTTGCTTATGCTCATGCTCCTCATAACTCCCATGAGAGGCTCACAGGTAGCGTGGTCCCTGGCCTGGACACTGGTCAGAGAAGCTTGCAGGAGGATATCTGGGCATGTCTGGTTGGGGGGGACAGGAAGATGGTGGGTGGTCCTTTGTGTCTTCTTCGGAAGCTCTGAAAAATCACCTTCCTACCTCACCACTAACCATAGAAGTGGCCATCTCCCTGGTTCTTTCTCTGCTGCCACTGGCCATGACACAGAGCTGCAAACTGATTTTACCACACACATTACTGTATTTGCCCTCAGACTGTCTATTGCGGAGCTAGTCTTAAGATCCCAGCAGCAGAAAAGCCACTGCCATTAAGAGAGTATGGGTCCCACACACACTATTATCTTGATCCCACTTTTGCTGCCACCATATGTGATGAAACCAGTTTCTCATGGCCATGGCTGACGTCACCTAGATTACGCATGTTTTTTTCAGTACAGGCCTTCACGACCCTGACAGGCTGCAGCACAGTTTCACTACCACCAGTGAATTAAACCGGTCCTTCAGCGTGATTTAATGAAAAGCCCAAACTCTTAAAAAACGGTTCCCCAGCATCTAAAATTAATATATTTTAAGTTTTTAGTCACTAACTTATTATTCTTTCCCCCACTGGGCTGCAACTCTGTTCAGGAATTTAGGATACAGGCGCCGCCATCTTGACTCAGAAGCATCACACTTACTGAGGAGAGGAGAGTGGGATAAGGTACAGGGGGGGTGGGTTATAGGTGTGCTTTGCTCAGACAGAGCAGAGCTGGGGTCAGGTAAAGATCAGCAGTCCCAGAATGCAGAGCAGCACAGTCAGGAGGCACTTCCTGTTTGCAGGCTGCCTGATAAGATGGCGGCTTCCATAAGCCGCCATCTTGGATGTTTAAAGGCTCATAACATGCAGTAGATGCAGGTAGGATGATTTTTAATGTGGACAATCTGTATGTACAGGGTGTGGGAAACATATAAGATAGACTCTTATTCAGAGTGAAGGTCCGCTTTAAGGCCTGCCAGCCCCATAGTATAGCCACCAGCTCTAGTTTGATACACCCATTAGCAGAATTAAATTGGGCCAGAAGCCAGCCCAGTAGCATGTAATATAATATAATAATAATATAATAATATAATATAATATATAGACACGAAGAAGTGAGTTTCGGGATCAAGATACAGATGTGGACAGGCCCACATTATCACCAAATTGGTTAAATTGAGCCCTTTGTTGCTCTCCTCCAGCAGCCACTAAGGGGAGCAGTGCGCTGGATAGGTTTCATTCAGTTGCAAATACAGCACATACAGTAAACACTGGCCAACTGGCAATTCCCCCTGCTGTATCTGTTCCTGCTGCTGATAAATTGCAATGTCCCAAATTCATAAACTTAATGAATTTTTTTTTTTTTTTGTAACCTTATTTTAACCATTTTAAGTACCTAGAGATTTTGTCACCCTTTGTTGTAAGACCATGTCTCACTATTTTGCTCTATACATATTCAACTGTGATTTTCGAAGGGATTTTCAGGGGTTGCCCAGGAAAATTATGTATTGTATTTTTAGCAGAGTCTGTGCTTTAACATGAAGAGTATTGTTAGTCATTTTTAGTGTATTTTCAATATTTTTTGGTGAAATATGTGCAAAGAAATAAAAAAAAAACATTTGCAGTGTTATTTTTGTAATATAAAATGTAAGTTTTCCAATAAAATCATATTGTGTGTAAAAGCCCCATTTCTCCTGGTTACAACAGTAACATATATGTATAGGTAGACATGTTTGGGGGGGAGGGAAAATGGCCTTTGCTCTACCCCTGTTCTGGTAAGGTCAGAATTGGGGGGCCAGGGCCTGAATTTTCCCTAAGGTGGGATACCTCTTGGTTTGATCGGTATGTTTATAGTAATAATGTTTGTATCACATATTTCTTAAGGGGACACTGTCCCGCAGGCTTAACAATATATATACCGGTATTGTTTATAGTAACAAACACACATATAGTAAATACATCTGTATCCAGTCTGTTTTTCTGTATCACAAGGTATTTATTGTTTGTAGCAAGTGGGTTTCTCAGATTTGTAGCAAGTATTCAACTACTAAATTTTCTGGTGCAGACGCGTTTCGCACTTAGCTTCCTCAGTGCACCAGGGATACTACAATATAAGCATATACATACATTTGTACGGTTTTTTTCATTTCATGTTCTATTGGTATACATGTATACTGTTCATTGTATAACACGCCCATTGAGAGTGTTTGCACTTACTTCGGTTTATTTATATCCAGTATAGTAATTTAGCATATCTCCAATGGTCCAAATTTGCTCTAAAAATAATTGACAATTTATTTTGTATTATATTGTCTCCTATTATCAGTATTATAAATAATGTAAATCGATAGTTGTATTTATTTGGGTATACTCACATTTATATTTATTGGTGTTCCAGCTTCAGTAAGGATTTGTATGGAAATGGGGTTGCCGATACAGCTTGTCATGTAGTTTACCTGGGAATCAGTATAGTTTTTTAACTACTGTCATTGGTGGTAGCTTATGTATCTAGTATTAAGTGAGACTAGTACTTACATAACTGTTCTATGCCAGCTTGACGATCCTAATAACCTGTGTTTTCCTGCATCAATTAGAAACAGGGTGCGCTGGTGGAAGGCGCGGGGGTGTCCTGTCCGGTGTCCCGTTTATGTGTCAAGTTGTAGGTTGCTACCTGGTAATGGCGTGCCGTTGTTAGGATCCTCCCGCGTCGGTCGCTGGGGCCGCTATGCGAGGGGGATTTTATTCCCCCTCCAGACGCTCCCTGGCCTGTCAGGAGGCCGGGCGTCATACGGAGGGCGGGGTCTCTAGACGAGCCTCCACAGCTGAACCCTCCGGCTTTGCGGAGGGCGGGGTCCTGAATGCGGACGCCGCGTTCTTTACTTCCGCTTTCTCGGCGGCCCCACACAGGAAGTCTGAAGGTGTCGTTAGGCTGGCGGCGGCCATTTTGTTGGTTCCTATGAACTAGATTGCGCCTGCTCCATTTTACCCTGGGCCTGTGGCGCCATTTTATGGGAGTCCTATCAGTCTGTAGCTTATTTAATATACGTGAACGTCCACAGTCTCAAATAAGTTACAAATTATGAATATGCCTTATAGGTAACAGTGATTAAACCTAATTGGGCTAGAATATATCAGAACGTTCAAGGCTGTCCCGTCACATATCTAAGGAGTCTTCGGTCTGGCGGCGGCCATCTTGTTGGATACTATGTAGTAGGTAACGCCTGCTCCAATTTACGGGCATGAGGCGCCGTTTTATGGGGATAATTGCCCCTAAAACACCTACATTACAATCAAGACAAGGACAATATTATGACACACCTTAAACATAAAAACACTAAAGTTAAACCCACCTATTTTTTCCTATTCCTATTACACACCTAGTGAGATCATGAACATGAATGTAATAACGAGACATTGAATAATGAACAAGAGGTTATAACATAAAAACATAGACACACAGGGAACACTGGATAGGACCCTGCAACACAATACAGTAAAAACAGCTTATGAGAATATACTGTAAATCCAATGAATACAGGATACCAGTCACACACCAAACTAGTAATATTATTTATTTATTTTTTATTGAAAACTATGTTGTTTCTTTACTAATACAATATATGAGAATGTACGATGAGAATCCGTCGAGGGTGCCTGCACTTACTCTGAGGTATACTCACTGATATTAATTAGTACAAGGTCCAGCCTAAAGAAGCCAAAATGGGAATTAATATTACCCATACAACTAATTAGCATTATCATTATACAACTAATTATTATTATCTCAAATATCGCTTTACTTTATATTAACTTTATTTAAATCTAAGAGCGGCAGGATTTAATTAGACTCAATGAGTAAATTTAGAAATTATCCCCATAAAACGGCTCCTCATGCCCATGGTAAATTGGAGCAGGCGTTACCTACTACATAGTATCCAACAAGATGGCCGCCGCCAGACCGAAGACTCCTTAGATATGTGACGGGACAGCCTTGAACGTTCTGATATATTCTAGCCCAATTAGGTTTAATCACTGTTACCTATAAAGCATATTCATAATTTGTAACTTATTTGAGACTGTGGACGTTCACGTATATTAAATAAGCTACAGACTGATAGGACTCCCATAAAATGGCGCCACAGGCCCAGGGTAAAATGGAGCAGGCGCAATCTAGTTCATAGGAACCAACAAAATGGCCGCCGCCAGCCTAACGACACCTTCAGACTTCCTGTGTGGGGCCGCCGAGAAAGCGGAAGTAAAGAACGCGGCGTCCGCATTCAGGACCCCGCCCTCCGCAAAGCCGGAGGGTTCAGCTGTGGAGGCTCGTCTAGAGACCCCGCCCTCCGTATGACGCCCGGCCTCCTGACTGGCCAGGGAGCGTCTGGAGGGGGAATAAAATCCCCCTCGCATAGCGGCCCCAGCGACCGACGCGGGAGGATCCTAACAACGGCACGCCATTACCAGGTAGCAACCTACAACTTGACACATAAACGGGACACCGGACAGGACACCCCCGCGCCTTCCACCAGCGCACCCTGTTTCTAATTGATGCAGGAAAACACAGGTTATTAGGATCGTCAAGCTGGCATAGAACAGTTATGTAAGTACTAGTCTCACTTAATACTAGATACATAAGCTACCACCAATGACAGTAGTTAAAAAACTATACTGATTCCCAGGTAAACTACATGACAAGCTGTATCGGCAACCCCATTTCCATACAAATCCTTACTGAAGCTGGAACACCAATAAATATAAATGTGAGTATACCCAAATAAATACAACTATCGATTTACATTATTTATAATACTGATAATAGGAGACAATATAATACAAAATAAATTGTCAATTATTTTTAGAGCAAATTTGGACCATTGGAGATATGCTAAATTACTATACTGGATATAAATAAACCGAAGTAAGTGCAAACACTCTCAATGGGCGTGTTATACAATGAACAGTATACATGTATACCAATAGAACATGAAATGAAAAAAACCGTACAAATGTATGTATATGCTTATATTGTAGTATCCCTGGTGCACTGAGGAAGCTAAGTGCGAAACGCGTCTGCACCAGAAAATTTAGTAGTTGAATACTTGCTACAAATCTGAGAAACCCACTTGCTACAAACAATAAATACCTTGTGATACAGAAAAACAGACTGGATACAGATGTATTTACTATATGTGTGTTTGTTACTATAAACAATACCGGTATATATATTGTTAAGCCTGCGGGACAGTGTCCCCTTAAGAAATATGTGATACAAACATTATTACTATAAACATACCGATCAAACCAAGAGGTATCCCACCTTAGGGAAAATTCAGGCCCTGGCCCCCCAATTCTGACCTTACCAGAACAGGGGTAGAGCAAAGGCCATTTTCCCTCCCCCCCAAACATTTCTCTAGAAAATAGGGACCTCCACAAATAACAAGGTGCACCACAGAGGGAGACAGGTAAAGAAGGTGCAGACACTCTTGCCTAATAGCACTCTTCTGGACCCTTTCCCCCTTCCCCCCCCAAGTATAGGTAGACACCCTTTTAAGCCAAGGAGGCTCCTCCAAACTGAAACGGCGCTTTAGGAGATTTTCAGATAAAATATAACTGTTATGCGCACCTTGCAGTTTTTCAAGAAAAACAATCCTTTACTATGCAAAACTATCCATTTGAAATCCCCCCATAAACTATATATTTTCTGGAAATACACACCTAAAAAACTATATGCAAACAAGAAAAAACAAGTTAAATTTGAAAAAGCACGGTCCCCTAAACAGAACAATACCCTACATGCATATGTACTGTCAAGGTAAGAGTTGCCAAACACCCCAAAGTAACGCATGCACGTAACAGTAATTTTACATGAAAATTTTAGCTCTGCAGACAAAATGCGCACCTTGCAATTTTTCAAACAAAAAGCATATAGGGAGGCACTCCCAACTCATAAATTGATCAAAAAAGAAATTTTTATTAATTACATATTTATAATCACTACATACAATACACTCAACATATTAAAATCCCTTAAAAAACACATAAATGGGAGCCGGGGTGGCCGCTCGGCCGACGCCGCTACAGTGACGACACTTGAGGGGAAGAGAGGGGACGGGAAAGGCCCCCCCCCCCCCGGAGATATGAGCGGGGATCAGACCTGGTCGGCTGCGAGGGGAACGCCGGCGAGTCAAGGTATGACGCAGCTCAGCTGCCCCAGCCCTGATCACTATCCTCCCTCGCCTCAATACGGGGGGCGCCTGTGCGGGTCGGGGGCCCCGGTTGCATCCCCTTGCCACTCTTCTATGGCTACCCCCTCCCCACCGACGTGGCAGGGGCCGGCCGACCTGGGGTTCAGTCCTGGCCCGGATCTGGGATCGTTGAGGGAGTTTCCCCGGCTCCGGGCTGACCCAGCTTCCTCATTCGCTTCCTTGGGCGCAACAGCAGCAGCAGCACCCATACCACCGAGCTCGCCAGGTGACTGGCATATGGGCGGTGCTTGGCCGGGGATGCCTCCCCTTACGGCAACAGAGGAGTGATCCCACGATGTCCACTTGGCCCCGGACCGGCTCCTGGCGGAGGGGGAGGAAACCGCGGTGCCATATCAAGATGGTGGTGCGCTTGCGGGAAAGTCCGGCCGCTCGGGCCGGCTTCCCATCCCCGAGGACCCGGGATGCCCCGGGGGTTTGACTCTGCGCAGTTCTCCAGGTGCGGGAGTCACGCACACGCTTCTGAGTGCCGCCCATCAAGCTCCCTTTGGATCCTCGCAGCTTTGATGGCGAAGCTTAAAATTTTGCCCACTAGGGATGACCTTGAATCCTTCATCCATAGGGTGGAAGGCGCATTTAAGAAAGATATCTCGGATCTGCAGCAGTCGGTGGGCAATCTAGACACCAAAGTCGACTCGCTGGAACAGTTCCAGACCGCGACTACCCGGAGGCTGGAGGCGTTGGAGCGGTATTTGACCCATGAAAAGGCTGTCACACAGGCGGCGGTTTTGCACCTGGACGACCTCTAAAATACGAGCTGCCGCAATAATATTCACGTCAGAGGTCTCCCAGAGGCGACGGGCCCAGACCAACTTCGTCCTACCATTATAGGCATTTTCAACGAGATACTCCGCCGTCCACCTAACGCAGAGATAGTGATCGACCGCGTTCACAGAGCCCTAGGTCTTCTGACCTCTCCCACCCACACGATGTTATATGTTTCCTACATTATTACACTGTGAAATGGCAAAGGCCTGGGCGCAGAGCCGGATATGCTTTGATGAAGCCCCCCTGCAGCTGTTTCCAGATGTGTCACGTAGGTCTCTCATGATGAGGCGAATCTTGAAACCTCTGCTATCTAAGATACGGGACTGCGGGGGATCCTACCGTTGGGGTTACCCCTTTCATCTCGTGGTCCGTAGAAACCAACGTACCTTCACCGTGAAAACCCATGCGGACCTTTCAGGTTTGTTCACCTTCCTGGACTAAACCCCCCCCCCCCCGCTGGAGATCCCGGATTGGCGTGACATCTCTCTTCCACTCGGACAACTGCAGAGGATTCGTTGGCCGCGGGGCGGAGGTGCGGCGCGCGGAGGTCTTGTCGGTGGTCCATCAAGAGACCCCCGCCGCTTACCCAATGAAGCTTAGGCGGGTTTCGTCACTATCGGTGATACTTTTACATGGAGTTCTGCTTGTGCTGTATACTTGTAAAATTGTGTAAGCTTATATATTGCACTTCGGGCTTGTCGGGCTGTTCTCCGCTTACTCAACTTGCTCGATGAGTGAGCAATATGGATATATGCACTTGGGTGCTGCTCGCATCTTTAATTGGCTGACTCCCCGCGTCGGGCGCTTGCCCCGGAGGTGTTGTGAGCCGCCCCCCCGGGGCCAGCCCTGACGAGCCCTGAACCTGCTCCTTAATTGTTTATAGCGTATTCCATGCTTTTCTGTGTTTCTTCCCATGAAGTTTAGCCTTACAGGTTAATTTTTAAAATGTTTTTTGCTTGCTCTTTTTGTTTCGGGCTCGCCTGGCGGTTCCTCCATCTTCTCCACCGGTTTGCGGGGTGAGGGGTTTGGACGTGCACATTTAGTTGTCGCGTCGCTCTTCTCTCTCTTGCTTGACCTAATGCGCCGGGCGTGATTCCTGGATGTGGCGCGGCCCATCTCCTGAGGACAGACCCGGCGAGCCGCGACTCGCGTTCCATACTTGTTTAGATTAAATCACGTTCATGTATGGTTCTTACTGCTCGCTTGCCTGTTGGTTTCGTTTCGACTGACCTTTGTATGGACGGCTCCTCTGTCAGCTGCCGGGCTCCCTGCCGTTGGCTGCTGGGTTTAGGCTTGGCTTTATTTAATTGTTGCTGAGCTCCTGTGGGTTATGCCCTGCGATTGGGATTTGCTCTGGCAGTATGGTCAGGGGTGGTTGCCCCTGTAGATTAGAAGTAGGGACGGCCGGGGGACGCCCTCTATCTCTCGAACCCGTTTCACCCCCACCATAGGCCAGGACCCTGTGGCCCCCTGGGTTGGCGTTTTGCTCACTTCGGGTGCCCAGGGCTCAAGTTTGGGAAAGAAGGAATCTTCCCCATTTAGATCCACTTTAATTTTCCCTCATGCACTAGTTTTGCCCTACACGTTTCCGTAGGGCGTTGGCCTTTCCTTTGTGTGTTTCCCTCTGTTTCTCGTGGCTGTCTGTCTTGTTTCCTGGTGTATTATTGGCCCTTCCCTCCCTTCATTTCTTCCTCTTTCATTTGTCTTTCTTCCTGGCTTGGGACTCCTCTCTCCCTGGGTTAGGGGCTGCTTGTTTTGATCTGACATGTCTAGAGTCCAATGCACTTCCTTGAACGTTAAGGGCCTTCTGTACTGGGCGAGTTGAAACGTCTGGGAGCGGGAATCGCCTTCCTTCAGGAGACCCACCTCAAAGAGGGGAGAGTGCACAATTTGTTCAGCCGTCACTTTCGTCACCAGTCTCATGGCCTGTCCCCCGACAAGTCAAGAGGGGTGGCCATCGTCTTGGCGGGTTACCTCCCTTGGACACTGGAGGAGACGATCCACGATTCTGAGGGTAGATACCTTTTTGTAAGGGGTACTCTTTACACTCTTTACACTCAGAAGGTGATGCTGGCGACTTGTTACTGTCCTACCCTGGAGAGGTTGGCGGAGTTCACTAATGGCATTCTCATTTTGGGTGGCGATTTCAACTGTGTTCTGGATCCTCTGTTTGACACCTCTAAGGGGACTTCTAGCGTACCTTTCTCGGCTCTGAGGAGGATTAAAGCCCTCCTGTTGGACCATCAACTTTTAGATGTATGGAGGATTATAAATCCTAGAGAGAGGGACTATACCTACTTCTCCCCCCCTCATAATACCTATTCACGTATCAACTGGTTTTTGGTCCCCCATAGATACGTGCATCTCATATCGCGGCCTTCTATAGGCTCAATTTCGGTCTCTGACCACGCTCCCATCTCCATCTCTCTGTCGATTCCGTATTCCCCCCATCGGGACACTGGAGGCTCAACGGCTCCCTCTTTTAGGACCCTGAGTTCAAGGCGGAAATTCGGGTGGCAATCGCTGAATTTTTTTCAGTAAACGACACCCCTGACGTTTCTCGGATGTCCCAATGGGAGGCTCACAAGTGTGTGATTCGGGGTCTTTTGATTAGAAGGGGCGCCTATCTTAAAAAGGAGAGGGAGAAACAAACAGCTCACCTGTTGCAGGAGATTCGGAGTCTGGAGACTAGGCGTAAACAATCCTTAGACCCCGCATTGGGTGCTAAATTGGCTAAACTACGAGAAATCCTCCGGGACGTGAGTTTTGTGGAGGTGAGGGGCCAGATTGCTAGGTGCCGTAGGCATTTCTATGAATTCAGTAATAAAAGCGGAAGGGCTCTTGCTAGGGCCTTGCAGGGGAAGTGGGCCAGAAACTTCCTCCCCAGCATACTTGACCCAGGTGGTAATAGGCACTATAAAATAGGGGACATAGCCGAAACCTTCAGGAACTCCTGTACAATCTGCCGCAAAATAAGTCTCAGGCTCATCTGCAGAAAATCAGGGACTACATCCAGAAATCGGGCCTTCCCCGGCTTGGGCAGAGTATGGTGGAGGCTCTTGAGGAGGAGATTGACGTGGGGGAATTTTTAAAGGCCGTCAAGAACATGAAGCCTAGAAAGGCCCCTGACCCAGATGACTTCAGCCTGGAATACTATAAGGAATTGGCGGGTACCCTGGGTCCTCACTTTATTTCTTCATTCGGCTCTTTGAGCGATGGCCTCCCCCCTCCACGGGACCCTCTCCGAGCTAGCATTGCCGCAATCTCTAAGCCGGGCAAGGACCCAGCGCAGTGCGGCAGCTATAGGCCCATATCCCTGTTAAATTGTGACCTCAAGATATATAATAAAATCCTGGCGGACAGAATAGCCCCCCTCCTCCCGGACTTCATACATTGGGACCAGGTGGGCTTTGTTCCAAACTGCGAGGGGAGAGATAATACGACGAGAGTTCTGGGTGTGATCCATCATGCGCGACAGACGGGGGAGGCTGCGCTGCTTCTCTCCACGGATGCCGAGAAGACTTTTGACAAGGTGAGTTGGGTTTTCCTAGAGGAGACCCTTAGACACATTGGGCTGGGTGACAAGATGCTTCGCCGGGTCCTGGCTTCATACACCTGCCCCTCGGCGTCCGTGGTGGTGAATGGCCTGCCTTCCCGGGCCTTCCATTTATTTAACGGGACGCGGCAGGACTGCCCACTTTCCCTGCTTATCTTTATCCTCTCATTGGAGCCATTCCTTCGGTTGATTAGACAAAACGTGGATGTCGCGGGGGTGAGGGTGGGTGGGACTGAGCACAAGGTGGCGGCTTACGCCGACGACTTGATGTTCTTCGTCTCGAAACCAGAGATCACCTTGCCAAACCTTCTTGCAGAGCTCAGGAGTTTCCAGGAGGTTTCCAATTATAAGATCAATTACCAGAAGTCCTCTGCCTTGAATATCAATGTCCCTGCGGAGAGACTGCCACGTCACGGAAAACTTTCATTTTAAGTGGGAGCGGGAGGCTGTTACATATTTGGGCACACGGATCCCTTCCAAATTACAATAAACGTTCGCATTGAATTTTCCCTCCCTGTTAAAAAGGTTGGAGGAAGACCTCTTGAAATGGAACAGGGAAGTCTTTTCTTGGTTCGGAAGGGTTAGTGTCATCAAGATGAACATCCTGCCCAGGGTGCTGCACTTATTCCAGACCCTCCCAATAGACATTCCCACTACCTTCTATATAAACATAACAGTGCAAGAATTGCTGCCAAAGAGGTAGGTGCAAATCACAGACAAAATACATAGAATGTTATCATCTTACTTGCCAAATAAAGTGCCATGTGCGGACCACCACTGGGACCCCCAAAATCCCTGCAACGCGTTCCGTGACCTAAAGTCACTCCTTCAGGCAGAGTACGCACGTACTCTATGCATTTTGTCTGTGATTTGCACCTACCTCTTTGGCAGCAATTCTTGCACTGTTATGTTTATATATATATTGGGATCTGATGCACTTCGGAAGCACTTGACACTTTATGATTTGATTTGTAAATATAGTATTATTAATTGTTTATTGATATATTAGGGTCCCCCACTGGGCACATTAGAATTTAACCCCCTCGCCCCTCAGTTGATGGCAGTTTACATATGTGTTACATTAAAATCTGTTAAAAACATGTGTCTTGATATGAAATTGTGATAATTCAATAAATTTGATATGAATTATAACTAATAGAGTGCCTTTGTCAGTCTCTGGCTATATCCCCCTTTGGGGTTGGGGCATCCCTCGTGTTTGTATTGTAAAAATAAACACACTAACACCAGAAGGAATAATGGCATTTATTAATTTTTTTTTCTCTACTCACCTCCAATCCTGTGTTTAATGCCGATGACAGATGCCGGTGGTGATCGTTGCAGGGCGGGTGGGGGAGCAGGGGAACAGAGCCCCCTGCCCTCCCACCCACTCTGCACCAGTGCTACCCGCATCTGTCAGAGCCAGGCCAGAAACTACGGTGAGTGGGATGACGTCATCCTGCTCCTCCCAGAAAAAGCCATGGCTAGAAGCAGTGGCCGCCAGCACTGTCAGAAGAGAAGACCCAGCCGGAGGGATCAGACAAGGAGGTGAGTAAATGCCATTATTTCTTTTGTTTTTACAGCCACATGTTTCATTGGTGGCAGAAGTGGGAGGGTCTGTTTGAGGCCCCCTCCTGAAGCCAGGAGGAGACCCGGGGGAACAGGAGACTCTCAGCGCTGGATCCAGGCCAGGGGTGAGCGTATTTATTTTTTACAGTGGCAGGGGAAAATGCCAAGCACATAAAATAGCCTGCCTGAAGCTTCTTGCCATTTGTTTAAATAGGAGCAACCACCACCCTAGAGTCTAGAAGAGTCTAGAGGCAGTGGTTTCCCTCTTTATGGGGCATCCCAACTAGGGATGCCCCATTGTATAGAGGACATTTTTCAATAAGGCCTTTGTTTGCAGACATGAGCAGGTCAGAGATTCAATATAATATTTCCTACAATGCTGTTTAGCAGATCCCACAGCAGTCATATGATTGTGTGCAGAGTTCCTCCTCTTGTTATTGTGTAGTATACTGCTAGTACAATGGCTGCTACATCCCCAGTTAGTGGCAGACGGCTGTTGTGATCTGGAGCACACAGCAGCTATCCAACACTAGCTGCAGAGACACAAGACACCGCTGTCAGACTGCACAAGATGGCGTGGGACCTCAGGACTCTTCCTTTGGCTGCCATGAGTGCTGCAACCATTATTTGGTAAGGATTTTCATTTTACTCTTGCTATACAACATATCTACTGTAAGACAGCAGCAACTTCCATGGTAGCCCTAGGATCAAGTCCCAAGCTCCCAAATAATCTCAGGCAGTCTCTCGCAGGTACAATGTTTTCTGCATCCCCAGCTAGCACTGGACGATTGGTGCTGTGATCAGGAGCACACATCAGCTATCCACTATTAGCATTGAACATAGATCTAAGGAATCCAGATACTTGACACATTACTTAATGTCTCATTGCCTGTAGTGGGTGTCTGCCATCACTCCTACCTTTCTGACCCTTTGCAGAAAACAGGGGTGACCAGGACAACCAAGATTCATGTTGCAGAGCTAGAGAAATAAATCTGCTCAACCTACTGATCACAAAGGCAGCCCGTGCAGGGCTTTTCCACAGCTTCAGGGGCGACAGAGCTCAGAGAGCCATATATTCAGATGGAAGGATAAGATATTGGGATGGGCTATCTCTCCCTCCTGCTGGGACTATAACAAATAAGATGAGCTATTCTGAAAAGCCTGCCAGCTCCCTGCTGAGAGGTCTATTGTTTTACATTATTACAGTCAATGTGCAATTTATTTATATTAATTGTTTCTATTGTAATCAGCTGTGATCATTTTTATAGCAACCATGAGCCTACTATTGGAATTTAAATAGCATACAGTGCAATGTGTAATGGAAAAGTCTGCTCTGTACCATCTAAGCCCAGAGGTCAAAAGTGGTGGCAACAGCAAGGTTGAGTGGTCAACCAGGAATGGTGTCTAGTGCTGATGGCAGGGGATGATCTGAATGCAGTAGCAGACGTGGTCCGGCTCCAGTCAACTGGTAACAGGCTTGGCACAAGACCTGGTCATATAAGGCAAGATGGGGGAGCAAGGCTTGGCACTAGATGTGGTCAGACAAGGCAGGGTCAGCAATAGGCTTGGCACAGACATTCTAGTTCCTGGAGGGAGGGTTTGAATTAACTGGCCTTTGATTATCTGATGCACCCCCCACACAGCACTGGCATTGCCTAGCAACACCAGACGCAGAGGTTGGAGTGATGCTGGAGGCGATATAGGCAGTGTGGCTAGCAGAAGCTGTTTCCAGTGAGCAACGCTACGTGGCTACAGGTCACAAGTCACAAGAGCCATCCACAAATTCAAAAAACACAAGAAAAAGACTTTGACGCCCAATCATTACTGGAGCTAAGCAGAAAATGACACTCTAATTCTATAATTATGGTAAATGTGTAATTAATTAAAAAAACTAATTAATGACACAGTTGTGATAGGAAGCTCTTGTAATGCAAACCTCCTTACTGATGAAGGCTGCCCCCATGCAAATAGACCAATGGCCCTGGTGGCCCAGCTCTGACCCTGGCTCGGGAATGTCAATCTCCTTTCCTCCTCATTACACAAATAGAAGCATCTTCATGATGTGATTATTTGCTAGCAGAGCCTCCCGCTGCCATTTCATTTATTGTACATGAATTGCTTTTTTGTAAAATGTTCCAATTAGTATTTGAAAACACATATCAATTATTTACAAGGAAATTATAAATGGCTGTTGTGAATTTATGCAAGCACGTTTAACTCTATGCTGCCAATACTCTGCTCCTGTTATTTTATTAGTTTTACCATAGGCTGCAGGCCTAGTTTTTCACAAGCATATAAAAGTCAAAGCTCTAATAAGACACATCGAAATTTAAACTGACAGCTTTAGTTTAGTTAAAAAAATGGCTGATGCTATAGCGTTGCCTGATCTGAGACTGATTCCCCTACAGATATATAAGTACTGCTTACCAGCTGGGGCTGCCAATACCCTACATTACTATAGTCAGCTGACATACAGTGTAATTAAAAAGCAGTCATACAAATATAGGATCCTGCTTTTTATCAATGTGTGTATATTTCCAAAAATCAGACCCTTTATGACCATAGATTATGGGTAGTAACCTAACCAGTTAAGCTTAAAATCCTTGTCCAGGCACACAGTAACTCCCCACCCCCCCACCTTATCCCCATTTGGAACAGTATAAAATGAGCCAAATCAAAGCATCTCTTGGAGTATATGTAAATGCCGCATGTACTTTAAGCGAAGCTGCTTTCTTCACTTTAATTTCTGTGTCGTGGCTGACCTGAGAGGGATGTGTCAAGGCACAGCTTTGAGAATGCTCTGCTGTGGTCAGAGACTGTGGGACCATTGTGGCTTGTTATGCTTGCTCATGCTGTGACTTCCAAAGGACAAAGTGGCTTTTTTGTGTGGTTCTGAAGAAATTTGGAGCCTTGATATGGCAAACTTTGGAGCCTTGATATGCCCATTACACTGTGTGGCAAGACATGGAGGAGAGGTATAAGTTATAGGCATCAAGTAAGCAGTTGCCTGATTATTGATGTTGTGTTTACCTTTAAAGCGCAGATTTGCACATAGGTCCCCAAATTTGACTGCTACTTGTAGTTTTAGAGGGCCTCCAGTTCAAAGCATCAGGAAGTTTGCTTGTCCTCTAAGCATGGGGGAATTTGCTGTGATTCCACTTAGCAGCTTGTGATCTGGCAGTCCCATAATGTACCACTTTTATGTTACCTCCTATGAGTGCTGTTCACTTGACAGTTGGAAATCAATTGAGTAAGCCCGGTCAGTGGGCAAACACTAATGAGTAAGCTCGACAGAAACTTGATAGGCTGCTGGCGGTCACATCAATGCAGGGAACTCAGAAGTCTCTGGCTGCCAGCCAGGAATGTCGATGCCTAGAGGTCCTCTTTTACTGTGCTGAAAGCTGTCATCATACATTTTTTTGTCCCAGGCAACGGGGAAGGTCATGCCTCCCAGATCCACTTTCTGCCCACAGCGAGGCTAACAGAATGTTGGGAGGGATGAAGAGTGTCCTAGTTATTTACCCCAGTTGGGTTTCAGGCTGAGCGCCCTCTGAGAATCGTCATGGTGACTACTGGTCTAGAAACAATTGTTAGTGGTGCTTTGTGTGCTTTCTAAATTTAATTTACAAAAATTTCCTATGTGTGGTATTAGGAGGAAGAAGAGGAAGTTCATCATAAAAAAACAAACAAAACAGGGTTGTTAATTGCATAGAAACCTAATAATTTGTGACATTTCCACCTTTTGGTACAATGATACCTATGGATTATCTTTTACATTTGCTTCTTTTCTGAGATAATCAGACATAAATGGGGTCACATACAGAAAAAGGACTACTGGAGCGATCCAAAGTGCTCATTTTGTAGAAACATAGTAGGTTGATGGTCAAAGGAGACGACATGATCTATTTAGTCCGCTCTTATGTGAGTATGGTCTCTTTAGATGTACACTTATCCCAGACATAAGGCCTGATTCAGAGCCTCCTCAAAACCGTGTCATATATGGCCCGTTCTGAGGATTATACATTTTTTCCTGTATGCGTATGAGCTTACGCATGAACCTGAGCCTCCATCGGAAGCCTTCCGTTTACTGTTCGTAGCTGCGTAAGCCAACGAGGATGGCATTTTCTGCCTCTCGTAGCGTCCTCGTATACCTCGTATCCTACCGCTTTTCAGCATTTTTGAACGTAGTTTCCCACAAAGATTTTCTGTGTCCCGTTAGAGTCTGCATGCATCTTCCTCCCAATATACGTCCAAACTGCATTTTCTGGGAAATCTGCTGTGTTTGCATGCATGTACGCATGTGCGCAGCTATTACCCTTTCATGTCCCCGTCTCAACTATTCTCTCACTCACTTCTGCTTCCATACTTACCTCAAGTCACTCGCGGTTCCACTTAAGATGTTCTGTCCTTCATGCTTACCTGAACTCACTTGCGGTTCCTCTTAAGATGTTCTCCCGTCCTTCATGCTTACCTGAACTCACTCGCGGTTCCTCTTAAGATGTTCTCCTGTCTTTCATGCTTACTTGAACTCGCTCGCGGTTCCTGTTTTTTTGTTCTCCCATCCTTCATGCTTTCCAAATGTTCTTCATTCTCTGATTAATTTGGGGATCCTTCTTGATATTTTCTTCCGTATGTGTTTTTTAGCCTGTGGTAAGGGTTAAAAAGTCTATTGCTTAACATCAGCTAAACACGAAACATGGGTCATTTTAATAACAGGTTTTATTTTTAGATAATTTTTTTTGTTTTTGTTTTTTGAAACATTTAAATTTTGTAAATGTACAAATGTTTAAAATTTTATCAAAGTTTTTGTTATCAACAAAGTTTGAACATTAAAATTTTATTATAACAATACAAACAAATGTGGCAGGCCCCAGGAATTTAGTTTTCACTGGCCCCCATTGAAACAGCCAGCTTCTGGATGTCGCCCACCAGCCGATACACCGTCGCCGTCAGCTGTTGTAGTCTCTCCTGTGGTGTTCCTGTGTAAAAGAAGCAATAAATATTTCTAGCCAAATACATGTTTTCTAGCTGTGGAATGAAATATTATTAATGTTCCAGCAAAGGCATGAGGCCATAGGTCATTATGCTAATGTATTATGCTAGGGATCAGGCCATAGGTCATTATGCTAATATATTAGGCTAGGGATCAGGCCATATGTCATTATGCTAATGTATTAGGCTAGGGATCAGGCCATAGGTCATTATGCTAATGTATTCGGCTAAACTTTTTAAAGACCTGTGAACGAAGCTATGTTATAGGTAATAAAATAATTAGTCTACAAACTTACCAGGCTGGTGGACGACCTCTGCTTGGGGGACCAGCATTCTGTCTGGGGCCAAGGCAAGGCAACATTTGTTTCATAATGTCTGTGTGACTACACCCACCTTTGCCATGCACCTCAGGGGCATATTCTGGTGCCCTCTCCAAACCCCGCTCTCCACCCGCTACATCGTCATCTAAAAGAATAGAAGCAGGGAATGAGTGTGTGTTGACAATGGATTTACCTGTGTGTGCTTCAGTCAGACAAACATACCGGAGTGTTGTGGATCCGGCATCCGGTACGGCTCCCTGGCGATGTGCCGTTGCCCCTCCTCTGTAGACAGGTCTAGTGGCTGCTCGGAGCCACCTACAGAGGAGGGGGGGAGGAACTTGGCCCTGGAGACGAACCACCCTCACTAGGCCCAGATCCATTCCGCACTGGCCGGACTGCTCGCCTCCGGGTGGGTCGAATTCTGAAATCCCATTCGCTCACTAGAAGTGAGTAGTATTCATAAACGGAAGCCTAAATAGGGACTTTTGGATATCTTAGAAAGAATAGTCATGTACTTACTTGGGAAATGTTCAGGGAAGAATCGGCTCACCCGGGGCCTCTTGCTTCTCTTTAGGTCTGACCAGTGTTGGATGATCTGGGTGAAGGTGTCGGCTGCAATTTTGGCCACGATCTCCAGGGCCAACATCCTTTTCTGGAAGTCATTCACCAAGTAGTCGTACCTGGCCTCCATCATCATCTGAAAGATAAAAGTAAAGCACGTTTGATTAATGAAAACATCATACAAATCACAATCACAGTTATAGGAGGTTGCTAACTTTGATTCAACATAACATTTCTAGCCTTCATCTATGTGCTCACTAACTTTTGGTTGGAACGCCGTTTCAAATCAAATTGCGCCCCCACTGTTTGGGCCTGCGCTGCCTAATCACATATGCATGCATTTTGCCTGCAAATCAACGGCCTGAACGCACACTTACCAGCATTATGGTCTCCTGTGGCTCATGAGTGAAGAGTGTGGGGGCCATCTTGATTGCCTGGTTAAGCAGATATGTTGCACTCCAATGGTTTCCGGGATGCGCACGTCCGTACGCACGTCAAGCACGTCGCCATGTCAGCCAGGTGAGGCGTGTGCAGATCCTTGAGACAGCATGGCGGAATGACAGCCGCAACTTTCGGGCAGTGAACCTAAGGTTAAGAGAGGAGCTGGCAGCACATTTAGTCAACTTCAATAACAACTTCAACACCCTGATTGAGGAGATTAGGAATAGTAACAGGCAGACCAACAGGCATAGGGCGGCTTTGCTTGAGTTGTGGCAGATGATGAATGCCACACAAGCATAGATGTTGGCCATCCTCCAAGCGCAACAAAAGCCTTAGAATGTCAGTACAGCAGATGTTCATTTATCCTTGTATTTCATTCCCACATCTTTCCACTACATTCCCACACTATTGACCTGTCTGGTGACATACCCCCCTATTTGCCCATTTGTGCTTAGGCAGGTGGTTTAAGAATTTCGGCCATAAACCTCATGATAGTGTTCAGAGACCCCACTTGCAAATGTTTTTTTTTTCAGACTCATTAAAGCGCCCGCTCAAGCTCACACGCAGCAGGTGTATGCCTAATGAGATCGTGCCAAATTCATTGTGGGTGGGTTTTCTAAAATTCTTGGGTAGCTAAAAGCACATTACTAGCTCCAACGTGTGCTCTTAAAGTATTTTGTGGGAGTGGCTTGGGGGCTGGGTGGCATAGGCTGGCTGGCCCTTTAACTTGCAGCAGTTGAGCTGCACAGTGATTTTGGGCTGGCTACATTGTAATGCTGAAATAGGCCATGAGATGGAGAGGGTGTGGTTTTGGCCCTAGGGATTCCTGCCCTCATGGTCCCCTTGCCCTTAAATTTAACCTTAACATTAAAAGTGTGCCCTATGGGTAAGAATGTTGGTGTACGGGGAGCATTCTTGTTTGAGGAACTGTCCTTGGATACCAAGCCTGTGTGAAATGTAGAGGGGCCCGGATTGGGGACCAGTGCATCCTTCCTTGGCCTACTGGCTGCCCACGTAGGCTGCGATTGGCCTTCCACACCTAATTTCTATATTGACGCATGAATTTTGTTCCTGAGTTTGTTGTGTGCTGTGTTATTTCCCATTTCATAAATATTTTAATAACAAAATACGTTTTTTGAGACATAAAATATTTTGTGTTTAAAAAGCATTTCAGTCGAATCTGTACTAAAGTTTTTATGGCAACAGTAGGATGTACTATTAAGCAAATTAAAGTATACATGTCATATCTTGGTTTAGTGACAAATCTATACTAGATCTAATGACAAGCACATAGATAATTTTTGGTTTTTGTTTGGGAAAACACCAAATTATTGGATTGACCCCCCCCCCCCCAAAAAAAAAAACCCAAATTATGGGGGGAAAAAACCCAACCTTTGGGTAAAAATAAAAATCCAACATTGGCAGGAAAAAAAAAAAAAAACAAGAAAAAAATTACTCAAAAAAAGAAGAAACCAAATGCTCGGCTTGGCCAGAAGAACTCTGGGTGCCCTGATATAAGACCTTCGGAATGTCCGTGGTGGCTGGAGAGGGTGACTCCTCAACATACCAGGGCACCTGCTGCATTAACGCAAAGTTATGTAGGACACAGCAAGCCATTATGATCTTAAGCACCTTGTTGGGGTCATACTGCAGGGTACCCCCGGTATGGTCCAGGCATCTAAACCTGGTTTTAAACAGGCCGAAGGCCCTCTCCACCACAGCCCTGGTCTTGCGATGGGTGCTGTTATAGGCCTCCTGGGCCTGAGTCTGAGGGCGCAGGACGGGGGTCATCAGCTATGGCAGCAGTGGGTATCCCGAATCCCCTGAAACACAAACAAAAAAAAAAAATTAGGGTCCACTTGTTAGCTACATTGTATGTCATGTCATCAGAGTAAAATAACATCCATATGTTGAGACAGGTTTATTGGCAAAAATTAAGATTTACATTGAAAGTCTAATGCAATTCTTTCACAAAACTTACCCAGTAGCCATCCACCAGACAATTCTCCTGATTGAAAACGACCATACAGGCTCGAATTCCTCAGGATATAGGCGTCGTGGGTGGATCTGGGAAAGCCAGCCATCACACTAAGAAAGCGTAGATCAGGGCCAACCACAGCTTGGACATTTATGGAATGGCCCAGCTTCCTGTTCCTGTAACAGCAGAAACACAGGTCATTAGTACACTAAAACAATACCCACATTAAACTAAAGACACAACACAAATAAGGTATCCTTAACCCTTTAAATGCCAAGCACATAGTTTCTACGTGGTTGCTTCTCCTACAGTTAAGTGCCAAGCACGTAGAAACTACGTGCCTGGCATTTCCCCCTGCTAGTGTAAAAATAGAAATAAAAAAAAAACTTACCTCTGGTATCTGTGGAAAGCTGGGGTTCTCCTCTTCCTGGGGGGGGCATCCGATCCCTCCCCCGTCATCTCCCATCTTCAGGAGGGTGCCCGAAACTGGCCACCCCCCCCCCCCCCCCCGTTTTCGCCACTGACAGTTGCGCTGTCACTCACCTCCTTGCCCGATCCCTCCGTCCGGCTCTTCTCTTCACCAGGGGGGGGGGGCCGATCCCACCCCTGGGCTCCGCAATCTTCGGGTGAGGACCCTCTTCCAGGTCCTCACCCCCTATAATGGCGGCAATGGCCGCCGCCCCTAGCCCTGCCTTTTGTGGAGCTGACGTCATCCCGCTCCTCTTAACCCTCACCCCATCTCCGGCGTCTGACAGATGCCGGTAGTTGCGGTGCAGAGTAGGTGAGAGGCGAGGAGGCTCCGACCGGAGCCTCCAATCACTATCGGCATCTTTCAGAGGCAGATGACAGCGGCGCGGGACAGCGGCAAGGGAGGCAGGATCGGAGGTGAGTAGAGTAAGAAAAAAAAATAGAGATCATTTTTTTCTGTGTGTGTGTCAGTGTCTTTATTTTTTACATTTAACCCCTTGTGAACTGGTAAGGGGTCCATGATATAGCTCAGTCGGATTTTTTAAGGCTATACATGATAAGGACTATTTACAGTCTGCCTGAAAATATTTCTTTAAGGCATACATTGAAATGATTAGTTAAGGTATGCCTGAAAATATTTCTTTAAGGCATACATTGAAATGATTAGTTAAGGTATGCCTGAAAATATTTAATTATGCCATACATTGAAATGATTAGTTAAGGTATGCCTGAAAATATTATATTTATTTAAGGCATACATTGAAATGATTAGTTAAGGTATGCATGAAAAGGATTGATTTGTATAGACATTACAAGATAATGAGCAAAAAATAGTTAATACAAGTCATAATGTTGACCCAAACTACAAACCTAAATAGATATTCCTCATCGGCTGGAGGAACCAACGCAACATGAGTACAATCGATCGCACCCATGACTTTGGGCATGTCGGCTACATTAAAAAAGTCCAACTTAACCGCATTCCAGGCTACCGTGTTGTCTGGGAAATAGATGTATTTTTGACACAGGGTAGCCATGCCATTCAAAAACTTGGTTAGTGTGCGGTTCAGCGTAGGCTGGGACATCCCCACGGAGAGGGCACCCAGCCTCTGGAACGAGCCGTTCGACAAAAATTGCAGGCAGCCAAGCATCTTGGTCATACCGGCAATTGCATGGAGGGAAACGCAGTTAAGGCGGGTGAGCTCGAACAGCTCAACGTCATGCATGCGATCGATGTCCATGCGTGCGCGGTATGATCTGGCTTCTGCTATGGCGATGCCGTTCAGCTGCAGGCGCACATACTCCTCCACGTCCTCCTCAAACATCTTAACAGCTTGCTTTCACCTACAAAATGACCCCGTAAGTCCAGCGGAAGTAAACCCGTTTTACTGAGTGGCTTGTCATCGGCAATCAAGGCGCAGAATCACCCACCAGCCCATACCAATCAAATAAGTTGGCCGATATAACGGCAATTTGCTGATAAACATACGTTTTTTCGAAAGCGCGTATAAGCGTCAGCGTAAACGCATATACGCATGAAAAAGTAACGTACAAGCCGGAAAAGCATGGAAAAATTCTCAAAAAATACACAGACGCATGCGAAAGTGCATGTGTAAGAGGCACAGAATCAGGTCTATAGTTTCATTTACTGTAGAGTCCCCAACAACCTCTTCTAGTGGTATTTATACCATCTGTATTTCTAATTGCAGATGGCATATTCAATGGAAATTGATCTCTCTATCACAGAAGCACGATAGAGAGATCAGTCACAAATTGCAGAGCTTATTACATTATAACAGCACACAGCACACAGACACGTGTCTTGCAGGTACAATGTAACATGGCAAGGAGTGCTGGAGAGAGGCAGTCGGGCAAGTTTAAAAACTGCACCCTAAATTTTATTACACAGTGTTGTAAGTGTATGTGCTGGTCATCATGTCCACACTTACCTTAGCTTGATTTTGGTTAAAAAGTTCTTATTTTATGAAGTCTTTTGAACACTAACTCAATCCTGGAAGTCGGAACCGGTGGGAGTGTGTGGTGGCAGCAAATGCCGGTAAGGAGAGTGTGTGTGAGAGAGACGGAAGGGAATGTGTTATTTTTAGTATACAGTACGTCCTGCTCAAAATCTAATACTTACAGTTGGGATATACTCCACCAGATGGCGCTGGACTGCAGAGACATCGAAAATAGGCTCTTCCCAGCCCCTCAAATACCCGGGGACCTCCCACAAATCCCCAGAATTTCTATGCAGTCTGGCTGCGAAGGACGAGAGATGGCTCTCTACTCGCAGGTGAGCGGGGCTATTAGCCCGCGGCCTTGCAGGACTATTCCCACCCGTTCCACTAGTAATATGCCTCCCAGCCTTGGCTGCGCTGGTCGGGTGAAGGTAGGCAGCACCGCTGTTAGGTGTTTAGGAGCGCTGCTCCACCGCAATCCCCCACCAAAGGGTAGGCGGTTCAGGCTTATGGTGAGCCTCTATGGGATGCCCCCCCGCACTTGTGCCCCCTTGCCCATGCCCATCGGTGGGCCCTGTTTAAGTGGCCGTTGTCCTCCCTCATCCTCCTTGTAGACTTCGGGGAAAAAGAGGGGGGGGGGTGTAAATGTGTATGCTATGCATTCTGTGTTTTACACTCTGTTTAGTCTTGTGTCAGCCGCCGCGCTGACTTGCTTTTACTGTCTTTTTAAAAAATAGCTGGTTCCGCGCTTGGTGGCGGCATTACCTCAGGCGCTGGTGCGCCGTCATTGGCTGCTTGCACGTTCTGGCTTCGCGCTCTTCGGGGGGGGGGTGGGGGCCCGTCTATGGCGTGCTCCGCGTCCTCGCTGATACCGGCCCGCCCCTCTAGGTATACCGACGCCATCTTTAACCTGCTTGGTTGACCCATGCACGACGGACCCCTACTTACCGCGGTCCGTAAGTGCCCTCGCGGGCGGCTTTATATCTTTCACTTTGTTACTGTGTGCTTACAGGTCTTGTCTGCTTATGTCTTTCAGGCGGGGCGAACCCTTTTGGCTTCTCCCGGCCCTGTATTAGTATATAACTTGTAGGCCTTGTAAAAATAATACTCCCACTTCCCTAGCGGGTTATTGGGGCATCCGGGGTTGCTATATAGCGTTATTCCCTATCGGCGTATAGCGCCACTATAATCACTATATGGAGGCATCCCAGGATAATGTAACCGGGGTCCCTTCGGGACAAGACCGGCGGTGTGTAGCATGTGGGCAGCCTCACGCTGACGCTGACAAGGCGCGGGTCTGTGTACCCTGTTCTGAGCAGGTGCTTGTATTGCAATCTGGCCTGCCAGTGGCTGCACCTCGTTTCACTTCGCCTGCTCCCCCAAGCTTAAACCTCACTCCTACTGAGTTGCTTACTAGTGGGGATTCTCATCCTGATGTGTCTTCTAGACTGGCTACTGTTAAGCAGTTGATTGCTAAGTCCTTAGCGCGTAAGGCCCCTGCTAAGAAGCGGCACTTGACGCCTAATGTCACTGTTTTCCCTATGGGAACTGAGGAGTTTATTTATAGCTTTGTGGCTATACCCCGTCTGATGAAGGGGAGCTCTTTTCTGATTCAGGCTCATCTGATGAGAGACCAAGGGGTCATGACGAGTCTGGCTCTGACCCCTGGGCCCCGGATGACACTGACAGATTGACCCAGATTTTTGAGGTTCTGTCCATCTCTCTCCCTGTTGCGACCCCCAGGCAAAGAGGGGAGCTTTTCCATACGGCAAAATCATGTTTGGAATTTCCCAAGCAGGCACATTTCCATAACCTTGTGCTCAAGGAATGGGAGCGCCCCAGTAAACTTCCCGGGGTTCCAAAAAGTTGGGATAGGAAGTATCCCTTTCCTGCTGATGTGGTTAAATGTTGGTCATCCCCCCCCCCCCCGAGGTGGATGCCCCAATCCTAGGGCTATCAAACACCTCTGTCATGCATTCCCCTGACTCCACTACCGTGCGGGATGCTGAGGACCGGCGCATTGACCAGCTGGCATCCCTCGCCTTGCATGTGCGGGGACGGCGCTGCGCCCGGTCTGTGCCTCTGCCATTACTGCTGTGGCCACTAGAACCCTTATCAGAAATATGCTTGATAGTGCCCCTGATGATTTGCCTTGTGAGGTGTTTAATGCACTCTCCAGTTGTGATGTTTTTGTAAATTGGATGACACCATCAGAATGTGTGCCAGAACTTCTGCCCTCGTGGTGGCTATACGCCGCTCGGTTTGGCTGCGTCAGTGGGCTGCTGACAACGCTGCCAAGAAGGCCCTCACTGGGTTCCCCTTTAAAGGACTGCGCCTGTTTGGGGACCGCCTGGGCCCTTTTGCTAAGGGAGGCAGGCTACCCCAGCGCAGGCGTCAATCTAGGCCAATTCGGGGTCAGGGTTCCTTCTCCTCCCCTTACCGTGGTGCCAGACAGGGGAGGGGGGTTTCCTTTCCTGGGACCCGGGGAGATTTCTGGGGCAGGGGCAGAGGACGTGGGCGTCCTGGCCCCTCCTGGGGTCCCAAAGCAAAATCCTCTCCCAAGCCACCTCAGGCATGATGGGGCGCCCTCACCCATCCGGGTGGGGGGACGGCTGCAGCACTTCGCTCACATCTGGAGACTTCATATCTCAGACCGATGGATTCAGGAGGTAGTGTCCTCCGATTACAAGATAGAGTTTGCTGCCTGTTCCCCTTCAAGATTCATCAGATCCCAGATTCCTCAGGACCCTGTGTCAGCTCAGGAGCTAGTGCAAGCAGTGCAAGGCCTCCTGGAGCTAGGGGTCATCTGCCAGGTCCCCTTCAGAGAAAAAGGCAAGGGCTTTTATTCCAACCTACTCACAGTACCCAAAAAAGATGGTTCAGTCAGGCCCATCCTGGACTTGAAGATCCTCAACAAGTTTGTCAGGGGCAGGCGCTTTCGCATGGAAACTCTGCCCTCTGCCATCAGTTCCCTGCGCCTGAGGACATCAAAGATGCTTATCTTCATATTCCTGTGTTCCCAGGTCATCAAAGGTTCCTCAGGTTCACTCTGATGGATCAACATTACCAGTTTGTGGCCTTGCCCTTTGGCCTCACTTCAGCTCCCAGGGTGTTCATCATGGTGGTAGGCGGCATGACGTCTCTGCTCAGGTGTCAGGGCGTCCGCGTGCTTCCCTATCTGGACGACATTCTCATCACTTTCCAGTCTCTACATCAGGCAGAGTTGGATACTCAGCTGGTGGTGTCCACTCTGGAGTCTTTTGGATGGGTGATCAACCACCCCAAGTCCTCACTGTCCCCTTCCTTGGTAACTCCATTCCTATGAATGAATCTGGATACAGTTCAGGCAAGGATCTTCCTTCCTCGACAGAAGGTGGACAGTCTGATTGCACAGGCTCAGTTTCTCCTAGCTTGTCTCCATCCCTCCATCAGGCAGGGGTTGCAGCTGGTGGGCCTGATGGTGGCATGCTTCGAAGCAGGCCCTTATGCTCAGTTCCACTTGAGGCCTCTGCAACTTCACCTATTGTCAGTATGGGACAAGGACCTAGCATCCCTGGAAAGGGTCTGTGTGCTCTCCCCCCTGGTCAGGAGGTCCCTCTCGTGGTGGATGGACTCAAGGAACCTGTTGGGGGGCAGATCCTTTCTTGCCCCTTCCTGGGAGACGGTCACCACAGATGCCAATCTGTCAGGTTGGGGGGGTTTCTGGAAGTCCCTGCGGTTCCAGGGGAGGTGGGACCCTCAGGAGGCCCACACACCTATCAATGTCTTGGAACTGCGGGCGATCAGGCTAGTTCTGGCTCACTTGACTACTCACCTTGCGCTCGGACAACCAGACGGCAGTTGCCTACATCAATCATCAGGGAGGGACCCGGAGCAAGGGGGCCCTCCAGGAAGCGTATCTGATCCTGACTTGGGCGGAGGCCAATGTCCCCTGCATATCAGCTGTGTACATCCCGGGGGTGGAAAATCGCCTGGTGGACTCTCTGAGCGGGGGGACCTCTCGCAGGGAGAATGGTCCCTATGCAGCAGGGTGTTTCAATCTCTGTGTCACCGTTGGGGCCAACCAGATGTGGATCTGTTTGCGTCCCGCCACAATCACAAGCTTCCAGCTTTTGTCTCTCTGTCCAGGGATCCTCTGGCCTTGACCTCAGATGCGCTAGCAATGTCATGGCAGGACTTTCAGTTCCTGTGTGTCTTCCCTCCAATCCCTCTGCAGAGCAGGGTTCTGTGCAAGATTGCTCGGGAAGGGGTGCCAGCAATTCTGGTGGCCCCAAGGTGGACAAGAAGAGTGTGGTTCGCAGACGTGGTACAGCTGGCCGTAGATCAGTACGCTCTGCCCTTGGTGCCAGATCTGCTAACTCAGGGCTCACTACGCCATCCCATTTAACAAACTCTGGCTTTGACGGCTTGGCTGCTGAAACCTCCATTTTGATGGAGAAGGGGCTGTCTTCCTCGGTTGTGGATACTTTGATTAAAGCTAGGAAGAAGTCTTCCTCTTCCATTTATTACAGGGCTTGGCGTGCCTACATTGACTGGTGTGAGTCTAAGTCTCTTCCCTCTCGTGTGTTCTCTATTCCCAGGATTCTGGAGTTCCTGCAGCATGGGTTGGAGATGGGACTCCAGCTCAGTACTCTGAAGGGTCAGGTTTCTGCCCTGGATTTTTTCTTCCAGAGTTCCTTTGCTCAGCACCCTCTGATCAGGACTATTTTCCAGGGGGTCACTCATGTGCGCCCCCCACGTAAGCCTATGGTACCTGTTTGGGATCTGAACTTGGTTCTGTCAGCCTTGCAGGGTGCTCCCTTTGAACCTGTGCAGGATGCTGCCTTGGCCATTCTTATGCTCAAGGTTGAATTTCTGGTGGCTATCACTTCGGTCAGGCATGTGTCTGAGTTGGCGGTGCTTTCCATTCAGCCCCCCTACTATGAGAGACACCAGGCAAGGTGGTGTTTCATTTCAAACCTGACTTTCTGCCTAAGATAGTGTCTGCCTTTCATTTCAATCAGGATATTGTTCTTCCTTCTTTGTGCCCTAATCCTAGCAATGCTAAGGAGAGGGTTTTGCACTCTTTGGATGTGGTTAGGTGTCTGAGTAAGTACTATCTGGTGGCTACTGCACCTTTTAGGAAAACTGATGCTCTTTTTGTGGTCCCTTCTGGGCCTAGGAAGGCTTTGGCTCCTGCCAAGTCTACTATCAGCAGTGGATTCGTCAGGCTGTGATTCAGGCCTACTCTGCTAAGGGGAAGAATACTCCCTTCCACCTTACTGCTCATTCCACTCGTGCTATTGGTGCCTCTTGGGCTATTCAGCACCAGGCTTCTGTTGAACAAGTTTGCAAGGCCGCTACTTGGTCTTCTGTTCATACCTTTTCAAAGTTTTACAAGGTTGATGTTAAGGCCTCAGCTGATGCTGTTTTTGGCCGAAAGGTTCTGCAGGCGGCAGTGGTTTAAACTGTCTGCTGCTGATTTTTCTTGGGGGATCCCACCCTACTTTATGGACACTGCTATTGGATGTCGCAACTGTAAGTATTAGATTTGGAGCAGGATGTACTGTATACTAAGAATAATACAATTCTGTGATTACTCACCTGTAGAACTGGTATTATGAGTATATAGTATGTCCTGCTCCAACCCACCCTTGTTTTGCATTATCTTGGATCCCCTGTATGGTGATTGTTATCATTGTTATAGTTGATAATTTGGATTGTTTAATTCTCCCGGCTTCTCATTAACTGCTTTTCAATGCTGGGGATTTGTGGGAGGTCCCCAGGTATTTGAGGGGCCGGGAGGAGCCTATTTTCGATGTCTCTGCAGTCCAGCGCCATCTGGCGGAGTATATCCCAACTGTAAGTATTAGATTTGGAGCAGGACGTACTGTATACTCATAATACCAATTCTACAGGTGAGTAATCACAGAATTGTATTTTTTTTTTTGGGGGGGGGGCATGCTGCACACTGCCTGCAATTGGGATGTCCGTACACTGCCTGTAATTGGGATGTGTGCACACTGCTTGTAATTGGGATGCCTGCACGCTGCCTGTAATGTGGGGTCTGTAATGTGTGATTGGGGGAATTCTGCATACGGTCTATAATAGGGTGATTAGGAGGGGGTATTTTAGCACACCGTTTGGTTCAGAATATTTTTTTTTATTTTTCTCCTCCAAATCCTGGGTCTATCTTATAGGCAGGTGCATCTTATAGGGCGAAAAATATGGTATTAAAAAAACTGTAAGGAAGGACACATCTGTATCACACAGATTCAGAACTAAATGTATCTTGGTATAGAAAGTTAGTTTTTATGAATGGCGCTCGCTATAACGTTTCCAGGAACATAAAGCGCTACAGTACGCAGTGTACACTTTGTTTAATTGCATGCAATAAAAATGAATTCACAACGCACAAGCACATTTGAGGTACAGAGATCAGGATTGTATTGCTTGGTTGCATATGTTTAGCAATGACAGTTACAAAGAGACGGCGACACCACACTCATTAGAAGAAAGCAGAATAAGCAGAATAGCGCTCATCAAACACCATCCACACTAAGTGTGAGTGAGAATCCCAGTTGCTGTCATGCTATAGAATCTATTTGGGGGCACTTGAGAAATGTGAATGATTTGCCAAAAGTCTGAAATCTACAGAAACATACAGGACTTTCTGTATCAGTTTTTTTTTTTAATTAAAGAGGAACTATGGTGACAATTGGGTGGTGCTGCTGCAAATTAAAGAGGGACTAAGGTTTTTTTGACCATAGCTCCTCTTTAAAGGAGCACTATCACAAAAAATTGCCCATAGATAAAAATCCATATAAATATGCTGTATGAAGGTGGGGGAGGGGTCACTTATACACCAGGCATCAAGAAATATCCAGCCAGGCTTGTTTTTCTTTCTTTCAATGGAAGGACGAAGAAAACC
Organism: Gastrophryne carolinensis; assembly: GCA_027917425.1. Lineage (NCBI taxonomy): Eukaryota > Metazoa > Chordata > Amphibia > Anura > Microhylidae > Gastrophryne > Gastrophryne carolinensis. The sequence goes on from CM051239.1 coordinate 255,047,667, forward strand.
AGAGGTGACAGGCTCTGTCACCCCTGATACACTAAACCTCTCACCCCTGGATTTTATTCCTACCATGAGAGAATAAACCGCAATCTTGGTGGCAGTTTTATTCAGTTCGGGTGTATAAGTGACCCCTCCTCTCATTAGCCGCTGTGTTTATATGTATTTTTAATACTACACAATTTCGTGATAGTGCTTCTTTAAGAGAAGTAAAGGATTTGAATACAAATAAATGCAAAATGAGTTTACGTGTTCTTAATGACCTGGGTCGCTGCGCTTTTACACAAAGGGCCCTCTGCCCCCTGTCAACTTAGGTGTTTCTGCTAGCTAGAAAATCCCATCTGCCATTTAGCCAAATAAAAGCCTCCCAACTCATAAGAGACCCCATCAGTTTTTATACTTACAAGTGAAAAATATTTATCTGAATCACTGGTGGTTCAGTGTTTGCCCATCTCCTCCTTCTCTTTCCCTGCCCCAGTTAGCAGCTTGTCACTTATTTTATGATCGGCCAAAAGATGATTCAGTCATGTGCTGCTGTACAGCTCTGTCCTATAGCCTTGATTCAGAGACACATTCGTCCGGACTTCCGTAGCTGTCTGTGAAAGTTTTGGTGGGTGTTTGTCATTTTTTTGCTTTTTTTCGTTCATTTTTCATTCGTACGAACGTTCGGGAAAATGTGTATATGCACTTTCGATGAACGGAAGCAAATCGGAACATTTCCGTTAGTTCGGATCATTTTCCAAACAAAATCGGAAATTTTTCGTTCGTTCAGATAACTTCCGTTGTTGGGATGGGTTTCTGTCTGATTCAGAGAGCTGATTTCCGATGGATCTCCACCCTATAAATCCGTTTCATTTCCGATCCACTTACGGGACCTTTGAGGGCTCGGATTGCTATTGTTGAACATGTTTTGCGGCTATGTGGAGGAGTCTGCGCGCCTTTAGCTCCAAGGCATTGCATGTATCAGCATGGCCGAGGCCATAAATTGTATAGCAATGCATACCTGAATTAATACATTTCATGTATGCCTTATAGATGCATTTTAATGCTGACCTTAATTAGTCCTTAGCATGTAAACATTTATTTTCCCACACATCCATATAATTGCTATTTTTTTTAGACTTATGTCCTTTGTGAATTATATTAGGATTGTTGAACTTGAATCTTAATTTGTTGTAGGAGTTATTGTTTTAGTTGATTACCTTTGCTTTGTGTAATTATTTTATATTTGGTTGCAGGAACTGCAAGATGTGCCACTCGCCCTTGCTCCTGATGCCCGTTCTTTGCCTGCAGAATGCGGGCCAGGGGTTCTCTAATTGGGCACTATGCAAAAGCCGGCCCGTGGCGAGGGCCCTCTGGCTTTTTAAGTCCAGATTTAGGTGTTTGGACCATACAGGGGGGGGGGGGGGCACTGCAGTATGACCCCAACAAGGTTATACCAATATTTTAATTTGCCTTTTTTTAACAGGGACCACAAGTGCCAGAGTGGCACAACTGAGTGTCAGGGTCCTTCAGTTGGTGGGCGAGATGCAGGAGCTGCGCAACTTGTTGGGGACCACAGATGAAGAATAATGTTCAGTGGCCTGCCATTGCTATGTATTTTGTTTTTTATAGTTGTAAAAATTTGAAATTTTCAACATTTAAAAAATTTATATTTTATGATGGAATAAAAAAAATGTTACATTGTCATTTCATTTACAAAATACATTAACACAAAACTAATGGGCCCAGAAATATTTAAAGATGAATATTCACATGACCGAGAAGTGATTTGGGTAAGTTTTAGGGGGCTAAAATGGAAGAAGAACCTAACCAAGAAGTGGTTTGGGTGAGCTTTAAGGGTCCAAAATGGAAGATGGAGGATAGTGCTAAGTGGTTTGGGTGAGCTTTAAGGGTCCAAAAGGGAAGATGGATGACAGTGCTAAGTGATTTAGCTAAACATTGTAGTAGAAGTGAGGGTGGCAAATATGTAGGCGAGCACTTTAATGAGTTAAGTTTGTAGTGCGCAGGCGCAAGATCGTAAGGATTTCCGTCTGGACGATTATTTATTGAAAAAGGGAAACAGAAACTAACGGGAAACGTAAAGGATTCGTTGGGGGATACGATGGGAAAAGGGCAAAAACGAAAGCCTGTAACATGTGAAAATGAAACGGAAAAGTCTGGATGGAAAATGACATTCTCGTATTCGTAATCTGCCGTACGAACGGACGGAAACTTTACAATGCAATGTTTTCAATGCATGCATAGAATCGCTCGTACGCTCATACGAGAACGGAAACATTTCCAAAAAAAAACTAAAACGGACGTTTTTTTTTTTGTCTCTCTGAATCGAGCCTTATATCTATGTGTGGGATGCTGACTTTCCATGCATGTCGGCAACTGTATCTGCATTTTATTTATAGTTTATAGCTGAGGAGGGACACGACTGTCTCCTCAGAATGCTGGCAGCCCCACAAGTACTTACATCAGTTGCTAACCTGTTGGGTGCAGGAGCCTTTCAGGGCTCCACACAGGAACATGACTGTCTCCTCAGTGTGCATATGTTCCCATAAGAACTCACAGCAGCTGGTAACTTGCTGGGTGGTGCCATCTTCAGGGCTCTTCACAGGGCTGAGGAGGGGCAGTTTGCTCAATGAGCCTGCAACCCCACAACTACTTGCACCTGCTGGTGATTTGATATGTGGGGCAGCCTTCAAGGCAGCTGCTGCATATGGACCATTTGTCTTCTGGCTATGTGGTCCATGGTGAGAAAACAAGTGATGGTCTGCTAACTAGGACAGGTGAAGAGAAGATGAGGGTGAGTAGACACTGAACTACCAATGGTTCAAATAAATATGTACATATAGCTATACTATACCCTCAGTGCCACTTAAAAGCAGACTTACAATCATAAAGGAACCACATCTCCTCAACACCTCCAGCCTTCGGTTCATGTTTCAATCTCCAGATGTCTCTTCTCTGGAGGGCAGGTAGCTGCAGATTCAGACAATATGTGCTGCATTTTCTGGTCACCAGCAAAACAAATACCTGTTTGGAGAGATGCTGAAAAAACAGGTCTAGAGGTGCCAAAGCCAATTTCCTTGAGTCAAAGCATGTAGGTCTGCCTTAAATGACACAACCCAACTATTTAGCATTCCTGACCTGACTTGACTTTAGTGAAATCCTGTCTCTTTCTATGTTTCTGTCTCTTTAATTCATCTTTATTTTACTCAAACTAAACTAAACAGCTCTGATTAAGACCTGTGATGGAACATGAAATACATTATTTTCACTGTAAAATTACAGGTAAGGAAAAGCTGCAGAGATAGTGTGAGATAAGGACTAATTGGATGAGCTATTTAATGAAAGAATGATACACTTCATTATTTATTGAATATAATGCATGCTGGGAGGTTCAAAGAGCATTTTTAGCTTCCAGTTAAGTTGGTTCATTTTAAAGAGGTCCATTAACAGATTACATCTTCTTACTTATAATATAATACTAATCATTATTCTTGCTGCAAAAAAGGGTTCCTTCCAACCCAACCAACTCCTTACCAGGATTATAATACACTACAACTAAATGATTACCGTATATTATTTGATTGATTTGTATGAGAAGACAAAACACACAGAAGGCGTGCATAAATCATCATACAATGTACACCACAAAACAAAAGACAACGGATGACTAGATAACCCCAGGGAACAACCCAAATAGATGCCCCATGATACTACCTCCATATTTAGTATGGTATGATTCTTAAGACTGCCCACAGAGGTCAGTATATGTAGTGCTGGCTGACATTATAGTTAAAGTGGACCAAAAACGCCCTGTAGTCTGATAGCTCAATTCCCGCCCCACAGCGCATCCAGATTCAGGATGCCATGCAGTGTGAATACCCCCTCAAGGCCCCTGTAAAAATCTACCTTCTCAGTGGACGCCGTAATCTATACCTTTAGCTGGGTGCACACATCACATCTGAAAGCTATTTACATTCAAATAGCAGACTTGTTACTGCTTTACAATGTATCATGTATCATCAACTGCGCCTTGGCTATAACAATATAACAATGTAACACTTGTTAGTTATAGTATCCGTAGGAAGAAGAGATTATGCATCCCAATATATATAACTCCCATTCCAATATATGGCACTGTGAGATCTGTCACGGGTGTGTGTACACACACATATTTAGTAATACATTAAATTGTAATTACTGTAATAACTATCTAGAGCAGGGACTCATAAGGTCAGGGGGCCACATCATTGTTGTCCCTAAGTCTTATTTAATAGATTCATGCTCTCGTGGCATAATATACAGAAAACAGAAGCATCATTTGTCTTTATTGGTCTAGTTGTATCCAATTTAGTTAAAATGACAAAATGACAATGACAAATGAAAAGGGTCACTGTATGAGCCTGACAGGGCCCCTTTCAATGTTCAAACCAGGGCCCGGTCACATTTGTGCATGAAATACACATACTGCTTACATACACATAATGCTTACAGCAACTTTTGGATCAGTCTTTTACATAAGGAGCAAATCAAGCTTGACTGAAGTTTAGATTGAAGCAGATCAGGTTAGTGTATAGATTGTGCAACCTTGCTGAGTACCATCTGACAGGATCTCGATTACCACCAGTGGTACCGCTACACAGATTGATCTACAGATCTTGTAGGTGTGTGAATATAATGTGCTGCTTTCTGGAAACTGCTACTTATTTGGAAGCCTGGGGTGTATTCCCTACTCACCAAAACTTCTATCAGTCATTATATCTTGAATAAATGATGGTGGTTTACCAAATGCATAGAATTACAGAGATTAAGGATCCACAATTCATATTTCCAGGAATCAGTCCCTCTCACTGACTAGTCTTATATGTGGGCACCCATTCATCTCAGGGAAGACACATCACCTGTAGTGTCTAAACTACAGCAGAATGGAGTCATATATAATCTGATGTGAATATCATGTTGGCGCTCCCCAGGGAACCCACCAAGACTGGATGGACTGTTTTTGTAGTAAAGTAGAGACCTACCTCCAGTTAGATCTCACAGCGGCACACCCCAGACACCCAGCCAGGAAGAGCTTTTTATAGGCTCTGCTATAATTGTCAGTTTTGTGACTAGCTGGATAAGCTGCCTCACACAGCAAGCTCCCCAATACAGCGTCACAGAATACGATGGCGCTTTATAAATAAATAATAATAATACCTTCAATAAAAATGTATTGAAAATCCTTATAGAGGGATTAAAGTGATCTAAAAGACCTGTATTTAAAGGTACAAGGCAGAGAATGATTTCCTAAAACAGAACATGCTGCATACAAATAGGATTGCAGGATTTCTCCCAAAATTCTTTGCAGTAGGTGGAGCTATGTAAATTATCTCTATACATCTCTAAAGCTATTTTCTAGAATATAAAGGGATCATTTGCACAGGTCCGCCTACTGTAAAGGATTCTGGGAGAAATCTCCTTAGTTTGTATGCAAAATGTAAACTTTCTGTAAGGAAAGCACTCTCTGCCTTGAACCTTAAAATCAAGGGTGTCTATAATCCCTCTCTATGACCTAAACTGGGTCTCTCCCTAGCCTATGTTTTGGAACTCCCAAATATCATTCTCTATACAGCCATCTACATCTCTTTCTATGCTGATGAGGATTAGAACCCAGAAACATTCTAACGGCTGTATGGAGATTATTTGCATAGATCTGCCTACTGAAAAGGATTCTGGGAAAATCCTGCTATCCTTAGTTTGTACTCCAGTGGAATCAGAAGAGTGTGCTGCCCAGAAGTGGCATCTCTCATCTCTGCTCTGTGTGCCACCGGGTACATGGCGCCTCTGTGCAGCACGCTCTGCTGAATGCCTTATTTGATAGCTGTGGGGGGCCTGGAAGAAGGTGAATACATAGCCCACTCTCTGGCTTTTGTGTGATTTACATACTGCAGGGCATCCTAATTTGGCCATGGTATCAGGTCGTAAAAGCCTAAAAGAAGAAAGTAATACAAATTATTCTCTATTTGTAAATGGCATTTTCATGTGCCTCTTTTAGCTTAATAGAGTCATAATCAACAGCACCCGTCAGTATTGATAACCTATTTTGTAAACCATTGTGACATTCTTTCTTCACTTACTGTAACTTCTGATTTAATATTTCAGGCTTCACATATTTTTTTCATGCATCGCAAGCTGCAATTGTAAATGAGGTCTCTTCTTTCTCAAGATAACATTAGATTTCAAAATAGCTTGCTATATATTTTGTGCAATTACTTTACACAGTGACTTACTCAAAGGAAAGACAGTGTGATCCAGATGAGGCCCATCTCCAGATCTGATGAGTCCCAACATGCACTACTCACAAAAATGATTTGGCTTTCGGTGAAATATATGGAGAACATACTGCAGAAAGGTCACGTTCAGTTGTACTGAACGTTGAACAGTTGGACATGTGCATTCAAAAGTTTAGAGGTCTCATTAAGTTCATCTGTAAATATCCCTAGCTTAGTGTATATCTCCTTTGTTTGAAGTAGACCAAAAACCAGCATTTTGACTATCCTGTTTTGGTCCTTGGCCCCAGGGCACCCCGAACAAACTCACCTCTCTCACGTCTAATGCGAGCGGACCCAAGCACACTGGCGGGCTGCATCCCCTGCTACCCTCTAACAGCGACCGTGCCCACGATGGCCATTCACAAATGCCTGGCGCGGGTAAGCGCCTTGGTAAAGGGATAGCGGGGATGCAGCCGCTGCTCACGCATGCTCCGTTGGACCAGGAACAAAGGCCAGTTTCTGGGCGACCTGGGGAGTTTCACACAACAGGCACCCCCGATCGGAGTGCCCTGGGGGAGCGAGTATGTCTGCCCTGGAGTCTCATAGATGGTCCTTTTTAAATACAGAATTACATAAACTGAGCAAATACATTAATTTTGTGTTGTCTGGTAATATTTTTTCTAGAGCTGTTATATTCTTACTGCTTGCTGTATTGAGGACATGTGAGCTAGGGTGCTGAGGTTATTTGTGTTATCATTAGGTATAAGTACTTGGGACAATAGGTGTCCCTGCAAGTGGCCTGAATCATTCTTTTTTATCATGTCTATTGTGTTTCTATTCCTCTGATTACAAATATCATGTTGATTAAGCTTTATTTTGGCTGTGCAGCCTTTCATTGGGCTGCTGGGGAATCCGAGCGAGATGATTGGACGAGCGGCCACGCATTTGCCGTAGGACTAGGAAGAGGTGAGTTGGTTTCGGCGACCTGGGTAGTTTCACAAAGCGGGGCACCCCGGGGGCAAGGACCAACACCCAGGAGTCAAAATCCGAGGTTTTGGTCGACTTTAAAGGCTGATGAGAAATTAGTACACCACTGACCATGTTGTCAATGTGTGAGCTGTTCCAGCCTGTCCGTAAGGTTCATCTATGCATGTCTCCACTGCCCTATTGCCAACCTGTTCCAGGTCTGCTCTGCTTTCCTTGCCATCTAACCACATGTTCTTCTGTCCTGTGTCTGAACTGTGCCACATCTGACCTCTGCACTGTTGCTCAATTACCAGCCTGTGCCATGTCTGACCTTGTCCGGTAAATGGCCCAGGTTGAACCCCCAGCCAAATCTCCTGGTGCCATCACCTGTTCCCTGGTCAACAGCATCATTACAACCTAGGAGGTGGCTGCTAAAGCAGAGCTCATTCCACTCAGGCTGCTCTGGTGCTGGCCAGGTGAGAATTCTCACTTCTTTTTAAAGAGAAAACTGCCATTGACTTTAATTGTCTACCGAATCATCCACAAGCTTTTCCCCTAAAAAAAAAAGTGAGAACTGTCACCTGGCTCTGGATCAGCCCCAATGTTTTTACACTAAAAGACTATAGTCATGTTGGCAATGTTACCATGCAAGTAGCTTTCAAAAATATTCTATGGAAAAATGCAGATTTAAAAAGACTGTTTTGCTTGCAGACTCAGATCAATGACCCATAATGCAACAGCAAAGCAGAGCAGAGAATTGCCAAACAGCCTATTATCCTATTATCCCTGCTAATAATCTTAAGAGCTTCTGTAGGTAACACAAAAAGATCCCCCTGTTGCGAAATGGAATACCCTATGCAGTGGGGAAGGCACAGTGGGTTGTCCACCCGCTGTTGTTGCCTGCAGATGCCCTTTAACCCTTTAAATGCCATGTGACTGCATCTCTAAACAGTAAGTGTCAGCCACGTGAAATTCACAAGCCAGGAGTTTACCCCTGCTTGCGACAACCCCACCCCCAAAAAATGCTCACCTTGGGCTGCGATCCATCTCCTCTTCACCCAGATCCTCGCTGACTCTTCCACTGACAAGAGAGAGGTCCAAACAGCTTCCTTCCAACGCTGCTAGCCCCACCTTTTAGAGGGGGGAAGATGAGGCCATCCCGCTCCTGGAGCTGACAGTCCTCTCAGAGGTCGGAAGTGATCAGCGACGATCGGCACGGGATCAGAGGTAAGAGAAAAAACTTATTAAATAACATTTTGCTCTGCATTGTGGTGTTTTTATTGTTTTTAAACCCTTTGTGAACTGGTAAGGGGTTCATGAGACCCCTATACAAGTTCACAAGGCTTAAAGCGGACCAAAACCCACTGAACTTGTAAATTATAGCCAAAGCCCCTGCCAATACTCCCTTCTTAGGGTGTAGAACTTGAAATATATATATATATTTTTCACTTTGTGAATCATTCTGTAAGATTACTTTTTGCTGTCCATCTCTGTAAGATGACAGACGATCAGTCATTACATCGGTGTGGCAATGACATAATTGCCACACACAACAGTGGCAATGAATGGAGGAGGCGGAGCTTTACAGCTAAAACAGGCTCCATTATCTGGAATTAAGTAGGGGCAGTGAAAATTGGCTAAAGTTGCTCTTCATGGGGGGGGGGAGCAATTCAGGGGATGCTAGTTAAAAAAGTGTGTTTTGGTCCACTTTAAGGGCATGGCAAGTCACCTGCAGCAAGCAAGTGACTTACCATTACCTTTCATCTCTATTACCTGCCTCCCCAAAGCCCAGGGAAGGGCAGAAGAGACCACAGTTCACTAAGGCTATGTGGGCTTGTAGCCTTCAGGGCTAGGGGCCACGCACCATGGTCTACAAGCCACCATAGCTGGTGCCTGGGCTGGTTATGCTTGGATATTGGGATCCCACGTCATTTTTTTAATTTTTAAGGGAGGGGGACCCTATGCCAATTTTTTTATTTAACACTTTATAGTGTGGATAGTAGTTGTATTTTATTTGAAAATGTCAAAAAGCACTCTTTTGAGTTTGGGGGGGGGGGGGGGGGTCTCCTAGGCATTAAAGGGGGTTGCGAGGAACAGGGAAAATATTACATTGCATTTTATCACAGATGCAAGCCCAGAGTTCCCCTTTATTTCCCTCCTAGTCATCAATATGCACTCAGGAAAAGGAATTAGCATTTACAGGTTAAGCAGGGCAGATCACAAACCCCCCCCCTCCCCCCGCTGCTGACTGTCACACCTCTAGCCTGGTAAGGCTCCAGTTGGCCTGAAGCTCGCTGGACCCCTGGCTGTGAATTTGTCACATGAAAGAGGGGAGCTGCAGACATCCGGCACCAACACAAATCGGACCATAGCTGCGCCCCTATGTGTCCCAGCACCAAACCAGGTACAGAATCAGAACCGGCTCACAAAACCGCACATGGGGATAGGTTACTGCGGCTCATCAATAAAGGAAAACCAGGTAAATGGAGATTTAAGGTTCTGACCCACTGAGGGACCCCATTTCTGGACTCATCGGATGCCCGGCATCCAGTCCAATTGTTTGGTACCGCTTCCAAAGCCATAGGACCCCCCTGCTCAAAGTTATAACCCCTAAAGGGTTTTAGGGGCTGAAGCGAGCCCCTGAACAGTGGGAGGTGACAACCCGTCCCACAGAGGGGAGGGGGTGGAGGGGTCTCGCCGCATAAATAGGGTAACCTTGAGCCAGGCATTTGTCATTCTCTGAAGGGGTCTCGCGGCAGCGTGCTGGAGGTGGCCCAATCATCTGTAAGCTCTTCACTTACCTCTTGTGAGAGCTCTCCATCACCACTACTCTGCAACTGCATACTAAGGTAAATGAATATTGTTTTTCTGTGTAACTCACTCTATCCTGTAACTGTCTCAGAACATGTATCATTTCATATTCCATCATAGCCAAATGTTTGTTATCACTGCCTAGTGTGCTTAAAACTTAAATTTTAACTTGAGCGATCTGTTTGGCTTAAACCAAGAATCTGTGTGTCCACAGGCTTTGGGCCTGGTATTCCTGATAGGAGGGACTCGGACAAGGGTTTTGGGAAACGCGGTCTGTGTGTCTGGAGGTCCCTGGTTTATAGTTAGATCACGTGACCCGCGGTTCCCTGACAGGGGGGTTCCAATACATATGTGGTACTGTAATCGGGTGAGATGGGGATTTTACATGCAATATGGTTTTCCTGAAGATAATACATTTTGTATTTAAAATTTGAAATAATACAATTCTGTGATTACTCACCTGTAGAATTGATATTATGAGTGTACATCCCATCCCGTTCCGAAAGATATCCTTACACATGGGTTATTCATCTTCAGATGTCAAAAGCAGCATCAGCTGAGGCCTTAACATCAACCTTGTAAAACTTAGAAAAAGTATGAACAGAAGACTAAGTTGCAGCCTTGCAAACTTGTTCAACAGAAGCTTGGTGCTGAAAAGCCCAAGAGGCACCAATAGCACGAGTAGAATAATCAGTAAGGCAGAAAGGAGGTTTCTTTCCCTTAGAAGAATAGGCCTGAATCACGGCCTGACGGATCCACTTGCTGATAGTGGATTTAGCAGGAGCCTGGCCCTTCTTAGGACCAGACGGAACCCCAAAGAAAGCATCAGTCTTCCTGAAGGGTTCAGTAGCCACCAAATAGAATTTCACAGCCCTAACAACATCAAGAGAGTGTAACACCCTTTCCTTGGGGTTACTAGGGTTAGGGCACAAAGAAGGCAACACAATGTCCTGACTGAGATGAAAAGCAGACACAACCTTAGGCAGAAAGTCAGTTTTAAAGTGAAACACCACCTTGTCCTGGTGTCTTTCAAAATAAGGAGGCTTGATGGAAAGTGCAGCCTATTCAGAAACACGCCTGACTGAGGTAATAGCCACCAAAAAAGCTACCTTGACCGTGAGAGTGGACAAAGCTGCCTCCTGCAAAGGTTCAAACGGAGACCCTTGCATGGCAGACAAGACCAGGTTCAAATCCCAAACAGGTAACATGGGCTTGCGCGGAGGACGCAAATGAGTAACACCTTGAAAGAAAGTTTTAACCAGATCATGCTGAGCAAAAGATCTCTGGAAGAAAACTGCCAGAGCAGAAACATGACATTTCAGAGTACTAAGCTGAAAACCCATGCCCAAGCCATTTTGTAAGAATCCCAATATCCTGGGAATAGAGAACACTCGACATGGAAGTGACCTAGACTCACACCAGTCAATGTAAGCACGCCAAACCCTGTAGTAAATGGTAGAGGAAGACTCCTTCCTAGCTCTGATCATGGTATTAACTACAACTACAGAAGCCGGCAATCCCTTTTCCATCAAGATGGAGGTTTCAGCAGCCAGGCTGTCAAAGCCAGCGTTTGTAAATTGGGGTGACGGAGCCGCCCCTGAGTGAGCAGGTCTGGCCCCAGGGGCAGGACGAACTGATCTACTGCCAACTGTACGATTTCTGCAAACCAAATTCTTCTTGGCCAACATGGCGCCACCAGAATGGCTGGCACTCCCTCCTGGGCTATTTTGCACAACACCTTGCCCAGCAGAGGAAAAAACATAAAGGAGCTGAAAGCTCTCCCAGGACATTGCCAGAGCATCCACTGCCAGGGCCAGTGGATCCTGTGACAGGGATACAAAGACTGGAAGCTTGTGATTGTGGCGTGACGCAAAGAGATCCACATCCGGCTGCCCCCAACGGAGACACAGAGAGTGAAACATCCTGTTGCTGAGGGACCACTCGCCCATGCGAGAGCCCCCCCTGCTCAGAAAGTCTGCTTCCAGATTCTCCACTCCCGGAATGAACACCGCTGATATGCAGGGAACATTTTCCTCTGCTCAGGACAGAATCAGGGATACTTCCTTGAGAGCCCTCTTGCTCCTGGTTCCTCCCTGATGATTGATGTAAGCAACCGCTGTCTTGTTGTCTGAGGGGATCTGAACCGCCAGACCCCGAAGGTGCATTGTCAGCTGGTAAAGCACTAACCTCACTGCCCTCAGTTCCAGAATGTTGATTGGGGCATGGGCCTCCTGAGGACCCCACTGCCCCTGGAATTTCAGGGACCTCCAAAAGCCCCCCCAACCTGTCAGGCTGGCATCCGTGGTGACCACCTCCCAGCAGGAAGTCAGAAAAGATCTGCACACTAGCAGATTCCTTGGGTCCAGCCACCATGACAGAGACCTCCGGACCAGAGGGGACAGAACAAATACCTGATCCAGGCACCCTGGGTCCCGATCCCATACTGACAAGAGAAGAACCTGGAGAGGCCTCATGTGAAACTGAGCGTAAGGAACAGCCTCGAAGCTGGACACCATCAAACCCACCAGCTGCATAGCCTGTCAGATGGACGGATGAGGGCAAGACAGAAGGAGCTGTGTTTGTGCTTGAAGGCCCTCTATCTTCAGCTGAGGGAGAAAGACCTTGACCTGAGAGGTATCCAGAGTCATGCCCAGAAAAATCTTTACTCTGGAAGGAGACAGAGAAGATTTGGGAAGATTGATTACCCAGCCAAACATTTCCAGAGTGGATACCACCTTCTGAACATCCAACTCTGCTTGTTGCAAAGTTTGGGAAACTACAAGAATGTCGTCCAGATAAGGAAGAATGCGAATACCCTGAGATCTCAACAGTGCCATAACTCCTGCCAAAACCTTGGTAAACACCCTGGGAGCCGAAGTAAGACCGAATGGCAGAGCCACAAACTGGTCATGCTGATCTTCCACTGTGAACCGGAGAAATTTTTGATGGGCTGCAAAAATAAGCACATGAAGGTAAGCATCCTTGATGTCTATAGAGGCCAAGAAGTCCCCTGGACGAAGGGAATTTATGGCAGAACACCAGAGTCTCCATGCGAAAGTGCCGGAATCTGACAAATTTGTTGAGGAGCTTTAAATCCAGGATAGGCCTGACTGATCCGTCCTTTTTTGGAACAGTGAAAAGATTGGAATAATAGCCCATGCCCCTTTCCCGCAGAGGGACCGGGCAAATGACCCCCAATTCCAGTAGATTTTGGACAGCCAAGCACACGCACTGAGCTGACCGGGGGTCCTGAGCCCTCCGTGAATTTATGAATCTTGGGGGCGACCAGGCTATAAACTCTATCCTGTAACCGGAGGAGATTAACTCCTGAATCCACCGGTCTGAGAAAAGACGTCTCCAGATGTGAGCAAAAAAATGAAGCCGTCCCCCCACCCGGAAGGGTGAGGGCACCCCTTCATGCCTGCGGAGGTTTGGGAGAGGATTTTGGCTTAGAACCCCAGGAAGGACCGGGTCTGCCCCGTCCTCTGCCTCTACCCCAAGACTCACCACGGCCTCCCACGGGGGAAGCTCCCCTTCCTCTTCTGGGGGAATAAAAGGGGGACAGAGCAACTCTGGACCCCCGAAAGGGCCTGAGCGGCTTCTTGCGCTGAGGCAGCTTACCTTCCTTGGCAAACAGATCCAGTTCTCCAAAAAGGCGCAGACCTTTAAAAGGGGCCCCCGTAAGAGCCTTCTTAGCAGCAATATCAGCCATCCATTGGTGCAGCCAAACAGAGCGGCGTAAGGCAACCAGCAGAGCAGAGGTTCTGGCACACATTCTAATGGCATCCTCTAGGGCAGCAAGGACATAAGAAGTAAATTCCTCACAATACATAAGCCAGTTAAATACATCTCTGCCCAAAGCCGCAGAACCACCTTCCAAGGCTCATCTGATCAATCTTCTAATTGCCACAGTAGTAATAGCAGATGCACACACCGGACGCAGCGCGGTCCCCGCACAGGCAAAACCATGTGTAGCCAGCTGATCAATGCGCCGGTCTTCCACATCTTTTAAGATGGTAGTATCAGGTGAGTGCAGCACAGAGGTATGAGATGGTCACAGAGGTCCCAGAACTGGTGCCTCAACCTCAGGTGGGGAACACCATAATTTAGCGGTATCCATGGAAAGGGATACCTCTTATCCCAGCTTTTAGGTACACCTGGAAGCCTACTGGGTTTTTCCCATTCATGTAAAATGAGATTATTAAAATGAGCCTGAGCCGGGAATTCCCAGCGTGGTTTAGCCTCACAAAATAATTCTCCCTGCTGCTGTGGGGGAGCAACAGGGGGAGCAATTTCAAGCACCTCAAATAAATGGGCAAGAAGCCTATCAGTATCAGCTGTATCCCAAGGCTTGGACCCAGTCTTTGGCTCATCAAAAGACCTATTCTGATCCTCAGATTCAGACTCACAGAATAATCCCCCCTCCGGGGAAAAACCAACAATGTCTTCCAGCGCTTCAGAAGTCATGGGGCAAACATAGGAATTATCAATCAAATGCCGTGTCTTGCCAATAGCCTTGCGCGGCCCTCAGCAGGGGCATCCCAGACCACCACGCAACAGTCTGCTGGGTGCAGGAGAGACAGACCTTGAAGTCGCTAGGAACAGAGGAAATCCCACAATCATTACAGAACCGGCCTTGTCCCGAAGGAACCCCCAAACTCAATGTCTTGAGAAGCCTCCATATGGTGATTATTGTGGCTCGCAAGGCCAAATGTGAATAATGCCAGAATAAACCCGGGATGCCCCCAATGCACCGCAAGGGAAGTGGGAGGATTTTATATGTTAGACAATATCCCCTTAATGAAAGTAAAGGCCGGGAGAAACCACTGATTCTATAGGCCTATAAGACAGAAATAGATCCCGTAAGCACAAGGCATAACACTGTAATGGATAAAAAATAGCCCGTGAGGGCACTTACAGACCGCACACGAGACGTCAGCCGCTCCGCACCGCCGAGACAAGATGGCACCCGGATATATACCTCGAGGGGCAGGCCGCGGGGAGTGACGCAAAATGCCCACCTCCCTCCGAAGAGCGCGAAAAGACGCGCCCACGTGAGCTGGACAGCCAATGGCTGCATCAAGGCGTCTGAGGTAAATGTCGCCGCCCCAAGCCAAGCGGTGTACAGTAGCGCAATGTTAAAAAAAGAACAACCAGTGCAACCAATCAACCAGGGATCACTTCTATAGCGCTCCGCATAAGCCAGAGCCTAAAAATCAAAGGTGCCACACCATACAGGAATACATCAGATACAAGGAACACACCCCCCATTTTCCCCTGAGAGACACAGAGGAACGAGGGGAGACAGCGGTCCGGGAACCACTATAGAGGGAAAGGGGGTGACAGGCACAAATGCGGGCAGGGCATCCCATAAGGCTCACCATGGCCTGAGCCGTCTACCCTTTGGTGGGGGAGTTGCGGCGGAGCCTAGCTCCTTGGCAACTAAATATGGTGCTGTCTACCGTCACCCGAACGCTACAGCCAAGGCTGGGAGGCAGTAAAACAAGGACAGAATTGGGTGGGGAATAGCTCAACAGGTCCACAGGGTCAAAGACCCTGCTCACCTGCCTGAAAAGAGAGAGCCACTTTCTCGTCCTGGCAGTCCGCGACTGCAGAGAAAATCTGGGGTTCTGTGGGAGGTGCCTCGGTATATATAGGCCTGAGGGGCCACTTTTTCTGCTCTGCAGTCACGTGACATCTGAAGATGAATAACCCATGTGTAAGGATATCTTTCGGAACGGGACAAGATGTACACTAAAAATACTAATTTTTTTTTTCTACATATTTCACTCAACAATATTTAAAAGACACTGGAAGAATTGCAAAGAAGACATTTCATGTTAAAGCCCAAACGCTGATGAAAAAAATATATAATTTTCCCAGAAATACCTGTAAAATTCCTGCAAAAATCACAGTTAAAAGGGTTTGCACATTGATAGTTTAGGCAAATGTGTTTTTTATTCTGCTTTTTTATTAATCTTTTTTATGGAAACCCTTTCAACCAGTGAATTCCTTGAAACAACAAGCCTGGTATGTCTAGAAAGCTTGGCCCAAGTAGTTTGAGAGAATACAGAGTTTGTGGGGGGGATTTCAAATCTAGGGTTGTTTTTCTTGAAAGAGTTAAAGTTTGGGATGTGTCCTGAGTAGGGAAGGGTGACTACCGATACATATGTTGTACAATTGTAACCGGGAGTAATGGGACTTTTAAACACAATATGATTTTCTTTTAAAAATACGTTTTTTTATTTACAAACAAGACATTTAATGTTAAAGCCCAAACTCTGGTGAAAAAAAAACAATATAAAATTTTCTTGGAAATTCCTGAAAATTCCAGTAAAAAAAAAATCACAGTTAAACATGTATAGTGCAAAATAGTGTAAAAAGGGCTGGCAACAGAGGGTGAGGTAGGCTGGCAGTTAAAGGTTTAATCATAAAAACCTTTGAAAGAATTACAATTCCAAATCCAAAGAAAGTAAAGAGGATAGAGGCATCAATATGCAATACAAAAAATCATAAAAAACGTTTTATTTAAAAATACAAAAAGTAATAACAATTCATAATTTGAAAGAAACTACCACCATCATCACACCTATACCCAAAGGTAAGTATTCAAAAAGCAATTTCAGCAAAGAATGGATGACAGCAAGCAAGAGCACACACTGACTGCTTCTGCACATTAATCATAGTGGAAACAGGATAATTCAACTACATGTCTCCATGTTTTCCTCTTTTGGCCTTATGCCTATTTAATAACTTGTGTGGCCTTTATATATTTCAGACTTTATGCTAGAAGAAATTTGCCAAGGCAGACTCAGCAAACATCATTGTCTCCCATGAGACGTTTCTGCTTGCTTCCAAAGTTCTATCCAGCATGACCATTAGCTAGGAAATGAATACACATTGTCATTGTACTACTTTATTCCCCATACCCTGAGTAATTCTCATTGTTTGCTTTTTAACCATGTGGTGTCTACAGTAAACCTAATAACCTAATACTACACCTTGTTTTTATATACTTTAAAGATAAAAATATAAAAAAAGGTATTTTTATATTTTATTGTAATAGAATGTTAAATAAGTCAAGCTTGCATAAGTACTCCCCCCCCCCACTCTTTATTATGATCCACCTAAATAATTGTTGGTGTGGCACATTCCTTTCCAAATGAATCAAAATCATTAAATGGAGACCCCCTACCCTGTAAATAAACACCCCTGGCAAAATGGTTGTCACCTGAAAAAAATCAGATTAAGAATAATTTCAAATTTCTTTTCACCCTTAAAGTGCATGAAAAACAGAGTGGCCAGCCCTCGGGTGTCCTAAAGCAGGATGCTGTAACCTGGTCACCTTTACCAAAGGCTTGCGTGAAGCTGTATTTGCCAGCCACTGAATCCTCCGCTCCCCTGCAGCCATGTGTGCCGAGGATGCAGCACTTTTGAGATCAGCCACTCAAAATTGCTGCTGGGTGTGGCTTCGGTGGTAGAAAAACCTATTTTTTTTCAGGCCACCGCCAAGGGAACAGCATCTCTCGAGGTACTCAGGGGGAACGGTTGGTGGGGGACTGTGGATAGGAAAAAAATAGTTTCCATGCTATTATTGACTAACTCAACAGTTTGTAAATGCAATGTTTCCACCTCAGGCATAATACCAACATAATAAATGTAAAAGAACTGAAAGAGAAGCCAACAAATGGAATTACTTCAACTGTTCTGCCTACAATCAATGGCTAACATGCTACAACTGTCAAATAAGTCCACTGTGATGTGACAAAATCTTCTGAAGAAGTAAATACTGAAGTGGCTATTGAACATATACAGCTAGGGGCACATCAGAAATACAAGCCCCATATATCCTTAGATACTGATACCATGCCCCAGTTCTGGCTTGCAAAAGGGGAACACAGAACACCAGGGGTGCAGCAGGGTGTTAAAAGCAGAATTCAAGTCACAACAAACCCTCAGCCCTGCCACCATACCCTGGTGCTGAGACAGGACAGGAGTTACAAAACCTTTAGCTTATCCAGGGGCCTATGCCTCTCATTTGGTGCTCCGGATCCGGAGTGCCGTCAAAGTAAAACACACACCTGCATTCAAGACAATGGGTGTCAGGAGCGTGTGCAGACCTGGAGGATCCTGCTTTGTATCTTTTTCCGCTGCAGCTGTACGGGCTAGGAAGGAAAGGTACTGGCCCCTAGATAAGGTAAGGGTTTTTTCTTTGTAACCCCGCCCCCCCATCCTGCCTCACTGCCAGGGTAGGACGGCAGGGTGGGGTAGTTATATTGTGACTGGAATTCCACTTTAAGTGAAGATTTATGTGTTTAAAGGATCATACAGAGTGAGGCTCACCTCTCACAAGTTATATCATAAGCAGTTATAAGAAAGTGATAGACGAAGAAAGGTGAAGAAAGACATCTCCCCACCCCAATCTGGATCTTCCAATGGATAATGTGAAATCAAAGCAATCAGTGTGTGCCCACCTCTGCCAACCAATACCATGGAACCGGTTCTGGCTGGTAGTTAATTGTAAGATATGACATATACAACACATCTTCAGTAAAAAAGCTATGCAGGAACCTTGTATTGTTGCCAGAGATTTCTAGATTCTTCTTGCCATCTCACTTGTATGGTTTCAAGTACAGGTGTCAAACTCCCTCCTAAAGGGCCGGCAATAGGCCATGTTTGGCAGATCTCCACACAGGTGGGGTAACATGGGACTGTGTAGGCAAACAAAAACAAACATCACCTGCCAGCCAGCATGCTTGATCCCTCATAGCCCTGTGGGCTGAGCTAGTCTGGCTGCAGTGCTCTCAGCTTTGAAGAGAGAGCAAGCAACCAACCGTCTCCCAGTGCTATATGAGTGTCCACCGCTGATAGCGCATATCAGTGATGGATCCTCCTGATTGCTAAAGCTGCTACAAATCAGCGTGGAGCCCTGCTCCCTTGTGACCAGCAACAAGGATGTGCACTGAGACCGGACAGGGAACACTCAGTTGGCACCCAGGTCAATGGCGCAAAACCTGGACTACAGAGTCCCACAGGACGCTGTGAGATTAAGTCCGTGGCCTGGCAGGCAAGTGAGTTTCTTTTTGATTGTATGGACAGGGACTTTAACAGTTGGCAACTTGTTAATAATCACATTTTTATGTGTTAACCTGTAAACATTATGTATCTCGATATCCATTCTTAAACACAGGAAACTTGTGGGTTCATTCCTCTAGCCTGCTTGGCTGGAGAAATAAAATCAGGCGTTGCCTGCGTCCCAAATTGGATTGAGTAAGACATTGTAAACATTATCTGTTAAACTAGAACTTCAACCAAAACTCTTATTCTGCAGAAGGCATCTGTCAGAGTCGGGGTTATGACTGCTGCCTGTGATGCCATTCTATAGATTTTCTAACGCTTGTTATGTCCTAACACTATGGTGTTGATTTAGCAACAGGTTAAAAAACTCTACTTTTAAGGGGAGACAACTGCCATTCGCTTTCATTGTCTGCCCTGGGGGTGATTTAGCACCAGGTGGAAATTTACATCCAGTTGTTGAATCACTCCCAAAGTAGACAATGAAAGTGAATGGCAGAATTTTCTCACCTGATACTGAATCAATCCTTATAATAATCAGTTCCCAATAGAGTCATGGGTCTCACTCAGTTAAAGCATAATCAATTCCATTGTGAATACTTTAGTTCATCCTACCAAAAACAAAATAAATATTGGCCTTAGTTGCACTTTAAGGGTGGAGCAAGAAATCTAACCAACACTGGTGCAACTTTGACTTATTCACCAGTGTGGCACCATTATTATCACTTACTTTCATTTTATCAACTGCATGAAATGACAAGAACCATGCCTGTCATGTATACAAGCTTGCATACTATTATTCAAGTCAAATGGAAGAATTGTAGCAGACCACATGGATATTGCATTGTTCAATGTCCCTTTTTTAATATCAAGTGGTATGGTGTTTTCTTTTCCCCCAAATATGTATCTTCTTGGTAGTAAGAAAGTGAGTCAACCCGCTCAGGAGCATCAAGAATATGGTCATCGACATCACAATTACGTAATGACTGATGCTGTTAGGAAGAAAGCAAAAAAGAAAAATAATGTTAACAATTCAAACAAAGAAATAATCAGAAGAAAGTTTTGAGGAACATTAGCTACAATTAAATGCAAGAAATGGCCAGTGTACAAACAGGATATGCTATCCTCAGCGCCTCCGTTATACGGGAAAATCGGTAAGTGATCGCAAGCAGAACTACATATTCTAATTGTTTTTGTTTTGTCCATGTAATCTGATGTCTATTTACATTGATTATTATTGATTACTTTTAAAACTAATTCTTCACATCTGGCTTTGTTTAAGCGCATTCATTTACATTATGCAGGCACTCTGCTTTCCATCTATCTAATTTCCCCCAGTAATTTAATTTTAAACCATTCAGTTGCTAATAAGTATTCCCTCTTTAATTGTTGTCTGGATGTACTACTTTTGGAATCACTTTGCTGTGCATCAATCCTCAAGCAGCCAATAAAGCATGTTGTCAGGGTTTAGCCAGGGGTGGGATGCAAACGCCAGCAAGCGCTTCCCTATACCTAGTCATCAAGCGGTGCTGCACAAGTTATTCTGACAATAAATGTTTGCATACAATTTAACAAAACATCAAATTGCGTGATAAAATGTGTAGAAGTTCGTTTAAGGGATTGTACTGCTTATTCTACTTATTTGTGTAAGTGTGGGGTAGCTCTTCCCTGGTCCTGGGAATTAGCTACACCCCCAGTTCTGCAGAGCCGAGTAGAATCTGCTGAATCTCTCACCCTTAACCATTATTTCCGATAGAGAAGCACTGACCACCATTTCAAAGTTGGAAGAGAAGATTACAGAATATTCAGATTATAGCTATAGTGAGGAATAAATGAGCCATTTAACCCTTTAAACGCCAAGCACTTGAAATTTACGTAGCAGCATATTCGTCCATAAACTGTTTCCCCTGTATACAGCCCCCCCCCCAAAAAAAAAAAATAACCTCCATCCATCCTCTTCATCTGAGGGGCTTCCAATCAGCCAGGCAGAGAACAGTGATTTATTGCCCTGCACAGTGGCTTATAACAGCTCCATCCTTGTCGCAGGGAAGGGCATTTTATACAGGCGAGTGAGATGATGTCAGCTCACTCTGCCGGTATAAAAGGCCCCTGCCTGCAGCAGGAGTGAGAGCTGAAGCTGGGTGTGAGGGACAGCGCCAATCAGCGCTGGAAAGAGGTAAGAGGTAAAAAAAAAAATATATATATATATATTTATTTAGGACTTAGGACAGTGTATGTGTGTGTTTTAACCCTTTGTGAACTGGTAAGGGGTCCTCGAGACCAAGGGCAAGAGGGGCCAGCAAGTCACCTTCCGGCAAGGGGCTAACTCACCTAAAGCCCCTGTCCAATTACCTGCATCCCAAAAGGCCAGGGGGTGCAGTAGAGCCCATGTTGGCTATTAGGGGCTGGCTGTTCGGCCTCTGCGCCCTGGCCTACTAGCCCCCATAGCTGGGGTCCAAGCTGGTTTTCTTGAGACTGGAGAGGAGGGACCCCACAACCTTTTTTTTTTTTTTTTTTTAACAAACTCTTTAGGGCTTAACCCTTGATAGTACCCATAGTAGATATTTGAAAATCTAGTAACGCTTTCTCTTTAGTTTGAGGGGTCTCCTGGGCATGAATGGCACATATGCTGATACATATGTGGTACTGTTATCATTGGGAGGAATGGGGCTTTTACAAGCAATGTGGTTTTCTTGAAAAACTTACATTTTTTATTTAAAAACTAATGCTACACATATTTCACAAAAAAAGACAATTCATATTAAAGCCCAAACTCTGCTGAAATAAATATTGAATTTTCCTGGAAATTCCGGGCAAAAATCAATTAATTCCACTTTCGATTGCATTCTTAAAAGTTTCCATTATAGTATGGCAAAATTAGGTCTATGGTCTACTTTGTACTTAAAGGAGCTTTATCATGAAATTGTGTAATATTAAAAACCCATATAAACATGTTGGCTAATGAGAAGAGGAGTCACTTATACACTCAAAATGAATAAAACTCCCACTAAGCTTGTGGTTTTCTTTTCCTGGTAGGAATACAATCCAGGGATGACAGGTTTAGTGTATCAGGGGGTGACAGAACCTGTCACCCAATTTCCTCTTTCTTCCATTAAGTATAAAACAAGCCTGGCTGGATCTCTTGATGCCGAGTGTATAAGTGGCCTCTCCCCCCGCCATCCAGCATATTTATATGAATTTTTATTATTGGCCCAATTTTTCATGATAGTGCTCCTTTAAGTTCTGTGGACCCTACAGATTGATGTGTCAGGCTACTCTTTTATAGGAGAGAAAACTGCCATTCATGTTCATTTTCTACCTTGGGGCTCATTCTGAGGCAGTTGAAAAATTACACCCGGTGCTGAATCAACCCCAAGGCAGGCAATGAAAGTCAAAGGAGTGAGTTTTGACACACATCTAACAATCTAGCTAGCCATGAGTAAAAGTAAGGAAAGACACATTTGTGTGAATGAGCTGCTTTAATAGTACATTTTCAATAAGCAAATACAGGAGTAAAATGGTAGATGGAGAGGAAGATCTGGGAAGATTTATTTCCAAGTAGGAACCTTTTACTCAACTTGGCAAAAGAGTAATCAACTTTGCCAATATTACACACTCTCTTTATTCTGCCTGAGATCTATCATTGAGAGCATAGCCATAATAATCTTTTTGATCTCTATTTTCAGTCCTTTATCTTTAGCATGCAGCTTTCTAAAGAACTGCATGTGTATGTATTGCTTGTACCAAGTATGAACCTCCAACCTAAATGAGGAACCTCCCGTGGATAAAAATATCAACTGTAGTAACAAGTATTTTAACAAGGGGGGCACCTGGCCTAAAAATCGGCCCTGAATTTTATACACAGACAGTCCATGACATCTCAGCTGAGCCCCATCCCCAATGTCCTTCCTGACCGGTCATAGAGTGCATTCCATTGCTCCAACCCTGTAGCAGTGCAGTGACAGAGATGCCCACTCTTAAAGAAGAAAATTGGACAGTCTGAGGAGTTCTCAAAAACTCCCTAAACTTTGCCCGTTGTTTCCTTTAAACTTCCAATTCTACATTTGGCAGGTTTAACTTACCTGTCTTCTGCTCTTCCTCCTGTGCTTGGTCATTCTTCTCAGGCGCTTTCCGTCGGCAGCACCATCTTGCCATCTTCTCTGTCCCATGATGCCACTCCCTCGCGCCTGCGCAATGAAGTCCTCATCTTGGGCCAGTGCGGCTGCAGGAGGATCAGAAATGCCACAAAATTTTGGTGCAACTAGCGAGGACAGAGAGGGAAGACGTCAGGGGACGTTAGGACTTCTAAGCTCCCCCAGCGTCAGCCACAGACGGGGAGGTGGAAAAAGCAGCAGGATGATGGCGATTTGGAAGATGCCATCATCCAAAAGGTATGGGTAGGTTAGAGATCTGAAGCTTTTGTATTGTAGGGCAACATAATATGGTCCCACATATGCAGAGGCTATAGCATTGCAGGGGCAGGCCATGGGCTTGGGTGTCTTGGCTGGGGGGGGGGGGGTAGAGTGTGGATGGATACAGAGGGGACAGGCTGTCTGAAGTGGAGGGGGTGTTAAAGTAGCAGTGCATGCAATGGTAATGAATTCTGGCACAGGTTCCAGGAGAGGTTGCATGCTGGGGGCTACAACCAGCTTTGAAGACCCCAAAGCAATGTGGCCCACTGGAAATTCTCCCAGGCCTCTCTATGGGCCCTGATCGCCTATAGTATAGAATAGTGATTTGTTCTTGCTGTCAAAAAAAAAGAAAGAAAGGCAATGTTTATAATATGTAGCCCACTGCTATAAATATTGTTTACTGCACCACCTTCAAACTGGAGCTATACTTGTTATCAAGCAATCTTCTGTAATGGAGCCATGTGAAAGGTCAGGAAGATAACTTTGACTTTATTGTCACATACAGTTATAATCCAGTCAGTCTTTCAGAGCAAGTTAATAACCTTCCCTAAAACCCAAACTATTGATGGACAAAAGGTCAGAGCATTTGTACTCCAGCCAGTGTCATATAAATGTTCTTTATGGAATCCGAACGGAAACAAACACTGGGTTTAGGTCAAGGGCTAATAAAGTGAGAATTGACATTCTAGTGCCCTATTCCTCCACTGCAGAAAGATGCCAAGTAATCGGAAACTGGCTCTTCAGGATGTCTTTCTTTTATAACAATTCACATTTCCACGCCGCCTCTTTGCAAAAGACTCAAGAAAGTTTTATGTAGATTTTCATTTGAAATATCTTAAAGTTCAGACCTAAATCGCATTAGGAATCTGTGGCATTAACTAGAATGAACTAGAGCTATTTTGCGATAATAATTGGCAAAAAAAATGAGCCTCTATATGTGCAAAGCTGTTAGAGACGTCCCCAACAGACTTTCAGCTGTAATTGCAACTAATGTTGGTCCTACAAAGTATTGATCCAGGGGGAATCCATATGCATGCCACACTTTTTTTGTTTCTTTTGTTTTGGGAAAAGCATGTATTATTTTCTTTACACTTCACAAACAAGAGGTACATACGTCATGCTAAAGAATGTGCACTGGAAAATGTACATTTGGGTGTGCACTGTAACCTACATCTTGGTGAGCTTTTTAACTTTAAAGAGGAACATTGGACCAAGAATAAAAAGGAGCCGATCCCTCCCCCCCCATTGGCCCCTACTTACCTTTAGGATGTCGCCCCTGCCTGCAGCAGTGACATCTGGCGTCTTCAGGGCCTGATCCTCTGCTACCCCCCCAGTGGCCTACGTAGCCATCTGTATGTGACAGCACGGCTTTAGTGCTCAAAGTCCCGCACCGCTCAGCAAAGTCTCACAAGATTGGGGGCTGTCCGCAGTGTCTGATGGGGTGCAAGATGGCGCTGCCCGTCGGAAGGTCGCCCGGAAACCGGAGACCCAGAAGATAGATCCTCTGGCTAGGTGAGTAAATAGTGCTTAAAGGTAATGTTCCTCATTAAAGGAAAACTCCCTTTTTTGTCAGGTTTTTAGTGTTTTGCCTAATCATTTTCCTCTTCTGGGATGTAAAATAAACTTTTGTGTTAGGATTGTGCCCCCAGACCTGTGATTTACTTATCAGCATGCTGTTTCCATGATTCTCATATTCATGGGACTCTGTTTTACTACAGTGGGAGTGATTTTCATGGGCTTGAGCAAAAACAATGGACTATAATTCCCACAATTCTACCAATGTGACACTCTTTAGCAGCTTTGCATAAGTCTAAGCAGACTAATGATCTATCCAGCTGAGAACCTGGCCATTAACCCTTGCTACTGGAACACAAGGCTGTGATTGTTCCAAACTGAAGAAGTTAAATTTCAGCAGAATGGGTTAAACCAGTCACACAAGCCTTAGCTAATCAGATGATTAGTAAGCTAGAGTGAGGAAGTCTATGATATGTACTCGAAATCACCACTTAGTTGCTAAACACATAGTTACTATGGAAAATGGCTTTCTTTTATAACATAGAGTTGCAAACAAATAGAAAATTAAGAAAATATAACAGATAAGCTCAGAACATTGAAGACATCATTTTGACAATAATGGAAACTTTTAAAAATGTAATTGGAAGTGCAATTACCCTTTAAAGTTCCCGTTCAGCCAAAAAAAACCTACAGTATACTTATTTTTTGTCACCTGCAGCTCTTCCATCTGCCTTGAGGTGCCCGACGTCTCTGATCAGTTCCTTTTACAACAACAAAGCCAGATGAAAGAGCTGCTGGGCTGGACAAAAGGTGAATAGGGCTTTTTTTATTTTCTTAGCTGAAGAATCCCTTTACTAATAAAAATGTAAATGACAAAGAATTAGCACATTTAGTTGTAACCTTGACCTTAAGTAGATATGTGCCCAAATTCTTATTTAAATGTTGTTAATGCCTGCGATATAAACAAGGCTGTTCACTTCTAGATCAACCTTTAATGGTTAAAATAAATAGCTTAAAAGTCAAAATAATATTAAGAATAAAAAAAAACGTTTCTTAGAGATATGTGAACATATTTATGTGTATTATAATAATATTAATGCAGCAAAGTCTATGTTTCATTTATAGTGACACACAAAAGAAAGTAGGTCAAGTTCCATATTCATAAATGTTAATGTCTATACGGAATCTCCCTGAGCCTGTATAATACTGAATTCAATAGCAACATTCTACAGCTATTCTGATACAATCTCTAATGTGAAAGTGCTGCACAAATAGACAAGGAGGTTAAATAAAACTCTGTTTAAACAAGATTTTCGGCGTTGCTGGTGCCGCCAGGATCAGGTAAGACTACCAGCGCTCCGGGGGTGGGGAGTCTTCACACAGCGGGCATCTGTTATAGGATGCTCTAGGGGCAGGCTAGATTCCAGGGTGGCTGAAGTGGGGTGATTGGTCCACTTTAATTGCAGAAGACAGTCGAAGCAGTATTTGTTATTGGACCCTTAAAGTCCCTGGCCATTCACACACTAACTTTCTCCCCACTTATCCCCCTTGGGAACAGTACAAAGTGAGTAAATTCAAAGCAGACGGAAATCTCTAATTGTATGTAAATATCTTAAGTATTCTAGGCGAAACTGACTTCATTGCTTTAATTTCTGTGTTGTGGCTGAGCTGGGAGGGCCTTGTCATGGAGCAGATTCATGAGTCTTGAGTATGCTATGCTGTGGTCAGCGACAGCTGTGGGGCCACTGTGACTTGTTGTGCTTGCTCAAGCTTGGAGATCCAAGGGACAGAGTGACTGTTGGACCATCTTTGTCTGGTCCTAGAGAAATACATTTGAATAAATTGTGAAATGTGGAGCCTTATTAGGGCTTCTACCCTACTGTACATGAGACAGGCATCAGGTCAGCTGCTTGCTGGCTAATTATTGCCATTGGGTTTAGAGTCCCTTTAAAGAGAAACTCCAGTTACAGGCAGGGTAGGGTGGGGTTACAATAAAAAAAACTCCTTCCCACACCCAGAATACTTTCCTGTTCCCCCAATGATATCGGTGCTGGGTGCTGCCATTTTGGTTCTGCTGTATGGAGCGACTTCCCCTGCTCTGTGTGCAAATCCGCCCACCCATTAACTGTAAGTTTAGCCAATAAATTCCCACAAAAGAGGCTTACTCATGGCTACCAGGTCAGCTCTCTTGGAACACATCGCAAGGACATTAAAAGAGTAGAGCAATTCTGCCCTACAGTTACAATCCACCTTTTTAGACTGTTACTGTCTCACAAAACAAGTCTGGGGTAACCCCCCAGGAAGTGTGTGCTGTAAATTTACTCATATATACAGAATTCTAAAAATGATGAAGTGTTTACATAAGGGCTATAATGCGGCAGTGTGGCATCTAGTTTATTGAGTTAATTGTGTAACTAAGCCCCCCAAAAATGTTAGTGGTTGGGAAGGGTGTGGTTGTCAAGTGTCAAATAGTGAAAAAGTGTGTGTCAGTTGACACAAAACTCCCTGCTTACCTGCCATTGTCTCTCGCATCCTTATCGCTCACATGCAGCGCGGATATGAGAGAATGGGTCAGCGGGTGGGCATGACATGTTTATGCAGGCTACTATTGAGAACAATGGAAACCTCTATACACGGAAGATCCCATGTACATAGGTGCTTATTGTTCTCATTCCCAGCCCTCCATCCACAGGCCATGACCACTTGCTGCCTGGCTTCTTATACTGGCACTGCATGCAAGCAATGAGGTGCACGAGAGTGGGTGGTATGTGAGTGGTATGTAAGTGGGGAGTCTTGTACTCACTTTCTGACTTGAGGTCTGAGGTAAGGAAAGTATGAAAGTGACAGACATCCACTCAGCTTCAAGTGTACCAACCCCCCTTCCCCCCCGGCCTACCTTTGAGTCTACAAGAATCCCCTGAGGCATCCAGATTTGGAATGTACCCCTCTGGCTCATCTAAAACACCCTTTCCAGCAACCCCACAGCACAGGCCCGGTTGACAGCAGGATCCCTCCGGGTTGATGCATGTCCTTGCGCCAATCCTAACTGAACTGCTGGCTTGGGCACACACAGCAGGAGAGGAGTGGCCACAGGGATGTTGGCTGCACTCAGCACTGGTACATGCTTGCAGGCCCCGCACATGTGACATGGGATCAGCAGCAAGGTAAACCGGGGGTTTCACACACTATGGGCAGATGGGGGCAGGGGTACGGACCAAAAACCAGGATAGTCAAAATCCTAGGTCATGGTCCATTTTAAGCCCTTCAAGGCCAAGAGTGATCCAGGTCTGGAAGCCCAAAGTAAATGTGATTTTGACTTTGCAATCAATTTGTTCAATTTGTTCTAATCAAATAATTTTAGAACATTGCTTTAGGATACTGAAAGTTTATCTTGATATAATGTTATAATAAGTTAAAGCTAATATACGTTAAATTAAATTACTCAAAAGCTTCTTTAACTAAAAGTTCAAAACTGGGGTTATGGTAATTATTAGCCTGCAGATACCATAAGCTATCATGAAAAACTCTTACAGCCCATAATGCAAATAAAGGCTAACAGTTCTCTTAAACTATTAGTGCAAATGATTACTTTCCAGGCAAAAGAAAAAGCTACACTAGCAGTAAAAAGCATTTACTTCACTAATTAAGGCATACTATGATTTCTCTCATGGATTGGAATATTCACTGGGTAGTCTAACAAAAATGACCAGACTCCCACTTTAATATCAGTTGGTAATATCAGTTCTTTAGCAAATGACACTTGTAATATAGCTACAAGTGTTAGTTGTGTTAAATGATTGGCAACATACAATTATTTTAATCATATTTCAGCTTTTAGACATATGACACAGCTGACAATTATTCCCTGTGGCCATGGTATTTATTTCACCACATTGGAAAAGACACAACCTTAGGGAACAGGTTGGGTTAATTCATCTGCATAACCATATTAGGTGTGTGCAGAAAAGTTTTTATTGTTTAAAATCTGTAGATTTCCCCATTTTTAAATAAATTATTTGATGTACCTTGTTCCTATGTCCAACCAACTCCCATAATCTTTGACCAAGAAGAAGAAATGCTGCAAAACAGAAAACGCAAGAGATTAAGATTTACAAACCACATACAATATGTCATGGTTAGTTTTACACATCATTGTAAAGCTCACCCCCAGGAGAAATGTCTTTTCATTTAATAACCTCTGTGTGAATGCACACCAACCTCAGTTAGCATAAATCACCAATAAAAGCATGAATATATAAAACATTCACCTGGGTCAAGGCTAGCAACATGGGTCAGAGCTAGCAGACAATGTCCCTTCCAGCTGTGTGAAACAGCTACTCTCCAAAAATGTGAAACACAATGCTGGGTTGTCACTTTCAACAACACTGAGGTCAGCTCCTCCCTCCAGCCTAATTCCAGGCTCTAGTTGCATGTCCATAGGGATGTGGCCACAACCCACCATCACAGCAATGGATCGGTGAAAGGTATGGGTTTTTTCGGGGGTTCTGAGGGAGTTCACACAGTGGGGCATCCCTTAATATGATGCCCCAGGGGCAACAAGTCTTTAAGTCTACAGGGCAGACTGCAGGGGTGATTAGTCCACTTTAGGGTACATCAGATTTTTACACAGGATCTAAAAGTAGATAAATGGAATCAGATCAAACAAAGGTGGTCACTTAAATGTATTTATTGAAGAAAATCAGATCACATATCTGTGAGTTGCAAAGGTAAATTAATTTTTGGGATTAAAAGATCATTGGTGTTTTCAATCAATGTAGGTGGGTGATGATTTTGTGGAAGTAGATCATGGCATGAGCAGAAGAGATTTCTGAGGCCCTCAGAAAAAGATTGCTGATGCTCATCCGGCAGGAAAAGGTTACAAAAGAGACTATAAGTTCATAGAGGAACCAAGATAACCTCTAAACTAAAGGACTTTTTTTACATTAGCGAATATTAAAGTGATCGTCCAAGCTAAGATAAAAGGCTATACTCCTCTTTTGTCCCCTGCAGATGATTCTTGTCTTTATGTCTTACCTGATTGGCACACATCAGTCCCATGCTGCCCACCCCGATCATCAGGAAAATTCAAGATGGGGCGCCTCCACCAGTCATAAGTCACAGTGGTTCGCACACCCTCCATGCACTGCAATGGAATGGTAGGGTTGCGGTCTCTGGAGGGTACATGCCCCGTCACTGTGAGTGATAGTAGGGAGCATCACCCAGCTGTGCAGATGTAAGGGTTGATCGAGCCTGGGCAGCACGAGACTCGGATTGAGAGATCAGGTAAGAACTGGGGAGCAGGACTAAGAGAGATAATCTGCAGGGACAAAAGGCAAGTCTAGAGTTTGGGGTCGATTCAAAAAAACATGTAACAGCTTTGATTTGGGTGCCGATCATCCTATTTTTCCCGTACGCTCGTGCGTTCGTATGAACTTGCGAGTGATTCTATAAGCAAATACGTTTCTATCCTAAAATGTACGTCCATTCGTATGGCAGTTCGGGAATCAGACCTATGTCAGTTTCCATCCTGAATTTTCCGTTTCATTTCTCAGGTTGCAACATTGGTTTTGCCCTTTTTCCTTTTTTGTCTGGACGTAAATCCTTCTGATCTTGCGGCTGCGCACTACAAACTTACCTCATTAAAGTGCATTCTAAATATTTGGTCTTTTATTTTTCTTTATTTCATTCATTTTGTAGTAACCAACCATTAATGAATGCATTTGCATAAGTAAATCTTACTTTGTTTAATTTTTAGTTAACTTGCATTTTTTACTTGTGGATTTAATTTTAATATTTTGGCTTCAAATGGTACAACTTAAAATTTTGGGTGTGGTTACCCACACCCTCTACATACAGATTGCTCTCAAATATAAAAAAACACCCAGCAACTTCTGCATGTTATGAGTCTAGAAACAGCCAAGATGGCGGCTCAGGTATTATCGGGCAGCCTGCAAACAGAAAGGGCCTTGTGACTGTGTTGCTCTGCATTCTTTGATTTCTGACCTTTCCGTGCCCCCAGCTCTGCTGTGTCTGTGCAAAATACAGCAGTAACCCACATCCTGCACTTTATCCCGCTCTCCTCTCCTCAGTAAGTGTGATGCATCTGACCAAAGATGTGCTTAAATAATTAAACAAAGCAAAGGTAAACAACTACACCAATAAATTCAATCTAAAAATATTATTCTAGTACATCAATTTAAAAATAAATAACAAAGGACATAAGTTTCTTTAATTAACGCAATTATATTGCAAAATAAAGGTTTACATGCAAAGGACTAATTAAGGTCCACATTAAAATGCTTTTATAAGGCATACATGAATCAGGTATGCATTGCCATACAATTTATGGCCTCGGCCATGCTGATACATGCAGTTCATTGGAGCTCAAGACGCGCAGACTCCTCCACATAGCCAAAAAACCTGTTCAAGAACAGCAATCCGACTGCTAAAAGGTGTCGGCAGTGGCTTTCTTTTAAAACGTATTTAGAGGTTTGAAAACTGTTCTCTGAATCACACCTAAACACATCCGAAGTTTTACGTTTTGATCCTAAGTTTTAGGATTTGATCCTAAGTTTTACGTTTTGATCCTAAAATTTAGGAACGAACTTCCGATGATCGTAAGAGCATATACGCATTCGTACGTAGGCTCGTGCGAGTCGGATTCGCACCAAGCTTATAAATGCTTGCCAGACTCTATAGTAGATAACTTAATAAAGGTTTCTTCCTGGCCTGAATCATAGATGATTCTGGCAGAAAATAACCCTTTCTTCCAAGATAAAGGATTCAATAGCCAGGCCTTCCAACCCAGAACCTGTGATTTGGGATGCCTTACAGGCCCCTGTGTGAGAAGATCTGGATAGTCGCCTCCACAAGTTGCCCTGTGACATCCTTACTATGTCTGAGAACCAGCTTCTTCTTGTCACCGAGGAGCCACCAAAATGGTTGGGACTCCCTTGTGAGCTAAACCTTTTTTAGTACTTGACCCAGGAGTGAAATTGGAGGGAAATGCATAAAGAAGCTTGAATGCTGACCACTGAAGAGTCAGGACATCTGTTGCTATTGTTAGAGGATCCTTGGGCTGAGACAAACTTCGGACCTTCTGACTGAGCCGTGATGCAAGAGATCTATGTCTGGGATTTCCCAGCACATGCATACTGATTAAAAAAACCCTGGCTAAGAGACCATTCCCTCTGACGCAGGACCGTTCTGCTGAGATGATCGGCCTACAAGTTGTCCACTCCAGGTATGTGTACCACCAAAAGACAAGTAAAAAACCCAGCTCACTTCCATCAGGGCTTTACTGCTTCTGATGACCTCATGGTGGTTGATATATACCACCGCCGTCCAATTGTCTGTTTGAATCTGGATGGGATGCCCCATCCGATGGGATGTCCAATGTCTGAATACAATAGAATAGCTCTCAGTTTCAGGATCTTTATGGAGATTCTGCTCTCCTTCGGACTCCACTGTCCCTGGATCCTTTGTGACTCCATGACACTCTCCTAACCAGATAGACTGGCATCCATGATGATGATCTTTATTGTCAGTCTGAAGAGGCTGAGGACCAGGCCAAGGGTCTTGTGTGAACAGTGCAAAAGGTACTGACTCAAGCAAGATACCATCAGGCCCAACAGACATATTCCTTGATGAATCGTCGGGTGAGGGCAAGACAAGAGACCTGTACCCTGGCCTGCAGTAAGAGTCACTTCTGTGTTGGAAAAAACACTTTTGCCTGAGACGTGTCTAATGCCAGTCCCAGAAAGAATAACTCTTGAAGCTATGATATGATATTTGACTTAAGAATTCGACTGGATAGTCAATTATCCAATGTCGATCAGACAGTCTGTGTATTCTTCTGGGCCCCCTGACATGATGGGGCCCATATTAACAGATAGTCTAAGTAAGGGATTATATGTATACCCTGACTTCTTAGAGAAAACATGAGACCTGCCAACACCTTGGTAAACACCCTTGGTGCTGAAGATAGACCGAAGGGTAACACCACAAACTGAAGATGTAGGCCACCTACAGCAAAGTAGGTATGTATCCTTATTATATACACTGCCCGGCTGGAGTAGCTTCACTGTGGATCAACAACTCCAATCTCTAAAAAGGCGAGTTACGGATCTCAATGCTTCTGCTTACTGCGGAATTCGAGATACCCCTGACCAAGAGAATCTCCAAGGGGGTCTGGCTTCTAATTTGATCTTGTAACCTGAGGATACAAATTCCTGTATCCAAATATCTGTTACTGAAGCCTCCACATATGAGCAAAATGTAGAAGTGGTTACCCCACACCTGCAAGTGCGGGGGCATCCCTTCATGCCTGAACAGGCTTTGAAGGGGGTCTGGCTTTATTCTGCCAGACACCTGTTGCCTTAATTTGGAACTCTGTCTTATTCCAAAAAATACAATTCTGTGATTACTCACCAGTAGAATTGGTATTATGAGTATACAGTA
Organism: Gastrophryne carolinensis; assembly: GCA_027917425.1. Taxonomy (NCBI): domain Eukaryota; kingdom Metazoa; phylum Chordata; class Amphibia; order Anura; family Microhylidae; genus Gastrophryne; species Gastrophryne carolinensis. The sequence goes on from CM051239.1 coordinate 255,081,151, forward strand.
CGTCCTGGTCCAGAAAGAATACTTACACTCGGGTACTACTCTGCCAGATGGCGCTGGACTGCAGAGACATCGAAAATAGGCTCCTCCCGGCCCCCCAAATACCCGGGGACCTCCCACAGCATTGAAAAGCAGTTAATGAGAAGCCGGGAGAATGAAACAATCCAAACTATCAACTATAACAATGATAACAATCACCATACAGGGGATTCAAGATAATGCAAAACAAGGGTGGGTTAGAGCAGGACGTACTGTATACTCATAATACCAATTCTACAGGTGAGTAATCACAGAATTGTATTATTCTTAGTATACAGTACGTCCTGCTCCAAATCTAATACTTACAGTTGGGATATCCAATAGCAGTGTCCATAAAGTAGGGTGGGATCCCCAAGAAAAATCAGCAGTAGACAGTTTTAAACCACTGCTGCCTGCAGAACCTTTCGGCCAAAAGCAGCATCAGCTGAGGCCCTAACATCAACCTTGTAAAACTTTGAAAAGGTATGAACAGAAGACCAAGTAGTGGCCTTGCAAACTTGTTCAACAGAAGCCTGGTGCTGAAAAGCCCAAGAGGCACCAATAGCACGAGTGGAATGAGCAGTAAGGCAGAAGGGAGGATTCTTCCCCTTAGCAGAGTAGGCCTGAATCACAGCCTGACTAATCCACTTGCTGATAGTAGACTTGGCAGGAGTCAAACCCTTCCTAGGACCACAAAAAGAGCATCAGTTTTCCTGAAAGGTGCAGTAGCCACCAGATAGTACTTCAGACACCTAACCACACCCAAAGAGTGCAAAACCCTCTCCTTAGCATTGCTAGGATTAGGGCACAAAGAAGGAAGAACAATATCCTGATTCAAATGAAAGGCAGACACTACCTTAGGCAGAAAGTCAGGTTTGAAATGAAACACCACCTTGTCCTGGTGTCTCTCATAGTAGGAGGGCTGAATGGAAAGCGCAGCCAACTCAGACACACGCCTGACCGAAGTGATAGCCACCAGAAATACAACCTTGAGCGTAAGAATGGCCAAGGCAGCATCCTGCACAGGTTCAAAGGGAGCACCCTGCAAGGCTGACAGAACCAAGTTCCGATACCAAACAGGTACCATAGGCTTATGTGGGGGACGCACATGAGTGACCCCCTGCAAAAAAGGCCTGATCAGAGGGTGCTGAGCAAAGGACTTCTGGAAGAAAATAGCCAGGGCCGAAACCTGACCCTTCAGAGTACTGAGCTGGAGTCCCATTTCCAACCCATGCTGCAGAATCCTGGGAATAGAGAACACACGACAGGGAAGAGACTTAGACTCACACGAGTCAATGTAGGCACGCCAAACCCTGTAATAAATGGAAGAGGAAGACTTCTTCCTAGCTTTAATCAAAGTATCCACAACCGAGGAAGACAGCCCATTCTCCATCAAGATGGAGGTTTCAGCAGCCAAGCCGTCAAAGCCAGAGTTTGTAAATTGGGATGGCGTAGTGAGCCTTGAGTGAGCAGATCTGGCACCAAGGGCAGAGCGTACTGATCTACTGCCAGTTGCACCACGTCTGTGAACCACACTCTTCTTGGCCACCTGGGGGCTACCAGAATTGCTGGCACCCCTTCCAGAGCAATCCTGCGCAGAACCCTGCCCAGCAGGGGGATTGGAGGGAAGACATACAGGAACTGAAAGTCCTGCCATGACATTGCTAGTGCATCCGAGGTCAAGGCCAGAGGATCCTGGGACAGAGAGACAAAAGCTGGGAGCTTGTGATTGTGGCGGGATGCAAACAGATCCACATCTGGTTGGCCCCAACGGTGACACCGAGATTGAAACACCCTGCTGCATAGGGACCATTCTCCCTGGCGAGAGGTCCCCCTGCTCAGAGAGTCCGCCAGGCAATTTTCCACCCCCGGGATGTACACAGCTGATATGCAGGGGACATTGGCCTCCGCCCAAGTCAGGATCAGAGACGCTTCCTGGAGGGCCCCCTTGCTCCGGGTCCCTCCCTGATGATTGATGTAGGCAACTGCCGTAGGTGTTATTGGAAGACAAGAGGAGCGGGGAGGACGCCAGAGCGCGCCCCCACAAATGACAACTTAAAACTTTAAAAGGAACTTCTCTTTGATCAAACAAGGACTACTGAAGACATTACAAATAGTCTGGACTTTAATTCGACTTCCAAACAGCCACCTTCGACACCATCACCCACTACCCCAGCCTCTCAATATACTAACATCATCCCCAGCGAGACGCGCAGCAGGACGCCCAACTCCCCTCTCCCCTCCCCTCACCTGTTTACTATCCCATATCTATCATTAAAGGATTTTTAACCTCAACTTAAAGTGGACCAACACCCACGGGTGATCGGCCCGGCCGATCACCCCCCACCCCGCGGGACATCCGAGATCGGGATGTCCCGCGGGGTGAAACCCCCCCAAACACCCCAACTCACCTACCTGTAGGCGTGCGCGCCTCCGCGCCGGCCGTCTGCGAATGGCCGGCGCGGGCGCGCGCGCGTCAAAAGTGACGCGAGGGAGGCGGCGGCGGCCGCTGCCGCTTAGACGTTCCAGATCTTCCCTTGTACGTCGGCGCTGGGAGCGGGGAGAGGTGAGTTTTTCGGGGGGTTAGGGGGGGTTTCACACAGCGGGGCACCCCGATCGGGGGTGCCCCACCGAAGTGGACCAAGACCCAGGATAGTCAAAATCCTGGGTGTTGGTCCACTTTAAGGATCCTCGTTATTAGAACAAAGAAACCTGGACCTATATAAAGGAAAATCTACAGTGCAACGATTCATTGAGAGAAATCATCAGAGGCCCAGGGTAGGTTAAGTACCCCCGAGCCGCGGAGGTGAGTGTTTGCTTGCTTGCTTTTATTTTAGCTTTTTAAACTTTCATAAACGTATCACTCACCGTTACAATTGATATGTTATCTATGGACTATTAATAAGTAACAACTTGTTTATCATATTGAACGTTTGAATAAAACAGCTGGGAATTTGGTTACAACACCCAGCTCATACAATACCTCAAAGGTAAATAGAGTCCCCAAATTATAACTCATTAATTGGGGCATATTACCTATGATACAAGTGAGCGCGATCCTATACAGGAGATTAACTTTTGGAAACGCTACCCTGCGCCAACAGAGGCTTATCTCCACCCCTATCACATACAATCAATTCCTCATAAGGAAATGGTCCCTTATGTAATAGGTTGCAGCTCTATATCTACTAATTCTGTCTATTATCCAACTCCAGCGCCCAATACAACACATTTTAGAACTGCCGTCTGGTTGTCCGAGCGCACCTGAACAGGCAGGCCCCGAAGGTGAGTAGTCAAGTGTGCCAGAACTAGCCTGATCGCCCGCAGTTCCAAGACATTGATAGGTGTGTGGGCCTCCTGAGGGCCCCACCTCCCCTGGAACCGCAGGGACTTCCAGAAACCCGCTGGGTCCTTGTCCCATACTGACAATAGGTGAAGTTGCAGAGGCCTCAAGTGGAACTGAGCATAAAGGACCGCTTCGAAGCATGCCACCATCAGGCCCACCAGCTGCATCCCCTGCCTGATGGAGGGATGGGGACAAGCTAGGAGGAACTGAGCATGTGCAATCAGACTGTCCACCTTCTGTTGAGGAAGGAAGATCCTTGCCTGAACTGTATCCAGATTCATTTCTAGGAATGGAGTTACCAAGGAAGGGGACAGTGAGGACTTGGCGTGGTTGATCACCCATCCAAAAGACTCCAGAGTAAACACCACCAGCTGAGTATCCAACTCTGCCTGATGTAGAGACTGGGAAGTGATGAGAATGTCGTCCAGATAGGGAAGCACGCGGACGCCCTGACACCTGAGCAGAGACATCACGCCGGCCAGCACCTTGGTGAACACCCTGGGAGCTGAAGTGAGGCCAAAGGGCAAGGCCACAAACTGGTAGTGTTGATCCATCAGAGCGAACCTGAGGAACATTTCATGACCTGGGAACACAGGAATATGAAGATAAGCATCTTTGATGTCCACAGAAGTCACGAAATCCCCTTGGCGCAGAGTTTCCATGCGAAAGCACCTGCCCCTGACAAACTTGTTGAGGATCTTCGAGTCCAGGATGGGCCTGACTGAACCATCTTTTTTGGGTACTGTGAATAGGTTTGAATAAAAGCCCTTGCCTTTTTCTCTTAAGGGGACCTGGCAGATGACCCCCAGCTCCAGGAGGCCTTGCACTGCTTGCACTAGCTTCTGAGCTGACACAGGGTCCTGAGGAATCCGGGATCTGATGTATCTTGGAGGGGGACAGGCAGCAAACTCTATCTTGTAACGGGAGGACACTACCTCCTGAATCCATCGGTCTGAGACATGAAGCCTCCAGATGTGAGCGAAGTGCTGCAGCCGTCCCCCCACCCAGATGGGTGAGGGCGCCCCATCATGCCTGAGGGGGCTTGGGGGAAGATTTTGCTTTGGAACCCCAGGAGGAGCCAGGACGCCCACGTCCTCTGCCCCTGCCCCAGAAATCTCCCCGGGTCCCAGGAAATGAAACCCCCTCCCCTGTCTGGCACCACGGTAAGGGGAGGAGAAGGAACCTTGACCCCGAAAGGGCCTAGATTGACGCCTGCGCTGGGGTAGCCTGCCTCCCTTAGCAAAAAGGTCCAGGCGGTCCCCAAACAGGCACAGTCCTTTAACCCTTTAAATGCCAGCCATGTAAAATTTACGTGGTTGCCTCTCCGTCACTTAAGTGCCAGCCACGTAAAATTTACGTGCCTGGCATTTACCCCTGCTAGTGGGCAAAAAAAAATACTCACCTGACCCCTCGTTGGATCCGTCCGGGTCTCCACTTTAATTTGGTGACCCCGTGGGGGGTCGGATGGCTCCAGGAGAGCCCCCGGAATAGGCCGCCCCCCCCGCTTCTGCAGCAGCAGCTGCTAACTGTAAAAAATAAAAAAAATAAAAATGACATTCACTTACCTCCGTGTGCGCTGGCTCCCGCTGTCCCTCCTCTTCACCTGGGGGGCCTCTGATCCCCCCCCCCAGGACTTACAGATCTTCAGGAGAGAGCCCGGGAGGCTCTCTCCCCTTTCATCCTCGATGGCGGCCGCCATCTTGCTGCCCTTGGGGGCGGGGCTAATGACGTCATCCCGGCCCGATCTCCGGCGTCAGCCTTCTCAGCTGTCAGATGCCGGTGATCGGTGCCGAGGAAGGAGGTGGCAGGAGATCCTCTGATCTCCTGCCTCCCCCTTCTCTGGATGCCGATCACCGGCATCTGTCATCAGAGCGGCGAGGGACAAAGGAGCTTACAATCAAACAGTCCTTTAACCCTTTAAATGCCAGCCATGTAAAATTTACGTGGTTGCCTCTCCGTCACTTAAGTGCCAGCCACGTAAAATTTACGTGCCTGGCATTTACCCCTGCTAGTGGGCAAAAAAAAATACTCACCTGACCCCTCGTTGGATCCGTCCGGGTCTCCACTTTAATTTGGTGACCCCGTGGGGGGTCGGATGGCTCCAGGAGAGCCCCCGGAATTTTTTATTTATTTTTTTTTTTACTTAATAATAAATAAAATTAATAATAAATAACATTTACAAACAAGACATTTCATGTTAAAGCCTAAACTCTGCTGCAAAAAATATATATATAATTTTCCTGAAAATTCCAGCAAAAATTTCGCAAAACATGGCGCAAAATGGGGAAAAATAACCTGTCAACAGAGGGTGACAAAATCTCAAGTAGACTGGCAATTAAAAGGGTTAATAGTACCTCTGCATGTTGGGTATTGTTCTGTTCGGGGGACCTTGCGCTTTCAGACTTAGCTTGTTGTTTCTGGTTTGCATATTTATATTTTAGGAAAAGGTGTTTTTTATTCAGCTTTTTTATACATTTTTTAGGGAAACCCTGCGCAACCAAAGAGTTCTTTAAGGGATTAATTCCAGAAAGATGAGCCCACTACAACAAGCTGGGTACGCTTAGAAAGCTTAACGTGTACTTTCAGGGAATATATGGTTTATGGGGGATATTCCAAATGTAAAGGGTTGTTTTGGTTGAAAAATCGCAAGGTGCGCACTTTGTCTGCAGAGCTGAAATTTTCAAGAAAAATTACTGCTATGCTAATGCTTTACTTTGGGGTGTTTGGCAACTCTTCCCTTGACAGTAACTATGCATGTTGGGTATAGTTCTGTTCGGGGGATGTTGCTTTTTCAGATTATACTTTTAGGATTTTTTAGGAAAATGTGGCTTTGATTCTGCTTTTTTATCCATTTTTTAGGGAAACTCTTTGCAACCAAAGAATTCATTGAGGGATTACTTCTAGAAAACTGTGGCCACATCAACAAGCCTGGTACAAATAGAAAGCCTGAGGTGTGTATTTCCAGAGAATATATAGTTTGTGGGGGGTATTTCAAATGTAAAGGGTTGTTTTTCTGGAAAAACTGCAAGGTGCGCATAGCGCATATCACAGTTGAATTTTTTCGGAAAATCCCCTAAAGCTCTGTTCCAGTTTGGGGGAGTCTCCTGGGCAGGAAAGGGTGTCTACCTATACATATGTGGTACCGCTGTAACTGGGAGAAATTGGAGTTTCACACGCATAAGATTTTATTGACAAACTTACATTTTTTATTACAAAAAAACACTACAAATTGTAAAAAATAGATTTTTTTTTTTATTTTTTTACACATATTTAGCCAAAAAATATTGAGAATACACCTAAAAAATGACAAACAAGACATCATGTTAAAGCTGAAAAAAACAATATATCATTTTCCTGGGAAATCCCTTTAAAAATCACATTTGAACATGGGGAGTGCAAAATAGTGCAAAATGGTCTGGCAACAGAGTGTGACAAAAACTCCAGGTAGGCTGGCACTTAAAGGGTTAAAGGGGAACCCAGTGAGGGCCTTCTTGGCAGCGTTGTCAGCAGCCCACTGGCGCAGTCAAACCGAGCGGCGTATAGCCACCACGAGGGCAGAAGTTCTGGCACACATTCTGATGGTGTCATCCAATGCTGAGAGGACAAAATATACAAAAACATCACAACTGGAGAGTGCATTAAACACCTCACAAGGCAAATCATCAGGGGCACTATCAAGCATATTTCTGATAAGGGTTCTAGTGGCCACAGCAGTAATGGCAGAGGCACAGACTGGGCGCAGCGCCATCCCCACACATGCAAAGCCGTGGGATGGCAGCTGGTCAATGCGCCGGTCCTCAGCATCCCGCAGGGTAGTGGAGTCAGGGGAATGTATGACAGAGGTGTTAGATAGCCCTAGGATCGGGGCATCCACCTTTGGGGGGGTGACCAACATTTAACCACCTCAGCAGGAAAGGGATACTTCCTATACCAATTTTTTGGAACCCTGGGAAGTTTACTGGGGCGCTCCCATTCCTTGAGCACAAGGTTATGGAAATGTGCCTGCTCGGGAAATTCCAAACGTGATTTTGCCGTATGGAAAAACTCCCCTCTTTGCCTGGGAGCCGCAACAGGGAGAGAGATGGACAGAACCTCAAAAATCTGGATCAATAATCTGTCAGTGTCCTCCAGGGCCCAGGGGTCAGAGCCAGAAACGTCATCTCTCATCAGAAGAGCCTGAATCGGAAAAGAGCTCCCCTTCATCAGACGGGGTATAGCCACAAAGATTCATAAAAAAAGTGTGACAAAATCTCAAGTAGGCTGGCAATTAAAAGGGTTAATAGTACCTCTGCATGTTGGGTATTGTTCTGTTCGGGGGACCTTGCGCTTTCAGACTTAGCTTGTTGTTTCTGGTTTGCATATTTATATTTTAGGAAAAGGTGTTTTTTATTCAGCTTTTTTATACATTTTTTAGGGAAACCCTGCGCAACCAAAGAGTTCTTTAAGGGATTAATTCCAGAAAGATGAGCCCACTACAACAAGCTGGGTACGCTTAGAAAGCTTAACATGTGTACTTTCAGGGAATATATGGTTTATGGGGGATATTCCAAATGTAAAGGGTTGTTTTGGTTGAAAAATCGCAAGGTGCGCACTTTGTCTGCAGAGCTGAAATTTTCAAGAAAAATTACTGCTATGCTCATGCTTTACTTTGGGGTGTTTGGCAACTCTTCCCTTGACAGTAACTATGCATGTTGGGTATAGTTCTGTTCGGGGGATGTTGCTTTTTCAGATTATACTTTTAGGATTTTTTAGGAAAATGTGGCTTTGATTCTGCTTTTTTATCCATTTTTTAGGGAAACTCTTTGCAACCAAAGAATTCATTGAGGGATTACTTCTAGAAAACTGTGGCCACATCAACAAGCCTGGTACAAATAGAAAGCCTGAGGTGTGTATTTCCAGAGAATATACAGTTTGTGGGGGGTATTTCAAATGTAAAGGGTTGTTTTTCTGGAAAAACTGCAAGGTGCGCATAGCGCATATCACAGTTGAATTTTTTCGGAAAATCCCCTAAAGCTCTGTTCCAGTTTGGGGGAGTCTCCTGGGCAGGAAAGGGTGTCTACCTATACATATGTGGTACCGCTGTAACTGGGAGAAATTGGAGTTTCACACGCATAAGATTTTATTGACAAACTTACATTTTTTATTACAAAAAAACACTACAAATTGTAAAAAATAGATTTTTTTTTTATTTTTTTGCACATATTTAGCCAAAAAATATTGAGAATACACCTAAAAAATGACAAACAAGACATCATGTTAAAGCTGAAAAAAACAATATATCATTTTCCTGGGAAATCCCTTTAAAAATCACATTTGAACATGGGGAGTGCAAAATAGTGCAAAATGGTCTGGCAACAGAGTGTGACAAAAACTCCAGGTAGGCTGGCACTTAAAGGGTTAAAGGGGAACCCAGTGAGGGCCTTCTTGGCAGCGTTGTCAGCAGCCCACTGGTGCAGTCAAACCGAGCGGCGTATAGCCACCACGAGGGCAGAAGTTCTGGCACACATTCTGATGGTGTCATCCAATGCTGAGAGGACAAAATATACAAAAACATCACAACTGAGTGCATTAAACACCTCACAAGGCAAATCATCAGGGGCACTATCAAGCATATTTCTGATAAGGGTTCTAGTGGCCACAGCAGTAATGGCAGAGGCACAGACTGGGCGCAGCGCCATCCCCACACATGCAAAGCCGTGGGATGGCAGCTGGTCAATGCGCCGGTCCTCAGCATCCCGCAGGGTAGTGGAGTCAGGGGAATGTATGACAGAGGTGTTAGATAGCCCTAGGATCGGGGCATCCACCTTTGGGGGGGTGACCAACATTTAACCACCTCAGCAGGAAAGGGATACTTCCTATACCAACTTTTTGGAACCCTGGGAAGTTTACTGGGGCGCTCCCATTCCTTGAGCACAAGGTTATGGAAATGTGCCTGCTCGGGAAATTCCAAACGTGATTTTGCCGTATGGAAAAACTCCCCTCTTTGCCTGGGAGCCGCAACAGGGAGAGAGATGGACAGAACCTCAAAAATCTGGATCAATAATCTGTCAGTGTCCTCCAGGGCCCAGGGGTCAGAGCCAGAAACGTCATCTCTCATCAGAAGAGCCTGAATCGGAAAAGAGCTCCCCTTCATCAGACGGGGTATAGCCACAAAGATTCATAAACTCCTCAGTTCCCATAGGGAAAACAGTGACATTAGGAGTCAAGTGTCGCTTTTAGCAGGGACCTTACGCGCTAAGGACTTAGCAATCAACTGCTCAGCAGTAGCCAGTCTAGAAGACACATCAGGCTGAGAATCCCCACTAGTATGCAACTCAGTAGGAGTGAGGTTTAAACTTGGGGGAGTAGGCAAAGTGAAACGAGGTGCAGCCACTGGCAGGCCAGATTGCAATGCAAGCACCTGCTTAGCACAGGGTACACAGACCCGCGCCTTGTCAGCGTCAGCATGAGGCTGCCCACACGCTACACACAGCCGGTCTTGTCCCGAAGGGACCCCGGTTACATTATCCTGGGATGCCTCCATATGGTGATTATAGCGGCGCTATACGCCGATAGGGAATAACGCTATATAGCAACCCCGGATGCCCCAATAACCCACTAGGGAAGTGGGAGTATTATGTTTACAAGGCCTACAAGTTATATACTAATACAGGGCCAGGAGAAGCCAAAGGGGTTCGCTCCGCCTGAAAGATATAAGCAGACAAGACCTGTAAGCACACAGTAACAAATGTGAAAGATATAAAGCCACCTGCGAGGGCACTTACGGACCGCGGTAGGTAGGGGTCCGTCGCGCATGGGCCAACCAAGCAGGTTAAAGATGGCGTCGGTATACCTCGAGGGGCGGGCCGGTATCAGCGATGACGTAGAGCGCGCCCCCCGAAGAGCGCGAAGCCAGAACGTGCAAGCAGCTAATGACGGCGCACCAGCGCCTGAGGTAATGCTGCCGGCAAGCGCGGAACCAAGTCAGAGCGCGGCGGCGGCAATTTTTTAAAAAGACAGTAAAGGTAAGTCAGCGCGGAGGCTGACACAAAACTAAACAGAATGGAGAAAAAACACAGAATGCATAGCATACACATTTACACACCCCCCCCCCTCTATCCCCCGAAGGCTACAAGGAGGATGAGGGAGGACAGCGGTCACTTAAACAGGGCCCACCGATGGGCAGGGGCAAGGGGGCACTAGTGCGGGAGGGGCATCCCATAGAGGCTCACCATAAGCCTGAACCGCCTACCCTTTGGTGGGGGATTGCGGTGGAGCAGCGCTCCTAAGCACCTAGCAGCGGTGCTGCCTACCTTCACCCGACCAGCGCAGCCAAGGCTGGGAGGCATATTACTAGTGGAACGGGTGGGAATAGTCCTACAGGGCCGCGGGCTAATAGCCCCGCTCACCTGCGAATAGAGAGCCATTTCTCGTCCTTCGCATCCAGACTGCAGAGAAATTCTGGGGATTTGTGGGAGGTCCCCGGGTATTTGAGGGGCTGGGAGGAGCCTATTTTCGATGTCTCTGCAGTCCAGCGCCATCTGGCGGAGTATATGCCAAACTGTAAGTATTAGATTTGGAGCAGGACGTACTGTATACTAAGAATATCTCTTCGGTATCCCAAAGAGGCTGAACCTCTAACCGGAACCCGGTTAGAGGCCCTGCGGAAGCAGTATTAGACTTCGGCTTCTGTGGCAGATTAAATGACTTACCACTAGTAGCTTTACCAAGTCAACCAAGCACTCCCCAAACAGACGCCCCACCTTAAAAGGGGAGTCCCGTCATATTCCTTTTTAGAGGCTATGTCAGCTGGCCATTGCTTAAGCCATAAAACACGCCTTAAGGCGACCACCAGAGCTAGGCCTCTGGCCCACGACCAGATCAAACCTCCATAGCCTGGATCACATACCTGTTAGAGCCAACTGGTTTTGATCAACTGGGAGCATGGCTTCCGTGAACGAGCCATACAAGTCTTAGAGTCCAGTTGCTTTAACAACCTCCTGCTCACAAAAAATGCTATGGATGTAGCACAGGCCGGCCGCAAGGTCGACCCCATAAAAACATGACATGCCACCTGATCCATGCGCTTATCCACTGGATCCTTTGGAGAAGCACTATCAGAGGATGGCATAACCAAAATCTTAAAGAGACCTGGCCCCAGAGCGTCCACCACAGGAGGGTGAGACCATAATTCAATCTGATGTGGAGGAAAAGGATACATAGTATCTAGTACTTTAGGAATGGTCGGAAAACAACCTGACTTCTGCCATTCCCTATTGATCAGATTATAATAAAGCGTATGCTCTGCAACATCCTCCAGAATGGAGGAAATCAACCATCCTTTTTTTTTTATTACCTTTTTAGTAGCCAATACACCATAATGACTCTATAGGTTTAGGACCATTTGAGTTTAAAGACTCAGAAGGAGACTATGACAGCCACAATATCCTCTTCCACTCAGAGAAAAAAATATTTTCTTTAAAACCTCTTTAGTAGCCAATACTCCGTGATTGCTCTATAGGTTTAGGACCACTTGAGGGCTGCCGACAGAGTTTAAAGATTCAGAAGGAGACCATGGCAGCCACAATATCCTCTTCAATTTAGAGGAAAAATTATTTTCTTTAAAACCCTTTTAGTAGCCAATACTCCATGATTGCTCTATAGGTTTAGGACCACTTGAGGGCTGCCGACAGAGTTTAAAGATTCAGAAGGAGACCATGGCAGCCACAATATCCTCTTCAACTCAGAGGAAAAAATCTTTTCTTTAAAACCTCTTTAGTAGCCAATACTCCATGATGACTCTATAGGTTTAGGACCTCTTGAGGGCTGCCGACAGAGTTTAAAGACTCAGAAAGAGACTATGGCAGCCACAATATTCTCTTAAATACACTCAGAGGATTTTTTTTTTTTTACAAACCTTCTTAGTAGTCACACTAAAGATTTAGGTCCGCATTAAGGCTGCAAAGGGGGTTTTTAAGTCTCAGAGCACCAGCAATAGGGGTCAGAGCCCCCTCAGGGAAGAGACAACTGTCTCCCTATCCACTACAACCGTAGCATAATCCCTGTGCACCGTGTTATCCTTGTCCAGTGCCACTGCATGCATACTGTACATGGGGTAAATCTGTTAAGATCAGATCTGCTACCCCAGATGCCTCCGACATGGTGAATTTAATAATACTAGTCTAAGACCCAGGGGCTCTGACCAGTATAGATAGGTTCTCAACAGTCACAAGAGTACTGCGAGTCCTCTGGGGGGGTACCATCATATATAAATTATATAGTAATATTATATTTGCACTTTCCCAATCTATAATAGTATAGATTTAAACAACAAAAAATAAATAAAAAACAGTATTAAAAAACAAACAAAATGACCTGCCAAGAGGTTTAGGTCCACTTGAGGGTGGCCGTGCAGTGGCTCAGAGCAGCCCCTTTTTGCTGGCCAACAACCTCAGCTTAACACATGGGAAAGAGCAATAAGAAAGGGAAAATCCCTTGGTCCCCCCAAGCAGGCTCACCAGACAAAAAACTGCAGCTGACTTGCTTTTTAATGAAAGCCTGCAGCCCTGAGGGTTTAACCTCAGAAAGTGCCCCAGACCCCGGCGCTTCACCTTACCTTCACGGACCCCAATTTAAACAGCAAAAAGCTGGGGAGGCATAGAGTTGGGTCAGAGGAATCCGTGGGAATAAGGTCGTGCAGGAAGCTGACAGGGTGCATTCCCGCGCTTGCTGCCAATCCTTAAGAGAGAATCTTTAACAACTTCACAGTCACTTCAACTGCAAGAATGAAAACTGGTTTTGATTAGGAGGCAGCTGCTACTTATGGGCCGGGAGGGGCCACACCTTTTTTGTCTTGCAGTCACACCCTTCGGGCAAGGAAGTAAGGAGGGTCTGGAATGGATCGAAAGAAAAAAGAACATTGCTGCCTGTCTACTAAAAATCACCTGGACAATATTGCGTTAATGGATAAGACCAAAAAGAGCTATTTTGGTTTTAATGAGAGGGGTTTTGACCCGAGAAAGGTAGACTCTGCACATGTGGGATCATGGTTTTGGCCTGTTTTGCTGCATCTGGGCCAGGATGGCTGCCTAAGTCGGAGCGGTGAGCTGCAGGGGAAAAAGGAAAGTACCTTTTTGTTTTTTTTACATTGGTGGTCAGTAACGTTAATGCCAGATAACTGTATACATTCATTAATTTTTTGCCGCTAGTAAGATCCCACTAGGATACCTAATAGTGGCCTACAATGTGGACTTCACATTGATCTCAGATCAGGTCTCAGATCAGGGGTGTCTCAGACACAAGACACTCCACTTACTTTCCACTGGCTCCTACTTTGCACAACTCTCACCCCCCCCCCCTGTAATGGTATGAGAAGCCAATGTGGTGGGTGGGCATAGACCTTAGTACTGTGCTCCCCCATGAAATCAATGGGTGCCTCTGTACAATGAAGTTCCTTGTGAACAGGAGTGCCCATTGATCTCAATGGGAGTGAACAATACTGAGGGCATGCCTATCCACCATGCTGGATTTTTATAGCGGAGCTGCAGGTGAGAGATGTGGGGTGCAGGAGCAGATGGTAAGTGATAAGTGGTATGTCTCGTACCTGAGTGCACCCCTACTCTGAGGTCTGAAGTCTTACCCTTTAAAGGGCATCCCAAATCAGTATGCCCCGCTGTGTGAACCCCCCCCCCCCCAGGAGTGCATGTACATACTCACCTTTCTCCGGTCCAATGGCGCATCTACGGGCTCTCGTCCTACGACTGCCCGCACTGTCGCACTCCATATCATAGCCAAAAGATGTAAACACAGCTACTGGCTCTCATTGGCTGAGCGCCGACGCATGCACCGAGGAGAAGTGAGTTGTAGTGAGCGAACTTGGGGAGGGGGGATCACACAAGTTCCACTTTAAATATACAAATATGTTATGCATACTATGCCTTAATCTGTATTTTTTAAAGAGCACAGTGATGGCATGTAGCCTGTTTAGACTAGGTTATGACACCACATTATTTATAGGCAATATGTAGGTATATAGTGCTTATGGTATTGACGGTAGCTTGACATGTTATAGTACAATTACTAAGAACAAGCAGGTAAACCAGTTTTTATGTTAAATCTGCATTGCAAATAATTTTCTCTAGCAGATTAAATACATTGAGATTTCCCCAAGGATAATATATTTCATGTATCACTATTGCTACTCAAGGTACACATATTAATCTATGTGTGCCTTATTTGATAGATTGATATATTTTGTAAAAGGTTATTTTGAATAAATGATTATGAAAAATGCAGATACGTTGCCCTTAGATATTTGCCTTGTAGTTTACACAGTGCTTCTTACTGGAAACAAAATTGCTTAGTGATACTAGTGGAATAAATCCCAGATGGATGCCAAGGGGTAATGCATTTAAGCTGTTGAAATGAACATTCTGCTCTAAATTATCATACTCCAAAAGCGGTAAGCTTATCCACAGCATGCAGAGTTTTCATGCCCTATCAATTACACAGTCATAAAAGTCTCAAAGATAAGTAATTCGTCCTAAATGCTTCTTTTCTAGATTATTATTATGCCAATTTTAGATTTACCTTCGTTTGGTGTGTGAAAGCAGCAGAAATGACACTGGAAATGCTAAAACTTGTAGAATGGGAAACACCTATTAAATGCATCATACAAGCTATTTACCTCTCGCCACTAGAATTCTGAGAAGCAGTATAAAATAGTAACACGAGAGAATGTGGGCCCAGAAAAACAATGGCACTAATCTAACCTTTTAACATTGCTACTGATGCACTGATCCACAGAGACATCACATAACTTGGTGAATTTTAATCTGGATCCTTAAAAGCAAAATAGCCTACCACAACCCCCACCCCTACGGGAATACAAGATGAAGTGGACCGTCCCTATAATTTAAAGGCATACTGCATGTGTAGGCCCCAGCTTGCTCAAACAGCCTAGTTTCTGATCTGAAGGTATGGTGTGTTGCTGTCTGAATTAGGCAGCAGCAGCGGCACTGGCAGGTTGTGAACCTGCTGCCCTGCAAAAAGTGATAGGTTATGTAATGGACCATTTCCCCTATATCAATTCAATTCAATTTATTGTTCGCCAAATACATCGTGAGATGAACAAGGAATTCTTTTTGGCATATCCCCATTGCCACTGCCAACTATAAGACTTTAAGGTAACAGAGGGCAGTGGATTAGCACTATTCATAACAGATTTGTGGCCATGAACTTATGGGCATGAATGTATCCAGATTGAACATCATTGTCAGATGGCAAAATGATCATCCAGTTAGTGTACTGTACAGAGTGAAATTCTCACAATAAATATAAAAAATACAGCGCTGTGAATAGTTTACAACAACAAAATTATGTTTACAATATTAAATGAAACCAGCTACACGTGCATAACTTATATCTCACCAATAAGTCAAAACCAAAATAACCAACATAAAAGCACAGAGCTATAAGTAAATTAGTGTAAGTCCTCTTTAAAGTCCTTCCAACTCTTCTCCAAATCAAAAAAGTGACAGTTTTCCTTTGTGCATTCCCACCACCAAAAATATGCTCTTACCAGAGATGATCTGATTAGACAGCAAATTCAAAGGTCAAAAAAAACCTTCTCCAATTATCTCCACCGCATCAGGTATGGTTCCAACACAAGCACAAAGGAAAACTGTCACTTTTTTGATTTGGAGAAGAGTTGGAAGGACTTACACTAATTTACTTATAACTCTGTGCTTTTATGTTGGAAATTCTCACAATGCTGACCGAGGAACCTGGTCTACCCTTAGCTTTCAGCTGCCACAACAAAACTAAAGGTACTTTGTCCAATGGCAGTAATAAAAAGGAAGAGAAGAATGGTATGGATTGGACATCCAGGAGAGAGATGTTAGTTACATAAGATAAATTAAAGGAATTGTCTAGGCAATGGTTAAATTCCAGAGGCACCCTCCAACCTAGCCCATGCTGCTGACCCAAGGTATCCATTTATCTTCTGTATGGAGCAGTAAGTGATGACTCCGCTTCTAGCTCTAGAGAGTGGACACGTCTAGCACCCAGGACATTTGAAAACACAGAACGTAATAAAAATAAGTGCATTTCCATTAGGACCCCGAGGGTTGTGTTTATGTTGCATTTAAAAGCTTGCTTGGACAATAGCCTCGATTTAAAGACACATTCGTCCGGACTTCCGTAGCTGTCTGTGAAAGTTTGGGTGGGTGTTTGTCTTTTTTTTTGCTTTTTTTCGTTCATTTTTCATTCGTACGAACGTTCGGGAAAATGTGTATATGCGCTTTCGATGAATGGAAGCAAATCGGAACATTTCCGTTAGTTCGGATCATTTTCCAAACAAAATCGGAAATTGCTCGTTCGTTCAGATAACTTCCGTTGTTGGGATGGGTTTCCGTCTGATTCAGAGAGCTGATTTGCGACGGACCACCACCCTATAAACCCGTTTCATTTCCGATCCACTTACGGGACCTTTGAGGGCTCGGATTGCTATTGTTGAACATGTTTTGCGGCTATGTGGAGGAGTCTGCGTGCCTTTAGCACCAAGGCATTGCATGTATCAGCATGGCCGAGGCCATAAATTGTATAGCAATGCATACCTAAATCAATACATTTCATGTATGCCTTATAGATGCATTTTAATGCTGACCTTAATTAGTCCTTATCATGTAAACATTTATTTTCCCACACATCCATATAATTACTATATTTTTTTAGACTTATGTCCTTTGTGAATTATATTTGGATTGTTGAACTTGAATCTTAATTTGTTGTAGGAGTTATTGTTTTAGTCGGTTACCTTTGCTTTGTGTAATTATTTTATATTTGGTTGCAGGAACCGCAAGATGTGCCACTCACACAACATACAAGCAGTCTTTGGTCCAGCGATTCCTCAGTGTTCTTGCAGGGCATCCAGGGTCGTCCCCATGATGCTTATATATTGCAGAGCTCTGGCTTATTTCGTCAGTTTGAGTCAGGAGAATAATCTGGTAGATGGCTCTTGGGTAAGTTTGCTCACATTCCATCAATCCATTTTCATTGTATGGCAATGAATATAGTTGATGACTCATGACTTAACCTATTGCTGTTTTTAGCCCTTGATGACATGTTAAACAATATTGTAGCTTAGAATGTGTATTTTATGTTATTATTTTTAAATTCTTTCAGGGGATTCTGGATATCCACTCCTGCCCTTGCTCCTGATGCCCGTTCTTTGCCTGCAGAATGGGGGCCAGGGGTTCTCTAATCGGGCACTATGCAAAACCCGGGCCGTGGTGACGAGGGCCCTCTGGCTTTTGAAGTCCAGATTTAGGTGTTTGGACCATACAGGGGGGGGGGCACTGCAGTATGACCCCAACAAGGTTATACCAATATTTTAATTTCCGTTTTTAACAGGGACCACACGTGCCAGAGTGGCACAACTGAGTGTCAGGGTCCTTCAGTTGGTGGGCGAGATGCAGGAGCTGCGCAACTCGTTGGGGACCACATATGAAGAATAATGTTCTGTGGCCTGCCATTGCTATGTATTTTTTTTTTTATAGTTGTAAAAATTAGAAATTTTCTAAAATTTTAAAAATTTTATATTTTATGATGGAATCCAAAAAAAAATGTTACAGTGTAATTTCATTTACAAAATACATTAACACAAAACTAATGGGCCCAGAAATATTTAAAGATGAATATTCACATGACCGAGAAGTGATTTGGGTGAGATTTAAGGGTCCAAAAGGGAAGATGGAGGATAGTGCTAAGTGATTTAGCTAAACATTGTAGCAGAAGTGAGGGTGGCAAATATGTAGGCAAGCACTTTAATGAGTTAAGTTTGTAGCAGGCGCTAGATCGTAAACGTACGGGAAACGTAAAGGATTTGTTGGAGGATACGATGGGAAAAGGGCAAAAACGAAAGCCTACATTGTAACATGTGAAAATGAAACGGAAAAGTCACGCTGGAAAATGACATCCTCGTATTCGTAATCTGCCGTACGAACGGACAGAAACTTTACAGAAGGTTTTCAATGCATGCATAGAATCGCTCGTACACTCATACGAGAACGGAAACATTTCACAAAAAAAACAGATCGGCACTAAAACGGAAGTTTTTTTTTGTCTCTCTGAATCGAGCCTAATATCTTCAGGCTAGAATGGGGGGAGTTGGGCAACCGCAGTTGCAAGGAGTTTTATTTACCTACTTTAGAGTTTTTGATATTTTGTAATCTAAAGTGTGAATAGGAATGGGCCTTCGAATACAAATGGTATGTTTCTGTCATTGAGGTGTAGAATAAAAGGGAATAACATGGGGGTGTTGTTTGGTTACATGTAATGAAAAATCCCCCTTAGTCTTACTGTTGGGACAAGTTTAAAAAGCCCCACTCTTTCTCCCAGTTTAGAGATTTCCTACACCTGGCTATTGACGTTTGGGAGGCAGCTAAGCCTCTATTTTTTGCCACTAAAGGAGACAAACAGTCTGTCCACCTCCAGGTATGTGTATGTTCTGAGGAAAAAATAAAGGGTTCCTCCACATCCTTCTGGTTGCCTTGAAAGGATAGGAAGAACTATTTCTTGTGACCTGTGGAAGGTAGAGGCTATCATGGGTAGGTACAGTGGATCAGGCATGAGAACGGCCCTATCCAGTAGCACTATACAAAAGGGTTCTCAAATGGAGAGGGCCTGTAAGTCATTAACCCTGCGTGTTGAGGTAATGGCAAGCAGAAAACACATCTTTAGAGTTAAAATGTTGTTTGACCCTTCAGAAAGTGGCTCAAACTGAGCTTTTATTAGACCCTTAAGGACGAGGATAAGATCCCATGTAGGACAACCGGAGACAGAAACTGGTCTCTTTCTAATAATGGCTATGAAGAATCTATTAATCAGGCTGTACTTCTCTCAGGATCCAGGCTGTTAAATTTAGATTCTGTAGATTTGGGTAATAAATTGGGCCCTGAACCAGTAGGTTTGGTTTCCGTGGAAGTTGCCACAGAGTGTCTCTGATCATGTTCTATAGAGCTGCAAACCAACCTCTCTTTGGCCAGGTTGGAGCGATCAGGATCACTGTTATTTTCTCTTCCTCGATCTTTCCTATGACCTGAGGTAACAGCTGAAAGGAGGGGAAGGCGTAGGCTAGAGCAAACTGTGCCCGGGGTGTCCACCCCTAGAGCCCTGTCCCCCCGAGACACAAAGAAGAATGTTCTGCACTTTATATTCTGGGCTGTCATGAAGAGATCTATCTGTGGAACTCCCCACTTCTGGGCTATTCAGCAAAATACCTCCATTAGGTGTACTGCTGATAGGGATCACAACTGGTCTTGTAGGGGGAAGAATTAAGGCATACATCAGATCCTTAAGAGCTTCACATCTGGTTACCCCCTGTCAATTTACATATGCTACAGTTGTGGTAATTTCGGATCGCACCTGAACATCTCTTACGTAGTAGATGACGGAAATGGGCCTGTTATACCACTCTTAGCTCCCTGAAATTCAAGGATCTTGTTTGAATATCTTTTGAGCAGTGCCCCTGAACCTGTAGGGCATCTAGGTGGACACCCCAACCCCAGGCACTTGCATCTGTCATTAAAATGACTGGGTTGGTCTGTCTCCTGCAAGATCCATGGGTACAACCACCAGAGCATACTGTTTTACTGTGGACTTATTACCCAGTAGTCTAAGGACTCTGGCCCAGGTTTGCAGCAGGAAAGACTAGAGGGGTCTGCAGCTGTGCATATGTTGCCCCTTGGATTGCCGTCATAAGGTCCAGTACCCTCATGATATCCTGCAGCGAAGCAGATTGCTGCTGGATTAGCCAGCCAAACTGGGCTACCAACCTTTGTTGCTTGTCTGGTTGTAAAAAGACATTTTGTTCTATGCTGTCTAGGTAGAAACCGGGGAAACCTCATTTCCTGGATGGGGATTAGATTGGATTTCTCTAGGTTTACTATTCAACCTAACTGATGCATTAGCTCTAGAGACAAGATCCCTGTTACCAGGATATTGTCTAGATAAGAAAAAATTAAAATCCCCTGGCTCCTCAGGACACTCCTGGCCTCTGCCAGTATCTTTGTGAATATTCTGGGAGCCAAGAAGATTCCAAACGGCAAGGCCCTGTACTGAAAGTGCAGAACTTCTGAATCTAGGTGGATTGCAAACCTTAAAAGCCTGCGGTGAGCCTGAGAGATGGGTATATGTAAATAGGCATCTTGAAGGTCAATATTCACCATAAAGTCTACGAGTGATTTTCTTATGATTAATATTGATTCCATCCTGAATCTTTTGTAGACAATAAAGTGATTTAGGGCCTTCAGATTGAGTACCATTCTGATGCGCGGGATGGCTTTCGAACCAGAAATATGAGAATAATACCCTCTGCCCTGACTGACATGGGGAACTGTTTTTATTACTTCCTTGTGAAGTAACTCTTGGATGACTTGGCCACCCTCTTCATGGGGTAACCTCGTGATCTGAATCTTCTGTGAAGGACTGGCATTCCAGTTGTTACCCCTGAGACACCACTCTCAACACAAAAGAATTTGAAGCTATGGACTGTCATGCTACCAAAAAAAAGGTTAACCTCCCCCAAACCTGAAGCTCAGTGTCAGGATCAACTTTTTTCAGAAGATGTCCGGGGATTACAGACTAAACTTGGCTTGCAACCCCCTTTGTGTTGTGTTCTCTGATTCTGACTGGTAGCAGGGGGAGGGTGAGAGGGCACAGGGTGATGAAGTGCGCGAGTAGTCAGTGGCACTGCTGTCTGATAATATGCTAGAGGAAAATTTTGTGTCAAAAGAAATGTGGCTACTGGGGGGGGAGCTGTCCTGCTAACAGAGCCGTCTTGCAAATTTCAAGGGTCGAGGCCATATCCATCTTCATGGAACCGACAATCTCTAATATAAAAGAAGCTGCCGCACCCCCAATTTAATGTCAATACAGTTTTGACCATAGGGTGTTTCCAAGATTCCAGAAGGATGCCCTGACAGCTTAGACAAAACATAGCAAATTTAGAATCCTGGCCCTTAATTCTGTGGCCTCTTTTTCTTTCTGCTTTTTTTTCTCCTTAAATTTGGGATTAGAAACACCAGGCTAAAACAAGGAGAAGTAACATCATGCTAAGTTAACACCCAATGTGAACTCGCAAAAACAAATAAGGCTCACAAAAAGTGGAAATAAAACTTGTGAGGCATGTTTGCTGCTTCTGCTTCTCTGCTGGCCTACCCGACCGCCTGCTTTACCATCACAGCCCAGGTTGAGTGTGAGGGTACCCTAGTGTTCTCCAGGCCCCAACATCCGTTTTTTGTGTCCTGAAAGTGACCTCTGCATAGGGAGTGGTAGTGGCTAGAGTCCCATGCTCTGGCCTCCCCCGGAGCCGCTGGAAATACGCAATTGAATGTGACCATGAACCCGCCCCTATCAGCGCACGCTGACTGAAGTACAGCATGAGTCCCAAAACTGGAATCCTGGTAGCTGCACTGTACAATAAAAACAATAAACTGGATGAAGTCCGTAGTCCCAGCCATTTCCTTGGAGAGGAAACACAAAATACTGAGGACTGGGAAGAAGGGGTGGGGCTTTTAAACCTGTCCCTGTTTGTGTTTCCTCTCCAGGGGGAAGAGCCTTCTCTAGGGTGGGAAGGACAAAGTTAGAAGAGATTTGCCCAGAAATTATTTGTGAATTTTGACTTTAAAACGCTGTTAAGAATATGCAATCATTAATGTAATACTAGGGGTGGGAACTCTCCTATAAAGTGGGAACATATAATTAGCCAGCCATTTGAGGATATCTAGGACCTGTTATCTAAGACTTGTAAGGAATACAAGGCTCAGGATGTAGCAATCCTGATCAGGCCACTAGGCTTATCTTCCTAAGTAGGAAAATAAACTCCACGGGTCTCAGATACAGTACTCTGCCTCCCCCTTCAAATACCACCTGAGTGGTATGTAAAGGTTATCTATAATTTACACTGTGCTTAAAAGGCACCATTGAACCAATTAAAGTAAAATGCACAAGCACGTACTAACATATTTGTAATCACCTTGTGGAACAGTTAAGTACTTTATGGAGCAAATAAGGCTTGGGTAAAGTTTAGATGGTAGTGGTAATGGTACTGTACCTGCACCACTGATCCGCTAATCAAAAGGTTTACTCACATAAGCGAACAAGGCATTAACTTAAAGAGTAATTCCACTTTCAATGGTATTTTTTCAAGTTTCTATTATTGTGTGCCAACATTTTTTTCTATTAGTTTGCAATATGTTTACCTCAACAATGTACAGATCAGAGACTTCCTTAGGGTCACTAACAGCATTTTCAGCTGGGGAGGTATTAACAGCTGTGTGCCAAAGCTGCTAACATGCTCACCTGTTACAGTGGAAGGATTCTGGGATATGTAGTCAGTACTTTTTACGCAAGGCCATAAAAAACACTCCCGCCTTAGGATCACAGACGCACAGAAATAGAAAACTTGGAAACAGCATGCTGATAAGTAAATCACAGGTCTGGGGGCACAATCCTAACACAAATGTTTATTTTACATCCCAAAAGAGTACAATAAGGCAGAACCAAAAACCTGACAAATATGGAGTTTTACTCAACCCTTAAGCACCTAATCCAGGATGTAGATAAACACAAATGGCCAATTCACACTTTTAGATGCATGCCCATATATATGTCATTACAATGGAATCATAAAGAGGTGGGGGTGACTTGTCCTGTACTTTGTATAATAAATAACAAATGAAAATCCTGAAATGTAAAAATACATCTTGACAGCCTTGGTAGAGCTCTTTAAATAATTGAATTGGCCACATTAGCCCAAATATTTATTTTCTGAACTTTAGCAATCATGGTGAAGAGTCATGTTCAGTTGGGATGAGAAAAGTTTGAGGCATTAGTTTATGATCTCAAATCTCAAAACCTGACCTTCAAGTGACATTAAACCCTTGTACCACATTCTGATCATAGAAAATAAAGTTACTCCCTTATCTGAGAGGAAAGAATTATATTACTGATTTAGGTATCAAAATATAATTTTCCTTTTGCCTTTTTCATCCTAATTCCCCATTTATCCAACTGGTTAATGAAAACCTAATGCAAATCTGGTGCAGTTAAACCTAAAGGACAGATGGGCAGAGCAGCCTTAATTAAGCGCGCCCCCCCCCCCCCTCCGCCCAAGTTTATCTGGCTTTGCTATCTTCTATGCTTGGACAGCCGCATTTAATACATGTTATTTTTTTAACCAAATTCAAAGCGTACATTTTGCATAAATATATACACTGCATATTTTAAATAAATGAAAAGTATATTTGAAAATATATATATTAAGCTAATAAATATAGAGTGTTGAAGAGTAGACTAAACGCATTAAATTTGCAAGTAATTTTTTATAGTTACTGAATCCATATAAATGTAATGTATGCAACACATTTAATATAGACTTTAGGATGACAGCCTATACATAATGCTAATGAATCCTCACACCCTGTGTTGCATAGTGTGACCGTAGACTTAGTTGGTGGGAGTTGCAGTGATATGGGAACACATGTACAAAATAACCTGAGTACATGGGGAAACAGCAGCTCTGCACTTCCACACTTCACCCACAGTCCTTCCAATCTTACATGTCAACTGCAAGCAGTACTTTATGTAACCAGGTAGTTGAAAGGTGGCCTATTGGAAGCAGGAATTTGGGGTAGGCAGCTGGAAGGAGAGGAGATAAGAGATAAAATCTTATGAAAATGACCTTCACTTCCAGCTTTTGTACCTCCTTTCCAGTAATCATGGGGGAAGGGGATAAGTTCTTGTATGAAAATGTACTCCTTTATCTGGGAGGAAAATAATCTTAGGAATCAACTCACCACTAACACTAACAGCAGGAAATAATAAGCCGTAATTTGCTGGTGCATTCTGAATATTCTTATCATGAACCAGGGAGTAACAGAAACAAATTATTATAGATGACAAACATGGTCTACATTATGCAAGGAAATGTATACTTCTAAACTGGAAGAATTCTAACAGACTGTCCCTCTAAGGTTGGAAGAGTTTGATAAACAAGAAAATAACTATTTTCAAGATGATGTATCAAGCCAGAGGTGAATCCCAGAAGTTCACGCATATCTAGGAGAAGTGGCTTAATGCCCCCAACTCTACTAGTAATTAGCAGTGTCGATTTAGTCGATGCTCTTTATTCCACTCCTTTTGGCCCCCCCCTTTAAGAAAGTAGGTAATAATAGGTGCAAGATAAGTAATGACATTAAAGTTGGTCAAGTATGTGTGAATGTGTTGTCTGTGTCTTTATGCTTCTAATTTCTTCTTTCCAACGAGGGGAATGTTGTAACTAAATAAAAAAGAACAGATGACAAACAAAAAATGCCAGACAGGACTTCAACGAGATGCAGGAACTCTAGGGACAGATGCAGCAGATATACATATAACAGACTGAATCCAGAAACAGATAAAAGCAGGCAGGATAGAGCCTGGAGATAGGGCCACTGCAAGATACCTGATACATGGTGAGTTGGAAGGAACCAGAAAGACACACGCTTGACGCAGTACCAAGCTGGACATAGGCAGAGGTTGGATACAGAAAAGGGCAGGAAATAGGTTAGATGCAGAACACACGCTAGATGCACACAAAAGCAGGTAAAAGAAAGAACAGGTCAATTAAGGAAATGGATGGAGGAATACACAGTAAGGGAAGCCCGATGCCATGATACGCATTGCTTAGGCAGCCTAGTTTTAAGACAGCATAGGCAAGTGGAAAATCAGTTAGCACGGTGAGCCAGTAAAGGGAGATCAAGATTTCTTAAACCAGACCTTCAGCATCATTTAATGAAAAGCCCAAACCCTTTAAAAACTATTCCCCAACATCTTAAATTAAAATATTTTATGTTTTTAGTTGCTTTCGTATTATTCTTTCTCATCACTGGGCAGCAACTCTGTTCAAGACTCTAGGATAGAGGCACAGCCATCTTGCCTCAGAAGCATCACATACTGAGTACAGGAGAAGGGGCAAAAATGCAGCGGGCAGGTTATAGCTGTTCTTTTGCACAGACAGAGCAGAGCTGGGGTCAGGAAAAGGACATCAATTCCAGAATTCACAGCAGCACAGTCAGAAGTTACTTTCAGTTTGCAGGCAGCCTGAGACTTTATGTGCCGACATCTTGGACGTTTAAAGGCTCAGAAAAGGCAGTAGATGCAGGTAGGATGATTTTTAATGTGGGCAATCTGTATGTACAGGGTGAGGGAAACATATAAGATAGGCTCTTATTCAGGGTGAGGGTCTGTTTTAAGGTTATTTTTTTGCATTTCTACTTAGCTTCAGTCCACAGGGCGAGCAAGGCTAAAGGTGGACTCCTTGGACAAAGATGCCAAAAGGTTGGGGTCCACAAGCCCAGACGTACCAACTAATTCCTGACCTGCTGTGATTGGTTTCCTCTACCTTGACTGAAATATTATCTTAATTTTCTTCTAAATAAAGCAAGTTATTTCTTGCTATTCCAAATGTGTTTTGTAGCA
The DNA here is from genome assembly GCA_027917425.1 of Gastrophryne carolinensis. NCBI lineage: Eukaryota > Metazoa > Chordata > Amphibia > Anura > Microhylidae > Gastrophryne > Gastrophryne carolinensis. The sequence goes on from CM051239.1 coordinate 255,107,012, forward strand.
TTTTCTTAGTAAGGAATAAACCTCATATCGGGGGGAACCTAAATCTTTTTGAAGGTTTCATTTATCCTTATTCTACACTTTCCTTTACAGTTTAAAAAGGGTCAATGTCTTGGTAGTTACAGGGCAAGAAAAGATTTATTCAAATGGCCTTGCAGCTGCTAGTCGGTACAGTACTTCAATAACGTACTGCTAAAATGCTTTTACTTTGAAATTGCTTATCTAACTTTAAAGAATGTCTTCAGAATCACAATCACTTCTCTATATTCTACAATATTTACTTCAACTAAATAATAAGAAATACAATTGGAGTGGCCTGCGGGCCATTTCTCCCACCAAAATCGTATTTATGGAGTGTGACTGATTACAAAATGTGAGAGAATTTATTGAAAGAGAGTTTCTGCTTATGTCTTCCCATTTCTGCAAAACAAACACAACTGTCTCCGTGCACCAGTGTTCTGAATATTGCAGAATGACTTGTTGGATCACAGCCTGGCAGTTTTATTGGCGTTGAGTATCTCACTGTGACTTACCAGAGACATAATGTCCGATATCACAAGAACGATGAGAAACAGACTGCAAGAAACAAACAGAAATCAGATATAAAAAATAAAGTACGTAAGTAAATAACGATCTGGAAGGACAGTAATTTACCAAATGCAACCATTTAGAATTAATGGCTTCTTTTAATCCATATTGAAGAAAACCTGTCAAATTAACAGCTGAAAGGGCTGGCACTTGCCAGCCGTCATGGTGGCACCCAGCTGGAGCCAGTTCTTTTTCACTGCCTTGTAAAAGAGACAGTCTACACAAACAAGTAATAAATACTTTTGTGTATATATATTCCTCATACTTGCATATTTGTGCAATACTATTGAGTAGTTGTAAAGGGCGTTACTCTAATAAATTTAATTTACATATACCAAAACGGTTTTGGCATTGTACCATATGCAAAACTTTAGTATTCTATGTAACAAAATTGTATTTTCTCAATATTTATTTTGCATTTGTGATGTAACAATTTGTGAGATGTTATGGATATGTAACTTTTAAACTCAATAAAAACATTGAAAAAAACAATATTCACCGAATATTCCCCCGCATCTGCGTCCCAAGATCAGGTCCTGTGGCATGCATGTGCCCAGAGATTCTTTGGGTGCTCATGGACAAGCAAATTGGTAGACAAGTCCAAGCCAACCTCTGTCAAAGTGACTGGAGCACACCATGTTCAATTCAATGTAACTAGGGACATGCCTCCGAGTGCTCCCTTCGCACAAACTGACGGGGGTGAACCTGGTTGCTGTGGAAGCTGAGAAGGGCACCTTGCACAGCAATACTTTTATCTCAGATATCAGTTCAACTGCTATCACTGAAGAGTTGTTTCAAGTGCCAGCTCAACCTTAGCCTGATTCAGGCTTGAAAAAAAAGACAGGAGCCTGTGCTTCCCTGGATTCCAGATGGCTGCCACCAGTGGAGCTGCTACAGGGAGCTTACCATGAAACATTTTGTACAAATACGCAATGAGCATTTGAAGCCTAGTACATAAAACATTTGTGCTAGTACAGGCTACATCAATCAGGAATGCCATAAATGTTGCAAAAACAGTGTGCCCTTATTTTGGATACAGTTCAGTTACAGGTATAAACATAACATGCACCATAAATCTACAGGACATGTTGCGACTTTGCCATTTTTCTCTGGTGGATTTCAAAAGGCATAAACTGCTTAAAAAGCAGCCTGGGTATGTATCAATATTATCATGAAAAATGTGGATGCAACAGACTCAATATTCTTGGAATCACATAATATTCACTATATCTGGTGTCTGTATTGCAAACCTGCAATAAATGTGTCCTGTATATAAACATGAGCACAAGTAATTAACAGTACCGAATCTTACTGTGTATACTGATAAAATATTCTTAGATGCATGCATAATAGGTGTGTATGATTCAAGCCTATCTATAGACAAAAAACTCTATACTTACCTGACCATTACCTTGATCCATTGAAGCCTCATTGGAGGAATCTCATATTTCTTTGCTGGGCATTGCATCCCTAAAACAACGAACCACCCTCCCAAATACGCATCTCTTACAGGTTGTGCTCCAACATGCTCATGAGCAGCCTAACACCATATCTGGCAGTGCAAGCCAATAGGCTGCTCCATGGCAGCCGTAGAAGGCTCCTGGAAGAGTTGAGACATATGGGTTGATTCAAAGAAACATGTAACAGCTTGGATTTGGCTCACGATCATCCTATTTTTCCCGTCCGCTCGTGCGTTCGTATGAACTTGCGAGTGATTCAATAAGCAAATACGTTTCTCTCCTAAAATATACGTCCGTTCGTATGGCAGTTCGGGAATCAGACCTATGTCAGTTTCCATCCTGAATTTTCCGTTTCATTTCTCAGGTTGCAACATTGGTTTTGCCCTTTTTCCTTTTTTGTCTGGACGTAAATCCTTCTGATCTTGCGGCTCCGCACTACAAACTTACCTCATTAAAGTGCATTCTAAATATTTGGTCTTTTATTTTTCTTTATTTCATTCATTTTGTAGTAAGCAACCATTAATGAATGCATTTGCATAAGTAAATCTTACTTTGTTTAATTTTTAGTTAACTTGCATTTTTTACTTGTGGATTTAATTTTAATATTTATGCTTCAAATGGTACAACTTTAAATTTTTAGTGTGGTTACCCACACCCTCTACATACAGATTGCTCACAAATATTAAAAAACACCCAGCAACTTCTGCATGTTATGAGCCTAGAAACAGCCAAGATGGCGGCTCAGGTATTATCGGGCAGCCTGCAAACAGAAAGGGCCTTGTGACTGTGTTGCTCTGGATTCTTTGATTTCTGACCTTTCCATGCCCCCAGCTCTGCTGTGTCTGTGCAAAATACAGCAGTAACCCACATCCTGCACTTTATCCCGCTCTCCTCTCCTCAGTAAGTGTGATGCATCTGACCAAAGATGTGCTTAAATAATTAAAGCAAAGGTAAACACCTACACCAATAAATGCAATCTAAAAATATTATTCTAGTCCCTCAATTTAAAAATAAATAACAAAGGACATAAGTTTCTTTAATTAACGCAAATATATTGCAAAATAAAGGTTTACATGCAAAGGACTAATTAAGGTCCACATTAAAATGCTTTTATAAGGCATACATGAATCAGGTATGCATTGCCATACAATTTATGGCCTCGGCCATGCTGATACATGCAGTTCATTGGAGCTCAAGACGCGCAGACTCCTCCACATAGCCAAAAAACCTGTTCACGAACAGCAATCCGGCTGCTAAAAGGTGTCGGCTGTGGCTTTCTTTTAAAACGCGTTTAGAGGTTTCTCTGAATCACACCTAAACCCATCCAATTAACCCTTTAAGTGCCAGCCTACCTGGAGTTTTTGTCACACTCTGTTGCCAGACCATTTTGCACTATTTTGCGCTCCCCATGTTCAAATGTGATTTTTGAAGGGATTTCCAGGGATTTCCCAGGAAAATGATATATTGTTTTTTTCAGCAGAGTCTGGGCTTTAACATGAAATGTCTTGTTTGTCATTTGTTAGGTGTATTCTTAATATTTTTGGGTGAAATATGTGCAAAAAAAAAAAAAAAAAAAAAATTTTTACATATTGTAGTTTTTTTTGGAATAAAAAATGTAATTTTGTCAATAAAATCTTATTGCGTGTGAAATCCCAATTTCTCCCGGTTACAGCGGTACCACATATGTATAGGTAGACACCCTTTCCTGCCCAGGAGACTCCCCCAAACTGAAACAGCGCTTTAGGAGATTTTCAGATAAAATACAACTATGCTATGCAATATGCGCACCTTGCGGTTTTTCCAGAAAAACAACCCTTTACATTTGAAATACCCCCAACAAACTATATATTCTCTGGAAGTACACACCTCAGGCTTTCTAGGGGTACCAAGCTTGTGGATGTGGTCATAGTTTTCTGGAAGTAATCCCTCAACGTAATCTTTGGTTGCAAAGAGTTTCCCTAAAAAAAGGATAAAAAAGCAGAATCAAAGCCACATTTTCCTAAAAAAACTATATACAAACAAGAAAAAACAAGTTTAATCTGAAAACGCAACATCCCCCGAACAGAACAACACCCAACATGCATAGGTTCTGTCAAGGGAAGAGTTGCCAAACACCCCAAAGTAAAGCGTGCGCATAACGGTAATTTTACTTGAAAATTTCAGCTCTGCAGACAAAGTGCGCACCTTGCGATTTTTCAACCAAAACAACCCTTTACATTTGGAATATCCCCCATAAACCATATATTCCCTGAAAGTACACACGTTAAGCTTTTTAAGGGTACCCAGCTTGTTCTAGTGGGCTCATCTTTCTGGAATTAATTCCTCAAAGAATTCTTTGGTTGCGCAGGGTTTCCCTAAAAAATTTATAAAAAAGCTGAATAAAAAACACCTTTTCCTAAAATATAAATATGCAAACCAGAAAAAACAAGCTAAGTCTGAAAGCGCAAGGTCCCCCGAACAGAACAATACCCAACATGCATAGGTACTATTAACCCTTTTAATTGCCAGCCTACTTGAGATTTTGTCACCCTCTGTTGACAGGCCATTTTCCCCATTTTGCGTCATGTTTTGCGACATGTTTTGCGCCATTTTTGCTGTAACTTTCAGAAAAATTATATATATATTTTTTGCAGCAGAGTTTAGACTTTAACATGAAATGTCTTGTTTGTATTTTTTTTTTTTTTTTTTTACAATATTATTAAGTGAAAAAAAAAAAAATAAATAAAAACATTTTTTTAGAAAATTGACTCCTTTATTTTAAATAAAAAATGTATTTTATTAAGGAAAATCATATTGCATGTGAAAGCCCCATTTCTACCGATTAGAACGGTACCACATATTTATCGGTAGCCCCCCGTTCCTGCCCAGGAGACCCCCCTAACTGAAACAAGTATTTTATAACATTCACAAAAAAAATACAAAAACCATCCACACTACAAAGGGTTAAATCGGGAAAAAAAATGACATAGGGTCCCCCCTCCCAGGGGAGGGAGACCCCATTTTTTTTTTGATTTTTAAGGGTTAAAAACCCTTAAAAATCAAAAAAAAAATTGACGTGGGGTCCCCCTTACCCAAAGTAACCAGCCCGGGACCAGCTATGGGGGCTTGTAGGCACAGAGTGGGGGGGCCAGCTTTTGTGGCCCCCCCACCCTGCAGCCTACGAGCCCACATAGCCCATGTGGGCCCGGGCTCTTCTGCCCCCCCCTGGCCTTTGGGGAGGCAGGTAATGGGGGTGCCGGGGGTTAATGGCAAGCCACCCGCTAGCGCAGGTGGCTTGCCATCCCCCCAGCCTTGTGAACTGGTATAGGGGTCATGGACCCCTTACCAGTTCACAAGGGGTTAAATGTAAATAATCACACAGACACAAGCATAGAAAAAATATTTTATTATTTTTTTTTTTTTTTTTTTTACACTGTACTCACCTCCCATCCATCCTGGAGCCCTCTGTCCCTCGGCGATCACTGGCTTCTGCTCACTTGCTAGAAGCCTTTTATAGCTGCTGGATGACAGATTACAAAGGGTTAATCAAAAAAAAAAATGACATAGGGTCCCCCCTCCCAGGGGGGGGGACCCCATTTTTTTTTTGATTTTTAAGGGTTAAAAACCCTTAAAAATCAAAAAAAAAATTGACGTGGGGTCCCCCTTACCCACAGTAACCAGCCCGGGACCAGCTATGGGGGCTTGTAGGCACAGAGTGGGGGGGCCAGCTTATGTGGCCCCCCCACCCTGCAGCCTACGAGCCCACATAGCCCATGTGGGCCCGGGCTCTTCTGCCCCCCCCTGGCCTTTGGGGAGGCAGGTAATGGGGGTGCCAGGGGTTAATGGCAAGCCACCCGCTAGCGCAGGTGGCTTGCCATCTCCCCAGCCTTGTGAACTGGTATAGGGGTCATGGACCCCTTACCAGTTCACAAGGGGTTAATAGTAAAAAAATGACACACACACAGAGAAAAAAAAATCTTTATTTTTCTTTTTTACACTATACTCACCTCCGATCCGACGTCCCTCGCCGCTGTCCCGCGCCGATCACCTCACTGACAGATGCCGGTGGTGATCGGCGCAGGGCGGGTGACAGGTGAGGGGGCTCCGATCGGAGCCTCCTCACCTGACACCCGCTCTGCTCCGATCACCACCGGCATCTGACAGAGATGCCGGAGCTCGGAGGGGGTATAGGAGGAGCGGGATGACGTCATCCCGCTCCTCCCACAATGGGCGGGGCTTAGCGGCGGCGGCCGTCGCCGCCATTACAAGAGGTGAGGACCCGGAAGAGGGTCCTCACCTGAAGACTGCGCAGCCCAGGGGGGGGATCGGACCCCCCCCTGGTGAAGAGGAGACCCGGACAGAAGGCTCGGGCGCGGAGGTGAGTAAATGACAGTTTTTTTTTTTTTTTTACAGCGGCGATCGGCGATCAGCGCTGGAAACGGGGGGGGGGCGGCTGGTTTCGGGCCCCCCCCTGAAGACGGAGGACGACGGGGGGGCGATCGGATGCCCCCCCAAGGAAGAGGGGACCCCAGGCTTCACAAGGATACCGGAGGTAAGTGATTTTTTTTTTCTATTTTTTAACTGTTTGGGGGAAATGCCAGGCACGTAGTTTCTACGTGCTTGGCACTTAACGGTAGGAGAAGCAACCACGTAGAAACTACGTGCTTGGCATTTAAAGGGTTAACCTAAGTTTTACGTTTTGATCGTAAGTTTTAGGATTTGATCCTAAGTTTTACGTTTTGATCCTAAAATTTAGGAACGAACTTCCGCTGATCGTAAGAGCATATACGCATTCGTACGTAGGCTCGTGCGAGTCGGAAATGGCCAAAAAAACAGGAAAAAATGACTAACACCCACCCAAACTTACGATTCTCGATACGAAATCAATTAACTTTGGCTCTTTGAATCGAGGGGATATAGTTCTTGCACAGCAGGGCAGCCCAGAAGAGGCTGTGCCTCTTTAATGTTGCATATTAAGGAAAGACTATGGTCATTTCTGACCAACTTCTCAAGTTCTTTGCTTAGGAGTCATTTTGGACTATGATTCAAACTTCACATTTACTCCCCAGAAACTTCCTGCCATCTCCAACTTAAGAAATCCCCCACATCCATCCCTTTTTCTCACCTGAAACCATCAAATGTTAGTGCATACACTATTCTAATCCTGATGAGACTACTGCAACACCCTCTGTGAGGTACCAACAAAGAGACTGAGAATTAAGTTTAAATCCTAAACCTAACTTACAAATCTTTTTCTACTGGTGGTCAATAGAGGAGGTCCCAAAAGAGAGATGCATCAGGGCTGGGGTGTGGGTTCTGCAGGTGGTGTGTGGTGTGGAACAGATAGCAATTGGATGCCCCCTGCTACCAAATAAATCTAGGTTGAACCTCCACCTATGAGGCATCCCATTGCACAATGACCCAATTGCTAACGAGCCCTATGAAGATTGAAGGCTTTAATGCTCACCTTTCTGGGATCCAATACAGCAACAGCATCCAGCGCTTCCCCTTTGCCACTGGCAACCCTAGTAAAAGTTTTAATCACCCTTGGATGTTCATCCAATGTGGCAACCCTATCCCCATGTCCCCTTGGCCCAAAAGTAACCAAATGTGTTCCTCGTGCAGGCACGCACGTGCACTAGGCATAGAAAACTGGCAAATGACCGTCAGGGGGGACACAGAAGTGGTGCAGGAGCATGGGCTACGTAAGTTTCAGTTAATTTTCAGCCTCAGTGAGCACTGTTAAGAGGTAATAAGGCAAGACTTTTTTGAATTCTGATCCAATTAATTTCTCCTTTACCGTATGTCCTATCAGAACCAAATAGTATCTTATCAAAACCTCACCAGCCAGCTGCCCCCCCCCCCTTCGCCGGGGCTTCTGTGTCCTTTGGATTTCAGCCGACCCCCGACGGGCAGCACCATCTTGCAATCCCATCAGGCACTTGCATATCCAGAGATCTTGCACCTGCACAGTGCCGATAAATGGGCTGGAGTGAAGGGCGCGGGACTTAGAGAGCAGTTGTGACAGAGCTAAGGCTGCTTCTGTCATTTAGCAGTGGCTAAGCCGAAGAAGATTCCGAACCTAAAGCAGCCAGATGTGGCAACATCCAATAGATAAGCATGGCCCGATTGAGGAGGAAGCAGCCATATTTATGTTTGGGTCTGTTGTTCCACTTTAAACACTGCAATATCACATACACTAGGTTTTCTCTGTTACCATAGTTAAAAGAACTTGATGGTCCTCAACGAACCAATGGGCTTAGCTACAGCCTGGCAGGCTGGATAGCAAAGTCTCTATTAATGAAGTGATTAGGATCTAACTAAGATATATATCTTAGACTGGAGATGTTTATTCATACGGCAATTTCATTGGTATATTCACATTCTCTTTTGCAGGAGCCTGATAAGGCCTACTTAATTTTTGTTTTCCTTCTGCCTGCTATATATACAGTATAATGATTCGTTACCAATATTTTTATTTTTGTGTTAATGGATAATCCAGAATAACATAAAATACATAAGACTGTATAATATCATAGGAGAAGGAAGTGTTTTGTGGAAAGGGCAAAACTAATGTGATACATGTATTCAGTTCTCTGTGCAGTCAGCTGAATGAGCACATGAATGCCTGATAAGAAATCCTGCATTTGAAATCAGGCTGGTGATGTGCACTGTTTATAAAAGCCCAGTGGAAGCTTAGATAAAGCATTCACACATGATATTAGGCTCAGAAGGATTCCAAACTGTAACCTTAATCTGCAGGCACAGGCCAGCTTCCGCTGGGCCATCTCTGCAGTTGTTAGTTGAAATCTGTGTCTACATATTATTCCCATCACTGCAACAGCAAAACCTGCTGGCAATGACAGGAGGTTTCCAGAGTAAATCCTCCCTTGGCTGGTGCCTGAAACCTTGATCCAAGATGCTTTCAATTCTTAATGCTGTATCCGCACGCCACCTTTTCTCTCTACCTATTTAACATTATATTGATTTCATGCCATTATTATGCTACTTTTTCCCTTTGGTAAATGAGGCATAAAGTAAGCTTTGGATGCAAAGTTGGTTGTAGTATTTTAAAAGGCAAAGGGTTTAAATAGTCTGCTTTCTGCTTGCCCACTGCTGGCTGTCTTCATTCCAGGGGCTGCATCTTTCATTCCACAGCACTTTGTATTCCCTCATAAACCCTATAGAACTTCCAGACTCCAGATCCCTGAAAGGAATTGATTTCCGAAGTCATCATCTGTTGCTGAGGAGACCCTGCAGAGGAGGCAGTGTTCATTGGGAGTTATTGAGTAATATAATGCAGGCTGAATGAAGGCTGGATGAAAGATGCAGCCCTTGACAGCCAGCATGGAGAAAGGCTCATTAAACCCTTTGCCTGGAATGTCCCTTTAAACAAAACAGACTACAATAATTAATCCTAATATTATCATTATACATTATGTTATAACAGGTTAGTTGCTGCATGTCAGTACATAAAGCAAAGAGTGCTTCTTAATTCCCATTTCAATTGTAACAATAGGGGTAACAAGGTACAGTTTAGGCACACTGCTAGGAGTGCTTAGGGACAGGGACGGCCATGCACACACATTTGTGTGTGATTATAGAAGGATAGAAGAAGCAAAGGAGGGACAAACTTTGGAGACCAGCAACTGCATCTATAGCACACTGCAAAAAATAGAGGAGAGGAACATGGGAGAGGCTCCAGGTGAGCTCCTTGCTGCTCCATTATTGCCATTAACTGGGCTGCCCCCTTAAACCCTAGTATGGGATAGATCATTTTCACCATCTACTACACTTCCATGGATTTAACAGTATTTTTGGGGGGTTCTAACCGTTATCTAGCTTTTGCCGACTTTGATACCTGGGAAGGGCAATAACATATTTTTGAAACAATATTGAGCGACAAAAACTTCATTTTTATCTTTTTCAAATTCATGTGATTCTGCAAAAAACAAACATGGCTTATTTTCTGCATGTTTTTTTTCACTTGTCTTTGTTCATAAAGTGAAAAGAACTGGTGTAAAGTGAATAAAATACAACTGAAATTATTTGTCATGTGCACTTTTACAGGTTGAAAGAAGCCATCATGCGCCAAAAAACATTACGTTCAAAGGAGCGCAGATAATCTTATTACCCGACTTAGCGCGCCGCACACTTCAGATGAGGAAGGTCATGAAACCACTGTTGGAGAGTGCCAGAGCTGCCGGAGCCACTTACAGATGGGGCCACCCTTTTCATTTGATTCTTCAATTACGTGACCGTAGCTTTGTCCTCCGCAGTCGCCAACTTAGAGAGGCCTTTGAATTCCTGGGTTCCCCAGCGGTGGAAATGGAGAACTGGCTGTCACCTTCGTTGTGCCTGCCCTGGGTCCCTGAGCTGGGCGGTCGCTGTGTTGAGCCTCAGCCCAGAAGGATCAGAGGGGGTAGGCCGCAAGCCCCCAACGCCGCTAATGACTGGGATTGAGAAAGGTTCTTTTTGCAGATCGTTGGCCCAAGTGCTTTTCCTGATCCACTCCTTCAGGACTTGTCCTTTACTGCATACGGTGTTTTCCATCTGACTCTCTGGAATGTTTTTTCTTTTTTGCATGGTCCGGCGGAATTATCAATCCCTTATCCCGGCCCCCTCCGGGCTCTCGGATGGACTAAGAAGAGTCGTTATATAGCATGCTTCGTTCCTACATCAGAAGAGGTCTGGAAACCTGTTGTTTTATATGGTCCCCTTGAGAGATGCTCAGGACGTGGCGGCACTAATGGGCTTATCGGATATTTCGGAGACCACTAGTCCCGAGATTCTGTTGGACCATTTGTGCTCCGGCTTGGGCAGTTCTAACCGGTTCTTACCTTCCACTTCCCCCCACTTAGGTGATCCCCTGCCTTCCTCAGGAAACATCTGGGGAAACTTAAGGGGATCAATTTAACTTGCTGTGTCTAGTAGATCTAAGTTAGAATAGCTATTGTTGTGACATAGTAAGTTGTTTTTTATTCTTCTTATTGATTGTTCCTATTATTTTCTGTTGCTGCCTTCTGTTCTTTACTCCTCTCCTCTCTTTTTCCTTACAGAGGTCTCCGACCTTCCCCCCCCCCCCTCTTAATCTCCCCTTAACTACCCCCCATTCATTCTCGGTCCCCTTGGGTAACATAAGGTAAGGATGGCAAATTTGACTGTTTGCTCATTTAACGTGAAGAGTTTCAATGCCCCTGAGAAGAGATCTAAAATATTGTATGACCTCCATATATGTGGAGCCAAACTTGTGTTATTGCAGGAAACACATTTTAGAGTGGGACGAGTCCCCAACTTTAGGGATCGTCACTTCTCTTCTTGGGTGAATGCCCCCAACCTTGATGCCAAATCGAAGGGGGTTTCTGTAGCCATCCATAGATCTCTGCCCCACAGGGTTTTAGACTCCAGATTGACCCCAATGGCAGATACATTTTTCTGAAACTGTCAACCTGCACGAAGACCTATACTACTGCGAATTTTTACAGCCCCAATAAGAACCAGTACCAATTCTGTCTCAGTGTTTTAAAACAATTATCTGATTTTGCAGAAGGGATAGTCATACTGGAAGGGGACTTAAATATGCCATTTTTTTATTTTTATTTATTGTTTTCCAAGTTAAGCAAAACCGTCATTACTTTACAATCACAATACAATTACAAATACAATTGTATAGAACCACAAAAAAAAAAAAAAAACATACACACACATTCAGAACACATTTGCAATCAATCTCACCTGCTTTTGTTTTGTTTCGTTCACCTTAATGAGAGGTGGACTACTGCCTTGCAGGGTGAGCCACAGGTACCGTGTTTGCCGGCGTATAAGACGACTTTTTCCCCCTGTAAAACATGCCTCCAAGTGGGGGGGTCGTCTTATACGCCGGGTGCACCTGGGTCACATACATATAAATGTACTTACCTTCACCAAGCTGGGCAGCACGATCGTCCTCCTCCTCCTCCTGCAGAGCGATGCTCTTGCTTAGGCAGCACTAGTTGATCAGAGCAGGGAGAGACTGAGCAGGCCAGCAGGGTGAGCGCCGAGCAGATCAGCTTTCCTGCACTCAGGCACTGTGTGAGCAGGCAGGGGGCTGGCTCCTGGCACGCACTCCTGACATCGCCCTCGCTGCTCTCCACTTTAAAGGGGACTCTTCAGCATCTGATCTGAGGTGTGATTGATTTAAGATTTATTAAAAAAAAAAAAAAAGTTTCTATGGGGCATCCCCCAGTGTAAAACCCCCAACTGGCCCCTTTCCCAGACCCCACACATTACACACTATGCTATTAGATGAGACACATTCTAAACAACCCGGGCATGTCCCCAGCTATAGGCGAGCAGGGATGTGGCCGCAGTGTAATGTGGTGTGGACTCTGGGAAACGGGGTCATTGGGGAAGTTTACACAGGGGGCACCCCAAATTGGGGGAGTTTACACAGGGGGCATCCCAACTTGGGGGAGTTTACACAGGGGTCACCCCAACTTGGAGGGAGTTTACACAGGGGGCACCCCAACTTGGGATGCCCTACTGGGTTTTGTTCCCTGCATCAGGGGCAGCAAAATGGAATGCCCCCCTGTCTGAATCCCCCGTTTGGCCTTTTTCCCAGACTCCACAACACATTACACTGCGGCCACATTCCTGCTCGCCTTTAGTTGGGGCCTGTGTTGGCTATTCAGAATGCATCCAATCTAAATGCATAGTAGGGATGTGGCTGCAGTGTAATGTGGTTTGGGCTCTGGGAAAAGGGCCAGTTGGGGGCTTTTACACAGTAGAGGAAACCCAATTTGGCATACCCCTGGAGTAGGGAACAAACCCACTGGGATTGGAATGCCCCACTGTAAAACCCTCCCTATTGGCCCTATTCCCAGAGCCAAAACCACATTACCCTGCAGCTGCATCCCTACTATGCCTTTAGCTGGGACGCATTCTGAATAGCCAGCACAGGCACGTCCCCCAACTAAAGGTGAGCAGGGATGCAGCTGCAGTGTAATCTGATGTGCGCTCTGGGAAAAAGGCCAGTCGGGGGTATTTCACACAGTGGGGCTTCCAAATTTGGGAGGCCCCACTGGGTTTTGTTCCCTACTCCAGGGGTATCCCAAATTGTGATCCTCCACTGTGTGAAACCCCCCATCTGGCCCTTTTCCCAGAGCCCAAACCACATTATGCTGCAGCTGCATCCCTACTATGCCTTTAGCTGGGACGCATTCTAAATAGCCAGTGTGGGCACATCCCAAACTAAAGGCGAGCAGGGATGCGGCTGAAGTGCAATCTGATGTTATTTTACATTTTATTCGGTGTGCGGAAGAGGGAGTAGTCTTTTACGGCGAGTAAATAACAAACTCTATATTTTGAGTGGAAATGTTGGTGGGTCGTCTTATACGCCGGCAAATACGGTAGTTCCTAGCCACTAGTGGAGCTAGGGGCGTTGAGCCATGCCTCCCATACTCGCTCAAACTTGTCCGGGCATCCCCTGGCCTGGTAGGTCATCTTATATAGAATCAATTTACCATTGACTAGACTCTTCCAACCTGAAAGACTCGGGTGCTTTCAGTTTAAAAGAATGCATTTCCTTGCATAAAACATTAACAAACGCAGCAGAATTTTTTGGGGGCCATCATCCAACATGGGTTCAGCCACACTTAGTAAGCAGAGGGACGCTGGCTTCCCCACCGGGAGGCCCAAGGTTAAGGATATAAAGTTGGATACCTCGTCCCAGAATATAGAAATTATTGGACATTCCCAAATCATATGTAGCAGAGAGCCAATGCCTCTGTTACACCTAGGGCAAAGATCTGTCTCTACTAGGCCCATCCTCTTCATTCTAACCGGGGTCAGGTACACCTGGTGAAGCCATTTAGCTTGGATTAGCCTATCCCTAGCGTCTATGACCGAGGAGTACAAATTGTCTACCGCCTCTTCCCAATCATCCTGATCAATGTCTGGGATCAATTCTTCCCACTTCCTCTGTGTTTCCTCTAAGGGGGATGGTTGGCTTAAGAGGATGGCTCTATATAGTGGGGAGGTGGGCTTACTTAGGTCTGCAGACCTAATCAGGGATTCAACTGGAGATTCCCCCAGCTGCAGTCCCACTATAGGAATCTGGGACCTCAGAGCATGCCGGAGCTGTAAATATCGAAATAAATCTCTGGACGACAACGCAAATGCGTGACACAGCTGCTCGTAAGTCAGCAGAGTCCCCCCAGTGTACAGTTGTGTTAATAAGGTTATTCCCCACGTTTTCCAGAAGATTGTATCAGGGAGGGCCATCAGTTCTGGTAAATTGAGGTTATCCCAGATAGGGGTATTGGGGGGCCATTCAGAAGGAGATCTGGGGGGATTCCCCATAGCCTGTACCTTCTGCCATACGTGTAGGGTCATTCTTATGCACGTAGTGGCATGTGGGACACATTTTGTTCCCCTGTACACTAAACTCTGCAAAGGAACCATTGGACCCAATAAAATGGACTTGAGGGCTGCCACCGGGTTATTAATGGGAGGGTTCATCCACCAAGTAGTATACACCAGCTGAGCGGCGTAGAAATATAGCATCATGTGTGGTGCTGCCAGGCCACCCGATCCCGGCAGGGCCTTAAGAATAGCCCTATTCATTTTGGGGGGAGAAACCCCCCATATGAAACCAAATAAGATGGAGTCCAGAGGCCGACAGCACAACAGGCGATGCTTGGTATAGGTACAGGAACTTGGGGAGGAAAACCATTTTGAATATTAATACGCCCAATGACTGAAAGAGGGAGTCTTAAGGGAGTCTACCACCGGGCAGATGTTGGCCTCAGGCCTCCCAGAAAGATTGAAGTGCGGCACCCTTTTGGGGAGATTGTCGGTGGCAGCCTCAACAGACTGCTCCCTGCATATGTTGCTACCTAAAAAAAAGGGGGGGCGAAGAATTTACCGTCCCAGAGTAATATGCAGCAGAAGCGCCCCCAGAATAGTGTGCACAGGAGGCGCCCAAGAGAGGAGCCAAGTGTGACAGCCGCGGGGGTAGGGAGCCCCCCCTGTGGAGAAAGCCGACCACCGAAGCTCAGAGCGACCGGCGGTGCCGCCGTAGCACACGGCGGGAACAGGAGGGGCGGCAGCGAGGAGAGCCGACCTCCGGATGGCAGGCTGGAGGTGTGCCTCTCTGCGGGAGGCGAACGCTCAGGACATGGCTTGCAGCGTGAGGCGGGTACCCGAATGAGAGGAGAGCTGACCGCCGGAGATCAGCTGTCAGACAGGCTGCGCAAGGCCGGAGACGGATGTCACCCGGGTCCCAGGCAGGGCAATCAACCGGAGAATGTGTCCCCGCACTCCACTCCTCTAGGCGTCGTCCAGCGGGCCTCAGCGCCAGTGATCCACTCCCCTCGGAGGCAGAGCAGCCGTCAAGTGTAATGAGGTGAGCAGCAGATGTCTTCCCCCGTCGTTTCCACTCACCAAGATGGCGTAGCTCATCCACGCGTGGGTAGCCTCAGGTCACACAGGGGGGCTTATCAGAGAGATCTTGTCCCCGCAGTATCTAGCCGGGGGGGTCCTGGAGTAAGCAGTGAAGGGTCCAAGCCGGTCTCCGCTAGGAATTGTGCTGGATTTCAGGGTTTTCCCAGGATATTTTCAGGAGCCCTTGTGCCACACGTCTTCTCTGCTCAACTACATAGCCACGCCCCCCCTTAAATATGCCATTTAACCCACAAATTGACACTTCCTCTGGTAAATCCTCCATCCCTCCATCCCTCTGACGGGGCTTAAGAAGCTAAATTGTCCAGAGACTACACATTTTACTCCAATGCTATTAACTCCTATTAAGTCATCACGCTATGTCCTGGGAACCAAAGGTTAGCATTGGGAATATACTCTGGTCAGATCACGCCTCAATTTTCTTGTCCTTTGAGCTACCCGGACTGTACCCAAGTAGGTTGGACTGGCGTCTCAATGATAACTTGTTGAAAGACGGGGCCTGCCTGGCAGCGGTTGAAAACACCATAAAGCATTTTCTGTCTGACCACCAAAATGACAGCACCTCCCTCCCTATTCAATGGGAAGCAGTAAAATGCGATCTAACGGGGATACTAATTCAGCATGAATCTAGGCTTAAAAGAGAGAGATCCACTCTTATCAAACAGACATTAACCCAGATCCAAAGCCTAGAGTATGATCATAAGCTCTCACCTACCATCGTCATATGGCTGGAGCTGGAGAGGGAAATTACAAAGCCTATACAATCAGTGCTACCTACGCTACAGAGACAGACTAGGAGCTATGTTCTATGAGTACGCCAACAGGCCAGGCAGGCCACTAGCAAGGCTACTTCACCCCCTGGAGTAGAGCCACATACATCCCCAGCATTAAAACGCAGGGAGATCTTGAGACCTCCAATCCAGTGAAAATAGCGGGGGCTTTCAGGGATTACTATAGCTCTTTGTATAATCTGCCCATCTCCGGTGGGGCAGAGCCCACTGCAAATTCGGTTGTACAGGAATATATTGACAGAACCCCGCTCCCCAGGATCCCTCAGGAGGATATCGAGCTCATGGAGGCTCCTTTCGGGACCCCGGAGGTACCCGGTGGGAAGAGTCCGGGCCCCGACAGATTCACCCCGAGGTCCTACAAACAATTAGGTGCACGGTTGGCCCCTTTCCTGACCAGGGTTTTCAATTCGGTAGGTTCGGACTCCCCTTTCCCCAAGCAGTCATTAGCGGCAACGATTACCGTTATTCCTAAACCTGTTAAGGACCCCACGCTGTGCGGCAGTTATCGCCCCATTTCGTTAATAAACGTAGGTGTTAAACTATTTGCCAAATTGATAGTGGGTCATCTCCAGTCACAGATCCCTAACATCATTCATCCAGATCAGGTGGGGTTTGTCCCTGGCAGAGAGGAACGCGACAATACGAATAAGCTCCTCACACTGATCTCTTACGTGAAGACCAGGGGAATCCCCGCCTGCTTGCTTTCATGTGATACAGAGAAAGCATTTGATCGTGTGGGATGGGATTTTCTTCTGGCTTGGCTTCAATAGATTGGAATCGTCTCGTCTTCACTGGGCAAAATGATGGCGTTATATAAGGATCCTACAGCCTCAGTCAGGACAAACGGCATTGTGTCAGCCCCCTTTTCCATTGGCAACGGCACTTGTCAGGGATGCCCTCTGTCACCACTTCTGTACATCATCACGATGGAACATCTGGCGACGGCCCTGAGAAACAACCCGGACATAAAGGGAATAGAGGTGGGAGGAAGACAGCACAAATTATCCCTATATGCAGATGATCTGCTTCTGCATTTAACCGCCCCGTGACGTCCCTCCCCCTTGTTTTAACCCTTCTATTGCCAGCCATGTAAATTTTACGAGGCTGCCTCTCCAACCGTTAAACGCCAGCCACGTAAAATTTACGTGCCTGGCTTTGCCCCCTGCTAGCGCCAGTAAAATTAAAAAAAAAACACTTACCTCACCCCTCATTTGAACCGGTCGGGTCTCCTCTTCACCCTGGGGGGCTCCGATCCCCCGTCGGGGCTATTCCGGAGGAAGGGGAGAGCCCGGAGTAGGCCCCCCCCCCCGTTTTTGCGGCCGCTGGCTTTTCCTGTAAAAAAATAAAAATGACATTTACTCACCTCCATGTGCGCTCGATCGCGCCGGCCCTCCTCTTCACCCGGGGGGCCTCCGATCCCCCCAGGGCTTTCTATCTTCAGGAGAGAGTCTGTCAGGCTCTCTCCCCTCTTCCTCCGACGGGCGCCGCCATTTTGCCGCGAAGCCCCGTCCCTTTTGGGGGCGGGGCTTATGACGTCACTCGGCCGGCGTCTTGACAGCTTCAGGCCTCTCAGCTGTCAGATGTCGGTGATCGGTGGTGAGAGAAGGAGGGGACAGGAGATCCTCTGATCTCCTGCCTCCCCTCCTCCTCTGGCTGCCGATCACCGGCATCTGACAGCAGATCAGCGAGGGACACAGGAGCTGACGATCGAAGGTGAGTAAAGAGTAAATTTTTTTTTTAATAAAATTTTTTTTTCTGTGTTTTTTTTTATTTAACTGTTAACCCTTTGTGAACTGGTAAGGGGTCCATGAGACCCCTGTACCAGTTCACAAGGCTGGGGTCTGGCAAGTCACCTGCCCTAGCGGGTGACTTGCCATTAACCCCTGCACCCCCAATTACTTGCCTCCCCAAAGCCCAGGGGGGGGGGCAGAAGAGCCCGGGCCCACATAGGCTATGTGGGCTCGTAGGCTGCAGGGTGGGGGGGGCCACGAAAGCTGGCCCCCCCACTCTGTTCCTACAAACCCCCATAGCTGGTTCCGGGCTGGTTATGACGGGTAGGGGGAACCCTACGTCATTTTTTTTTTTTAATTTTAAGGGTTAGGGTTAGCCTAACCTAACCCTTAAAATTAAAAAAAAATGAGGTCCCCCACCCTGTGAGGGGGGACCCTATGTCATTTTTAAAAAAAAATTTTAAGGGTTAGGGTTAGCTACTTTTTTTTTAAGTGGACCAACACCCAGGCTGATCGGCACGGATCAGATCCCTCCCCGCGGGGCATCCGAAATCGGGATGCCCCGCTGTGTGAAACCCCCCAGGACGCCCCATTAGCCTTATCTTATCCCCGTTCCAACGGTGCATGCGCGGGCCGCATCTCACACTTCTCTCTATCAGGGCGCGCACACGCGCCAGTCGTTTGTGAATGGCCGACGCGGGCGCGCTCCCTGTTAGAGGGAAGCGCGAGATGCGGCTGCCAGCGCACTCAGAGCCGCTGTGGTTGTCCGTCCCTTGTCCGTGCATACCACAGCGGCTCTGAGCGCTCTGATTGGACGAGTGCTCGCGCATGCGCCGTAGGAGCGGGCTGGGGTGAGTTTTTTATACCTTTCTGGGGGGTTTTACGCAGCGGGGCACCCCGCGCGTAAGTGGATCAAAACCCGGGATAGTGAAAATCCTGGGTGTTGGTCCACTTTACGGGTTAGGGTTAGGCTAACCCTAACCCTTAAAATTCCCCCCCAAAAATGGGGTCCCCCCACCCCCTGGGATTAAAAAGAAAAAATTTTAAAAAATAAAAATTTTAAAGAATTAAAATTAAAAAGAAAACGACATAGGGACCCCCCTCCCGGGAGGGGGGGGGCACTATTTTTTTTTTAATTTTTAGGTTAGGCTTAGCCAAAAATTCCCCCCAAAAATTGGGGTCCCTATGTCATTTTAAATTAACCCCTTATGTTTATAGTGTGGATAGTAGTATTTTATTTGTAAATGTTATAAAATGCTCTTTTCAGTATTTTATTTATTTTTTTGTTTTTTTCTTACGCAAAAATATTTAAAAAACAGTAGAAAATTACAAACAAGACATTTAATGTTAAAGCCTAAATTCTGCTGCAAAAAAAATATATATTATTTTCCAAGAAATTCCGACAAAAATCACAGTTAAACATGCCGCAAAATGGGGAAAAATGACCAACTGAGGGTGACAAAAGTTCAAGTAGGCTGGCAATAAAAAGGCTTAATATTACCTATGCATGTTGGGTATTGTTCTGCTCGGGGGACCTTGCGCTTTCAGATTTAGCTTGTTTTTTCTTATTTGCATATTGATATTTTAGGAAAAGGTGTTTTTAATTCTGCTTTTTTATACATTATTTTGTGAAACCCTGTGCAACCAAAGAATTCTTCAAGGGATTACTTCCAGAAAGATGAGCCCACGACAACAAGCTGGGTACGCTTAGAAAGCTAAAAAATGCATACTTTCAGGGAATATATGGTTTATGGGGGATATTCCAAATGTAAAGGGTTGTTTTGGTAGAAAAAGCACAAGGTGCGCACTTTGTCTGCAGAGCTGAAATTTTGAAGTAAAATTACCGTTACGCACATGCTTTACTTTGGTGTGTTTGGCAACTCTTCCCTTGACAGTAGCTATGCATGCTGGGTATTGTTCTGTTCGGGGCATGTTGCTTTTTCAGATTTTCTGTTTTTTTCTTGTTTGCATATAGTTTTTTTAGGAAAATGTGGTTTTGATTCTGCTTTTTTATACTTTTTTTAGGGAAACCCTGTGCAACCAAAGAATATATTGAGGGATTACTTCCAGAAAACTGCACCCATGTCAACAAGCCTGGTACGCCTAGAAAGCCTGAGGTGTGTACTTCCAGAGAATCTATAGATTGTTGGGGGTATTTCAAATGTAAAGGGTTGTTTTTCTTGAAAAACTGCAATGTGCGCTTAGCGCGTAGCATAGTTGTATTTTATCTGAAAATCTCCTAAAGCGTTGTTTCAGTTTGGGGGAGTCTCCTGGGCAGGAAAGGGTGTCTACCTATACATATGTGGTATCGCTGTAACCGGGAGAAATTGGGGTTTCACGCGCAATAAGATTTCATTGACAAACTTACATTTTTTATTACAAAAAAACACTACAAATTGTAAAGAATTGTTTTTTGGGGTTTTTTTGCACATATTTCATCCAAAAATATTGAGAATACACCTAAAAATGACAAACAAGACATTTCATGTTAAAGCCCAGACTCTGCTGAAAAAAACAATATATCACTTTCCTGGGAAATCCCTGGAAATCCCTTCAAAAATCACAGTTGAACAAGGGGAGCGCAAAATAGTGCAAAATGGTCTGGCAACAAAGGGTGACAAAATCTCAAGGTAGGCTGGCAGTTAAAGGGTTAAAGGAATTTGAACTATTCGGGAAGGCGAGTAATTTTAAAATCAATTATGGTAAATCTGAGGTCCTCAACCTCCCCTTAACTCCGTCAGTGGTGGCTGGTCTCAGAAATAGCTTCTTAAATGGCAGTCAGTGAGTATTAAATACTTGGGAGCCCAGATCCCAAACGATTTAGCAAAAATCTACGAGCTGAACTATGCCGCACTGATGAACAAAACAATCAGTGATCTTAAGCAATGCAACAGAAAATCTCTATCGTGGAGCGGTAGGATAAATGTGATAAAGATGGGCATCCTACCTCACTTTTTATATATTTTTCAAACTGCCCCTATAGTTCCCCCCAGCTGCTTTTTCAAAATTTTAAAATCAGCATTCTTCAAATTTGTATGGGGGGTCTCAAAACCACGGATCCGTTATGGTATCTTGTCCCAGCATAAAACGGAAGGAGGTCTTGGCATGCCAGACCTTAAACTCTACCACGCATCGGCGGACTTAATGAGAATATTAGACTGGGCCCATCAGGATACAAATAAAACCTGGGTCACCATTGAGAAGGAGCTCTACCCCTGGCCGCTGGTTTCTCTGCCATGGACAAAGCCCCAGCCAAGAAGATTGCTTAGGTCCTTGCCGTTTTTGACTCAGCATTTGATTACGATTTGGGACCGCATGACAGCTAGGGGCCAACTAGTGAGACGCCCGGGCCCTCTAACTCAATCCTGGGAAATCCAGATTTTGGACCTGGGGTGGGAGTGGAGTCTTTCTTGGGCTGGAAGGCTGAGACTGCTCCGAGAGTCAGTTGCTGAGCGGGGGGGCCTCCCATCCTTGGGCGAGTTGAGGGAGCGGAATCCCGGGGTTTGTTTGTCTTGGTTCTTGCACGGACAGTTGGCTGCATTTGTATCGCCGTTAAAGATGAAGGGTAACATTAGTGGCCCATTGTCGGAGATGGAGGAGCTCCTCTCTTCTGCGTCCCCCGCACCCCATACCCTCTCCCGGATATACTCCGCCCTTGTGAACAACATTCTAGGCTGTATTGCAAGATCTTCGACCCTTCCACCCCATGGCTTGCACTTGAGGTTTAGGGCAACTTCAGGTAAGCCTGCTCCCAATTTATCTACTGCATTGTATGTCCCAAATGGGGCTCTCAGAGATTAGAGTTAGGACTGCACCCCACAGAGGCTAACAGGGTTGAGTGCTGTGGCTCCTTTAAGACTTTTGTATCCTAATTGCCCTGCTAACGTGCACCTCCAAGGTTAGTTATAAAATGGTCTGAGCGGCTGCCACCCCTCCTTTGTTTCTTTTGAATTTGTGCAAGCACATGGGGTGTGGGGTCTAGGCTGTAGTACAAGGTCTTCGACCCTTCCACCCCCTGGCTTGCACTTGAGGTTTAGGGCAACCTCAGGTAAGCCTGTTCCCAATTTATCTACTGCATTGTATTTCCCAAATGGGGGCTCTCAGAGATTAGAGTTAGGACTGCACCCCACAGAGGCACCTTGGCGCTGGTGGTGCAGCTTAAGCATACTTCTGCAGATGTGTGTGACCGAGCCCTCTGTTTTTAACTAAGTTTAGAGACAGATAGGTTGGTCTGCAAGCTAACAGGGTTGAGTGCTGTGGCTCCTTTAAGACTTTATATTTGTTGAAGCCCATAATAACGGAAAAAGTTTAGGAGACATGATGCATCACATACATAAATAGCCAGGACACACTATGGGGTTGATTCTGAGCCATTGCCAAAAATTTTACCAGCAAGATTTTCGGCAATGCATGAAGTTCCTTCCGAGATTTTTTCTTTGGGGAGGATTGAAGCCAAAATTCATGGTGAGAATTCTCACTTCCATACGTGATTTTACAACTCGCATGACAGTTGAATGAATCACTGTCAGCGAGCTGCATAAGTTTTCATTGATAAAAGGAATGCCACTCTAGGAAGCATTCTTGTTATCAATGAAACAGAGAGCAAGCAAGGCTTGTTTTTTACATTTTTTGTTAGATATGTATTTTGTGAAAGAAAATGTTGTGGGTCCCCCCCCAAAATGCAAACAGCCCGGGCACCAGGCATAAGGGCTTGTAACCTAGGGCAAAGAAGCAGCACTAGATGGCACCCGGCCCTGCAAGTTACAAACATTTATGCCCTTCAGTATGGGTTTGGGGCTCTTCCAGAAGTGCCCTGGGAACCCCTAGAAGAACTCTGTGCCCATACCGGGCTCTTCCGCACCCCTGATGCCCCAAATTAAGGTTACATCACAGGATGGAAAGTGACATGGAGGTGGCTTCCTCCAGTTTCAACTTGTAAAAATTAAATCTAACTAAAAATACCAATATTATTAACCCTTTAACCGCCAGCCTACCTTGAGATTTTGTCACCCTTTGTTGCCAGACCATTTTGCACTATTTTGCGCTCCCCTTGTTCAACTGTGATTTTTGAGGGGATTTCCAGGGATTTCCCAGGAAAATGATATATTGTTTTTTTCAGCAGAGTCTGGGCTTTAACATGAAATGTCTTGTTTGTCATTTGTTAGGTGTATTCTTAATATTTTTGGGTGAAATATGTGCAAAAAAAAAAAAAAAAAAAAAAATTTTTACATATTGTAGTTTTTTTTGGAATAAAAAATGTAAGTTTGTCAATAAAATCTTATTGCGTGTGAAATCCCAATTTCTCCCGGTTACAGCGGTACCACATATGTATAGGTAGACACCCTTTCCTGCCCAGGAGACTCCCCCAAACTGAAACAGCGCTTTAGGAGATTTTCAGATAAAATACAACTATGCTATGCAATATGCGCACCTTGCGGTTTTTCCAGAAAAACAACCCTTTACATTTAAAATACCCCCAACAAACTATATATTCTCTGGAAGTACACACCTCAGGCTTTCTAGGCGTACCAGGCTTGTGGATGTGGCCATAGTTTTCTGGAAGTAATCCCTCAACGTAATCTTTGGTTGCAAAGAGTTTCCCTAAAAAAAGGATAAAAAAGCAGAATCAAAGCCACATTTTCCTAAAAAAACTATATACAAACAAGAAAAATCAAGTTTAATCTGAAAAAGCAACATCTCCCGAACAGAACGATACCCAACATGCATAGGTTCTGTCAAGGGAAGAGTTGCCAAACACCCCAAAGTAAAGCATGTGCGTAACGGTAATTTTACTTGAAAATTTCAGCTCTGCAGACAAAGTGCGCACCTTGCGATTTTTCAACCAAAACAACCCTTTACATTTGGAATATCCCCCATAAACCATATATTCCCTGAAAGTACACACGTTAAGCTTTCTAAGGGTACCCAGCTGGCTGTAGTGGGCTCATCTTTCTGGAATTAATTCCTCAAAGAATTCTTTGGTTGCGCAGGGTTTCCCTAAAAAATTTATAAAAAAGCTGAATAAAAAACACCTTTTCCTAAAATATAAATATGCAAACCAGAAAAAACAAGCTAAGTCTGAAAGCGCAAGGTCCCCCGAACAGAACAATACCCAACATGCATAGGTACTATTAACCCTTTTAATTGCCAGCCTACTTGAGATTTTGTCACCCTCTGTTGACAGGCCATTTTTCCCCATTTTGCGTCATGTTTTGCGACATGTTTTGCGCCATTTTTGCTGGAACTTTCAGAAAAATTATATATTTTTTTTTTTGCAGCAGAGTTTAGACTTTAACATGAAATGTCTTGTTTGTAATTTTTTTTTTTTTTTTTACAATATTATTAAGTGAAAAAAAAAATAAATAAATAAAATTTTTTTTTTAGAAAATTGACTCCTTTATTTTAAATAAAAAATGTATTTTATTAAGGAAAATCATATTGCATGTGAAAGCCCCATTTCTACCGATTAGAACGGTACCACATATTTATCGGTAGCCCCCCGTTCCTGCCCAGGAGACCCCCCCTAACTGAAACAAGTATTTTATAACATTCACAAAAAAAAACACAAAAACCATCCACACTACAAAGGGTTAAATCGAGAAAAAAAATGACATAGGGTCCCCCCTCCCAGGGGAGGGAGACCCCATTTTTTTTTTGATTTTTAAGGGTTAAAAACCCTTAAAAATCAAAAAAAAAAATGACGTGGGGTCCCCCTTACCCACAGTAACCAGCCCGGGACCAGCTATGGGGGCTTGTAGGCACAGAGTGGGGGGGCCAGCTTTTGTGGCCCCCCCACCCTGCAGCCTACGAGCCCACATAGCCCATGTGGGCCCGGGCTCTTCTGCCCCCCCCCTGGCCTTTGGGGAGGCAGGTAATGGGGGTGCCGGGGGTTAATGGCAAGCCTTCCGCTAGCGCAGGTGGCTTGCCATCCCCCCAGCCTTGTGAACTGGTATAGGGGTCATGGACCCCTTACCAGTTCACAAGAGGTTAAAAGTAAAAAATGACACAGACACACAAAAGAGAAAAAATATTTTATTAATTTTTTTTTTTTTTTTTTTACACTGTACTCACCTCCCATCCATCCTGGAGCACTCTGTCCCTCGGCGATCACTGGCTTCTGCTCACTTGCTAGAAGCCTTTTATAGCGGCTGGATGACAGAACACAAAGGGTTAATCAAAAAAAAAAATGACATAGGGTCCCCCCTCCCAGGGGGGGTGGACCCCATTTTTTTTTTGATTTTTAAGGGTTAAAAACCCTTAAAAATCAAAAAAAAAATTGACGTGGGGTCCCCCTTACCCACGGTAACCAGCCCGGGACCAGCTATGGGGGCTTGTAGGCACAGAGTGGGGGGGCCAGCTTATGTGGCCCCCCCACCCTGCAGCCTACGAGCCCACATAGCCCATGTGGGCCCGGGCTCTTCTGCCCCCCCCTGGCCTTTGGGGAGGCAGGTAATGGGGGTGCCAGGGGTTAATGGCAAGCCACCCGCTAGCGCAGGTGGCTTGCCATCTCCCCAGCCTTGTGAACTGGTATAAGGGGTCACATGGACCCCTTACCAGTTCACAAAGGGTTAAATGGTAAAAAAAAAAAGACAAGACACGTTTTTTTAAAAAGTTTATTAAAAAAAAAAAAAAACTTTTACTTTACTCACCTCCGATCTTCATCTTCTGTGTCCCGCGGCGATCTGCTGTCAGTGACGGCTGGGCAGAGAAGGGGGGAGGCAGGCGATCGGAGGATCGCCTACCTCCCTCCTTCCCCGCCCAGCCGTCACCGGCATCTGAGAAACGAACTGCCGGGTGCCCCGATGACACCCGGCGGTGACGTCATCTGGCCCCGCCCCGTGACGTCACCAAGATGGCGGCCGCCATCGGAAGAGGCAAGGGAGGAGGGCTGTTATGCCCCCTCCAGAAGACAGAAGAGCGGGGGGGGGGGATCGGAGCCCCCCCCCGTGAAGAGGAGAGCCTGCGGGAGCCGGCGGGGACAAAGGTAGGTGACTGTTTTTTTTTTTTTTGTTTTTTTTTTTACAGTAAACCGGGCGGCTGCTGAAACGGGGGGGGGGGGCACCCTGTTCCGGGCCCTCCCCTGCAGCCGGAGGAGCCCCGATGGGCGATCGGAGCCCCTCTGGCTGAAGAGGAGACCCGACCGGATCGAACGAGGGGTCAGGTAAGTGTCTTTTATTTTTACTTTTTTTTTTTTTACTGGGGAAAGTCAGGCACGTAAATTTTACGTGGCTGGCGTTTAACTGTTGGAGAGGCAGCCACGTAAAATTTACGTGGCTGGCGTTTAAAGGGTTAAAGCCGGCTGTCATTTATATTTATAAAAATCATGGCAGTTGCTCTCACCAATGTTGCTGACAAGAAAAAAAGGTTCTATGTAAAATGTACTTTTTGGGTGATTTTTTAATTTGAGATCTTTAAAAAAAAAAAAAAAAGGAAAAAAAATCGCACCCAAAAAAATTTGCAGAAAAAAAGTCTGCTGAATCAGACGAGGGGGAAAAAAGAACAGGGTTTTATGGATAAATACGGAATCTCGGAGGGCTCTGAATCAACCCCTATGTCTGTCTAAAGCTCACATAAGGAATAACAGATGTTATATTATGTCTATAATTCAGTAAACTTTCCTTTAAATAAAGTCAATTTCATGTTTTGCTCTGCCTGGCAGTCTTCTTTAAAGTGGGGTCTGGTAGGTGGCACCTGCCTGATATTCCTTTGTGTAAGCTGACTTCACCTCTATTTTCTTATCTAGATAAAACTGGATTTTTCCGAAAGTTTTCAAGGTCAGGACAAACTAGAGACATTTTCAATACCATCACATCATTTTTTATTTGAATAAACAGTACAGTTAGAAAATAACTAGTGGCTTTGTTTTACCTTTTAGAGGAAATCTGCAAAGTGATCTGAACCGTTTCAAAAGCACACATGACCAGAATGAAGGGAATGAGAATCTGTAAAACAAAAAGCTGAATATTACTGGCAAAAAATCCTTTTGGAGTCTTATCCATGATCCAGACAGACTCACTTTAGGTACTGAATGCTAAGCATGAATAATTGAGCACATAATATGTATTTTAAATGAATGATCGCCTTCTTTAACACAGGTTAACAAAGCACCAAAATGAAACCAGGAATAATATTCCTTACCAGGCTCTGATTTATGCATGAGAAGGTGCATTAAATTCATAAGGGCTTATCCTAACCCTTCAATCAAGACTTATATAAACCCCTGAAGGATAGCTGTACATTTTTTCAACATCTTAAAGAAATAATATGATGTTTTAGGAAAATAAAATCTGAAAAAGGACATATAGAGATAAAGCAGTTTTTAAAGCAAGAGAACACACATTGCATGTTTTATTCCACATGAAGGGGCATTATGCTCTATTTTTCTCAGCTAGCAGCATACAATATAGCTTGCATAGCACTGTACAGTTATTGTGCTAATGCTTTGTTAAGGGAGGGGAAGATTGTTGGGTGCCGCTTTCTCTCCTCTTACATCAGTTTTCTGATTACACAGCAAAAACTTGATCACATAATAGGAATAAAATGCTCTCAATAAAAGCCTTGACCAGCTTTTTGGGTTATTCAGGCTTGGCTCTTTACATTGAAAGGGGAAAATGCTAGTGCAAGTGGGGTCTTCTCACGATATTATAACTAATGCAGATCAAAAATAGCCACTTGGGTCCAGCCCACATCATGCATGCAGTGTAAGTGCCCTGCAATGGCCGATGTTCAGCGTTTGGAAGGCACTTGCGATGGATCTTGTATAAATGGAGAAGAGTACTCTAGCTTTGATATTACATAAGGCCCTTTGCACTTGGAGCCATTACCCCGAAATCATAGCTGAGATACTAATGCAATTATTTTTTGGATGTTAAAAAAAAGATGACAAGACTGAAGTCATTGCCCGGGAAAAATCTGAAAAAAATGACCATTGTGTAGGGTTACACATAGCAAAGTTCTTGTTCTTTTCTTTTTCAAAAATGAAGCTATACTGCCAGAGTGCTTAAAAAAGTGGTGCTGTCCTCTGTGATGGGAGAGGCAAGCACACTGTGTGCATTCAATTGGAATGAGCTAGGCATGCGTGACAGTATAGAGGGCTCTATTATAGTGTATCAACCCGACACAAGCCTTAGGCTTCGATTTGTGGACAGAACATGGAGGCAGCAAAGAGAAAGAAAAAAATCCCTTTCCATTCTGCAACCTGAATAGAGACAGACTGGGACTAACACTGCATCAGGTAAGCTGCTAGCCAATTGATTTTAAAGTTCGATTTAATAATATAAACACTTATTTAACATTTAATTTATTTATTTGAATAACATAAGAGAAGCTCAACAACTCACCTTCCACATCATTAGGCCACCCATAACAAATGGGTTAAACACAGTAAGAAAACAATAGACAGATGCCGGGTCAAAGCTGCGAAGTAAAAACACAAACACAATAAGCAACAAGTATTTTTACTAAAGCCTAAATATCCTAAATTTACTGACATTTGACAACAGAATAGCTCCATTCACTTCAATGGATGAGTGGTGACAAGGTATACGAGGTTCTGGAAGCATGTGTGGATGCCGGGGAGTCCAATCTTCACGTACAGCAATGAGATTGCAGAGCTAAGATTACATGCAGACCGTGAGATTTCATGCAGAACTCAAATCAGAAACCCCCTTGGACCAACTTATTCTGATGAGTTTTGGTCCTCTTTTTTGTAAAATTTTTTATGATGTAACAAAATCAAAGATAAGAATGCAAACTGGAGTCTCAGATCATGCCATGTGCATTTAAAATGAGAAATTTTACACTTATTCCTAAGGGACACCCTGGTTTATTCTACCAGACGGATGGGGTTGGTGAGCTGGGTCGATAAATTTCCCACATTGAATGTGGTACAAATATTAAAGGGTCCGTGAAAAGTTGCCCTGGCCTCCACATACAGGGAAATGCACCTATGGATGTTTTATGGAACTTATGTCTCTCAACATACAGCCATGTTCATGGGCCTGTTTGTTAATGACACATGTATCAAGTGTGACACCTGGGAAATCTTCATTGCCACATTCCCCTCAGATCTTCAATGAAGCCCAGTAGCCAACTTTGGGTAAAAAGCCTGGTTCCTTGTGAGGCGGGCATCTGGCGATTCTCTGGTTTCTGTGTGACTGATTGGGGTCATGGGGGTGCACCCAGGTTGGGGTGGGCTATGCAAGGAAGCGGGGGCCAGCATGCTCCAAATTACATCTAGACTTGATATATTACTTGATAAATTACTGTTAAAAACACGAGGATAAACTTTACATTGTATAGTACACCAACTAGTTAATAGATACTGTAAAAAAAAAAAACAATTGTGTTACCGCGAAATTACTACCTCCATGCCTAGTCAAAGTTGGGGCAAATATCTTTCAGAAATCAGAGCCAACCAACCAACCTTCTGATGATTTTTGATCATTATTATGTATTTAGATTTTGTATTTAAACTATACCTGTTGATAGATGCTATATTTCCAGTTCCGAAAAATGCTGTGACTATGAAGAATACCTAAAAACATAAATACAAAAGTATGAATATACTTATGTACATAGTTGAATATCATGTTGAATAGATACCATGCAATCTTAGGAGTCCTTAGCCAACTTCAAGCTAAGGTAAGGGTGGATGCACTGTAAACCATTACATTCCTTACAAGCCCATATGTTGACCTCATTTCATGGCTTTTTTCCTCTCCAATGCTACAAATACAGCAAGGGTTGTAATTAAACCTACTTCAAATTCTAAATATGTATATCTAGTCCTTAGCAATGAAAACTTTTCTCATTTTTCTGGGTGACATCACCAGTGTTCTGATTAGTCGATTCTGTCTTTCTCCAGTGGTCATGAGACTTAAAAGGAACTCCACTTCCACTGAGTTTCTAATTCAATTCCACATCAGAATTCCCAACTGAAACAAGACAACGTTCCTTAATTGATGCCATGGTATCTATCTCTGTGTTTGGAGCCCCAATGTCTCTGTTAGCTTCCTGCTGGGTCCCGCAGTTGTAGCCCAAAGTGTACGCTAAAGTATGAGAGCAGCCTTAAACCGGAGAAACACCCTTACAAGAAACAGCGCTCAAATGCATCCCTCCCCAGGAATTGCTGCTCATACAATTTAATTTAATTTATTTTAAATGGATTTATTACATTTATTTTTTCTAACTCAATTCTAAAAACAAAAGGGCGTCTCATGGAGCTGCAGAACGTCTGCCAAGAGTAAGTTTCCTGTTGATGTGCATTGTGGGATTATGTCAGTTAGATTCAGGCAAAAGCACGGCTGGGATGCTGGGAATGGAAGCTCCAAAATGGCCTCTACCAGAAGAAAATCTGTAAGGCGGTGTTTAAGCTTTGAGTGGGTGCAAGAGCAAATGTAAGAGCTGGCAATTATTCTGTACCATGTTTGCAGATGGGGCAAGTGAGTTTTGGGGAGATTTATTTCCAAATGTTGAAGCTTGTTGGTCCAGATTAAGTGCCCATAGAGAATAATGGACACATTACTTTGAGACACCAGGCCTCAAGCACAGCGAGAAATGGCCAAAAATGGCGGCATGTAAGAGAGGTCATCTTATGCCAGTTGGCTGTTCCGATGTGAGGTCAGAAGTTAAGCTATTGGCTGCCAGCCCAGACTAAATACAACATAAGTGCAAATTACAAATGTGGTGCGGCCTCTCATGATCTTTGCCAGACATCAGTGTTTCTGCCATCAGAGGCGACTCCAATACTGACTTCACTGGGGTATGGCAACACCTTCACCTTGTTTCCCCCTTCATAGTGAAAATGGAACTTACAAGGGTTCTGGAAATGAGTTGGATGTTTACAAGATGGTCCCTCCCCCCCCCCCCTGCACCCATATTAATACTAAATAGCAGCAACCAGAGATGCAAATTACATTCTTCATGGACAAACAAGACAAAACAATGAAGAAATAGATTAAACTTGCAAGAGATACCGGGGGTCCCATAGGGTTTAAGTTGTTTACTTTGTTTGGGGGTTTGTTTTAATTAAAAAAAAATACAATTTTGTGATTTCTCACCTTTAAAATGGGTATTATAAGTATATCACACCCCTCGCTTCCACTATTCATGACATATGGGTTATGGTCCAGTAGAGGGCGAACTGCTGCAGAGATGAAAGCAAAAAAGAAGCCTCCTGGTCCATAAATACCTGGGACCTCCCACACATTCCCCAGAATATGACAGCAGTAAGGGGACCAGGAAGAGCTAATAAAACATTCTTAACCATAAAAAGGTTCACCATATAAAGGATCCAGAATACAAAAAAAAGGACGGGATGAAGCAGGGTGTGTGACATAATACCCATTTTAAAGGTGAGTAATCACAAAATGGTATTATTCCAAGTATGTCACACACCCCGCTTCCACTATTCATGACATATGGGACATCCAATAGCAGTGTCCGTCATGGGTGGGGATCCAAATACAGCAAAAATGCACCAATTTAAACCACTGCAGCTTGCAGAACCTTGCGGCCAAAAACAGCATCCGCTAAGGCCCGCACATCAATCTTATAAAACTTTGAAAAAGTATGAACGGAAGACCAAGTAGCAGCCTTACAAACTTGTTCAACAGAAGCCTGGTGCTGAAAGAGGAAGCCCCAACAGCACGTGTAGAATGAGCAGTGATCTTAAAAGGAGGAATCCTCCCCTTAGCGGAATAGGCCCCAACAATGGCCTGACGTATCCATTTACTAATGGTAGACTTGGCGGGCGCCAAACCTTTTCTGGGCCCAGAAGGCACCACGAACAAGGCGTCCGTCTTAAGAAAAGGAGAAGTAACCAAACAGTACTTCACACAACGAACCACATCCAAAGAGTGCAAAACCCTCTTCTTGTCATTGCTAGGCCTAGGACACAAGGAAGGGAGAACTACATCCTGATTGAGATGGAAAGCAGAAACCACCTTAGGAAGGAAATCTGGTTTAAAGCAAAAAACCACCTTAACCTGGTGTCTCTCAAAGTAAGGGGCCTGAATAGACAGAGCCGCCAACTCAGAGACACGCCGAACAGAGGTAATAGCCACCAAAAAGGCAACCTTTTGAGTGAGCACAGAAAGAGCCACATCCTACATCGGTTCAAAGGGAGGCCCCTGGAGGGCCCAAACGGGAACCAAAGGCTTTCTAGGGGGCCGAACATGAGTGACCCCTTGGAAAAAAGTCTTGACCAGATGATGCAAAGCAAAAGACCTTTGAAAAAAGACAGCCAGGGCAGAAACCTGACCCTTCAAAGTACTGAGCTGGAACCCTAGATCCAGACCGTGTTGAAGAAACTCCAAAATCCTAGGAATCGAAAACACCCTGCAAGGTAAGGCCCTAGCCTCACACCAGTCAATATAGGACCGCCAAGTCCTATAGTAAATGGTAGAGGAAGACCTCTTTCTAGCTCTAATCAAGGTTTGAATAACCGCCTCAGACAAACCTTCCTCCCTCAGGATGAAGGTTTCAGTAGCCACGCCGTCAAAGCAAGCGTTTGTAAATTGGGGTAATGTAGTTGACCCTGAGAGATCAGATCTGGAGACAGGGGCAGTCTGTACTGATCTACTGCCAACCTTACGACGTCTGCGAACCAAACCTGTCTTGGCCACCTTGGGGCCACCAGAATTGCTGGTGCCCCTTCTAGCGCCAGCTTGCGCATCACCTTGCTCACCATGGAGAAGGGGGGAAACAGGTACAGAAACCCCAGATCCCTCCAGGCAAGGGACAAGGCATCCACTGCCAGGGCCAAAGGATCCTGAGACAGAGATACAAAGGTTGGGAGCTTGTGATTGTGCAGAGAGGCAAAGAGATCCACCTCCGGAGTCCCCCACTTGTGACACAGGGCCCGAAACACCTTGTGGTTGAGAGACCATTCCCCTCGGCGAGAGAATCCCCTGCTCAGGGAGTCCGCCTCTGTGTTCTCCACTCCCGGAGTGTATACTGCCGAGATGCAAGGAACATTGCTCTCCGCCCATGTCAGAATCAGAGAGACTTCCCTGAGGGCACTCCTGCTGCGAGTCCCTCCTTGGTGATTGATGTAAGCTACCGCAGTACGATTGTCTGATCGAACATGAACCGGTAAACCCTGTAGGTGAAGTGTCAGATGCGACAGAACCAGGCGGATAGCTCTGAGCTGCAAGACATTGATGGGGTTGTGAGCCTCCTGAGGACCCCACAACCCCTGGAACTGATGATCTTTCCAGAAACCTCCCCAGCCCGACAGGCTGGCATCCGTGGGAACCGTCTCCCAACGAGGGGCCAGAAACGATCTGCCCCTCATCAGATTGCTTGATTCCAGCCACCACTGAAGGGACTGCCAAACCCTGGGAGACATCAGAAATGACTGATCCAAGGACTGTGGACATCTGTCCACATCCCTAGCCGAATGGAAGGGCGAGGGTTGGTCAGGAGAACACGTATCAGATCCTGAACCCTCTGCACCTTTGGCTGAGGTAGGAACACTCTGGCCTGAATGGTATCCAGATTCATGCCCAGAAAGGAGATCTCCCTTGATGGGGAGAGAGAAGACTTGGGGTGGTTGATCACCCATCCGAACCTTTCCAGCGTCGCTACCACCGTCCTGGTGTCCAACTCCGCCTGGCAGAGGGAAGAAGCTGTAATGAGCAGGTCATCCAGATATGCACAATGCGAATGCCCTGGGCTCTGAGCAGGGCCATAATGCCCTCCAGAACCTTGGTAAACACCCTCGGTGCCGAGGTCAGCCCGAACGGGAGGGCCACAAACTGAAAATTCTGATCTCCCACCACGAACCTGAGAAATCTCTGGTGCGCTGGGAAAATTGGTACATGAAGGTAAGCATCCTTGATGTCTATGGACGTCATGAAATCTCCCTGACGAAGGGAACCGATGGCTGAACACAGAGTCTCCATGCGGAACTTCTTGGTTCTGATGAACCTGTTGAGAAGCTTCAAATCTAGGATAGGTCTTATGGAGCCATCCTTTTTGGGAACCGTGAAGAGGTTGGAATAATAGCCCCGGCCTCTCTCTGAAAGAGGCACCGGGCATATGACCGCCATGCCCAGAAGATTCTTTAAAGCCAACAGGAGCCCCTGACTTCTTGGCCGCAATGTCCACCGCCCACTGGTGCAGCCAGACTGATCGGCGCATGGCCACCAACAGGGCCGAAGTTCTACTACACATGGTAATAGCGTCGTCCATAGCCAACAAAACAAAATTCATGAACAATTCACACCTCTTAAGGGTTGTGAATTCAACGCTGTCCAGGTTGAGCTGGGACCCATTTAACAAGTCCCTGATCTCCGACCTGGTGG
The DNA here is from genome assembly GCA_027917425.1 of Gastrophryne carolinensis. Classification (NCBI taxonomy): domain Eukaryota; kingdom Metazoa; phylum Chordata; class Amphibia; order Anura; family Microhylidae; genus Gastrophryne; species Gastrophryne carolinensis. The sequence continues at coordinate 255,141,307 of CM051239.1, forward strand.
CCACAGCCACGAGTGCCGATGCACAGACAGGTCACAAGGCAGAACCCACACTGGTGAAGGCATGACATGCCATCTGATCAATGCGCTTGTCCTCGCCATCCTTAAGTGTAGTGGCGTCAGGAGTATGTACAACGGAGGTGTTGGACAATCCTAAAATGGGTGCGTCAACCTTGGGAGGGGAAGACCAGCGCTTCACCGCATCCACCGGAAAGGGATACTTCCTATCCCATCCCTGAGGAACACCGTGAAGGCGACTCAGCTTCTCCCATTCTCTAAGAATCATGCTGTCAAAATGATCCTGATTTGGAAACTCCAAGCGGGGCTTAGAGAACCCAAAGAATTCCCCCTTCTTCGGAGGGGCCTCCGCTGGTGGGGAAATATCCAGAACCTCTAACAGATGGGTCAGTACCTTGGGGGTATCCACAGCATCCCCCAGCGCCTGCCCGGCATCAGAATCAAGGAACTGCAATTCCTCAGTCTCAGATTCCTCAAACAATTCCCCCTCCTCAAGCGGGGAATAATCAGCCCAGTCAGGGGGGTCATAATCATCAAAATCAATTACCGGCGTAGCCGGTGACAGATGCCTTTTCTTAGCAGCTGCCTTTCTGCCCACTGAGCTAGAAATAATTTTCTCGAGGTTGGCCAGCCTGGCACATACATCCGAGTGCGACTCCCCACTAATGACAGTGTCACTTGGGGTACGGATGATGCGGGGTGGGGTAGGTGAGGAGGGCGGCACTGACCCAGACGCCTGGGGTCCCGACTGCCGCGTTATGGCCTGTTGCGCACATGGTATGCAAATAAGTACATTCTCCCCCGTAAGGGATACCCCACAACCCAAACATAAACGGGATTGTCCCGAAGGGAGCCCGAGCCCGGTATCCTGTGGAGCCTCCATATGGTGATTTTAAGGTAGTCGCAATGACCCAAGGGAATTACGCTGGTAAGTCCCAAGTGGGAGGATTTACAATTGCCCCAAATTTCTACTAGGGAACCTAGGACCGGGGGAACCCCCCTTTTAAGCAGTTGGCACAGGGAGTCCTCCTGAAAGACACAAGAGATGTGCATAAGCACATGCACACACACGACTGCATAATAAAAAACATGTAAAAGCAGAGGGGGCCAGCGCTGCCCCAAGCGCGACTGGGGCATTAAATATAGTAAAAACGGGGGGGAAGCCCGGCAGGGCACTCACACACACTGAAAATGGCGTCCAGCTATCCAGCAGCTCCTGAGAGAGAGAGGGAGGCAAAAGAAGGGGCGGCCAGCGCGGATCGCGCGTCGCGCCTGGCCCTGCCCCCTTCTCTCCAATCCAGCAATGCGGTTTCCAGCCAGAAGATGGGCCCGCAATGGCACCAAAACAGAAGGGGGCGGGCCACGGCTACGCAAGCACCCCGCCCCGCCCCCTAACAGACGCAGCCTGAGGGGGAGAAGTTCCCCAGACTGCGCGCAGAGCGCAAAGCGGCAACTTAAGTAAGCACACACACACACACGTCAAGTGAAAAGAATAGCAGAGTGAAGTCATCCCCCCCCCCCCTCCAGAGGGTCAGTGGAGGGGACCCGGAAGGGGGAGAACCCTTCACCGTAAGGTGTAAGGGAAGTAAATGGGGACTGGGCATCCCAAACCAGGATCACCAACCCAGATACCGCCTACCCCTTTTATGGGGTCTCACGGGGGAGCATGGCTCCCTAAGCACCTATTAAGGTGATTCCTACCCTCACCCGGACCTGCAGCCGAAGCTGGGAGGCTAGTATAGGGCTTAAAATCTAAAGGTCCGGGCAGAAATAGGGCAAAAAAATGGCCGGGTGCAAGCCCGGTTTACCTGCAAGGAAGAGCAGCATACATCTTCTGACTTGCTCGCCGTCCTGTAGAGAAGGAACTGGGGAATGTGTGGGAGGTCCCAGGTATTTATGGACCGGGAGGGACTTCTTTTTTGCTTTCATCTCTGCAGAAGTTTGCCCTCTACTGGACCATAACCCATCTGTCATGAATAGTGGAAGCGGGGTGTGTGACATACTTGGAAAAATCCATTGTGTGGGGTCAACTAAATACAGAGTCAAATAAGACTTACAAAATGACTGGAAGTCTGCTCAGCCTCACTAGCCCAAGCTACTCTAACAGTAAAACTAAGACAACCACTCATCTCATCCAAACTTTTGTACCCCAGGTTACTGCTGACAGCCATAGGGATTCCCCAGAAGTGCATGCTCGCTAAGTCAGACTGCGCCACGTAAAGGGACCCAGCACTGGTATGGATTATGTTGTACCATGTGGGTGGTTGGGTGGAACTCCAGTGATTTTTAACTGGAAATTCTCTTTGGGAGCCCAAGTTATACTACCCACTCAAAAGTTTCCCAAAAGGCTGTAACACAGACATATAGGATTGTTAGATGTAAAATAGTTTAATTCTGAGTCATTTTGTGTGTTCAAACAAAATCTGCTAAATTGTATGGTCTTGTACTACTGTCTTACAAAGTAGTCAGTAAGCATTAGGACAAAGAAGGGGTGCAATGGACAGCCACAATGAAGCTAATGAAACATGACACATGTACCAGACACTGAACAGGATATAGAACAGGGCCTCTGAGCTGAATGCAAACCAAGACTCTCAGATCAAAATTACTCGCCTCATAAGGAACAAGACCTCAGAGCCACATAATGTCATGGTAGTACCTTAAACATAGCATCTGGATGCAGGAGGCTCCCAGCAATCATAACCCTTTGCTTGGTGTGCCAAGCCATGTGCTAATCCTCTATACCAGGAATTTACAGCCCGCATCCTACACTGGCATCAGTTGCAGCCCCCAGCATCCCTGGGGAGTTGGAGAGCTAAGCTTGCCTTATCTGTTCAACTTTTCCTACTTCATTCACCTTTCTTCCCATCTCATCTCTGCCTACCTCTGTTAACCTCTTCCCACCATACCCCTGCTCACCTCTGCTTACCTCACCCCCTCCTTTCTAATTTAACCCTGCAACCTCATCTCTATCCGACATACCTCTTCTTGTTTGCCCTCTGCTTCACCTTGGCTCCCCTCACATCTGCATCTAGCCCTGCTCACCTCTTCCCAACTAACTTCTGCTCAGCTCCCCTCTCTCATCCTAACTCTACCCACTTTTTGCCACCTCATTTCTGGTCACCTCTTCCTACCACATCTCTGCTTACCTCGCCTCTTCCCATTTTAGTTCCCTTCACCTCAACTCTTCCCAACTCCCTACGGCTCCCCTCACCTCTGTCTACCCATACTCACCTTATCCCCTTACATCTGTCCACATTCCCTCTGCCAACCTCACCTCTTCCTTTCTCACCTCTGCCAACCTATGCTCATCTCTTTCCACTTCTATTCATCCCACCTCAACTCTGCTTACCTTTGCCTATACATACAAGAAAATGCAATGCTTTTCCCCCCAGGGTAAGAGTAATTATAATAATAATAAGATAATTTAGATGTTATTAATATACAGATGATTCTGTCCCCCATTTATTATGATTCTTTTATTTTGGGGTTCATAAGACACCATGAAAACTTGTGGCCCTTAGGCTAAGAAAGAGAAATGTGTGCAAAATCACCGGTAAAATTCCTTTCTCGTCCTCTTCCATTCCGGGGCACCACCAGTAGAAACATGCGGGTTAATCTCAGCTGTAGGAGGGGACTGCAAGATAGAAAATAACTAGCTCCTCCCGGCCTATATAGGGCAGGCTGTGGCAGGATCTCCTCAGTTAATTAAAAAGCACTTCAGCCACAGCCCCGGGAGGAGAGAACACTAATCTGTGCATAATGCACGCAACTAGAAAACAGTGCAACAACAATAAAAACCGCGTGGAAGGCGTCAACCGCCACTGCAGTCATAACACAACAGACGGGCGGGTTTTGTGACGGGGAATGGAAGAGGACGAGAAAGAAAATTTACCGGTGAGTACACAAATGTAACTTTTCTCATCTCTTTTGTTCCGTGGCACCACCAGTAGCAACGCGTGGGATGTCCCAAAGCAGTACCCAAGAATGGCACTGACACCTCGCACTTAGACCCCCGGAGAGAGGTTCACCAATGTCTGCAACGCCTTATGGAGTGAGTGTAGCACTATGTCCTGATTAAGATGGAAGGGAGAGACCCCCTTAGGCAAAAAACCCTGCTTTACATGAAACACTTTGTCTTCATGCAGCACCATCAGGCGACGCATGCCCTGCCTGGTGGTGGAATGCTAGTCTGTCAGCAGTCACCACCTCCATGTATGTCTGCACCAGAAGAAGAACCCGTGCCTGTCGAGTATCCAATATCATACCTAGATAGGTCGCCACCATGGAGGGAACCACCTGGGATTTGGGGTAGTTGTCCCGCAGTGCCTCTGCCAAAGATGGGTCTTGAATGAGCAAGTCATTCTGAGTATGGGGTGATATGCACACCCTGCCTCTGCAGGAGTGCCATCACCACCACCAGGACTTTCGTGAACACTCGCAGGGCAGTTGACAGTCCAAACGGCAGTGCCAAAAATTGGAAATGTCGTGCGCCCACCACGAAGAGCAGGTATAGTTGGTGACCAGGGAAGATCAGGACATGCAGATAAGCATCCTTTATGTGCACCGTGGGCAGAAAATCCCCCTGTTGCAGTGACGTCAAGACCGACCTTTGAGATTCCATGCGGGACTTCTTCACCCGAATCTAACTGTTTGGATTCTGGAGATCCACGATCGGACGAACGGACCCATACTTATTGGGGGTGATGAATAGTATTGAGTAGAAGCCACAGCCCCACTCTGAGAGGGGCCCAGGTACTACAACTCCCGGTCCAGCAATAGCTCTATTGCGTGGCCGCGAGCTGCTGCCATTTCCGTGACGTGGGAAGGCTTGGATGCCACAAACCTATGTGGAGACCTGGTCCTAAACTCAAACTTGTATCCAGAAAAAACAACCTCCCGGACCCAGGCATCGGATGTCTGTTCCCTGCACACTGGTGCATAGTGCAAAAGCCCCCAACCCCCCCCCCCCCACCAGATGCACCAAGTCGCCAATAGCCAACACCATGTATTTGAAGACCTCCGTAGTGAAGGAGTTCAAACAAAGTGCAGAGGAATGTGACCCTCCATGTCGCAAACGCCTCCTCTGCTGCTTCATCCAGAACTTGTCTGCCGTAGCCACCATGGATGTGGCAAAAGCTGGGAGTATGGCTGACCCCACCATGGAGAACACATACATGGCAGGCTGATTCAACCTCCTATCCCCCAGGTCTCTCAAGGCCGAACTATAAGTAGGGATAATGGTTCACCGAGCCAGACCAGACACTGGTTCGTCTACCTCAGGTGGTTGAACACCAAACCCTAACCGTCTCATCCAGAAAGGGGTACTTGGTGTCTTCCTTGGCCTAGGATGGAAGCTTATCTGGTTTCTCCCACTCCTCTGCCACCAGCCTGTCGAAAACCTACCTTCTGACCCATGTAGGGTTCACCCTTCTTCATCTGCCACTTTGGCCAAGGAGTAGAGGTGCAGAACCTCCAATATTGCATCAATAAGCTCCTCAATCTGATCTGCCGGGTGATCCAGAGGGTTCCCTGGCGTATATGCGACTTCCAGTTCCTCTCTGCTGCCGGACGACGTCCGACCAGCTGGAACTAGATCCAGAATCCATAAACAGGTACTTGATGTGGGAACAAGAATCCTCTGAGAATTCTGTCTGAATATGCCGATGCTTGGCCCTACCCACTTGGGCAAGCAGAGACAAATTCGGGATGGCCCTGCTGACAAAGGCCACTGACCATGTTCTCCAAAAAGCCACCCTGTCCACCATGTCTGAAGGAGAAACCCCATCTGTGGACGGACCCTGGGACACAAATGGCAGCTTACCCCCCCCCCCCCCCCCCGCCGAGTGTGAGCCTGAATCCACAGGACAAATTGGACGATCTGACTGAGGTGTGAAACCTACCAACTGCGTAAGGTGGTACAGGACAGTAGTGCACCCAGTGCACGGGGGTCCCTCGTCTGAGGTCAGATGCACATGGCACATGGGATACACGGCACCACGCTCCGTTAAAATAAGAAACCCTGGTGCCTCTGACATGGTAAAATGGCTGCCAAGCAATACAGATTCCTAAAGGAAAAATACAATTCTGTGAAATACTCACATGTAGAATTGGTATTATAAGTATACAGTACGTCCTGCTCCAGATAGATTACTTACACTTGGGTTATCCTCCGCCAGATGGCGCTGCACTGCAGAGACATGTAAAACAGGCTCCTCCCGGCCCCTCAAATACCCGGGGACCTCCCACAAATCCCCAGCATTGAAAAGCAGTGAACAAGAAGCCGGGAGAATTTAACCTCCCAAAAACTGGTAACTATAACAATGACAACAATCACTAACAAAGGGTGCACCGCCCAAATCTTCCTACAAAATGTATACAACTGTGTGCTCACCCATAAAAAATGCAATCCACAATAATTTGGAGTGGGCGTGCAAAGAACACACCAATCTCCCAAAGGAAGCACCACTACAAACAACAGTATATATTAATGATTTTATTAGTACAAAAAAAACAAAGAATTAAAATACATACACCACAAGACACATTTAAAAAAAACCAGTATGGCCAAATGTATCTATATCAATGTGTATGGCCCCTAAGGGCCTCTTAAATAACTGCCCTATGGGTGAATAATATTAATTATCCTAGAATAGTCATAACCCATCCTTTTTGTGCCGGCACAAAAAATCCTAACCACATGTAAATATATGTGCAAATTTCATAAAACCTATACTACAAAAATAATAATATATATGGCAAAAATATGTGCAAAAAAAGTGAATATACAATAAACAAAAATATCAATATATAAAGTGCAAATGCATGAAAAACACATAAACCTAGAACACTGCCTAGAAAAATGTCTGCGCACGCAGTCCCCATGCTGCTTCAAGGACAGCATGGGGGCTGCGTGCGCAGACATTTTTCATTGAGGTTGGCCTGACTGTTTCCCTGGGTGTTATCTTATGACGTGAGATTTAACCATTTATTTTCTTTCTGCTGGCACTTGCATTTATATCATATATTGTTATTGTCTGCACTTTAAAGTCTTATTGGTATGGGTTTCCCTGTGCAATATTAGGTAGTGTTCTAGGTTTATGTGTTTTTCATGCATTTGCACTTTATATATTGATATTTTTGTTTATTGTATATTCACTTTTTTGCACATATTTTTGCCATATATATTATTTTTGTAGTATTGGTTTTATGAAATTTGCACATATATTTACTTGTGGTTAGGATTTTTTGTGCCGGCACAAAAAGGATGGGTTATGACTATTCTAGGATAATTAATATTATTCACCCATAGGGCAGTTATTTAAGAGGCCCTTAGGGGCCATACACATTGATATAGATACATTTGGCCATACTGGTTGTTTTTAAATTTGTCTTGTGGTGTATGTATTTTAATTCTTTTTTTGTACTAATAAAATCATTAATATATACTGTTGTTTGTAGTGGTGCTTCCTTTGGGAGATTGGTGTGTTCTTTGCACGCCCACTCCAAATTATTGTGAATGACAACAATCACCATACAGGGGATCCAGAATAATGCAAAAACCAGGGTGGGGTGGAGCAGGACGTACTGTATACTTATAATACCAATTCTACAGGTGAGTATTTCACAGAATTGTATTATTCTTAGTATACAGTACGTCCTGCTCCAGATAGGTTACTTACACTTGGGACATTCAATAGCAGTGTCCATAAAGTAGGGTGGGATCCCCAATAAAAAAGGTAACAGCAGACAGTTTAAACCACTGCCGCCTGCAAAACCTTGCGGCCAAAAACAGCATCAGCTGAGGCCCTAACATCAACCTTGTAAAACTTTGAAAAGGTATGAACAGAAGACCAAGTAGCGGCCTTGCAAACTTGTTCAACAGAAGCCTGGTGCTGGAAGGCCCAAGAGGCACCAATAGCACGAGTAGAATGAGCAGTAAGGCCGAAGGGAGGATTCTTCCCCTTAGCAGAATAGGCCTGAATCACTGCCTGACGGATCCATTTGCTGATAGTAGACTTGGCAGGAGCCAAACCCTTCCTAGGACCAGAAGGGACCACAAAAAGAGCATCAGTTTTCCTGAAGGACGCAGTGACTACTAGGTAATACTTCAGACACCTGACCACATCCAAGGAATTCAAAACCCTTTCCTTAGCATTGCTAGGATTAGGGCACAATGAAGGAAGAACAATATCTTGATTCAAATGAAAAGCAGACACCACCTTAGGCAGAAAATCCGGCCTAAAGCGGAACACCACCTTATCCTTGTGTCTCTCAAAGTATGGGGGCTGGATAGACAGAGCAGCCAGCTCAGACACATGCCTGACCGAAGTAATAGCCACCAGAAAGACAACCTTGAGGGTAAATACAGCCAGAGCAGCCTCCTGAATAGGTTCAAAGGGAGCACCCTGCAAGGCAGACAAAATCAAGTTCAAATCCCAAACAGGGACCATAGGTTTTCGTGGGGGACGCACATGAGTAACCCCCTGAAAGAAAGTCTTAGTTGGAGACCCGACTCCAACCCATGCTGTAAAAACTCCAGAACCCTGGGAACTGAGAAAACCCGACAGGGAAGAGACCTAGACTCACACCAGTCAATGTAGGCACACCATACCCTATAATAGATGGAAGAAGAAGTTTTCTTCCTAGCCTTCACCATGGTCTCAACCACCGAGGCAGACAAGCCTTTCTCCATCATGGAGGTTTCAGCAGCCAGGCCGTCAAAGTCAGAGTTTGTAAATTAGGATGGAGTAAGGGGCCCTGAGTGAGCAGATCTGGCACTCCTGGCAGAACGTACTGGTCTACTGCCATCTGCATCACGTCTGCGAACCACACTCTTCTTGGCCACCTGGGGGCCACCACAATCACTGGCACCCCTTCCAGAGCAATCTAGCGCAGGACCCTGCCCTGCAGGGGGAATGGAGAAAAGACATACAGGAGCCGAAATTCCTGCCATGACATGGACAGAGCATCTGTGGCCAAGGCCAGAGGATCCTGAGACAGGGAGACAAAAGCCTGGAGCTTGTGATTGTGACGGGATGCAAACAGATCCACATCCGGTAGACCCCAACGGTGACACAGGGACTGGAATACCCTGTTGCAGAGGGACCACTCTCCCTGACGAGAGGTCCCCCTGCTCAGAGAGTCTGCCAGTAGATTCTCTGCCCCCGGGATGTACACAGCCAAAATGCATTGAACATTGGCCTCCGCCCATGTCAGAATCCGCGACACCTCCTGGAGGGCCCCCCTGCCCCGGGTCACTCCCTGATGGTTGATGTAGGCAACCGCCGTCCTGTTGTCTGAGCGCACCTGCACAGACAGACCCCTCAGGAGATTGGTCAACTGCTCCAGTACCAACCTGATCGCCCGTAGTTCCAGAATGTTGATGGGTAAGTGGGCCTCCTGAGGGCCCCACCACCCCCTGGAACCGCAGGGACTTCCAGAACCCACCCCATCCTGATAGACGGGCATCCGTGGTGACCGTCTCCAGAAAGGACCTGCCCCCCAGCAAGTTCCTGTGGTCCAGCCACCACGAAAGGGACCGCCTGACCAAGGGGGGAAGCACACAGACCCCGTCCAAGGACGTTGGGTCCTGGTCCCGTACTGACAGAAGGTGAAGTTGTAGGGGCCTCAAATGGAACTGAGAAAAAGGCACCGCCTCGAAGCACGCCACCATCAGGCCCACCAACTGCATTCCCTGCCTGAGGGAGGGCTGGGGACATGACAGCAGGTTAGAGCTTCCACCTTCTGTTGAGGAAGGAATATCCTTGACTGAACCGTATCCAGAATCATTCCCAGGAATGGGGTCACCGAGGAAGGGGACAGAGAGGACTTGGGGTGATTGATCACCCAGCCGAAGGACTCCAGGGTGGACACCACCAGCTGAGTGTCCAACTCTGCCCGCTGTAGAGACAGAGAGGTGATGAGTATGTCGTCCAGGTAGGGCAGCACGCGGATGCCCCTTGACCTCATCAGAGACGTCACCCCCGCCAGCACCTTGGTGAACACTCTGGGAGCTGAAGTGAGGCCAAATGGCAAGGCCACAATTGGTAATGTTGATCTTCCAACGCGAATCTGAGGAACCTTGGTGTCCTGAAAACACAGGGATGTGAAGGTAAGCGTCTGTGATGTCCACAGACGTCACAAAATCCCCGGGGCGCAAGGAGCTGATGGCCGAGCGCAGACTTTCCATGCGAAAACGCTTGTTCTTGACAATTTGTTGAAGATCTTTAAATCCAGAATGGTCCTGACTGACCCATCTTTTTTGGGAACTGTGAAGAGGTTGGAGTAGAACCCCTTGCCTCTGTCTCTTAATGGGTATCTGCAAATGACCCCCAGACCCAGAATGCCTTGCGCGGCCTGCACCAACACCTGAGCTGATACAGGGTCCTGGTGGATCCAGGACCTGTTGAATCTTGGGGGAGGCCGCACAGGAAACTCTATCTTGTAGCCGGAGGACACTACCTCCTGAATCCACCAGTCTGAGGCGTGATGCCTCCAGACTTGAGCAAAGTGCTGCAGCCGTCCCCTCACCCTGACGGGCGAGGGCGCCCCATCATGCCTGAGGGGGCTTGGGAGAGGATTTGGGCTTAGCCCCCCAGGAGGAGCCAGGACGTCGTCCTCTGCTCCTGTGCCAGGAATCTGCACCCCTTTTCCTTGTTTAGCACCACGGTAGGGGAGTGAAGGGGAGCACTGGCCCCGAAAGGGCCGAGACTGCCGTCTGCGCTGGGGTAACTTACCTTCCTTAGCAAAAAGGTCTAGACGGTCCCCAAAAAAGCGTAGCCCCTTAAATGGAAGCCCAGTGAGGGCCTTCTTTGCAGCATTGTCAGCAACCCACTGTCGCAGCCAAACCAAGCGGCGTATAGCCACCACGAGGGCAGAAGTTCTGGCACACATTCTGATGGTGTCATCCAATGCTAATAGCACAAAATTTACAAAAACATCACAACTGGAGAGTGCATTAAACACCTCACATGGCAATTCATCAGGGGCACTATCAAGCATATTTCTGATAGGGGTTCTAGTGGCCACAGCAGTAATAGCAGAGGCACAGACCGGGCGCAGCGCCGTCCCCGCACATGCAAAGGCGTGGGATGCCAGCTGATCAATACGCTGGTCTTCGACATCCCGCAGGGTAGTAGAATCAGGGGAATGCATGACAGGGGTGTTAGATAGCCCTAGGATCGGGGCATCCACGTCGGGGGGAGGGGATGACCAACATTTAACCACCTCAGCAGGAAAGAGATACTTCCTATCCCAACTCCTTGGAACCCCGGGAAGTTTACTGGGGCGTTCCCATTCCTTGAGCACAAGGGTATGTCCAAACATGATTTTGCTCTATGGAAATGCTCCCCTTTTTGCCTGGGAGCCTCACCAGGGAGAGAGATAGACAGAACCTCAAGGATCTGGGTCAATAATCTGTCAGTGCCATCCGGGGCCCAGGGGTCAGAGCCAGAATCGTCATGACCTATTGGTCTCTCATCAGATGAGCCTGAATCATAAAAGAGCTCTCCGTCATCAGATGGGGTATAGCCACACAGATTCATAAACTCCTCAGTTCCCATAGGGAAAACAGTAACATTAGGCGTCAAGTGCGGCTTCTTACCAGGGCCCTTACGCGCTAAAGACCTCACAATAATCTGTTCAGCAGTAGGCAGACTAGAAGACACATCGGGCTGAGAATCCCCACAAGTATGCAACTCAACAGGAGTGAGATTTAAGCTGGGGGGAATAGGTGAAGTGAAACGAGGTGCAGCCACTGGCAGGCCAGATTGCAATGCAAGCACCTGCTCAGCACAAGGTACACAGACCTGTGCCTTGTCAGCGTCAGCATGAGGCTGTCCACACGCTACACACAGCCGGTCTTGTCCCAAAGGGACCCCGGTAACATTATCCTGGGATGCCTCCATATGGTGATTATTAGGCACAATATGCCAGTAGGGATTGACGTTATAAAGCAACCCTGCATGCCCCAATGACCCGCTAGGGAAGTGGGAGTAATTATACAAGGCCCAACTATCAATTACACTGGGCCGGGGAAGAAGGGGTGTCAGCACCAAACACACTACAATGAGTATAATATAAAACCGTCACACGTGTGCGCGACCTGACAACATGGCGTCGAGAGTACCTCGAGGGCGGGCCAGAGCGAGTCGTGATGCAGGGCGCGCCAAGCCAGGCCCCGGCCCCCCGAAGAGCGCGAAGTCCACCGACAAGCAGCCAATGAGAACGCAGAAGCGTCTGAGGTAACTCCGCCGCCCGGCGCAGAACATCCAAATGAAGGAAAAGACGCGCGCTGCGGCGGCATTTGCAATAGTAAAAAAGACAAGTCAGCGCGGTGGCTGACACCACATATACTAGTCAAAAGACATGAGAAAACGCCGTGTGCGTGAATCACGATACACGCTCACCCACACCCCCCCCTTCTTTCCCTCCCGAAGGCTACAGGGAGAATGAGGGAGGATGGCGGCCCTCTATACAGGGCCCACCGCTACACGGGGCATGGGACAATAATGCGGGAGGGGCATCCCATAAAGGCTCACCATCAGCCTATACCGCCTACCCTTTGGTGGGGGATTGCGGTGGAGCAGGGCTCCTTAAGCACACATGGTGCTGCCTACCTTCACGCGACCAGCGCAGCCCAGGCTGGGAGGCACATCACACGAGGGATGGGTGGGAATAGTCCAACAGGGCCGCAGGCTAATAGCCCAGCTCACCTGCGAGAGAGTGATAATTTCATGTCTTCGCAGTAAGCACTGCAGAGAAATCTGGGAATTTGTGGGAGGTCCCCGGGTATTTGAGGGGCCGGGAGGAGCCTGTTTTACATGTCTCTGCAGTGCAACGCCATCTGGCGGAGGATAACCAAAGTGTAAGTAATCTATCTGGAGCAGGACGTACTGTATACTAAGAATCAGACTTTACTCCAGAGGAAGCTCTACATGACCAGTGGGGCAGCAGCCGCGCTGGATCAGATACTCAGCCCAGGAGAACAGGGAGGCAGTGCAGGAGCTGCCAAGCAATGATTCAGGGATGCAGCAGGGACCTCCAGGTACTGCACAAAATGGTGCGACCTTGTGCTGTTATTGAGGAAAGGAGGGTGGAGCAGATACGACCGTCCCAGCCCCTCCTCCCACCCTCCACTGTAAGGCCCGAATGGGCCGAAGCCACAACCCCCGCTGACGTCACAGGTGCGGCCGGCCTGCCCCCTTCCTGAGTTAACCAATAGGCAGGCTGAATGGCTGATGTCCCAGCCCCCTTGCGACGAGGCCACCTCCCCCTCCAAACGCTGGCAGCCGAGCTCTGAATGAACTCTGACCAGCATGGCTGAGAGCAGTAGTAATCACAAAACACACTGACACCAGGGAAACCAGGGGTAGAGGGACCGGGCTCAGTGGGAGACACAGCAGGGCCACCATGCAAGACCCAGAGATCAGGTACCCTGCTGCAAACCCAGTCAGATGAGCCCCGGCACGTTTACCTGGGCCCACTGTTTTTATATCCAGGACCTGTTGAATCTTGGGGGAGGCCGCACAGGAAACTCTATCTTGTAGCCGGAGGACACTACCTCCTGAATCCACCAGTCTGAGGCGTGATGCCTCCAGACTTGAGCAAAGTGCTGCAGCCGTCCCCTCACCCTGACGGGCGAGGGCGCCCCATCATGCCTGAGGGGGCTTGGGAGAGGATTTGGGCTTAGCCCCCCAGGAGGAGCCAGGACGTCGTCCTCTGCTCCTGTGCCAGGAATCTGCACCCCTTTTCCTTGTTTAGCACCACGGTAGGGGAGTGAAGGGGAGCACTGGCCCCGAAAGGGCCGAGACTGCCGTCTGCGCTGGGGTAACTTACCTTCCTTAGCAAAAAGGTCTAGACGGTCCCCAAAAAAGCGTAGCCCCTTAAATGGAAGCCCAGTGAGGGCCTTCTTTGCAGCATTGTCAGCAACCCACTGTCGCAGCCAAACCAAGCGGCGTATAGCCACCACGAGGGCAGAAGTTCTGGCACACATTCTGATGGTGTCATCCAATGCTAATAGCACAAAATTTACAAAAACATCACAACTGGAGAGTGCATTAAACACCTCACATGGCAATTCATCAGGGGCACTATCAAGCATATTTCTGATAGGGGTTCTAGTGGCCACAGCAGTAATAGCAGAGGCACAGACCGGGCGCAGCGCCGTCCCCGCACATGCAAAGGCGTGGGATGCCAGCTGATCAATACGCTGGTCTTCGACATCCCGCAGGGTAGTAGAATCAGGGGAATGCATGACAGGGGTGTTAGATAGCCCTAGGATCGGGGCATCCACGTCGGGGGGAGGGGATGACCAACATTTAACCACCTCAGCAGGAAAGGGATACTTCCTATCCCAACTCCTTGGAACCCCGGGAAGTTTACTGGGGCGTTCCCATTCCTTGAGCACAAGGGTATGTCCAAACATGATTTTGCTCTATGGAAATGCTCCCCTTTTTGCCTGGGAGCCTCACCAGGGAGAGAGATAGACAGAACCTCAAGGATCTGGGTCAATAATCTGTCAGTGCCATCCGGGGCCCAGGGGTCAGAGCCAGAATCGTCATGACCTATTGGTCTCTCATCAGATGAGCCTGAATCATAAAAGAGCTCTCCGTCATCAGATGGGGTATAGCCACACAGATTCATAAACTCCTCAGTTCCCATAGGGAAAACAGTAACATTAGGCGTCAAGTGCGGCTTCTTACCAGGGCCCTTACGCGCTAAAGACCTCACAATAATCTGTTCAGCAGTAGGCAGACTAGAAGACACATCGGGCTGAGAATCCCCACAAGTATGCAACTCAACAGGAGTGAGATTTAAGCTGGGGGGAATAGGTGAAGTGAAACGAGGTGCAGCCACTGGCAGGCCAGATTGCAATGCAAGCACCTGCTCAGCACAAGGTACACAGACCTGTGCCTTGTCAGCGTCAGCATGAGGCTGTCCACACGCTACACACAGCCGGTCTTGTCCCAAAGGGACCCCGGTAACATTATCCTGGGATGCCTCCATATGGTGATTATTAGGCACAATATGCCAGTAGGGATTGACGTTATAAAGCAACCCTGCATGCCCCAATGACCCGCTAGGGAAGTGGGAGTAATTATACAAGGCCCAACTATCAATTACACTGGGCCGGGGAAGAAGGGGTGTCAGCACCAAACACACTACAATGAGTATAATATAAAACCGTCACACGTGTGCGCGACCTGACAACATGGCGTCGAGAGTACCTCGAGGGCGGGCCAGAGCGAGTCGTGATGCAGGGCGCGCCAAGCCAGGCCCCGGCCCCCCGAAGAGCGCGAAGTCCACCGACAAGCAGCCAATGAGAACGCAGAAGCGTCTGAGGTAACTCCGCCGCCCGGCGCAGAACATCCAAATGAAGGAAAAGACGCGCGCTGCGGCGGCATTTGCAATAGTAAAAAAGACAAGTCAGCGCGGTGGCTGACACCACATATACTAGTCAAAAGACATGAGAAAACGCAGTGTGCGTGAATCACGATACACGCTCACCCACACCCCCCCCTTCTTTCCCTCCCGAAGGCTACAGGGAGAATGAGGGAGGATGGCGGCCCTCTATACAGGGCCCACCGCTACACGGGGCATGGGACAATAATGCGGGAGGGGCATCCCATAAAGGCTCACCATCAGCCTATACCGCCTACCCTTTGGTGGGGGATTGCGGTGGAGCAGGGCTCCTTAAGCACACATGGTGCTGCCTACCTTCACGCGACCAGCGCAGCCCAGGCTGGGAGGCACATCACACGAGGGATGGGTGGGAATAGTCCAACAGGGCCGCAGGCTAATAGCCCAGCTCACCTGCGAGAGAGTGATAATTTCATGTCTTCGCAGTAAGCACTGCAGAGAAATCTGGGAATTTGTGGGAGGTCCCCGGGTATTTGAGGGGCCGGGAGGAGCCTGTTTTACATGTCTCTGCAGTGCAACGCCATCTGGCGGAGGATAACCAAAGTGTAAGTAATCTATCTGGAGCAGGACGTACTGTATACTAAGAATCAGACTTTACTCCAGAGGAAGCTCTACATGACCAGTGGGGCAGCAGCCGCGCTGGATCAGATACTCAGCCCAGGAGAACAGGGAGGCAGTGCAGGAGCTGCCAAGCAATGATTCAGGGATGCAGCAGGGACCTCCAGGTACTGCACAAAATGGTGCGACCTTGTGCTGTTATTGAGGAAAGGAGGGTGGAGCAGATACGACCGTCCCAGCCCCTCCTCCCACCCTCCACTGTAAGGCCCGAATGGGCCGAAGCCACAACCCCCGCTGACGTCACAGGTGCGGCCGGCCTGCCCCCTTCCTGAGTTAACCAATAGGCAGGCTGAATGGCTGATGTCCCAGCCCCCTTGCGACGAGGCCACCTCCCCCTCCAAACGCTGGCAGCCGAGCTCTGAATGAACTCTGACCAGCATGGCTGAGAGCAGTAGTAATCACAAAACACACTGACACCAGGGAAACCAGGGGTAGAGGGACCGGGCTCAGTGGGAGACACAGCAGGGCCACCATGCAAGACCCAGAGATCAGGTACCCTGCTGCAAACCCAGTCAGATGAGCCCCGGCACGTTTACCTGGGCCCACTGTTTTTATTGAGCTGTTAAAGCTATTTTCTGAATGTGGATTACTGATTTTATATTTAAGTGGAATTAAAGTGGACATTTTAACTTTAACTGATGGAGTGCTGGCAGCATCCTTTTAAAACCTTTACTTTCATTGTCTTCATTGTCAGCATCAGGTGAAAAAAAATGTTCTATTTACGCCTGGTGCTGAATCACCCCCAAGGTAGACAAGTGAATATCAGTTTTTTGCTCCTAAAGAATAGCACACTTTTTACACCTGGTGCTGAATCAACCACACGGTGGTCTAACACCACCATGGAAGCACCAATGGACGTGTGTGTAGTGCTGTGTAAGAGCTGAGACAAGTGATTGACACTGCCCCCAGCCCATCTGACACCTGGCCTTGAAGAGTTAAAAAATACAATTCTGTGATTACTCACCTGTAGAATTGCTATTATGAGTATACAGTACGTCCTGCTCCAGATAAGAATCATTACTCTTGGGTATTACTCCGCCAGATGGCGCTGGACTGCAGAGACCACGACATTTGCTCCTCCCGGCCCCTCAAATACCCGGGACCTCCCACAAATCCCCACCATTGAAAAGCAGTTAACGAGAAGCCGGGAGAATGATAACAGAACCAACGAGTAACTATAAACAATGATAACAATCACCATACAGGGGATCCAAGGATAATGCAAAACCAAGGGTGGGGTGGAGCAGGACGTACTGTATACTCATGATAACAATTCTACAGGTGAGTAATCACAGAATTGTATTATTCTTAGTATACAGTATGTCCTGCTCCAGATAAGAATCATTACTCTTGGGACATCCAATAGCAGTGTCCATAAAGTAGGGTGGGATCCCCAAAGGTAACAACAGACAGGTCAGACCAATACCGCCTGCAGAACCTTGCGGCCAAAAGCAGCATCAGATGAGGCCCTAACATGAACCTTGTAAAACTTTGAAAAAGTATGAACAGAAGACCAAGTAGTGGCCTTGCAAACTTGTTCAACAGAAGCCTGGTGCTGAAAAGCCCAAGAGGCACCAATAGCACGAGTGGAATGAGCAGTAAGGCGGAAGGGAGGATTCTTCCCCTTAGTAGAGTAGGCCTGAATCTCAGCCTGACGGATTCATTTGCTGATAGTAGATTTAGCAGGAGCCAAACACTTCCTAGGACCAGAAGGGACCACAAAATAAGCATCAGTTTTTCTGAAAGGTGCAGTAGCCACCAGATAGTACTTCAGACACCTAACCACATCCAAGGAATGCAAAACCCTTTCCTTAGCGTTACTAGAATTAGGGCACAAGGAAGGAAGAACAATGTCCTGATTCAGATGAAAGGCAGACACAACCTTAGGCAGAAAATCTGGCTTGAAGCGAAACACCTCCTTGTCCCTGTGTCTCTCAAAGTAGGGGGGCCGAATGGAAAGCGCTGCCAACTCAGACACACGCCTAACAGAAGTGATAGCCACCAAAAAGACAACCTTGAGAGTAAGAATGGCCAGGGCAGCCTCCTGCACAGGTTCAAAGGGAGCACCCTGCAAGGCAGACAAGACCAAGTTCAAATCCCAAACAGGCAACAAAGGCTTACGTGGGGGACGCACATGCGTAACCCCCTGGAAAAAAGTCCTGATCAGAGAATGCTGAGCAAAGGACACAGCCAGGGCAGAGACATGACCCTTCAGAGTACTGAATTGCAGCCCCAGCTCCAACCCATGCTGCAGGAACTCCAGGATACTGGGAATAGAGAACACATGACAGGGAAGAGACCTAGACTCACACCAGTCAATGTAAGCATACCAAACTCTATAGTAAATTGAAGAAGACTTCTTTCTAGCTTTTATCATGGTATCAAAAACAGAGGCAGACAGCCCCTTCTCCAACAAGATGGAGGTTTCAGCAGCCAGGCCGTCAAAGCCAGAGTTTGTAAATTGGTATGGCGTAAGTGACCCTGAGTGAGCAGGTCTGGCACCCTGGGCACCACGTCTGCGAACCACACTCTTCTTGGCCACCTGGGAGCCACCAGGATAGCTGGCACCCCCTCCTGAGCTATCTTGCGCAGAACCCTGCCCAACAGGGAGAATGGGGGAAAGACATACAGGAGCTGAAAGTCCTGCCATAACATTGCTAGAGCATCTGTGGCCAAGGCCAGAGGGTCCTGGGACAGGGAGACAAAGGCAGGGAACTTGTGATTGTGACGGGACGCAAACAGATCCACATCTGGTTGGCCCCAACAGTGACATTGGGAGAAAAACACCCTCTCGCAGAGAGACCATTCTCCCAGGCAAGAGGTCCCCCTGCTCAGAGAGTCTGCCTGCAGATTCTCCACCCCCGGAATGTACACAGCTGATATGCAGGGAATATTTTCCTCCACCCAGGACAGGATCAGAGACACTTCCTTGAAGACCCCCTTGCTCCGGGTCCCCCCTTATGATTGATGTAGGGAACAACTGTTTGGTTGTCCGAGCGTACCTGAACAGGCCGGCCCCGAAGGTGTTGGGTCAAGTGAGCCAGAACCAACCTGATCGCCCTAAGTTCCAGAATGTTGATGGGTGTGTGAGCCTCCTGAGGGCCCCACCGCCCTTGGAACTGCAGGGACTTCCATAAGCCCCCCCAACCTGTCAGACTGGCATTCGTGGTGACTGTCTCCCAGCAGGGGGCCAGAAAGGATCTGCCCGCCAACAGGTCCCTGGAGTCCAGCCACCACGAGAGGGACCGCCTAGTTAGGGGGGATAGAACAAGGACCTGGTCCAGGGACGCAGGATCCTTGTCCCATACTGAAAAGAGGTGGAGTTGCAGAGGCCTCATGTGAAACTGGGCATAAGGAACCGCCTCGAAGCACGACACCATCAGGCCCACCAGCTGCATTCCCTGCCTGATGGAGGGATGAGGGCAAGAGAGCAGGGACTGAACTTGCACCAGTAGACCGTCCACCTTCTGCTGAGGAAGAAAAATCCTTGCCTGAACTGTATCCAGATTCATTCCCAGGAAGGGCGTCACCAGGGAGGGAGACAGGGAAGACTTGGGATGGTTGATCACCCAGCCAAATGACTCCAGAGTGGACACTACTCGCTGAGTATCCAGCTCTGCTTGATGGAGGGACTGAGAAGTGATGAGAATGTCGTCCAAATATGGCAGCACACGAATGCCCTGAGCCCTGAGCAGAGCCATCACCCCTGCACCTTGGTGAACACTCTGGGAGCTGAAGTGAGACCGAAGGGCAATGCCACAAATTGGTAGTGCTGATCCTCCAGAGCGAACCTGAGGAATCTTTGATGACCTGGAACAACAGGAATATGAAGGTAAGTATCCTTGATGTCCACAGAGGTCATGAAATCCCCTGGACGCAGGGAACTGATAGCAGAGCGCAAAGTTTCCATGCGAAAGCGCCTGAACCTGACAAATTTGTTGAGGATCTTCAAGTCCAGGATGGGCCTGACTGACCCATCTCTTTTGGGCACGGTGAAAAGGTTGGAATAGAACCCCTTGCTTCTTTCTCGTAAGGGGACCTGAAAAATGACCCCCAGCTCCAGAAGGCTTTGCACCGCCAGAATTAGAGACCGAGCTGACATGGGGTCCTGAGACATCTGGGATCTGATGAATCTTGGGGGTGGCCAGGCAGCAAACTCTATCTTGTAACCGGAGGACACTACCTCCTGAATCCACCGGTCTGAGACATGAAGCCTCCAGACGTGAGCAAAATGTTGAAGCGGTCCCCCCACCCGGATGGATGAGGGCACCCCTTCATGCCTGAGGGGGCTTGGGAGAAGACTTAGGCTTGGAGCCCTAGGATGAGCCAGGGCAGCCACATCGTCTGCCCCTACCCCAGAAATCTCCTCAGGCCCCAGTAAGGGAGACCCCCCTCCCCTGTCTGGCTCCACGGTATGGGGGAGAAAAGGAGCCTTGGCCCCAAAAGGGCCAAGACTGCCTCCTGCACTGGGATAACCTGCCTCCCTTAGCAAACAGGTCCAGGCGGTCCCCAAACAGGCGTAGTCCTTTGAAGGGGAAACCAGTGAGAGCCTTCTTGGCAGCGGTGTCAGCTGCCCACTGACGCAGCCAAACCGAGCGGCATATAGCCACTCCTAGGGCAGAGGCTCTGCCACACATCCTAATGGTATCATCCAAGGCAGAGAGGACATAAGTCACAAAAACCTCACAACGAGAGAGTGCATTAAACTCCTCACTAGAAACATCATCAAGAGCACCATCCAGGACACTTCTAAGCAGGGTCCTAATAGCCACCGCTGTAATGGCAGAGGCACAAACCGGGCACAGCGCCGTCCCCACACAGGCAAAGGCATGGGATGCCAGCTGATCAATACGCCGGTCCTCACTATCCCGCAGTGTAGTAGAGTCAGGGGAATGCATGACAGAGGTGTTAGATAACCCTAGGACCGGGGCATCCACCTCTGGAGGGGAAGACCAACGCTTCACCACCTCCGCAGGAAAGGGGTACCTCTTATCCCAACTCTTAGGGACTCCGGGGAGCCTGCTGGGACGCTCCCATTCCTTGAGCACAAGATTATTAAAATGGGCTTGCTCAGGAAACTCTAAACGTGGCTTAGCAATATGAAACAATTCCCCCTGCTGCCTAGGGGCCGCTACCGGGGGAGAGATAGACAGTACCTCAAAAATCTGAGCCAACAGCCTATCAGTATCATCTGGGGCCCAGGGGTCAGAGTTAGAATCATCATGACCCCTGGGCCTCTCATCAGATGACTCTGAGTCAGAGAACAACTCCCCTTCTTCCAATGGGGTACAACCAAACAGTTCCAAAAACTCCTCAGCTTCCATAGGTGACATCAGGCGTCAAGTGCCGCTTCTTAGCAGAGGCCTTACGCGCCAAGGTATTAACAAGCAACTTCTCAACACTAGCCAGTCTGGATGACGCATCAGGCTGAGAATCCCCACTGGTATGCAACTCAATGGGAGTCAAATTCAAGCTTGGGGGAGTAGGTGAAGCCATACGTGGCGCAGGCCCAGCCGCTGGTAAACCAGCCCGCAGCGCAAGCACCTGCTGGGCACAAGTGATACAGACCCGCACATTGTCAGCACTAGCAGGGGACACCCCACAAGCTACACACAGCCGGGCTTGTCCCAAAGGAACCCCGAGCACATTATCCTGAGACGCCTCCATATGGTGATTATAGCGGCACAATAGGCCGATAGGGATTCACGCTATAAAAGCAACCCGGGATGCCCCAATAGCACGCTAGGGAAGTGGGAGTAATTAGCACACTGGGCCTCACAAGTTTAATAACTAAATAGAGGGAGTAGGGCCGGGAGAAACCAATAGAGTTCGACCCGCCTGATAGACATAAGCGAAGAGAACCCCATAAGCGACATGTATAATGACATAGGGTAAAAAAAGCCGCCCGCGAGGGCACTCACGGACCGCGGTTGGTAGAAGCCAGCCACGCAGCAGACGAATCCAGAGAAAAATGGCGCAGAGTATACCTCGAGGGGCGGGCGGAGACAGAGACGCGGAACGCGCCATCCGCGGGCCCTGCCCCCCCGAAGAGCGCGAAGCAGTACACGTGACAAACAGCCAATGAAAGCGCATCAGTGCCTGAGATAATGCCGCCGCCAAACGCGGAACGCAGTGGAAGCGTGCGCGGCGGCAGCATTTTCAAACCGCAACCAGTGCAACCAAGTCAGCGCGGAGACTGACACAAAACAAGGAGCACCAGCACATACACCCCCCCCCCCCGAGAGCTACAAGGGAGGGAATAGTCCTACAGGGCCGCAGGCTAATAGCCCCGCTCACCTGTGAGAAGAGAGAGCCATCTTCTTGTCCTTCGCAGTCCAGACTGCAGAGAAATTCTGGGGATTTGTGGGAGGTCCCGGGTATTTGAGGGGCCGGGAGAAGCCAATTTCGCAGTCTCTGCAGTCCAGCGCCATCTGGCGGAGTAATACCCAAGAGTAATGATTCTTATCTGGAGCAGGATGTACTGTATACTAAGAATAGGATTGTTGTCTCTTGTACATATATGTTCCTGCTCCCAGTTTTTCTGGTTTGCATATGGCTACGTTAATTTATACCTAGAAGTCACCTTGACCTTTGTAAATATTTCATTTTCACAGTGTTACAAATAAGAAATTCTTATTCTGGGCTGATGGGACTTCTTCAGTTAGTGCAAATCCTTTCAAGTTCTGTATATATCCCTGTAAAATCCACATTATAACCTTCCGGCTTAACCTTAACTTCAGACTTGAAGATTTCCTTCTTGGAAATTATTTTTTGAAAGCTGGGAGCTTGATGAATCTAATTATGTTATTTCACCACTTTATGTGTAAAAGAAATTGAAAACCTAAGTGGTCAAAATACATTTTGCAATACTGGTATGCATCTATCTACAGGGAAATAACTTTGAAGCCAGGCATCTTGTCCAAATGTTTTTAAACAACTTTTTCCAACACCGTTTCATACACGGTTTTGACACAGTCCGAGCAAAAACAACAAACCACAGATAATCACTAGTAGTTCCCTGCAGCTGATTCGCCAAATGTAGGTAGTTTGAGAATGACCGCCATTGGCGATCTCATCCCCGCCATCCCGGAGGCCCTGAGATGAGCATCTGTCCCCTTGTGTCAGTGACTGGCTGGAACGGGTAGCGGCTACCAGAGTAGGGACGATCTGCTGCTCAAGACTATAGGCGAGTATCTGTGGGTCGTTGGTGTTGCCTACAAGTCTCTTTAACAAAATGGTCCTGTATTTTGTTATGAGCCATCTAATAGACATACAAGCTTTTTTGTTAATTTATTAAACTGTTAGTAGTTTTTCTATAATATTCTTTAGGTTAAAATAGTTTGTCAGCTTGATTTGGTGAACTACATATGTTTGGATGCATTTGGTACTGTAAATAAGTAAGTAGGTTCATTTGGTGAATTCATTTTCAAAGTGGATCTACTGTATAGCCAAACAATGGTTTTAAGTTCCTTTCAACAGTAATACCTGGGGCATCCCAATTTGAGATTTTTGGTATGCCAAAATCGGTCATAAAGCTTTTATGATGGAGGACACTCCAGTGGAGCATATCTCCAAAAAGAGGAGGTACGACTGCCGCATATGTATGCAGCTATTTCCTGACCACCATCAGCTCGGCTCTGCTAGGAAAATGTAACTCTGGAGAAAAATAGCAAGTTCAAATTGTACAAAAACATGGACATGAAGGAGTCATTATTTTATTTGTATATATAAATATAAAGGATCAGCTTTTAACTGTAGTAAGTTTAAGTGTGTACATGTGCAATTAAAGCCTTAGAATAAAAGTCATACATTTCATATAGAAAACCTAGCAATTAATAAAATAACCTAGCTAACTATTGAATGTAGTTATAACATTTAAAGTGGACCTCCAGTCAAGACAATAAATTGCAACAAACTGAATCACCAGCTGCTGGAGGGGATGAGTGTAACTATGTATCAATGTAAAATGACCCCAGCTGAAGAGTATTGAATATAGTTGTTTACAATGTTGATACAATGTTTTAAGCACTTTCTGAGCAGTGATGAGACATTACAAATGATTGCTGGGGGGGGGGGGGGGACTATGGGAGAAATATACCTGCTGCCATCTGCACCTTGCTGCTGACCTCATGCTCTTTAGGAACAACATAGGATGCAGTATAATTATTGGTGTAGTTTCCAGTACAAGTAATTCTGAATAGAGCAAACCAATGGAATAACTGTAAAGTGTAATTATAGTCCAGCTGCCTCGATTTACTATACTGTAGATGTATTACAACCTGGATGTAAAAGAGCATTTGCAAGCACACCCAGCATAGGTGGAGGTCATCCAATGTTGGACTAATTTTTCAGAAATATAAAATCATGAAAAATTATGTCTTGTAAAAGCCTGGCTAATCATATTTTTGACAGATAGTGCTTGGACTTGGACAGTTTTCAGAATGATAACTGAATGATCAGATGGAAATTATTATTATTATTAGGATGACTTATATTTAATGCCTGTACTTCAAATAAAACCTTTGCTGGCCATAGATCGAGGTATTTTAAGATATGTTGTATACTTTGTTCACATATTTAAGAAGATCCAATTTTATAGGAATCTACTACATACTAAATATTTTTTTAAATAAATTATTGTTTCATTCAATTCTAAAAATGGCCTTCTTGATCATGATTGATTTCAAAAGATTAAAACTTCTCTGCTTTTGTTGTTAAACATATAAAGTCTCAATGATGTGTGGCTGTGGAAGCTCTATAAATAAAGACATAAAATGTGAGATCTGAGAAGCATCAAGCACTTTTCCAAGATGTATTGGTAGAATAATGTGTGATGTACTGCAATGATCCTGCCATTTTACCACTATACCAACTGTAATGGCAGGAAGATTATTTTGGCAAAAATAGATTTGAATTTTTTTTCTCAAACACCTTGTAAATCACTGAAAAATTTTACTTTGTGGCTTAATTTGCCCCTATTATATATATACAAACAGGCCAAACAAAACATGGTTGAATTAAAGAATAATAGGCCAACATATTTTTTTTTCTAATGAAAATACATTAAGAAAATGTCTCAAACTTGGACAGGGTGTATGATGGTTTCTCGAGCTTTACATTTCGATATACTGTATAAAATTGTTATTTTTCTCTATCATTTTTCTAAACCATCATTGTTAATATCAGGGCACATTTCTTCCTTTATCATCCTCAAACTCTCTACTAAAACATACCAAAAAGTAAGATCTTCGAATGTCATCTAGATTCATCTGTCGAAACTGAGTTATATCGGTGCTGCAGAAGTCAATATTGTTAAGCTGTGAAGGAAACAAGAGAAAATCAATGTCATGTGTCATCCTAGTCACTTTTAATAAAATCAGATGTATTCACCTCTTGGTGAGCCATGAAATAGATGTGCCCGTAATAAACACTAAGAAAAAAACTTGTTCAAATCAGCAGTTGCAGACAGGTGGACAACAGCAGACATCGGGATACTGTATGCAACTATTCACAGAAATACATCACTTCATGAAAATAGATTCAGTATGTGGGGTGTTATAAAACGAGCTTTAAAAGGTGAACTCCGGTCAGAAAATGGATTTATGTTAAAATTATATAAATGTATGTAAAATACTAAATGTATTATAATACTAGGGCTAAAAAAAAAGTGCATTGGCAACAAAATTACGAAAGCAAGAACAACAAGAGGCCTAAGCTCAAAAAAATACAATTCTGTGATTACTCACCTGTAGAATTGGTATTATACGTATATCCCTTTCAGTGCCAAGCACGTAGTTTCTACGTGCTCGCTTCCACTCCACTTAAGTGCCAAGCACGTAGAATCTACGTGCTTGACTTTCCCCCCTGCTAGTAAAAAAAATAAAAATCAAAAATACTCACCTGACCCCTCGTTGGATCCGGCAGGGTCTCCTCTTTAATTTGGTGCCATCCGTTCCCCCGTGGGGGGTCGGATGGCTCCAGGAGAGCCCCCGGAATAGGCCGCCCCCCCCCCGCTTCTGCAGCAGCAGCTGCTAAGTGTAAAAAAAAAAAAAAAAAATGACATTCACTTACCTGTGTGTGCGCTGGCTCCCGCTGTCCCTCCTCTTCACCTGGGGGGGCTCCGATCCCCCCCCCCAGGACTTACCGATCTTCAGGAGAGAGCCCGGAAGGCTCTCTCCTCTCTCTTTCTCGATGGCGGCCGCCCTTGGGGGCGGGGCTAATGACGTCATCCCAGCCCCGATCTCCGGCTTCAGCTCTCTCAGCTGTCAGATGCCGGTGATCGGTGCCGGTGAAGGAGGTGGATCAGAGAATCTCCTGCCTCCCCCTTCTCTGGATGCCGATCACCGGCATCTGTCAGCAGAGCGGCGAAGGACAAAGGAGCTTACAATCAAAGGTAAGTACAGTAAAAAAATTTTTTTTTTTTTAATAAAATACTTTTATTAATTGTGTTGTTTCTTTTTTTTCACAGTTAACCCTTTGTGAGCTGGTAAGGGGTCCATGAGACGCCTTATACCAGCTCACAAGGCTCTGGGTCTGGCAAGTCACCTGCGGCTAGCGGGTGACTTGCCATTAACCCCCAGCCCCCCATTACCTGCCTCCCCAACGGCCAGGGGGGGGCAGAGGGGCTCGGGCCACTTAGTGGCTATGTGGGCTAGTAGCCTGCAGGGCCAGGGGCCACCAACGCTGGCCCCTGCGCCCTGTTCTACAAGCCCCCATAGCTGGCCCGGGTCAGTAATGCTGGGTAGGGGGGACCCTACGTCATTTTTGTTTGGATTTTTAAGGGTTTTTAACCCTTAAAATTCAAAAAAAAATGGGGTCCCCCTCCCTGGGAGGGGGGACCCTATGTCATTTTTTTTTAATTAACCCTTTTGTGTTCTGTCATCCAGCAGCTATAAAAGGCTTCTAGCAAGTGAGCAGAAGCCAGTGATCGCCGAGGGACAAAGTGCTCCAGGATGGATGGGAGGTAAGTATTAAAAAAAAAAAAAAAAAAATTTTCTCTTTGTGTGTCTGTGTTTTTTTTTTACATTCAACCCCTTGTGAACTGGTAAGGGGTCCATGACCCCTATACCAGTTCACAAGGCTGGGGGGGTGGCAAGTCACCTGCGACTAGCGGGTGACTTGCCATTAACCCCCGAAACCCCCATTACCTGCCTCCCCAAAGCCCAGGGGGGGGCAGAAGAGCCCGGGCCCACGGGCTATGTGGGCATGTAGCCTGCAGGGCCAGGGCCACAAAAGCTGGCCCCTGCGCCCTGTTCCTACAAGCCCTGCATAGCTGGTCCCGGGCTGGTTACTTTGGGTAAGGGGGGCCCCATGTCATTTTTTTTTTATTTTTAAGGGTTTTTAACCCTTAAATATCCAAAAAAAAAATGCTCCCCCCCCCCCAATGGGAGGAGGGACCCTATGTCATTTTTTTTTTCTCGATTTAACCCTTTGTATTGTGGATGGTAGTTGTATTTTATTTGTAAATGTTAATAATTACTTGTTTGAGTTAGGGGGGTCTCCTGAGCAGGAACAGGGGGCTACCGATAAATATGTGGTACCGTTCTAATCGGTAGAAATGGGGCTTTCACATGCAATATGGTTTTCCCTAATAAAATAATTTGTTTATTTAAAATAAAGGAGGCAATTTTCTAATTTCTAATTTTTTTTTTTTTTTTTTTACTTAATAATAAATAAAATGAATAATAAATAAAATTTACAAACAAGACATTTCATGTTAAAGCCTAAACTCTGCTGCAAAAAATATATATATAATTTTCCTGAAAATTCCAGCAAAAATGACGCAAAATATGGCGCAAAATGGGGAAAAATGACCTGTCAACAGAGGCTGACAAAATCTCAAGTAGGCTGGCAATTAAAAGGGTTAATAGTACCTCTGCATGTTGGGTATTGTTCTGTTCGGGTGACCTTGCGCTTTCAGACTTAGCTTGTTTTTTTCTTGTTTGCATATTTATATTTTAGGAAAAGGTGTTTTTTATTCAGCTTTTTTATACATTTTTTAGGGAAACCCTGCGCAACCAAAGAATTCTTTGAGGGATCAACTCCAGAAAGATGAGCCCACTACAACAAGCTGGGTATGCTTAGAAAGCTTAACTTGTGTACTTTCAGGGAATATATGGTTTATGGGGTATATTCCAAATGTAAAGGGTTGTTTTGGTTGAAAAATCGCAAGGTGCGCACTTTGTCTGCAGAGCTGACAGTTTGGCAACTCTCCCCTTGACAGAACCTATGCATGTTGGGTATCGTTCTGTTCAGATTATACTTGTTTTTTCTTGTTTGTATATAGTTTTTTTAGGAAAATGTGGCTTTGATTCTGCTTTTTTATCCTTTTTTTAGGGAAACTCTTTACAACCAAAGAATACATTGAGGGATTACTTCCAGAAAACTGTGGCCACATCAACAAGCCTGGTACAAATCGAAAGCCTGAGGTGTGTACTTCCAGAGAATATATAGTTTGTGGGGGGTATTTCAAATGTAAAGGGTTGTTTTTCTGGAAAAATTGCAAGGTGCGCATAGCGCATATCACAGTTGTGTTTTTTCTGAAAATCCCCTAAAGCTCTGTTTCAGTTTGGGGGAGTCTCCTGGGCTGGAAAGGGTGTCTACCTATACATGTGGTACCGCTGTGATCGGGAGAAATTGGGATTTCACACGCAATAAGATTTTATTGACAAACATTTTTTATTACAAAAAAACACTACAAATTGTAAAAAATAGATTTTTTTTTTTATTTTTCTGCACACATTTCGCCAAAAAATATTGAGAATACACCTAAAAATTACAAACAAGACATTTCATGTTAAAGCTCAGACTCTGCTGAAAAAATCAATATATAATTTTCCTGGAAATCCCTTCAAAAATCACATTTGAACATGGGGAGCGCAAAATGGTCTGGTACCAAGGGTGACAAAAACTCCAGGTAGGCTGGCAGCGAAAGGGATATAGCACGTCCTGTTCCAGAATATTCCTTACACATGGGTAAAACATCCACAAGATGGCGCTGGACTGCAGAAAACAGCCTGTGGCTCCTCCCGGCCCTATATAAGTCAGGGACCTCCCACAAATTCCCCAGTATTGACAAGTAGTTAACAAGAACCCGGGAGAACAATATTAACCAGGTTTCAAAAATGAACATATGAACAATCACCATAAGAGGTAACTAAGAATAATGATAACAAGGGTGGGATGGAACAGGACGTGCTGTATACGTATAATACCAATTCTACAGGTGAGTAATCACAGAATTGTATTATTCTAAGTATACAGCACGTCCTGGTCCAGAATATTCATTACAAATGGGATATCCAATAGCAGTGTCCGTAAGGTATGGTGGGATCCCCAAAAAGTAACAGCGGGCAGTTTAAACCACTGCCGCCTGCAAAACTTTGCGACCAAAAGCAGCATCAGCTGAGGCCCTAACATCAACCTTGTAAAACTTAGTATGAACAAAAGACCAAGTAGCGGCCTTGCAAACTTGTTCAACAGAAGCGGTGCTGAAAAGCCCAAGAGGCACCAATAGCATGAGTAGAATGAGCAGTAAGGCGGAAGGGAGGCTCCTTCCCCTAATCAGAATAGTCCTGTACCACAGCCTGACGGATCCACTTGCTGATAGTGGACTTAGTTGGAGCCAGACCCTTCTTAGGTCCAGACCGGAGCACAAAAAGAATATCAGTCTTCCTGAAGGATTCAGTAGCCACCAAATAGAACATCAGAGTCCTGACCACATCCAGAGAGTCTAAAACCCGCTCCTTAGGGTTACTAGGATTAGGGCACAGAGAAGGCAAAACAATGTCCTGACTGAGATGAAAAACAGACACAACCTTAGGCAGAAAATCTGGCTTAAAACAAAACACCAACTTGTCCTGGTGTCTCTCAAAGTAAGGGAGTTTGATGGAAAGCACCGCCAACTCAGAAACACGCCTAAACAGGAACATGACCTTTGAGGGTACTAAATTGAAGACCCAAATCCAAACCATGTTGCAGGAATTCCAGAATCCTAGGGATAGAAAACACAGAGGCAGGCAGCCCCTTTTCCATCAAGATGGAGGTTTCAGCAGCCAGGCCGTTAAAGCCAGCATTTGTAAATTGGGATGGCGTAGCTGCCCCTGAGTGAGCAGGTCTGGATCCTTGGGCAGAGCATACTGATCTACTGCCAACTGCACGACGTCTGTGAACCACACCCTTCTTGGCCAACAGGGGGCCACCAGAATGGTTGGCACCCCTTCCTGAGCAATTTTGCGCAGCACCTTGCCCAGCAGAGGAAAAGGAGGGAACACATAGAGAAGCTGAAAGCTCTTCCAAGAAATTGCTAGTGCATCCATGGCCAAGGCTAGAGGGTCCTGGGACAGAGAGACAAAGACTGGAAGCTTGTGATTGTGAAGGGATGCAAACAGATCCACATCTGGCTGACCCCAGCGGTGGCACAGGGAGCGAAACACCCTGCTGCTGAGGGACCATTCTCCCAGACGAGAGGTCCCCCTGCTGAGGGAGTCTGCCTCCAGATTCTCCACCCCCGGGATGTACACAGCCGAGATGCAGGGAACATTCTCCTCCGCCCAAGACAGTATCAGGGACACTTCCTTGAGGGCCCTCCTGCTCCGGGTCCCACCCTGATGATTGATGTAGGCAATCGCAGTCTGGTTATCCGAGCGGACCTGAACCGCCAGACCCCGAAGGTGTGGAGTCAATTGGGCGGGACCAACCTTATCGCCCTCAATTCCAGAATGTTGATAGGGGTGTGGGCCTCCTGACCCTGGAATTTCAGGGATTTCCAGAAGCCCCGCCAACCTGTCAGACTGGCATCTGTGGTGACTGTCTCCCAGCACGGGGCCAGAAAGGATCTGCCCACCAACAGGTTTCTTGAGTCCAGCCACCACGAGAGAGATCTTCTGGCAGAACCAACACCTGATCCAGGGACCGAGGGTCCCGATCCCAAACTGACAAGTGGTGAAGTTGAAGAGGTCTCATGTGAAACTGAGCGTATAGAACCGCCTCGAAGCAAGACACCATCAGGCCAACCAGCTGCATCCCCTGCCGGATGGAGGGATGAGGGCAAGACATAAGGAACCTGGCTTGGGCCTGAAGACTCTCCACCTTCTGCTGAGGGAGAAAAATCTTGACCTGAGATATATCCAGAGTCATGCCCAGAAAGGACCTCCCCATTGACGGTGACAGGAAAGACTTAGGGTGGTTGATCACCCAGCCGAAGGACTTCAGTGTGGACACCACCAGCTGAGTATCCAGCTCGGCCTGCTGGAGGGACTGAGATGTGATGAGAATGTCGTCTAAGTAAGGAAGGATGCGAATGCCCTGAGATCTCAGCAGAGCCAGTATGCCCGCCAGCACCTTGGTGAATACCCTGGGAGCCAAGGTGGTACTGAAAGGCAAGGCCACAAATTGATAGTGCTGATCCTCCAGAGCAAACCTGAGGAATCTCTGATGACCTGGAAATATTGGTACATGAAGGTAAGCGTCCTTGATGTCTACAGAGATCATGAAGTCCCCTGGGCATAGTGAATTGACAGCTGAGTGCAGAGTCTCCATGCGAAAGTGTCTGAATCTGACAAATTTGTTGAGGAGCTTCAAATCCAGGATGGGTCTGATGGACCCATCTTTTTTGGGAACAATGAAAAGATTGGAATAATAGCCTTTGCCCCTTTCCCTCAAGGGCACCCGGCAGATGACACCTAGTTCCAGAAGGCCTTGGACAGCCAGGGACAGACATGAGCTGAGAGGGGGTTTTGAACTAACCGAGATTTGATGAATCTTGGGGGCAGCCAGGCTGCAAACTCTATCTTGTAACCGGATACTACCTCCTGAATCCACCGGTCTGAGACATGACGCCTACAGACATGAGCCAAGAGCCGAAGCCGCCCCCCCCACTCGGATGGGTGAGGGCGCCCCTTCATGCCTGAGGGGGCTTGGGGGAGGACTTAGGCTTGGGACCTCAGGAGGGGCCAGGGTGGCCACATCCTCTGCCCCTGCCCCAAAAATCTCCACGGGTCCCAGCAAAGGAAGCTCCCCGTCTAATTCTGGAGCCCCTGAAGGAAGGAGAAAAGGCACCTGAACCCCGAAAGGACCGGGGGCTGCCTTCTACGCTGAAGCAACTTGCCTCCCTTAGCAAACAAGTCCAAACGTTCCCCAAAGAGGCGCAGCCCCTTGAAGGGAAACCCAGTGAGAGCCTTCTTAGCAGCGTTGTCAGCTGCCCACTGGCACAGCCAGACCGAGCGGCGTATCGCCACCAATAAGGCAGATGCCCTGCCACACATTCTAATGGTATCATCCAAGGTAGAGAGAACATATGCAACGAAGTCCTCACAACGCAGAAGAGCTCTATACTCTTCACTACCTTCATCATCAGGAGCCCCGTCTAAGAGACCCCTGAGCAGGCTTTTAATAGCAACAGCCGTAATGGCAGATGTACAGACCGGGAGGCCCCAATAACCTGCTAGGGAAGTGGGAGGTAAGGGAATATAATGGCCCTCCAATAAGAGTTAACACTAAATAGAGGGGATAGGACCGGGAGAAACCACAAAGTTTGACCCGCCTGCAAGACATAGGCAAAAAGATCCCATAAACAATATGCAATACAGAAAAATACAATATAAATCAGCCCGTAGGGGCACTTATGGACCGCGAAAGGGAGACGCCAGACACACGCAGCAGAGAACTAAAATGGTGCCCGCATATACCTCGAGGGGCGGGCCGCGGAGACAGTGATGCAGAACGCGTCAGCCACAAGGATCGCCCCCCCCCCGAAGAGCGCGAAAACGCGCCCACCTGACGAGGCCAGCCAATGATGGCGCAGCAGCGCCTGAGGCGATGTCGCCGCCGACCGCGGAGCATAGTACAAGCGTGCGGTGGCGGCGGCAAAAGAAACCAGTGCAATCAATTCAAAAGGGATCTAAACACAACCATATAGTAAAGACATGCACCTCCCCCCCCCCCCCCCCCCGAGATCTACCAGGGAGAGCAAAGGGGAAGCGACGGCCAGCCTAAATGGAGCCAACTGCGGGGACAGGAGGCAAGGGGCATCCCATAAGGCTCACCATGGGCCTATACCGCCTACCCTTTGGTGGGGGACTGCGGTTGGAGCAGCGCTCCTTAACACCTGACAGCGGTGCTGCCTACCTTCACCCGAACAAGTGCAGCCTAAGCTGGGAGGAAGTAAAAGGAAACGGGTGGGAATAGTCCTACAGGGCCGCAGGCTGATAGCCCTGCTCACCTGCGAGTAGAGAGAGCCATCTTCTATTCATCGCAGCCCAGACTGCAGAGAAGAACTGGGGAATTTGTGGGAGGTCCCTGGTATGTATGGGGCCGGGAAGAGCCACTTTTCTGTCTCTGCAGTCCAGCGCCATCTACTGGATGTATAACCCAATAGTAAGGAATATCTTCTGGAACAGGACGTGCTGTATACTTAGAATATTGATATTCTACTGTGCAACCCCTTCCCAAGGTCATTAGTACTAAATTTGAATTGCTTCTTATATCCTGCAGTATTTTGCAACATAGGTGTTATCAGTGTTGGCTTATGTATATTTGCTTAAATTACTATGCATAGCCATAGGGTTAGCCGAGCATTCAAAATGCAAAAGATCCAGACTTCCTGGCAGTATAAATAAAACTGCATGCTTGACTGCTTGTGAATACATGACATATCCATTAATGGATATTAGGTAATATATGCAACATGAATCATCTATAAAGAACCAGTTTTGTTTTTAAGGGTAAATTAAACACTCAATATGTGGAAATTAACCTAAATATGGGAGATTTTTTACCGCCTACAACTATCTCCCACTTGGATGGAAATTTTTAAAGCTTACCGTATCTCCATTTTTAAATATCTAATGCATTGATTTAAATTTAGGACTCACAGTTATAAAAAGTAGGCAGGTTAGGTTTATTAAGGACCTAAAGAGTTGTCATGTAGGATTTAGGCTCATTTGGGGCTGCATATTTGTTTTAAGCCTCCAATCAAGTGTACAATACATGCCTTTATTTTAATGCCAGTATGTTTGTGAAGAACCAGCACTCCAAATAAGTTCATGCAAAAAGTTGTATTGCTATGACATAAGCAAAGTACAGCAGTGGAAGCGAGTCGACGTTTCGGGGTGCGCTGGGGCCCCCTTCATCAGGACCCACCGCATGTACATGCCGTGCACCCGCTTAATACAAGGGGTAAGAGTGCGGCTGTACCTGGAACTATTTATTTTAATGCCCTCACCTTATTGTGTGTTGTAAATCATAGCACCAAACCCCATTTTTGTTGCATAACTTGTATTTTAAAATAAATATCTATCACAAGCATTGAGTCAGGGGACAAAGCATGCACACTTCAAATTATAGCATTCAATACCATTTTTAAGCTTTAGTGCTTTTGTTTGTTTTACTATGTCATATCAGTCAAGACACATGTAGCACCCATCTATATGGTATAACCAAGAAAGCATATCATATTCTATGGCTCTGTGCACGTTTAAAACATTTTGTTTCATAGGAGAAGAAACTCATGGTAACTAATTAGCTGAAAGTCAGCCTCTTTTTCAAGCTCTGGTTTTAAGAATCTCCTAGCTGTTTTATCTTCCCCCTGCAATTTCATTCCTGAAAGCACATTTTATGTCTAGTGATGTTTCCTTGATGTGCTGCACAGTGACAGTGTTATCAGCCTTAATGGCGTGTCTCTGGCTTCTTGTAGATATATCTGTTCTGCCAAATTTTGAAATGGAGAACTGCAAAAAGTTTTAATTCTTATTCAGTCTACTAGTTCGATCTGTACCTTCTGTTTCTCCAACAAAGTCAATCACGTGCTCCAAGGGTAGTCATAACACTTTGGGCTACATCAAATCATAAAAAGGTGGTACACCCAGTGCAGTATTTATTATCATAGACTTGTAATATTTGCCACAATTATTGAGTTAGCAATTAGAGAGGAATCATCTGAGTTCCACATCTCGGGGCATCTCTAATTGGGATGCCCAACTGTCTGAAACCCCCCGGATCTCCTAACCTCTTCCTGAGCCTGTGCCTTGTCTCAGCCCCGCAGCCGCATCCACATCATACCTCTAGCTGTAGGCATGCCTGTGGCAGGCCTTGATTGGGCAGCACAGGCACACTCACAGCTAGAGAGGTGAGTGGGGATGAGGCCAATGGTGCAATCGTCTCTTTTAGACCCCGATAGCCACATAGCCAAAGTGCAGCTAGCAAAGCTGAATAGACAATTGCGCTGACTGGCCGAGCGGCCCATGCTGAGTGTGCTGATTTGCTGAGTGGCCCAAGCCTGTGCTGTGGGAACAGTGTAAGGTGAGTTTCCTATCTGATCAGTGGGCATACACACAGCGGGGGCACCTCACTTATCTGAGAGGAACAACACCCAGAAGAGAACTTAAGGTGGACTAACACCCATTTTATATTAGGGGGGCAATTGCTGCTGCACCCTAGGCATACACCGCCACCAGGCCTGGGTCTCCTTACAAGCATGGCAGGACTCTTGGCACCCAAAAGCAGCCCAGACCATGGGACCATGGTGGCCAATCGAAGGAGAACAATGAGTGGCTAAGATCACATGCGGCAGGGTCACATCTATCATTTAACCCTTTAAGTGTCAGCCTACCTAGAGATTAAGCATAGTTTGGGCTTTTACATGAAATGTACTGTTCATAATTTTGTCAGTGCTTTCTCAATATTTTGGGTGAAACATGTGAAGGGAGTGGCACGCTTTTTTAAATGTTTAGGTGTTAAACCCCTAAAAATTAATAACAAATGGCATGGGGCTCACCTCTTCAGCAAAACCAGCCCGGGCACAAGCTATGTAGGCTGGTAGCCCAGGGCTCAGGGGCAGGTCCCAGTCCATAAAGCAGGTGTGCACAACCTTTTTTGGTTTAAGGGCCACATTGTCATACTGTTTCACAATAAAATGTGGCAAATGCCTTTATGTATATGCAAAGGTAAACAGAGGTGTCACGAAGATGTGGGGTGAAATAAAGTGGAAGGGGTAAGGTTACTAGAGGTTGGTAAAGGTGAGGTGAGGTAAGAAGGAGTGGACAATGGTAAGGCAGAGAAAGGACATTTCAGCACAAGTTAAGCGGAAAGAGGTAAGGTGGGCAGAGGTGAGTCGAGGTGTGGTAGGCAGAAGTGAGATGGTAAGAGAAGCAATGGACAGAGGTGAGGTGGGGAGATAGGAATAGGTTAGGCGTGCAGAGCTGAGTCATGAAGAGTTGAGGTGGTATGAGAAGAGTTGAGATAGTAAGAGAAGTGATGGATAGAGGTGAGGTGATAAGAGGTGGAGGTGAGGGGAGCAGAGGTAAGATTGGACAAGGTAGAAGGAAGTAAAATGAACACAGGTAAGGAGGAAAGAGGCGGGCAAAGCTGAGGTAGGCAGAGGTGAGCTGGGATTAATCTACTTGGGCATCTCCAGACACAGTCATCAACACTCTAGTAGCACATGTGTGTCACCCCCTCTCTACAGAGAACTTTATTGGTGACCCACTTTCTGCTTCGCTAATTAGAGACACACTGCTAGTAGTTCAGCTGCTTGCACTGCAAAGAAAGCTCTGCTCGCGAACTCCTTAAGGGTCCACATGTTGTGCATCCATGCCCTAAAGGCTACCAGTCAACATAGCCCATTCTGGCATCGGGCTCTTCGGCATACCCCTGGCCATTGGGGATGCAGGTAAGTCACCAGCTTGTGAGCCCCCCCCTCCTGCCCTCTGAACTTGTATCAGTTCACAAAGGGTTAAGTGAAAAACACACACTTAAAAATTCCTTTATACAATGATGTATTTTTATTACATCACAACCCAGTTCCATTGCCGGGTGCTGTCCCACACCATCTGTTGCCTTCCCACTCCAATCTCTGCTGCCTTTAGCAGGCAAACAACACAGATCCTCTGCCCGATCCCCGCTTCTGCCTCTTACTTCTGCTGCAGGGAGGGGCTGACCTAAGCTCATGCCACCCACCGGTATAAGAGGCCCCTCCCTGCATCAGGGAGTGCGGGACAGAGAATCTGTGTACCATGAAGACACCAGTAGCCCTTGTCCAAGGATGACATAGACAAAGGTGAGCTTTTTTTTCTGAGGGTAAATGCCAGCCATGTGAAATTCGGGTTGCTGGTATTTAATGGTTGCTGATTACGTAATGTAAATTTCAAGTGGCTGAAATTAAAATGGTTAAAAGAAGCAACATGAAAACAGTCTTTGAACGTTTAAAAAAAAAAAGCTTCCTTTCAGGGCTAAAAGCACCCCTTGTCCGAGGGTGACGTAGACGAAGGTGAGCTTTTTTCTCTCTGAGGGTAAATGGCAGCCATGTTATATTTGGGTTGCTGGTATTTAATGGTTGCTGATAACGTAATGTAAACTTCAAGTGGCTGACATTAAAAGGGTTAAAAGAAGCAACATTAAAACAGTTTTTGAATGTTTCAAAAAAGCTTCCTTTCAGGGCTAAAAGCCTACAGCAGAAAAATACAGTTCTGTGATTACTCACCTGTAGAATTGGTATTATGAGTATACAGTACGTCCTGCTCCAGATAGATTACTTACACTTGGATATTACTCCCCCAGATGGCGCTGGACTGCAGAGACATCGAAAAATAGGCTCCTCCCGGCCCCTCAAATACCCAGGGACCTCCCACAATCCCCAGCATTGAAAAGCAGTTAACGAGAAGCCAGGAGAATTAAAACAAACCCAAACTGGTAACTATAACAATGATAACAATCACCATACAGGGGATCCAAGATAATGTAAAACTAAGGGTGGGGTGGAGCAGGACGTACTGTATACTCATAATACCAATTCTACAGGTGAGTAATCACAGAATTGTATTATTCTTAGTATACAGTACGTCCTGCTCCAGATAGATTACTTACACTTGGGACATCCAATAGCAGTGTCCATAAAGTAGGGTGGGATCCCCAAAGGTAACAGCAGACAGGTCATACCACTGCCGCCTGCAGAACCTTACGGCCAAAAGCAGCATCAACTGAGGCCCTAACATCAACCTTGTAAAACTTTGAAAAGGTATGAACAGAAGACCAAGTAGCGGCCTTGCAAACTTGTTCAACAGAAGCCTGGTGCTGAAAAGCCCAAGAGGCACCAATAGCACGAGTGGAATGAGCAGTAAGGCGGAAGGGAGGATTCTTCCCCTTAGCAGAATAGGCATGAATCACAGCCTGACGGATCCATTTGCTGATAGTAGACTTGGCAGGAGCCAAAACCTTCCTAGGACCAGAAGGGACCACAAAAAGAGCATCAGTTTTTCTGAAAGGTTTAGTAGCCACCAGATAGTACTTCAGACACCTAACCACATCCAAAGAATGCAAGACCCTCTCCTTAGCATTAGGATTAGGGCACAATGACAGAAGAACAATGTCCTGATTCAACCTTAGTCAGAAAGTCTGGCTTGAAGCGGAACACCACCTTGTCCTGGTGTCTCTCATAGTAGGGTGGCTGGAGGGAGAGCGCCGCCAACTCAGACACACGCATCCTGCACAGGTTCAAAGGGAGCACCCTGCAAGGCTGACAAAACCAAGTTCAAATCCCAAACAGGCAACATAGGCTTACGTGGGGAACGCACATGAGTAACCCCCTGGAAAAAAGTCCTGATCAGAGAATGCTGAGCAAAGGACTTCTGGAAGAAAACAGCCAGGGCAGAAACCTGACCCTTCAGAGTACTGAGTTGGAGCCCCATCTCCAACCCATGCTGCAGGAACTCCAGAATCCTGGGAATAGAGAACAACACGACAGGAAGAGACTTAGACTCACACCAGTCAATGTAGGCACGCCAAACCCTGTAATAAATGGAAGAAGAAGACTTCTTCCTAGCCTTTATCATGGTATCAACAACCGAGGTGGACAGCCCCTTCTCCATCAAGATGGAGGTTTCAGCCGCCAGGCTTGTAAATTGGGATAGCGTAAGGGACCCTGAGTGAGCAGGTCTGGCACCCTGGGCAGAATGTACTGATCTACTGCCAGCTGCATCACGTCTGCGAACCACACTCTTCTTGGCCACCTGGGGGAAAGACATACAGGAGCTGAAAGCCATGACATTGCTAGGGCATCCGTGGCCAAGGCCAGAGGATCCTGGGACAGGGAGACAAAGGCCGCGAGCTTGTGATTGTGACGGGACGCAAACAGATCCACATCTGGTTGGCCCCAACAGTGACACAGAGATTGAACTCCAAGACGTTGATAGGTGTGTGGGCCTCCTGAGGGCCCCACCTCCCTTGGAACTGCAGGGACTTCCAGAAACCCCCCCAACCTGACAGACTGGCATCCATGGTGACTGTCTCCCAGGAGGGGATCAGAAAGGATTTGCCCCCCAACAGGTTCCTGGAGTCCAGCCACCACGAGAGGGACCGCCTGACCAGGGGGGGAAAGCGCAAAGACCCGGTCCAGGGACGCAGGGTTCTTGTCCCATACTGACAAGAGGTGGAGTTGCCGAGGCCTCAAGTGGAACTGAGCATAAGGGACCGGCTCGAAGCACGCCACCATCAGGCCCACCATCTGCATTCCCTGTCTGATGGAGGGATGATGACAAGATAGCAGGAACTGGACCTGCACAATCAGACTGTCCACCTTCTGCTGAGGAAGAAAAATCCTTGGCTGAACTGTATCCAGATTCATTCCCAGGAATGAAGTCACCAAGGAGGGAGACAGAGAAGACTTGGGGTGGTTGATCACCCAGCCAAATGACTCCAGAGTGGACACTACCAGCTGAGTATCCAACTCTTCCTGATGTAGAGACCGGGAAGTGAGGAGAATGTCGTCCAGGTAGGGCAGCATGCGGATTCCCTGAAACCTGAGCCGAGACATCACTCCGGTCAGCACCTTGGTGAACACCCTGGGAGCTGAAGTGAGACCAAAAGGCAATGCCACAAATTGGTAGTGTTGATCCTCCAGAGCGAACCTGAGGAACCTTTGATGACCTGGAAACACAGGAATATGAAGGTAAGCATCTTTGATGTCCACAGATGTCATGAAATCCCCTGGGCGCAGGGAACTGATGGCAGAGCGCAGAGTTTCCCTGCAAAAGCTCCTGCACCTGACAAATTTGTTGAGGATCTTCAAGTCCAGGATCGGCCTGACTGACCCATCTTTTTGGGCACAGTGAAGAGGTTGGAAAAGAAGCCCTTGCCCCTTTCTCTAAAAGGGACCTTGCAGATGACCCCCCGCCTCCAGAAGGCTTTGCACCGCCTGCACTAGATCCTGAGCTGACACAGGGTCCTGAGAAATCTGGGATCTGATGAACCTTGGGGAGGGCAGACAGCAAACTCTATCTTGTAACCGGAGGACACTACCTCCTGAATCCACCGGTCAGACATGAAGCCTCGAGACGTGAGCAAAGTGCTGAAGCCGTCCCCCCACCTGGATGGGTGAGGGCGCCCCTTCATGCCTGAGGGGGCTTGGGAGAGGACTTAAGCTTGGAGCCCCAGGAGGAGCCAGGGCGTCCACGTCCTCTGCCCCTACCCCAGAAGTCTCCTCGGGCCCCAGTAAAGGAAACCCCCCTCCCTTGTCTAGCACCACGGTAGGGGGAGGAAAAGGAGCCCTGACCCTGAAAGGGCCGAGACTGCCGCCTGCGCTGGGGTAACCTGCCTCCCTTAGCAAACAGGTCCAGGCGGTCCCCAAACAGGCGTAGTCCTTTGAAGGGAAAACAAGTGAGGGCTTTCTTGGCAGCGTTGTCAGCAGCCCACTGGCACAGCCAAACGGGCGGCGTATAGCCACCACAAGGGCAGAGGTTCTGCCACACATTCTAATGGTGTCATCCAAGGCAGAGAGGACATAGGTCACAAAAACATCACAACTAAAGAGTGCATTAAACTCCTCCCTAGACACATCATCAGGGGCACCATCAAGGATACTTCTGAGCAGGGTCCTAATAGCCACAGCCGTAATGGCAGAGGCACAGACCAGGCGCAGCGCCGTCTCCACACATGCCAAGGAATGGGACGCCAGCTGATCAATGCGCCGGTCCTCAGCATCCCGCAGGGTAGTAGAGTCAGGGGAGTGCATGACAGAGGTGTTAAATAACCCTAGGACCAGGGCATCCACTTCAGGAGGGGATGACCAACACTTCACCACATCACCAGGAAAGGGATACTTCCTATCCCAACTCTTAGGTACACCGGGAAGCCTGCTGGGGTGCTCCCATTCCTTGAGCACAAGGTTATTAAAATGGGCTTGCTCAGGAAATTCCAAGCGTGACTTAGCAGTATGAAAAAGTTCCCCTTGTTGCCTGGGGGCCGCAACAGGGGGAGAAATAGACAGAGCCTCAAAAATCTGAGCCAACAGTCTATCAGTATCATCTGGGGCCCAGGGGTCAGAGCCAGAATCGTCATGACCCCTGGGCCTCTCATCAGATGACCCTGAGTCAGAGAATAGCTCCCCTTCCTCCAAAGGGGTATAGCCAGACAGTTCCAAAAACTCATCAGGCCTTACGCGCCAAGGTATTAGCAATCAACTTCTCAACACTAGCCAGTCTGGAAGACACATCAGGCTGAGAATCCCCACTTGTATGCAACTCAGTGGGAGTGAGATTTAAGCTTGGGGGAGTAGGTTAAGTAATACGAAGCGCAGGCCCAGCCACTGGAAAACCAGGCTGCAGCGCAAGCACCTGCTGGGCACAAGGTACACAGACCCGCACATTGTCAGCGCTAATAGGGGACACCCCACAAGCTACACACAGCCGGGCTTGTCCCGAAGGAACCCCAAGCACATTATCCTGAGACGCCTCCATATGGTGATTATAGCGGCACAATAGGCTAAGGATTGACGCTATAAAAGCAACCCGGGATGCCCCAATAACCCGCTAGGGAAGTGGGAGTAATTAACACTAGGCCTCACAAGTTAATTAACTAAATAGAGGGAGTAGGGCCGGGAGAAGCCAAGAGGGTTCGGCCTGACTGAAAGACATAAGCA
Source organism: Gastrophryne carolinensis (assembly GCA_027917425.1). NCBI lineage: Eukaryota > Metazoa > Chordata > Amphibia > Anura > Microhylidae > Gastrophryne > Gastrophryne carolinensis. The sequence continues at coordinate 255,183,272 of CM051239.1, forward strand.
AAGGGGAGCCGTAAGTGACATGTAAATAACAACGGTAAATAATGCCGCCCGCGAGGGCACTCACAGACCGCGGTAGGTAGAAGCCCGTCACGTAGCAGCCGGAACCAAGAAAAAATTGCGTCGGGTATACCTCGAGGGGCAGGCCGCAGGGGCAGTGACACGGAACGTGTCAAAAGCGGGCCCCGCCCCCCCCGGAGAGCGTGAAGCCGTACATGTGACAAGCAGCCAATAACGGCGCACCAGCGCCTGAGGTAACGCTGCCGCCAAGCGCGGAACACAGTGGAAGCGCGCGCGGCGGAAATTTTAAGACAGACAATCAGTGCAACCAAGTCAGCGCGGCGACTGACACCAAGCATAATAAAATAAAACAGTGAAGCACAAAGGCCAATACACACACCCCCCTCCCTCCTCCGAGGGCTACAAGGGAGAGTGAGGGAGGACAGCGGCCACTTAACAGGACCCACCGATAGACAGGGGCAAGGGGCAATAGTGCGGGAGGGGCATCCCATAGAGGCTCACCATATGCCTATACCGCCTACCCTTTGGTGGGGGATTGCGGTGGAGCAGCGCTGCTAAGCACCTGACAGCAGTGCTGCCTACCATCACCCGACCAGCGCAGCCAAGGCTGGGAGGCAAATTACTAATGGAACGGGTGGGAATAGTCCTACAGGGCCGCAGGCTAATAGCCCCGCTCACCTGCGAAAAGAGAGAGCCATCCTCTTGTACTTCGCAGTCCAGACTGCAGAGTAGATCTGGGGATTGTGGCTGGTCCCTGAATATTTGAGGGGCCGGGAGGAGCCTATTTTTCGATGTGTCTTTATCTGGAGCAGGACGTACTGTATACTAAGAATAGTAATGCTGATTCCTTGGTCAATTGCTCTGCCAGGGGTATCCATGAAATAGCACCAGTCAAATGCTGATTGGACAAATCCTCACTGGGCAGCCAACACCAGGAGAGGGTGTGTGTATTCAGGAGGGGACATTAGCAACTCACCAGCTGTCCCAGGGCTGCCAAGTAGGTTGCAACCTCCAGGGCTCTGAACTGTTACTTTTACCAGTTGACAGGTAGTGAAATAAAAAATAAAAACCACTATCCCCACTGATTTACCATTCAATTAATAATTTTAAAAAGTTAAATCGGTGGATGAGTCTTTTTAGTGGTTATTATAACATTTTGACACATATACCAGTTCAGAGGGCGACAGGTTGCAACCTACCCGTTGGTCTTAGGGGGGGGGGGGGGGGGGGGCAGGTGGGGTCCTATTGCTGCCTCCTTATTACCCATGCTTCCTCCTGGGCAGAAGATATGCAAATATAACCAAGTGTTCTAAATGCTATCCTGTTTTTTACATATTCTTTATTTAGTTTATTTCCGAATTACAGGAATTACCAACAGTAGTTGAGAGCATATCAAAGGTGGCAACAAAATAAGAAAAGAAAACTTGATAAGACAGAACAACGTTGGAGACAAAAGCATCTTCAATCAGAAAGTATATGCAATTACTTTGGCTATGTGTTTATGTGTAGAGACTAAGAAATTGCTTTATATCTTTCTTCATATTGCTATTGATATAAATCAATTCGCTATGGGTTTATCATTTTGGTATAAATTTGTATGCAAATTCGAGTAACTCTGTTAAGTCTGAACTGTATCTAAAGGTGTTTATCAGATTAAAAGGGAAAACATTTTAGTGCTATAAAGAGGGTACAGAAGGGAAGAAAAGGGAAAAGCAGGTGGGGCAACTTGAATAATGGGAATAATGTACGACAAAGTGTTTAACCCTTTCGCTGCCAGCCTACCTGGAGTTTTTGTCACCCTTGGTGCCAGACCATTTTGCACTATTTTGCGCTCCCAATATTCAAATGTGATTTTCGAAGGGATTTCCCAGGAAAATGATATATTGTGGTGTATTCTCAATACTTTTGGGTGAAATATGTGCAAAAAAATAAAAAAAAATCTTTTTTGCAATTTGTAGTGTTTTTTGTAATAAAAAATGTAAGTTTGTCAATAGACTCTTATTGCATGTGAAACCCCAATTAATCCCGGTCACAGCGTTACCACATATGTATTGGTAGACACCCTTTCCTGCCCAGGAGACTCCCCCAAACTGAAATAGCGCTTTAGGAGATTTTCAGATAAAATACAACTATGCACCGCGCTAAGCGCACCTTGCTGTCTTTCCAGAAAAAGAACCCTTTAAATTTGAAATACCCCCACAAACTATATATTCTCTGGAAGTATACACCTCAGGCTTTCTAGGCGTACCAGGTTTGTTGACATGGGCGCAACTTTCTGGAAGTAATCTCTCAATCAATTCTTTGGTTGCACAGAGTTTCCCTAAAAAAGAATAAAAAAGAAGAATCAAAGCCACATTTTCCTAAAAAAAGCTATATGCAAACAGAAAAAAACAAGTAAAATCTGAAAAAGCATCATCCCCCGAACAGAACAATACCCAACATGCATAGGTACTGTCAAGGGAAGAGTTGCCAAACACCCCAAAGTAAAAAATGCGCATAATGGTAATTTTACTTAAAAATTTCAGCTCTGCAGACAAAGTGCGCACCTTGCGATTTTTCAACCAAAACAACCCTTTAAATTTAGAATATCCCCATAAACCATATATTCCCTGAAAGTACACATGTTAAGCTTTCTACGAGTACTGAGCTTGTTGTAGTGGGCTCATCTTTCTGGAAGTAATCCATTGAAGAATTCTTAGGTTGCACAGGGTTTCCCTAAAAACAATTATAAAAAAAAGCAGAATAAAGACCATGTTTTCCTAAAATATCAATATGCAAACAAGAAAAAACAAGCTAAATCTGAAAGCGCAAGGTCTCCCAAGCAGAACAATACCCAACATGCATAGTTACTATTAACCCTTTTAATTGTCAGCCTACTTGAAGTTTTGTCACCCTCTGTTGACAGGTCATTTTTCCCCATTTTGCGGCATGATTAACCGTGATTTTTGCTGGAATTTCCAGAAAAATTATATACACTACATATACATATACATGCAGCAGAGTTTAGGCTTTAACATGAAATGTCTTGTTTGTAATTTTTCTACTGTTTTTTGAATATTTCTGCTTAAAAAAACAAACAAAAAAAAATATATATATTTTTTAGACAATTGTCTCCTTTATTTTAAATAAAACCTTTTTTTTTAAATGAAAACCATATTGCAAGTGATAGCCCCATTTCTCCCAATTACAACGGGACCACATATGTATCGGTAGCCCCCCCCATTCTTGCCCTGGAGACCCCCCAAACTGAAAAGAGCACTTTATTACATTTACAAATAAAATACTATCCACACTATAAACATAAGGGGTTAATTAAAAAAAAATGATCCAGGGGGGGGGCATTTTTTGGGTAATTTTAAGGGTTTAGGGTTAGGCTAACCCTCAAAAATCTCCCAAAAAATGACATAGGGTCCCCCCTCCCAAGGGTTAGGGTTAGCCTAACCCTAACAAAAATTTTTTGAATTTTTTGGGGAATTTTAAGGGTTAGGGTTAGGCTAACCCTAACCCGTAAAAATAAAAAAAATACTTTTTTTTAATTTTAAGTGTTAGGGTTAAGCTAACCCTAACCCTTAAAAATAAAATAAAAATGACGTAAGGCCCCCCCTCCCAGGGGGGGGGACCCATTTTTTTTTTAATTTTAAGGGTTAGGGTTAGGCTAACCCTAACCCTTAAAATTAAAAAAAAAAGACGTAGGGACCCCCTTACCCGTCATAACCAGCCCGGGACCAGCTATGGGGGCTTGTAGGAACAGAGTGGAGGGGCCAGCTTTTGTGGCCCCCCACCCTGCAGCCTACGAGCCCACATACCCTGTGTGGGCCCGGGCTCTTCTTCCCCTCCCCTGGGCTTTGGGGAGGCAGGAAATTGGGGGTGCGGGGGTTAATGGCAAGCCACCTGCTAGTTGCAGGTGACTTGCCAGCCCCTAGCCTTGTGAACTGGTATAAGGGGTCTCATGGACCCCTTACCAGTTCACAAAGGGTTAACAGTAAAAAAAAAGACAGACACAAAAATAAATAAAAAAAAAATAAAAAAAAATAAAAACCACTTTACTCACCTCACCCGATTGTCAGCTCCTGTGTTCATCAGCTGTCAGATGCCCTGGTGATCGCTGGCCAGAGGAGGGGGGGGCAGGGGATCAGAGCATCCCCTGCCCCTCCACTGCTCTGCCCAGCGATCACCAGGGCATCTGACAGCTGAGCCGAGGAGAGGCAGCAAGATGCCCGGGAGTGACATCATAAGCTCCGCCCCAAAGGGACTGGGTTAACAGCAAGATGGCGGCGCCCGTCGGGAGAGGAGGGGGAGAGCCCTTTCAGGCTCTCCCCTGAAGCTGAAGAGGCTGGGGGGGCGATCGGAAGCCCCACCAGTGAAGAGGAGACCTGGAGGGAGGCAGCGCGACTGCAGGTAAGTAAATGTCATTTTTTTTTTTTTTTTACAGTTAGCAGCTGCTGCTGCCAAATGGGGGGGGGCTATTCCAGGGGCTCTCCTGGAGCCATCCGACCCCCCACGGGGGATCGGATGGCACCAAATTAAAGAGGAGACGGGGCCGGATCCAACGAGGGGTCAGGTGAGTATTTTTGATTTTTACTTTTTTTACTAGCAGGGGGGATTCTACGTGCTTGGCACTTAAGTGGAGTGGAAGCGAGCACGTAGAAACTATGTGCTTGGCACTGAAAGGGTTAAGGAAAGGCACTAGAGTTAAAGTGGACTGAAACCGAGCCCTCTAGCAGGGCGCGTCCCAGCGCCGGCCATTTGTTAAAGGAAAGCGTGTGATGCGGCCGCCAGCGCGCTCGGAGCCGCTGTGCTAAGATGTCGGGTTAGACGTCCATAGCTCAGTGGCTCCGAGTGTGCTGATTGGACGAGCTGGCACGCATGGGCCATAGGACCGTGGTGAGGTGAGTTGATGTTGGAGATCTGGGGGGTTTCACATAGCGGGGCACCCCCTATCGGAGGACCAAAACCCAGGATAGTCAAAATCCTGGGTTTTGGTCCACTTTAACAGTCTTGTTTAAGGAGGGATTTTTAATTGGAGTCTGAAAACTGCATCCAGTGATACGGTACTGTGTGTGTAAAAAATCCTGTGTGTTTTGCAGACAGAGAAAAGATCCCTAAAACTAGTTCAGCAGTTGGCGGAGGAGCACTTTTTGTATCGACTCATAGGTGTCGGCCTGGCACCCATAGAAGAGCACCAGAACAATGCTCCTTCTGGCCTGGTATTAGCATGGATGGGGCCTCACTGTCCATGCCTTGAGAATACCAACCTGTATTCTTTGGTGCACTGGACTGGTAGGCCAGGAGGGGTGAAGGTATTTTTTATTTTTTTTGCAATAGATTTTTATTGAAAAGTTGTTTCAAGCAATACAAGTAGGTAACCGTGCCATGTTCATAGCAAGTACGTTGTGTACTGTTATATACATTTTTTATTTTTTAAACTCGGGACAAAATATGCCCTTTCTCTTGCATTGCTAACAGGTTTGCCACTGTTTAAAATAAACACAGACTTTGCATGCTTTAAAGTGGATGAAAATGTTTGGAGGCCAGCCTTGGAATCTAAAACACTCCAGAGCCAGCCGCAATCACAAACATGCTGATTGGATGTAACCTTGGCGTTGGAAAACCCTGTCTTTTTTTAAACAGGGCAACCACCAAGGAAGCAGCATTTCCCAAGGTACTCAGACGAGGAGGGCGGGTGCATGCATATTTAATAACCTTTGCTGTAGCAATGCCATAGTGTAATGATGAATGGGTAGCTACACAACTAAACTGTTTTGTTGTGTGCTTGAATTCAGCCTTAAATTAAAAACTACATTTTAAATCTTTACTCTATGCTTTTCCTTCATGGACTACAGAATCATTTAAACACTTCAGGATATAACACACAGGCTTAAAATCTTGTATATTATCTGTTAATGATACTACAACATAGCAATATATAGTATTTATTTCTCTTCTGCGGTAGATAACAGCATATAAGTATGGAAATTGTGACATTATGCGAAAATGTTACACTGAAAAAGATTGGAACAGTAGAGAGGGGTGTAAAATGGTGATTGTGTCTCTAGCCATAACTATCAGCGCTAAATGATACTGCATGTTTTAGCTCTTTTTATTGCGGTGGCTTTGGAAACATAAAATTATTTATGTTGATTGAACTGTCATAAAAGCTCACATTTCTCTGCATATTTAATTTACCGGTTCTGCGTGAAAGTGTTTTAATGTGCAGGTGAATCCTTTGCTAGGAAGACTATAACAAGCATTGTATGTTATCTGGCTCCACTCATATATTGAGTGTCTTCACAGTGCGTGAGTCCAACTGGCTGCTTTACATCATCCCTGCACAATGCCAACCCCAAACACTTTCCTGCTGTGTTTTCCATTGTCAGAGAGGCTCAAATACCATTACAGCAGTATATATATGATACTCTTTGCAGTCCGTTCAGAGAAAGTAAGCATTGTAAAATGAGACAAAATATGTTACTTATATAATTGTTAAGGTTAATGATCTGTTTCAACCTTTGCCAAAGTCCTTGAATGGGTAAAATGAATATATACTGCTTTGATGAAATTCCATTCTTTCGTATTTATAGTGTTGTCAGTTGTGTGCGAGTTGAAGAACAGTAAACTCAGGAACAATAAACTCAATAAATTTAGTGAAGGAATTAAAAAAAATACAATTCTGTGATTACTCACCTGTAGAATTGTTATTATGAGTATACAGTACGTCCTGCTCCAGAAAAAAATCATTACTCTTGGGTATTACTCCGCCAGATAACGCTGGACTGCAGAGACCGCGAAATTGGCTCCTCCCGGCCGCTCAAATACCCGGGACCTCCCACAAATCCCCAGCATTGAAAAGCAGTTAACGAGAAGCCGGGAGAATAACAGAACAAACCAGTAACTATAAACAATGATCACAATCACCAAACAGGGGATCCAAGGATAATGCAAAACCAAGGGTGGGGTGGAGCAGGACGTACTGTATACTCATAATAACAATTCTACAGGTGAGTAATCACAGAATTGTATTATTCTTAGTAAACAGTACGTCCTGCTCCAGATAAGAATCATTACTCTTGGGACATCCAATAGCAGTGTCCATAAAGTAGGGTGGGATCCCCAAAGGTAACAACAGACAGGTCAGACCACTGCCACCTGCAGAACCTATCGGCCAAAAGCAGCACCAGCTGAGGCCCTAACATCAACCTTGTAAAACTTTGAAAAAGTATGAACAGAAGACCAAGTAGCGGCCTTGCAAACTTGTTCAACAGAAGCCTGGTGCTGAAAAGCCCAAGAGGCACCAAGAGCACGAGTGGAATGAGCAGTAAGGCGGAAGGCGGAAGGGAGGATTCTTCCCCTTAGCAGAGTAGGCCTGAATCACAGCCTGACGGATCCATTTGCTGATTTAGCAGGAGCCAAACCCTTCCTAGGACCAGAAGGGACAACAAAAAGAGCATCAGTTTTTCTGAAAGATGCAGTAGCCACCAGATAGTTCTTCAGACACCTAACCACATCTAAGGAATGCAAAACCCTCTCCTTAGCGTTACTAGGATTAGGGCACAAGGAAGGAAGAACAATGTCCTAAATCAGATGAAAGGCAGACACAACCTTAGGCAGAAAATCAGGCTTGAAATGAAACACCACCTTGTCCTGGTGTCTCTCAAAGTAGGGAGGCTGAATGGAAAGCGCCGCCAACTCAGAAACATGCCTAACAGAGGTGATAGCCACCAAAAACACAATCTTGAGAGTAAGAATGGCCAGGGCAGCCTCCTGCACAGGTTCAAAGGGAGCACCCTGCAAGGCAGACAAGACCAAGTTCAAATCCCAAACAGGCAACATAGGCTTACGTGGGGGACGCACATGAGTAACCCCCTGGAAAAAAGTCCTGATCAGAGAATGCTGAGCAAAGGACCTCTGGAAGAAAACAGCCAGGGCAGAGACATGACCCTTCAGAGTACTGAGTTGGAGCCCCAGCTCCAACCCATTCTGCAGGAACTCCAGGATCCTGGGAATAGAGAACACACGACAGGGAAGAAACCTAGGCTCACACCAGTCAATGTAGGCACGCCAAACCCTATAGTAAATGGAAGAAGACGACTTCTTTCTAGCCTTTATAATGGTGTCAACAACAGAGGCAGACAGCCCCTTCTCCATCAAGATGGAGGTTTCAGCAGCCAGGCCGTCAAAGCCAGAGTTTGTAAATTGGGATGGCGTAAGTGACCCTGAGTGAGCAGGTCTGGCACCCTGGGCAGAGCGTACTGATCTACTGCCAGCTGCACCACGTCTGCGAACTACACTCTTCTTGGCCACCTGGGAGCAACCAGGATAGCTGGCACCCCCTCCTGAGCTATCTTGCGCAGAACCCCGCCCAACAGGGGGAATGGGGGAAAGACATACAGGAGCTGAAAGTCCTGCCATGACATTACTAGAGCATCTGTGGCCAAGGCCAGAGGGTCCTGGGGCAGGGAGACAAAGGCCGGGAGCTTGCGATTGTGACGGGACGCAAACAGATCCACATCTGGTTGGCCCCAACGGTGACAGAGTGTGAAACACCCTCTCGCAGAGGGACCATTCTCCCAAGAGGTCACCCTGCTCAGAGAGTCTGCCTGCAGATTCTCCACCCCCGGAATGTACACAGCTGATATGCAGGGAACATAGTCCTCCGCCCAGGACAGGATCAGAGACACTTCCTTGAGGGCCCCCTTGCTCCGGGTCCCCCCCTGATGATTGATGTAGGCAACCGCTCTCTGGTTGTCCGAGCGTGCCTGAACAGACCAGCCTCGAAGGTGTTGGGTCAAATGAGCCAGAACCAACCTGATCGCCCTTAGTTCCAGAATGTTGATGGGTGTGTGGGCCTCCTGAGGGCCCCACCGCCCTTGGAACTGCAGGGACTTCCAGAAGCCCCCCCAACCTGTCAGACTGGCATCCGTGTTGACTGTCTCCCAGCAGGGGGCCAGAAAGTATCTGCCTGCCAACAGGTTCCTGGAGTCCAGCCACCACGAGAGGGACAGCCTGGCTAGGGGGTATAGAACAAGGACCTAGTCCAGGGACACGGAATCCGTGTCCCATACTGAGAAGAGGTGGAGTTGCAGAGGCCTCATGTGAAACTGTGCATAAGGAACCGTCTCAAAGCACAACACTATCGGACCCACCAGCTGCATTCCCTGCAGCAGTAGACTGTCCACCTTCTGCTGAGGAAGAAAAATCCTTGCCTGAACTGTATCCAGATTCATTCCCAGGAATGGCGTCACCAAGGGGGGAGACAGGGAAGACTTGGGATGGTTGATCAACCAGCCAAATGACTCCAGAGTGGACACTACTCGCTGAGTATCCAGCTCTGCTTGATGGAGGGACTGAGAAGTGATGAGAATGTCGTCCAAATATGGCAGCACGCGAATGCCCTGAGCCCTGAGCAGAGCCATCACCCCTGCCAGCACACAGAACACTCTGGGAGCTGAGGTGAGACCGAAGGGCAATGCCACAAATTGGTAGTGCTGATCCTCCAGAGCGAACCTGAGGAATCTTTGATGACCTTGAAAAACAGGAATATGAAGGTAAGCATCCTTGATGTCCACAGAAGTCATGAAATCCCCTGGACGCAGGGAACTGATAGCAGAGCGCAAAGTTTCCATGCGAAAGCGCCTGCACCTGACAAATTTGTTGAGGATCTTCAAGTCCAGGATGGGCCTGACTGACCCATCTCTTTTGGGCATGGTGAAAAGGTTGGAATAGAACCCCTTGCCCCTTCTCATAAGGGGACCTGACAAATGATCCCCAGCTCCAGAAGGCTTTGCACTTCCAGAATTAGAGCCTGAGCTGACATGGGGTCCTGAGACATCGGGATCTGATGAATCTTGGGGGCGGCCAGGCAGCAAACTCTATCTTGTAACCGGAGGACACTACAGGGTTGATTCAGAGCCCCTTTCTCACCTTTTTTTTGCGTGAATATTTCCATTCTCATTCATTTTTTCCCCTCGTCTGATTAAGCAAAGCCTTTTTTCTGCGAGAACTTTAGTGTGAAATGTTCTAATTTTTGCATGATTTTTTGTTTGGTAGCAAGACCTCCATAATCAACCCTTACCTCCTGAATCCACCGGTCTGAGACATGAAGCCTCCAGACGTGAGCAAAATGCTGAAGCCGTCCCCCCACCTGCATGGGTGAGGGCGCCCCTTCATGCCTGAGGGGGCTTGGGAGAAGACAGGGTGTCCACGTCCTCTGCCCCACCCCAGAAATCTTCTCGGGCCCCAGTAAAGGAGACCCCCCCTCCCCTGTCTGGCTCCACGGTAGGGGGAAGAAAAGGAGCCTTGGCCCTGAAAGGGCCGAGACTGCCTCCTGCGCTGGGGTAACCTGCCTCCCTTAGCAAACAGGTCCAGGCGGTCCCCAAACAGGCATAGTCCTTTGAAGGGAAAACCAATGAGAGCCTTCTTGGCAGCGGTGTCAGCTGCCCACTGGCGCAGCCAAACCGAGCGGCGTATAGCCACCACAAGGGCAGAGGCTCTGCCACACATCCTAATGGTATCATCCAAAGCAGAGAGGACATAAGTCACAAAAACCTCATAACGAGAGAGTGTATTAAACTCCTCACTAGACACATCATCAGGAGCACCATCCAGGACACTTCTAAGCAGGGTCCTAATAGCCACCGCTGTAATGGCAGAGGCACAGACCGGGAGCAGCGCTGTCCCCACACAGGCAAAGGCATGGGACGCCAGATGATCAATATGCCGGTCCTCACTATCCCGCAGCGTAGTAGCGTGAGGGGAATGCATGACAGAGGTGTAAGATAACCTTAGGACCAGGGCATCCACCTCTGGAGGGGATGACCAACGCTTCACCACCTCAGCAGGAAAGGGATACCTCTTATCCCAACTCTTAGGGACTCCTGGGAGCCTGCTGGGACGCTCCCATTCCTTGAGCACGAGATTATTAAAATGGGCTTGCTCAGGAAACTCTAAACGTGGCTTTGCAGTATGAAATAATTCTCCCTGCTGCCTAGGGGCCGCAACAGGGGGAGAGATAGACAGTACCTCAAAAATCTGAGCCAACAGCCTATCAGTATCATCTGGGGCCCAGGGGTGAGAGCCAGAATCATCATGACTCCTGGGCCTCTCATCAGATGACTCCGAGTCAGAGAACAACTCCCCTTCTTCCAAGGGGGTATAACCAGACAGTTCCATACGGAAAAAAGTAACATCAGGCGTCAAGTGCCGCTTCTTAGCAGAGGCCTTACGCGCCAAGGTATTAGCAAGCAACTTCTCAACACTAGCCAGTCTGAAAGACACAATAGGCTGAGAATCCCCACTGGTATGCAACTCAATGGGAGTCAAATTCAAGCTTGGGGGAGTAGGTGAAGCCATACGTGGCGCAGGCCCAGCCGCTGGTAAACCAGGCTGCAGCGCAAGCACCTGCTGGGCACAAGTTATACAGACCCGCACATTGTCAGCACTAGCAGGGGACACCCCACAAGCTACACACAGCCGGGCTTGTCCCGAAGGAACCCCGAGCACATTATCCTGAGACGCCTCCATATGGTGATTATAGCGGCACAATAGGGCGATAGGAATTCACGCTATAAAAGCAACCCGGGATGCCCCAATAGCCCGCTAGGGAAGTGGGAGTAATTAGCACACTAGGCCTCACAAGTTTAATAACTAAATAGAGGGAGTAGGGCCGGGAGAAACCAATAGAGTTCGACCCGCCTGAAAGACATAAGCGAAGAGAACCCCATAAGCGACATGTATAATCACATAGGGTAAATAAAGCAGCCCGCGAGGGCACTCACGGACCGCGGTAGGTAGATGCCAGCCACGCAGCAGACAAATCCAGAGAAAAATGGCGCCGAGTATACCTCAAGGGGCGGGCCGCGGAGACAGTGACGCGGAACGTGCCATCCGCGGGCCCCGCCCCCCCCCCGTAAAGCGCGAAGCAGCACACGTGACAAGTAGCCAATGACGGCGCATCAGCGCCTGAGGTAATGCCACCGCCAACTGCGGAACACAGTGGAAGCGTGCGCGGCGGCATTTTCAAACCGCAACCAGTGCAACCAAGTCAGCGCGGAGACTTACACAAACAAGAAGCACATAATCAAGTGAAACACCAAGGCATACACACCCCCTGCCCGAGAGCTACAAGGGAGAGCGAGGGAGGGCAGCAGACACTTAACATAGGACCCACCGATAGACAGGGGCAATAGTGCGGGAGGGGCATCCCATAGAGGCTCACCATATGCCTGTACCGTCTACCCTTTGGTGGGGGATTGCGGTCCTAAGCACCTGACAGCGGTGCTGCCTACCATCCCCCGGACCAGCGCAGCCAAGGCTGGGAGGCACATTAATAATGGAACGGGTGGGAATAGTCCTACAGGGCCGCAGGCTAATAGCCCCACTCACCTGCGAGAAGAGAGAGCCATCTTCTTGTCCTTCGCAGTCCAGACTGCAGAGAAATTCTGGGGATTTGTGGGAGGTCCCGGGTATTTGAGGGGCTGGGAGGAGCCAATTTCGCAGTCTCTGCAGTCCAGCACCATCTGGCGGAGTAATACCCAAGAGTAATGATTCTTATCTGGAGCAGGACGTACTGTATACTAAGAATAAAACACTAGAGAAAAAAGTCATAGTCTTTTTACTGAACCAAACTGAATGTGCTGTCAGAGTCAGCAAGGGGGTATTAATGTAGATATAAAGCCATATGATAAGCCCTCATCCTAGCCCCCTTCCTTGGCGCTGAGGAATGTGGGGGATGGTTACAAAAAAAGGAAAAATAGCTTTCCCTGCTGATTCAGTGTTGTTCCCCTGGTGTTTGCCTGTTTGCAGGCAATTTTAAGAGGATGCACAGAGCAGCATCCCCTGCTATATAAGTTAATAGGCGAGCACATGCAAGAGTGGGGGAAAATGCTCTGTGAGTCTGTTGCCCAAGCACAAGGTAGCATTGCCTTCGGGGGGGTTTTCATATGATTGGACATCCACTTTTAAACCTTCATAACCGAGATCAAGGCCAGGTTACAGCTGGACTGGTAGGCACCCTGATTTAGAATTCTATTTGAAACCCCCGTGGTTTTGCAAGATACTCACTTTGGGAATCAATCCCACGGCACATGTGTGGGCCTTTGATGGCATCCCCAGCAATCCTCAATCTAATGCATGCACCCCTGCCAGTATACACCAGAGGGGAGCATTTAGTGGGAGTCCATTCAGAACTCATTGCCAGGCACAAATATGCACAGCAATGAGTTATGATTGGACACACATGCACCGTGGGTGTGTGGATCGAGGTGCATGAATATGTTTTACACATAAGGGCATTGCAAATGAGTGAATATCCTGGATTTTAGTCTGTTTTAACATTATGAATTATGCTTGCAGTAGCTGTTAAAAGAATGCCAAAAATACCATTTTGTGAGTACTCACCTGTAAAATGGGTATTACGAGTATGTCACACACCCCGCTTCCAACATCCATGACACTTGGGAACCGGCCTGTAGAGGGCGATCTTGCAGAGATGACATGGAAAAAAAGAGCCCCTCCTGGTCCATAAGTACCTGGGACCTCCCACTAATCCCCAGTCTTTTAAAAAAGCAGTGAGAAACCAGAAAGAGCAAATTGTATAATATAAGAAACGCCATATAAAGGACCCCAGAACAAAAAAGGGCGGGGGAATCGGGGTGTGTGACATACTCGTAATACCCATTTTACAGGTGAGTACTCACAAAATGGTATTATTCCTAGTATGTCACACACCCCGCTTCCAACATCCATGACACTTGGAACATCCAAAAGCAGTGTCAATAATGGGTGGGGACCCAAGAAGA